>FR997748.1:12741571-13382159 GCA_905475445.1 Ochropleura plecta
TAAAAACCAAGATATAGACATTAGTTGAATAAAAGAATAGAATTGAAATTGATTCACAAAAAAATATATAATCATAATCGTTGTTATACAAATGTTGTAGTGGTCAAATTCATTTGTATTTAGTAATGGGGCGGGTTATGTCCAAGCTAAATTGTTTTGCCAAATCGTTGTAATGCCTACAGAGCCTGCCGGGGTTGCGGGTTGTTCGAAAGAGATACCACGGTTTTAGTCAGTACAAATCTGAGACTTCCCCCCGCTTTACCCAGGGTGGGGGAAGTTAAAAAAAAAACTTGGGAGAGCGGCAAAATGTCCCAGATTAGTTTTGGAACCGGAGACATAAAATTTAACTTTAACTAGTATAAAATACTAGCTTTTGCCCGCGGCTTCGCTTGCGTTTAATTCGGGGTATCACAGTTCCCCTTTAGTGATTTGCAGGTACCGGCTACTTGTAGTTTTTGCCCTAGCGCCTTATTTATTGTAATAGCAATGCTAAGTTTTCCCTTTTCTTCCCTCTTTCTCCCTCATATCTCAATCTATTTTTTAAAAGGATTAGAAAGAGACAAAATAGCCTATGTCCGTCTCCAGGGTCCCAACTATCTGTGTAGGTACCAAAATTCATCAAAATCGGTTTAGCCGTTGAGGCGTGAAGACGTAACAAACAAACAAACTCACTTTCGCTTCTATAATATTATAGTAAGGATAACTTACTTTGTCATAATCATGTCCATTACTTAGAGAACCAGCTACAATGAACACAAAAACATGCACACAGGTAGTGAAGCTTAGGACCACGGCCTTTGTGAAACTGAGGATTGGTATCTCATCATCTGTTATCTTTACGAAGGAAGACCAGTTCCTCTTGAGGCTGAACGAGTAAGCTATTCTTCGGACTGGAAGAGAAAAAAAAATGCCATTCAAAAAAAGAAAAAACACGCTTTTAGTAGGGTTTCATTTTAAGGGTTGTGTACTTTAGAAAGAAAAAAGCGATACCCTTATAAGTCACTTTGGTGTTGGTCAAGACCCATTATCTCGGGAACGAGTATAGGTATCGATATGAAAAAAAAAAAACTCAAATCTGTGGTTCCTTAAAGCTGTAATCAACCGTCTGAGTCGTAGCAGTCAAAAGATATTTTTTTTAAATATAATTCTGCTTAAGCGGCCATTTTAGATGTTACTAGCTGTGCCCAGCGGTTTCACCCGCTGCTCAGGGGTATGAAAAATAGATGTTGGCCGATTCTCAGGCCTACCCGATATGTACACAAAATTTCGTTTAAATCGGTTCAGCCGTTTCGGAGGAGTATGGGAACGAAAATTGTGACACGAGAATTTTATATATTAGAAAGAAGATATAGTTTGTAAGATATACTTACGTCTTGAATCTGTGTTGTCATACTGTAGATATATTGTCGATGATATTGCTGCAATTACTAGTCCTACCATAGTGGTCCTGAAAAGAATAACATAATTAGAATCTAAAGATCAAGAATCTCAAACAAGTGCGAATTTGGACTCTCGCACTGAGAGTTCCGTACAAACTTGTAGGAAAGCAATGAAAGTATCAAAAACTGCTGTAACGAAAAACTACAAGCCTACCATGACGTCTTAAAGCAGAACTTATTCCAATGAGGGAAAGAGATGGTGCTAGACACCCTGTTTAGCTCTGTCTCTTTCCTTTAGTGGAATAAGTTCTGCTTTAAGACGTCATTTTAGGGTAGCTAAACTGTTGGCAAATGGTGTTCTCATCCGGGGTTGCGGGTTGTTCCGGGGTTGCGGGTTGTTCGAAAGAGATACCGCGGCCCCGGAACGTAAAGGGCAATAGAAGGAACATGGGTGGGTTTTAGTCAGTACAAGTCTGACATGCCCCCCCGCTCCGCCCAGAGCGGGGGAAGTCATTGGATGATTTCCCACCCCAAAAAAAAAAAAAAAAAAATGGTGTTCTCATAAACTCAAACTCAAAAGCATTTATTTCAATTAGACCATTACAGGCACTTTTGAATGTCAAGAAACAAAAAATGAAGCTACAGTCCCAGTCACAAGACATAATAACTTGTGAAAGTACTATAGTTGCCCATTCCAAAGCGTTAATTTCTATGGAGAAGAATGGGCAAGAAACTCCATGGACACTTGTTTAAATTACAATATTATTACATACATCGACATAGGTAGCCATTAGTTTGCCATAATATATTATACCATAAATATTAAATTTGTAATCACATTTTTTATTTTCCCTTTGCACAAGGTTTTTCATGATTATAGGTCAACGGGAAGAATCTTAAAGGTTTTGATTCCGTTTGCAAATTAATGTTAAATGGTCATATCTTTTGATTGAGGAGCTCGTGGCTAAATAAATAGTAACCGCTCGGGTCGATCTTTAGGTTAAGCCGCGCTTGCCTAGGTTGGTCTGTGGACGGGTGACCACCCGTTACATACCGAGTTTCCTCCGGGCCTCGGAAAGCACGTTAAGCCGTTTGTCCCGGCTGTCATTTGTAGATCTTTGACAGTCGTTACAGGTAGTCAGTGTTCCGAAAGTCTGACAACCAATCTTACCAAGGGGTATCGTATTACCCAGTATTAACTGGGTTGTGGAGGTCAGATAGGCAGTCGCTCCATGTAAAATACTGATATTCAGCTGCATCCGGTTAGACTAGAAGCCGACCCCAACATAGTTGGGAAAAGGCTGAATTTGCAGTTCAAAGATTTAATTCTGCGAACTACCCTGGCGGTTCCACCTTATCATACATACAATTCTGGACTTACATAAACACGTAGAACTTCAGGCTAAACTCAGTTTTTTCTCCAGCCTTATCACAGTAATCCACAGTGATATCAGGATCCATCGGTGTGATAGGGTTCACCAGGTATATCGTCTTCAGGATCTTGGAAACTGATTCATGGTTGCACACTGCTGGTAAACAGACTCCCCATGATATTGTGTCTGCCTTTCTACCTTCTTTGGATTTCACCTGAGGAAAGAATTTCAATTCTTTTTATTTCTTTCTTGTTCAATGCGAAAGTTTGAGATGGATAAATCAATGTGTGTTTTTTACTTTTCCATTGAAAAGTTACTGAACGGATTGAAATGGAATTTTGCACACGGATAGTTGAAACATGAAATCATACTTTTAGTTCCAGTAGCGTTATAAAAATAGCGGAGATAAGAATGTTGATATGGATGTGTAGAGTGACAAGAATAGATAAAGTAAGGAATAAGTATTATTAGAGGAATTTTGAAAAAGGGAGTCATTTGTCTTGATATGAACATGGAATGAGGAGGGACAAAGCACATGTGACTAAAAAAGTGATCGATCTGAATGTTGATGGATGGAGAGGGAGAGGCAAGCTAAAGAAAAGATGGATAGATTGTGCTAAGAATAATATGAAGGAGAAAGGAGTAACTGATGCCGTGACGTCTGATAGGGGAGAATGGAAGAAGAAGAAAACGTGTTGCGCCGACACCAAATAGAATGAGACACCCTTGTCTCATTCTATTTGAGGTCGGCGCAACACGTTTAGTAACGGTAGTAAGATCGAAGATGAGGGTTGCGGGTTGTTCGAAAGAGATGCCGCGGTGCCGGAACGTAAAGGGCAATAGAAGGAACATGTGTGGGTTTTAGTTAGTACAAGTCTGACACTTCCCCCCGCTCCGCCCAGAGCGGGAGAAGTTATTTTATGATTTCCCATCCGCAAAAAAAAGGTAGTAAGATGATGATGCCACAGTATATGTTTCGAACCAAGTGAATACTAAGACTTCCAAGAGGAACGTTATAGACTTCCAAGAAGAAAGTTGTACTTACATTCAAATACTCCTCAGTCCGTCCGGATACATCAGCACTTCCATACTCCTTCTCTTCTTTATCAGTCAGCTTAACATCAGATAGACAGTATTGTGTAACGATCTTAGGTTCACCGAAATTAGAAGGCGCTTTCAGACATTGATCATAGTTTCCTAAACTGTATTTGGAACCGTAGAAACTACCCACTGGATGGTGCATTGAATTCCATACTGAAAGATTATGGGTGTGGTCAGTAAGTGGAATATTCTTAATAATTATTTATTTGCTAAAAAAGATAAACAATTTAAGTATCTAGATCTGGCTCGCAAAGTTGTCGACATGTGGCACGTAAATACAGTAGTCATTGTGCCGATAGTCGGCCAATGGCTTAATAGCCAATATCCTTGACCAACATCTGAGGAGGCTATTGCTTGGCAGCTGGATCAAGGGCTTGATTCAGAAAGCAGTACTTCTGGACATGGCCCGTATTGTTAGGAGGTTCCTCTCTCAAGAGCCCTGACCACCGGTAGCTCTAACCCTGTTTTCGATGCTGGTGGACTACTATTTTTTATATTTTTAAATGTTTTTTGTTTGTTTTTAAAAAAAATATTTAAAGAAATGAATTAACGAGATTTATTTGCTTAAATGGGTAGTTAAAATATATATAATTATACAATAAACACATATCGCTATTGTCACAGGAGAAGAGTGCAATACTTACTCCAAACAGCCCACACAGTATAATTCTTGACATTGTTCAATATGAGCAGTGTCTGGTCTATACATGGTTTTTCATGTTCCTTCCATTCTACATCATGTAGACCTTCTATGACGATGTCTACTTCTGTCTGTCTGTTTTTTGTAAAATATTCAGCTGATGATAGACCTGAAACATTTACATACTTTATTATTACACCGTTATGCACTAGAAGGGTATGCAGATCTGTAATGTGAAACTTTTTTTTTTTAACTTTGCTCCAGACTAGGAATTACTCCTGTATCGTGGGTGCGTTTACAAACATTTAAACTGACACACACAAATAGCCAGACACGGAACAACTATCTGTAGGCCATAAAAATATTTATTCCGTGCGATGGTTGAACCCGGGACACGCAGCGTAGCAGTCGATCGCGCAGCCACAAAAAAATAGTTTGCACACCATGACTGCGACAAGTAGGCCACCACTAAGCATGATGCTGTGCTATGGAAGCCCACATCACAGCGCTGGTTTTCAGTGGTCAACCCGTGAGTAAACGTACCCGTAACCCGTACGTTAGTCACGATATCATACATCAATAAATACATCATTATTAAATGATTTCGCATTTTCGATCCGTCAGAAAATTACGCCTATGCACGCAAACGCACTCGCGTGAATTTAAAGTGCGTCCGTTCTCAATAAAACTAAGTCAAATAATACTGTTTTTTTTATGAAAAAAAAAACGTAGGTACTTCAAAAATAACACCAAAGTGTTAAACTACAGTTTTACTGTTAAATAACTGCTTTTTCTTGGCATGATTGTGGATTTATTATTAACTAGCTTTTGCCCGCGGCTTCGCTCGCGTTAAATTTGGGGTAACACAGTTCCCCTTTCCTGATTTGCAGGTACCTGCTACAGTTTTTGCTCTTGCGCCTTATTTATTGTTATAGCAATGCTAAGTATTCCCTCATCTGTCTTTAAAAAAAAAATAGCTTAAATCCGTCTCCAGGGTCCCAACTATCTCTGTACCAAAATTCATCAAAATCGGTTTAGCCATTAAGGCGTGAAGAGGTAACAAACAAACTCAGTTTCGCTTTTATAATATTAGTAAGGACAATACATGGAAAGACGCTGACGTAGCAAAGTCAAATATTGATCGAAAAATACTGGTATTTTGTGCTTGTGCAATCAGGAAAGTAAGCTGTTTTATTTTGAGAAGATATTTAGATTTGTTTTGTTGTATGTCTTATATGAAAGGAGAGTTGGTATCATAAAGTTTTTTTAATAGACTCTTTTTTAGAGTCTTGTCCCTCAAAAGGAAAAATTAGAAACACGTATAGAACTACTTCATTTTTCTGTCTGCCTGTCAAGACTCTTTATCTCGGGAAAGCCTGGAGTTATTGAGTTGAAATTACAACCATATACCTATGTTTATGATCCCTTGAAGTTTTAAAAAAATCAACCCTCTAAATCTATGCAATCAAAAGTTATTGCTGTTTATGTCGCAAGTTTGCACGGAAGCCACGGCGCACGAGTCCGACCCGCAATTGGCTGGTGTCTTTTTCGACTAAAAGGCGAGTGCGTTGTCTGACCACTTTTTTTTTGTGTTGGAAATCATCAAATAACTTCCCCCGCTCTGGGGGGGGGGGTGTCAGTGGCTAAAACCCACTCATGTTCCTTCTATTGCCCTTTATGTTCCGGGGCCGCGGTATCTCTTTCGAAAACACCCGCAACCCCAGTCAATTAGACCATCAAGGCGCGGGCCCACCGCGGCTCATGATGAGCACGGGCACGCGGCGCATTTTAGCTGCGTGTATTCATTTGTTTGACAACGTGGGTCTACGTTTCCACTAGAGTACCTACACGAAAACCCACGACTATGTAAAGCGTGGCACTGCGCACGGAGAGGCTACACACGTGCCACTGCAATCCACGGAGGAAAACTGCTCTGCGACAAGCGAGCTGTACACAGTCATGGGTTATATTCGTGTACTCCAGTGGAAACGTAGACCCACGTTGACAGCGTTGAGCTATGTAACCGCCTATTCGAGCAAGCCACGCATGTATTAATGACGTCAATTCATGCGTAGCCTCTCCGTGGGTTGCAGTGGACACAGCCACATACATTTTCTTACAAAGCGAAGCTTTATACACGTGCGTAGCCTCTCCATGCACCGCGGTGGGCCCGCGCCTTTACAGTTGTCTGACCCCTCATAAAAACGTCCTTGATCATATCATTGCTTAATAAAACAATGATGATCGAAACAATGTTTACCTATCTACAAAATATTAGATTGTAAAACAAGATTTACAGTACTAAAATACCTGTTAATTTTAACTATATATTAGCTTGTCAAACAGGCTGTTAAGAATCATTAATGGAAAGTTTTAACCCCGATGTATGACACGTGATCTCTAAGGGGTTTTCCAATGCGTTGTCATCTTTGTGTTGAAGTTTTCATGACGCACGTTCAATACTAGATGCAATTACACAACCCACACATTTTGAACCGGAACAACATTGCTGTTTTACCGCAAAACAACATTTTTGTTTTTGGAGAAGAAAAAAGGTGTTTATTTTGCAAGTAGGTTTTCACAAATAATTTTACACGTTTTTTTTTTAAACTAGATGAGGCCGGTGTTTCGTACCCGACAACTCTGAGAAGACATAGCCAAAACAAACTCAGAGGTCTCTTTTAAGGTCCAGACTAAAAATCTTGGTCAACTTACATGAGGACTATGCAGATTAGTGTCTGAAATGGTCTTTTTAAAAAAGCACCACACACATTGAGTGGACCTGTGCAGTCAGTGCAAGCACTTGTCAGTTATCGTGTAGCTGAACTCATAACCCAAGGAGCTCAACGACACGACGCACAATACCAAAAAAAGGACATTTGTGTAGGTCCCTTATAGTACTCAAACTGCCAGACAATCGTCAAAAACAAACAAAGTAAATAAAAGTTATGATCCACATGGTCTTCACATTTACAATAAATATAATTGGATTAAATATTAATGGTATTCAAGGTCCTTCTCTGGATAAGTCAGTCTGACCATGAGTTTGGAACTAGACTCTCTTGTTTAGACCACAAGGATATCTGCTGAGCCTCTGTTGGTTCATGTTTTGTGAACAGTGATGGGAATGTCGAAACTGTATTCAATTGATTTAAGCAATATGTGACATTCAAAAGTGCCTGTAATGGTCTAATTGAAATAAATGCTTTGAGTTTGAGTTTGAAATGTGTGAAATGAATTACGTTATCTATTTATATATATTATAAATAAAGCAACAAAAGATATCATCAAACTAATAAGGAATTAAGGTAAAACTAAATAAATAAAAAGAACATGTGATTGGCCTTACATAAAACTGATTATTCGAACACCGTGTCCGAACTATGTTATACAAATGAATAAATGATTTGAAAGATATTTTTGTGTCCAAGTGGTCAGGAAGTCTATTTTTAGACTGGTTGGAATTTGTGAGATTACTGGGGCAACTGTGTAATGAACTCACAATGTCAATGCCATTCATTTCGACAGTTCAATAACATTCTTCGTATTGTTGAGCTTTTCAACCCTAATTTTGATTTTGTAAACCTTAGTAATATTATAAAAGCGAAAATGAGTTTGTTTGTTTGTTTGTTACGTCTTCACGCCTAAATGACCAAACCAATTTTGATTAATTTTGGTACAGAGATAGTTGGGACCCTGGAGACGGACATAGGCTAATTTAAAAAAAATAAGGGGGAGAAAGGGGAGATAAAGATATTTTTCGATCATCACGTGGGTTAATGTTAGCGTTAGCCCAAAGTAACTATGCCACGCGGACGAAGTCGCAGGTGGAAGCTAGTAATATTATAATTTAAAAGAGTGTCCATGGAGTTTCTTGCCCATTCTTCTCCATAGAGAACAACGCTTTGGAATGGGCAACTACAGAACTTTCACAAGTTATTATGCCTTGTGACTGGGACTTGTGTTCATTTTGGTTAGTCAAAAGTGCCTATAATGGTCTAATTGAAATAAATGCTTTGAGTTTGAGTTATGTTGTTACTCCAACATTGAGACAACGTTGAGGATTTCCTTCAAAATCTTGAGAATTCTGACTGATTGCTTTGAAAAAGTTTTTTTAAATAAAGTTACGTGTCTATGTCGTATCAGTGTCGAGAAAGGGTGCACGGTTCGGGCTGGTCGTTTCCTATGAAAAATAACCAGCAAGAAACTACGGTCACTACTGATACTATACGACAGTGAAATTTGGTCTGAATTGTCGTTTGGCATAGTTATTTATACATTTATTAAAACTTTATGCATATGTAAAAAAACATTGTACAAAGGCGGATTAAATGCCTTTGACATTTTTTACGACAACCTTAGGTTGATGCAGAGACAAAAATACACATAGTAGGTGTAGGAAAATTTCAGAAGAAAAAAAAAACTACTAAGTTACTACATACCTATTGTATGGTGCCAGTAATTATAATCAAAAACAACAATACCACAATAGGCGATAAGACCTCCCATTGTGTATTTTAAACATACATTTAGAATATATATATACCCTATTAATAAGTTTTATATTGTAATTTGTATGGTGTACATAATAAGGAATATTTTATCTATCTAACAAAAGAAAACTGGTTGTCCCCGAAAAATATGTACATTGACATGTTTTCTTACATTTTTGTATCAAGCAAGTTTAACTATAGATGCACAAGTTATATTCCCAAAATAATAATCAGGCTTATTTGTATGGAGCAAACTTGAGGACAACCTCATCATAGATGGGAAATGGCTAGGCAGATGACGATGTTGGAGCTATCCAGTTATATCCGGGTCTTTTAAAAACTATTTTAATTAAAATAAATAAATTTAATTGCCAACTTA
The DNA here is from genome assembly GCA_905475445.1 of Ochropleura plecta. Classification (NCBI taxonomy): domain Eukaryota; kingdom Metazoa; phylum Arthropoda; class Insecta; order Lepidoptera; family Noctuidae; genus Ochropleura; species Ochropleura plecta. The sequence goes on from FR997748.1 coordinate 12,750,937, forward strand.
CAAACAGATCAACGAAGACAGTTTTTTTTTTAAATTTTGATATATTCAACAAAAAATAAAGGAAAAAAATGTGTTTGGCACTGAAAAAGCGATACTCAATAATAATAAAAATAAATACTCACAGAAAACACAGGCCAGAACTATCGGAATTAAACCATATCTATGTGTCACCTTCATTCTTTAACTTTTTTATTTACCACATTTAATGTCCTATTTGTCACGGCTTTACTTTGGTACTACAAAACGAGTAACGTGGTCAATGTTATATAAACAACCGGGTTCCAGTACTGTTAATATACAAATAAACTTATAACTCGTATATTAACTTTATGAATGAAAATATGGTAATCTTCAAATTAAATGCGTTTAATTTGTAGAACTATTTTTTTAACACGATTTTTTTATAAGCACTGATGTTTTTTTTATTTGTTTAAATTCAATCTTAAGTTACTTGAAAATGTTGTTTTTTAAAACAATTTTTAATTTTACGTTAAGACTAAAAAAACGTTTTTTTTTTGCGGGCCTTCTGTAACTTGGTACCTTATAGGTCAGAGACTCGATATAGACTACAAGAAAAAAGCGTTTTAAGGCCCTTTAAGCATGCTACACTTTCAACGACGGGATAACCCAAGTATTGACGTCAAAAAACCACTTTTTTTTTCAAGTCATCGATCTCAAGCCACATTTATATTTAGAATGACTATTTTTTTTTAGTAATTGACAATTGCTCAAGGTAAAAAAAGGTTAAGTGCAATTGTAATACTAACAGACACGTCAGCATTTGTTTTACGTTTGTTTTTTTTATCAAAAAACTACTACGTTTTATACTTTTAGAGTAGGTAATATTAATTTACTCGATATTTCGTTACTAACAACTAATTTATAAAAGTTAGTAATTATTTGCGGGTTTTATCATCACATTTTTTTAAAACAATTATTACCTATTTTGATGAAATTTTCCATTTAATTTACACTTATCAAGTTTTTGGTTAATTTTTAATGTTAATTTAACAATAGATCCTTTTTGTTTTTCTTCATAATACAGAACTAAATTTATGTTGTTTTTACTTAAGTTTAAGTCGTAAAATTAAACCTAAATTCAACAAAAAAAACGAAATTATCTCTAGAAAATCAACCAGGAACAAAACCGTGTTCGTTCAATTCTTATGCTCACAAAACTAAGCAGACGAAAATGCCGATAATCGAACAAATATGCTTATTATTTATACTAATTAAATATTTAATCATTGATGCGGTAAAACTAATAGTTGAACATTAATTTTAGACCACGTGCTTTTTAACTAATAAATGACTACCTTAAGCCTGTTATTTTGATTACGATAGTCGAAAATAGTTTTAAATACCTATGTCATTAGGAGGTAGAGTAGCTTTTTAGGGTTCTGTACCTCAAAACGAAAAAGCGGAACCATTATAGGATCAACTTTTTTGTTTGTCTATCTGTATGTCAAAAACATTTATCTCGGGAACGCGTGGAGTTATTAAATTGGAATTAAAACCATATACTCAAGTTTGTAATTTCTCAAGACTGTTTAAAAATCAACCCTCTAAGTCTACGCATTCAAAAGATATGGCCGTTTATGTCGTAGTTTTGCACTGAATGACTCGCTTTTAGGATTGTGTGCGTGTGTGTGAATTCATCTTTTTTATAATCGCATCAGTATTTCCCTACATCAAAATTCATGTGGGAACATGTACAAACATAGAAACTCGCACACACAAACATCTGGTAATCGAACCCGCGACACGCAGCGTCACTCCCAATCGATGAGAAACTGCGGACAATGTGTTACTACCAGCAGTGAGTTGCTGTAGGAAGTCTCATGATAAGGATTGTGGAAAAAGGCTTAAATGGTTTTGAGCTGTTTTGCAAAATTGTCCCTGACAATAAGTTTAACCATGACCTTTGACAAATTTAAGAGTAAGTAAATCTGTTTTATCGGTTCATGTTAAATCAAGGAAGTGTCAAACTGTTTGTCATCGGAGGGGCCTGCCAGGGTCACTGGGGTTGGTCGAAACAGATTCCGCGGTCCCGGAACATAACTGGCAAAAGAAGGAACATGGGTGGGTTTTAGTCAGTAAAAGTATGACAGTCTCTCCCGCTCCGTCCAGAGCGGGGGAAGTTATTTGATGATTTTCCATCCGCAAAAAAAGGGCCGCTGGGTTGCGGGTTGTTTGTAAGAGATACCGTGGTCCCGGAACATAAAGGGCAAAAGAAGGAACATGAACATAAAGTTTTACACACTCCCCTAGATTTGAAGATTTACCTACCATCCGTAAAAAATGTGATTTATTTTCGTTGGATCCCAGTTTTTGATCCCATTTTTTAGGTATTAACGATGGGTCCTATTTGATATTACCATTGAATCCCATTTTATGACAACATGTGTACATTTCAGAAGAAAAGTGATTTACTTTTATTAAATACTAGCTTCCGCCCGCGACTTCGTCCGCGTGGCATAGTTACTTTGGACTAACGCTAACTTTAATGCGCGTCATGACCCGAAAAAATGTATCTTTCTCTCCCCTTTTCTTCCCTCATTCTCCCCCTTTCCTCACTTTAAAAAAACTTGCCTATTTCCGTCACCAGGGCCCCAACTATCTCTGTACCAAAATGCATCAAAATCGGTTCGGTCATTTAGGCGTGAAGCCGTAACAAACACGACACGGTTGGCGTAGTGGCTGAGCGATCGACTGCTGCGCTGTGTGTCGCGGGTTCGAATCCCGCACGGAACAAATATTTGTATGACCTACAGATAGTTGTTCCGGGTCTGGCTGTTTGTGTATGTGAGATTGAATGTTTGTAAACGCACCCACGATACAGGAGAAATTCCTAGTGTGGGGCAACGTTTTAAAAAAAAAAGAAAGAAAGAACAAACAAACTCACTGTCGCTTTTATAATATTAGTAAGGATTTATGAAAATAACCGAAGGTAACTGAATGCCTATTCAGTTACCTAACGAAATAAGCTACGTTAGAGGTCCTAACTGTAGCTACCTTACACTTAAAAAAAGTGCCTACTTAAATAATAAAACTGATCCTAAATACACTACAGCTACAACTAAATAAAACTACAGCTAAATAAATAAAAAAATAATAATTTGAATTTATATTTAACCTGAAAATAATTTAAGTACTAAATTATATATATATATATTTTGTTTTTTTTTAATATATCTAATTATGCCTATTATCTATAAGAACCTACCTATTAATAACCAAATAAAGTAGGTACTAAAACTAAATAATTCTAATAGAATTATACCCAGAAATATGTAGGTAAGTACAACTTGTAACAAAAAGAGAAATTAAAATAAAGCTAAAACGCCTGTCCAATACTGGGTCCACCCTTTATAGCAGAACTTTTTATGTCATAATTTTATTTTGCATAACAACGTATAGCATAAACTTCATTTCGCAGAAAATTGTTCGGCATTTCTGATACATTCAAAACTCATAATTTTGTAAGTCAGAATCATCTCTAGACATAAATTTCATATCCATAATATTCAAAAAGCAGAAACATCATTTCGCAGAAAGTTCACAGTCAAAATCGTCTTTTGACAGATATTTCATATCGTTATCATTAAACGGCAGATTTGTCATATCGCAGAAAGTTTATAGTTAGAATCATCTTTATCATAATTTGTTGTCATTTATTTTAATTATTTATTTCTTTAAAATAATATCATTTATTTTAACTATTATTTAATTGAATTTGTAATAATGTTATTAAATTCCATAAGTAATTATTATTCTAATGTAAATAGTTCAGTTCCGGGTAAACTACTAAAAACATTCTCATTTTCTATCAATGCAAGTCGTTACTGGCACTCGCCGGCCGCTGCCGCGGCACCGCTCGCTCCGCTCGCTCGGCTCGTGCGTAGGGGGTCACAGTTTTAACCTAACCTAACGTACGCATTTTTCTTGAACAAATTAACTTAATCTTAATAGTTGAGTCCCGGGTAGCCTACTAAAAACAATGTCTTTTTTTTCTATATCATTCCAAAAAATATCTTATTTTTGCCTTTAATATGTTTTTGTATACAATTGTAACTCACTGTATCGGTTCACACCAAAATATTGGAAACTCAAAATAAATAACAAACATGGTAAATATCCCGTTTTAACCGTTAATAATAATGTTAGTGACCATGTCAGTTTAAAGACTTATTAGGCATATAAGTCTTTAAACTTAAAGTTATTTTTAATTAAATTCTGCCATCTGCATAGTATGAAAAGTGAAATTATACCAAATACTCGTCGCTCTAAATGAACATTATGCTAAACGATATTATGCGAACTTTGAACTCTGCCAATCGTAATTATACTAAATGTAATTCTGCCATCTTAAAACTATGCAATTGTAAATTCGGAGTTTTAAACATTATGCCAAACGATAATTATATCAAATAATTTTTATGCCTTTAAAATGTTCGTTTAAAGAAAAATATGCTAAGTGTGTTATGCCAAATAAATTTCGGAGCATCAAGATTCTGCCAGATAGAGGGAACCCGTCCAATACTATCTACCTATGTATACCTACTTCACTTAAAAATAAAAACCTATAAATACTTTAATTAATAATACCTATAACTATAATAAAGAATATAACTATATAACGCTATGGCGCTCATTAGGGGAGGGCTATGTCCAGCAGTGGACTAATATAGCCTGATGATGGTGATGATGATATTTATAATTAGTATAATTAACTACGCTTTTACCAATATAGTATAAAAAAAACTGAACATAAATTAGCCGAAACTCGGTTTCTAAAAATCTATGCGTACCCACTACTACTTCACCTAAAAAGAAATAAAATGTAATTTGAACGAATATTTAAACACTACCAAAATAACTAATACCTATTTTATAAAATAACAACAAAAGAAATCTAAAAAGAAATTATTTAAAGACTAAAAGTCGGGCTGAAAGCATTGTCTGTCAATAAGGTCGAACACTCTGAACGTCTATTCGCATCAATAGCCAAATATTACATAAAAATAATCCTTATAGCATGATTCAGTATTCACGCGCGATGGCTTATTAGCGTATTTCATGCATAACTTTGGTGTTTGTATACCGATTTATATGATTCTTTTTTTATTGAATACGTAATAATGTTAACTGTTTTTAATTAGAGATGAGTGGGAGTGTTATAAACGTAAGAGAAGACAAATATAATCAGAAAGCTCTGAACTGCTAAGTTATCGGGAGTTACACGTGTTATTGTGAGTCAACCATAAAAGATAGACCTATGCTGTCGTAGGGTATTTTTTATATAATTTTAAGGAGAACATTTCCGTCATAAATAATTTCTGTGTAGCTTTAACCAACTTCTCTCGATTACCCAACATTTTCCTTCACTGCTCTGCTCCTATTGATCGTAGCGTGATGAAAAGTATACTATAACCTGCCCAGGAGTATGAAGAATAATTGTACCAAGTTTCGTTAAAATCCGTCCAGTAGTTTTTGTTTCTATAACGAACATACAGACATCCAGACAGACAGACAGACAGACAGACAAAAAAATTACTGATTGCATTTTTGGCATCAGTATCGATCACTAATCACCCCCTGATAGTTATTTTGGAAATATATTTCATGTACAGAATTGACCTCTCTACAGATTTATTATAAGTATAGATAGATAGATAGATTTCAAAAACACCGTGTGTGTATTTTGGATTTTTTAGGATTGTTGCCACTGGGGAATAAATGAGACAAATGATGTACTCCAAATAGTACTAGACTGGCATGAGTTAAAAATGATCAGGTTTATTTGTGATGTTTATAAATAAATAAATATGAACGCCTTCAAAACAAGCGCCTCTTAGCTCAAAAAAAATACTGCCGTCATAATTTTTCCATATTTTTTTTTATATAATGTGGCCGTTTCTGGCACACAGGTCACAGTTTTAACCTAACCTTTTTTTGTAAATAAGTAATTATCCTAATCTAAATAGTTCAGTTCCGGGTAAACAACTAAAAACAATCTCTTTTTTCTATAAATGCAAGTCGTTTGTGGCACTCGCCGGCCGCTGCCGGGGCACCGCTCGCTCCGCTCGCTCGGCTCGTGCGTAGGTAGTCGCAGTTTTAACCTAACCAAACCTAGTTCCCGGTTCCTACAATTTGTTTGGGTTATGAAATTTTGTCCAAATCTTTTCGGAAAAACGGCAGGCACCCGTTATTCTAACATAACCTATCCACATACCCAAATTTCATCCAAATCAGTCTAGAAGTTTAAGCGTGTTGGAATAACAAACATACATACAAAATTTCGCCTTAAAATATTATTGTGATTTTGTTGTTGGATGTACCCGCATTCAGATGTTTTTAAACATCTGGGATCCAACGGAAATAGTTTTTGGGATTCAGTGGCAATAAAACGTATTTTTATACAAAATTTTTCAAATTTGGGATTCAACGGAAATATATAATAATGTTTTGTGGGATCCAACGCCAAAAATATTAAAGTGGGATCAAAAACTGGGATCCAACGAAAATAAGCGAAAAATGTGCTCAGCTGTCGCTCTAGCTTAATTCGATTTGTATAAATCTATTTCCCAAAGATACTATAAGCTTGTAAATAGGTAGCTAGTGCTTAACATTATTGAACGAGTGCGTAAAACAGATTGCAAACCGCAAATTCATTCTTTTGCATAATTAACGGAAACCACATACATAACGTCTATTTACAAGACATCTGTCTCAAAACAATTTTATAATTTCCGTAAATCTAAAGTGGAATTTTCCATCTATATGACACGTTTTATCTACTAAACTTCGGTACCCATTTCGATGGTACTTCAACTGATTGGTTCTCGTTGTCACTTGTTTATACAGTCTACTCAAAAGTCGGTAAGGGTAACACTAACGCGCCGTTGACACGGTATGAAACATGAAGTCGTGAATAGAAGAGAAGAATAGATCCATAGATATATATGACCGTTTGAAACCAATGGGCTCGTCCCATTAAACATTAATCATTTAGACGGCATGGTTGGCGCAGTAGCTGACCGATCGACTGTTGCGCTGCGTGTCAAAGGTTCGATCCCCGTAGGCATGCTTCTTTTTTTTTTTGGGGTGGGAAGTCATCAATTATCTACCCCAGTGTGTCAGACTTTTACTGATTACAACCCACCCATGTTCCTTCTGTTGCCCTTTACGTTCCGGGGCCGCGGTATCTCTTTCGAACAACCTGCAACCCCGGCAGGCGAAGGCTCTGGCAAGCCCCTCTGCTTTGCTGACATCTCTTTGAGGCGCGCGTGAAACACAAACGCGTCGTCGACACGGCCTGTCTTCATAGACGGACGGACGGTGAGCTACCCATTGCTCGCCGTCCACAGGCCCGCATCTACGGTGGCCGGGAGTCGGCTCGCGGCGCCCCGCCCGGCGCCCGGGGCGTCGCCGTACGCATGCTAGAGTGGGGAATGTTTTCTTCTTCTTGGCGATTCCGACTACCCAAAGTGCAACGGTCGTATCTCACAAGTTCCTACATTTTGTAAGTAATAAAGAATCTGCCCTAAAATAAATTTAATTAATATGAAAGTTTAAGAGAAATTTTCTAAGCAAAGCTGCCTTCATAACCCGCAAAATAAAGTTCAAAGTTGTTAATTTGATTAAGACTTAAACTTCCCCTAACTTATTATACCTAATTAGTTAGATTATCTAACTTTTACTCGGTACATTTAAGATTACTTAGCTTGATTTGTGTTTGTTCCTAATTTTAAGGCGGGAAAAATTTTTGAGCTTGCGTAGGTTAAGCATATTAAAATAAGTGTTGTGACGAATTAATGTTTTTTTTTTAATATTGGCCCACACTAGGAATCCTTCCTGTACCGTGGGTGCATTTACAAACCATTAAACTCACACACACAAACAGCCAGACCCGAAACAACTATTTCTAGGCCATATAAATATTTGTTCCGTACGGGAATCGAACTCGCGACATGCAGCGCACCGGTAAACCGTTCAGCCACTGCGCCAACCGTGCCGTCGAAACAATACAATTACCGACTAAAATAAATACTGCTCCTAATTGTGTTGTTAATCATTAATTTTCGCCTTAATTACCTGCTTTGTACTTAGATAAATTTTACTGTAATATAGTACTAATTTTAGGCTTATCTGCGGTAATTGGATGCGTCCACGCTTAGACTTTGCAGAGCGGGGGGGGGGGGGAGTGTCAGACTGGTACTGACTAAAACCCACCCATGTTCCTTCTATTGCCTTTTACGTTCCGGGGCCGCGGTGTCTCTTTCGAACAACCCGCAACTAGACCAGCACCTGCCTGCTCGCTAGTGCTCCCACAGTGAGTGAGCCAGGATAGCATATATTCATCGCTCAGCATACCTTCTTCAAGTAGATGTACTAGCAGTTACACCTCTGCCAATTCCTTCAAGAAGTACAGGCGTGATGTTTGTTCGAATATACTATCTGAAAAAGTCCTATTTAAATCATTGTTTTTCTTATATTATTGAAACAAAGCCAGGGTTGAAGTGTTTACGTTATTCCCTTGAACAAACCCATTAACAATGAGTATTTTTTAATAAGTATAAAAAACAACTACATAAACTATTATTGGAAAAATGTATGACGCACATACACTATGGTTTTTTGATATGTTAACCTTTTAAATATAGGACTCATGGATACTAGGTATTGCAAAATTTAAGATACAGCCTACTCTTTGTTGTGGTATTTTTCCTCATAGTAAAAGTATTTATTTAAATTAGACCCATACAGGCACTTTTCAATTTAAAAAATAACCTTTTGCAACTGCAATTTCCTGAATATGGAAGATGAAAATATAGTTTTCAATATAACAAATCGTAACTGAAAGACTTTATTTTTCAGTTACGATTTGTTAGAAAAACTTACTGTTTTCACTTGCAAACTTCTACAAAAAAAATGTCCAAGAGAGAGTCAGGCTCGCGCACCTAGGGTTCCGTACAAATTTACGACATAAACAGCCATATATTTTGACTGCGTAGACTAATGCCCCGTTCCAATAAACAAAAACGACTCGTTTTGCTGACGGATTATTTAATGTATTTTGACATAAGTCTCATAGAACTTAAGTCAAAATTCAACTATTCGTAAGCAAAACGAGTCGTTTTTGTTTATTGGAACGGGGCATTAGTCTTTGAGTTTTAATTTCAACTCGATAACGCCACGTGTTCGTGTTCTAAGGCGCGTCGCCCACAGGACCAATAGTCGAGGCGCAGTCGAGGCGCGGGCGCGTTAGGCGCGTCGCCCACACGACCAACAGTCGAAGCGCAGTCGAGGCGCGGGCGCGTTAGGCGCGTCGCCCACACGACCAACAGTCGAGGCGCAGTCGAGGCGCGGGCGCGTTAGGCGCGTCGCCCACACGACCAACAGTCGAAGCGCAGTCGAGGCGCGGGCGCGTTAGGCGCGTCGCCCACACGACCAACAGTCGAGGCGCAGTCGAGGCGCGGGCGCGTTAGGCGCGTCGCCCACACGACCAACAGTCGAGGCGCAGTCGAGGCGCGGGCGCGTTAGGCGCGTCGCCCACATGACATTTGTAAAGAAAATCTTGTTGCGGCGTGCCTCTTATGTGCCTGAGCCTCAACTGCACCTCGACTGTTGGTCGTGTGGGCGACGCGCCTAAGTGACCCTATAAGGGTTCTGTTCTTTTCCGTTTGAAGTACGGAACCCTTATACGGAAGCTTCATAACTTCGCTACATTTGTACCGTTTTACAAGGTCATCGAATTCAACAATTCTAACTGAAGTGTTTTGTCTGTGGACGGTGAGCAATGGGTAGCTAACCGTCCGTCCGTCGATTGACGACAGGCCGTGTCGACGGCGCGTTCGTGTTTCACGCGCGCCTCAAAGAGATGTCAGCAAAGCAGAGGGGCTTGCCAGAGCCTCCGCCTGCCGGGGTTGCGGGTTGTTCGAAAGAGATACCGCGGCCCCGGTACGTAAAGGGCAACAGAAGGAACATGGGTGGGTTTTAGTCAGTAAAAGTCTGACATGCCCCCCCGCTCCGCCCAGAGCGGGGGAAGGTATTTTGATTTCCCACCCGAAAAAAAAAGTGTTTTGTCAATAAAACAAAGTACGTGTTTATTTATCATGATCGTTTTATTTTGGGATCTGATTCATTAAAACCCGTTGTTTCCAATTCCTCCTTGGTCCTTTGGCTTCGAGATTGATCTTTCGATCTGTAAACAAACAAACAAACGTACTATATTATATATTTTGACGCAGTAAGACGTAAAAGATCCGCCTCGTTGCTTCGTAGATTGCGTGGCAGTCGTTATAGCATCCTGCAGTCAATTGCAGCCAGGGCAGACAGCCCGCTTGTGCGTTTGCTGGTCGATGGAACCAGATCGCTGTTTACTAATAAGTACTAACATAGGCTAAGAATAGGCGTGACGAAAGATTTTAAAATCCTCTTCCATAATGTGGGTACACTTTTACTATTTACAAAAAAGCCTTTATTTCGGTAATAAACTTAAGTTTAACAAAGTTTGAAGCCATTTTCTCAAAAATTTTCAATAGTGCCCGAAAACAGCTCGCATGTGTCATGGCGTCGGCATGACGTCACAGTTAAATAAAAATGACATTGTTTCTATAACAACGTCCCATAAATCACATAACCGTGACGTCATACGCTGTGATCGGTGTTTCAGTCAAAATGGCCGATTGCAGTATTTTAATGTTTTATTTTATTGAAAATCTTAATAATCTGTTATTTTTAAATAAAACTAAACCTGTGTTTACTTTTTTTTTAATATGACTTCTCCCTTGTCATCACTGAATCAGCGATTTTTTTATACTGTCATCATGCCTATTGTGTTACTAACACACTGGACCCCTGTTGTCTTTTTAATAAATATGAATAAAAAAATAATTGATTGTACAATCATACCTACAACTACCAAACAAGCTGCTCAGTACCAAATTTTGCTCTCGATCGATCAACAAAATGAGGAAAGGTATTTCAAGAATTTTTAAATGTCAAGTTTTATAAAGGGGAATGCGTAATACTTTTATTGACTAACCGGTATCGTGAACGATATCTACTAGTAGTTGTAAGAGCTAGGTAGGAACCTCACGCCAGTTTTCTCCGTAATAGGCAGACGAATAGATATACAGTCTGTACTAGGTTAGGTAACTCTACGCAAATTTTTTGCTGGTAAGGCCTTTTTTCAAGGTCAAAAATCATGTTTTATTGTGGGGAAAATATTAAGTAAAGTTATAACATCCTACTTCCTACTATAATCCTTACTAATATTATAAAAGCGATAGTGAGTTTGTTTGTTTGTTACGTTTTCACGCCTAAATGGCTTAACCGATTTTGATGAATTTTGGTATAGAGATAGTTGCGACCCTGGAGACGGACATAGGCTAAAAAGTGAGAAAAGGGGGAGAAAGAAAGAAGAAAAGGGGAGAGAATGTTTTTTTTCGATCATCACGCGGCTTAAAGTTAGCGTTAGCCCAAACTCGGACGCGCCACGCGGACGAAGTCGCGGGCGAAAGCTAGTAATATTATTTAATGCGAATGTTTGTGAGGATGGATGGATGGATGTACAGATATTTGTTACTCTTTCACGTTAAAACGGCTGAACGGATCTTGATGAAATAACATAGTGTTAGTTTATAGTCTGGAATAACACATAATATGATACTTTTGTTTTGATCATCACGCGGACGAAATGGTTCCTACTTTTCAGCCTTTATATCAAGGGGCGAAAAAAATACTACCCCCTGAAATTACAGGTTTTGGGTAGCTGCTTAAACATCCTTTTAGAATAACCCAATTATATTTATCTCAACCTGGGATTTGAACCTAGAAACCCAAAAAACACCAGCACAAAAACTACCGCTTACTGTTTGCTGTTCTTGACCGTACAAGAGCTCTTGAGGCGTCGGACTTTGGTTGACATTATTGGCAGTTCAATTGACAAATTGGCCATAATATTAAAATTATTGGCACAATGACCGCTGCGTGTACAATTCACATTACTAGTATTAGCCTGACAAGTTTTTGCGGTTAAAAGAGATACCGCGGACCAAAAAGGGCAATGGAAGGAACATGTGTGGGTTTTATATATATATTTATATATTATGAAGACAAAAGGGAGTCCAGTGTGTTAGTAACAAAATTCTTAGCCTATGTTAGTACTTAATAATTTAGTCAGTACAAGTCTGACACTCCTCCCCGCTCCGCCCAGAGCGGGGGAAGTTGTTTGATGCTTTCCCAACCCAAAAATAAACAAAAATGCCCTGACAAGTTTGGATCTTAATTCTTTTAATCAGGCTGTCATTTGTTTTTTTTTAGTAAGTAATCCAATTTATAACTGGCCATTTTTAATTGTAAATTACAATCCCTTTTTTTGTTTGCGGGGTCATCTAAGAGAATTACTAATTAGTAGATGTATATTCACAGCAGTGCAACTTAATTCAGACTAATTAAAATTTAAATAAATATCCAACTCAAAGCATTTACTTCGATTAGACCATTACAATTTTGTGTCCATAGAGTTTCTTGCCCATTCTTCTCCATAGAGATCAACGCTTTGGAATGGGCAACTACAGTACTTTCACAAGTTATTATGCCTTGTGACCGGGACTGTAGATTCATTTTGTTTCTTGACATTCAAAAGTGCCTGTAATGGTCTAATTGAAATAAATGATTTGAATTGAATTGAATTGAATTGACAAGCAATTTCGAATGTCAAAAAAAAAACAAAAGGATGATGTAGATAGTTGCCTATTTCAAAGAGCGAGTGTAAGTGGCCATGATGTTTCTTGCTCATCAAAAAAAATGAGCAAGTAACATCATGGCCACTCTTTTAATTAAAAAAAAATTGTTACAAAATCTTGGTTACTTCATTCACGTAAGATAAATATAATTATGTAAGAACGATCTCAAAATACATGCAAGTCAAGTGCGTGCAGATTAAAAATATAAAATCAACAATTAAATAAGAAACTAGTTTTCTAAACGGTAAACAAACTCGAAAACAGGGCTTTCCAATCTTTAAATAAAATAAAGTGGTTCTTGTAGGTATTATTATTAACAAATAAACAAGTTTTTAGCTAAATATAGCTTTACTTTTTGTCATAAATAAACTAATTATCATAATACTCTTTTAAGATGTTAAGAAGATAAGGGAAATAATACTATTTATAAGATAAACACAGGAAGTTGTTGACTTACCTTTTTTTTGCGGAAGGGAAATCATAAAATAACTTGCCCCAGAGGTCAGACATGTACTGACTAAAACCTACTCATGTTCCTCCTATTGCCCTTTATGTTCCGGGGGCCGCGGTATCTCTTTCGAACAACCCGCAACCCCGGCGGTGGCCGTGGCAAGCCCCTCTGCTTTGCCAACATCTCTTTGAGGCGCGCGTGGAACACTAACGCGCCGTCGACACGGCTGGTGACTTACCCTGAATTAATGACTAAGTTGACGATGTTGTTCAAAGGCGCTTCCACAAACATCCACAGTAACGTGGCAAATATGATAGACATCGTCCAGACTCCAAAGCCGCGTAAAACCTAAAAGAAAGTTATTTGTTAGTGTTTCATTTTCAGTTAAATACAGTTCGATAATTTCTCATATAATACTAACTAGGGACCTCCTAGTTCGCCCGGTGCTACTTCATCATCTGCTTAGCCTTGGCCAGTCTAAACAGATGCAGCTTAATGACCTCTACAACCCAGTTAGTACTGGGTAATAAGATACCCGATCTAGTCAGCTAAAATAAACAGCTTTTATACCGACATCACCATCTTCCTGTTCTTCTTTCATTTTATTTGGGTTCGGCGCAACATGTTTTCTTCTTCCATTCTCCCCTGTCACACATCACTGCATCATTAACTCCTTTCTCCTTCAAATCATTCCTAACACAATCCATCCATCTGTCCTTAAACCTTCCTCTTCATCCATCCATCCATCAACATTAATATCACATTCCTATTCTATACGTACCTCAGAATATATTAAATCAAATTGTATTAGATTCTTTCTTGAAAACGTATTTTGTATCAATATTATTGAATGCGTCAAATATATTCCGTAGGCAAGACGACTTAGTATTGTGAAACCATACCAGTTTGTTAACTTACGAATTGTGGCTGAAAATAACAAATGAAAATCAGTATGTAATACACCGATTAGGGATTACAATGCACGAACTGATTCCATTAATTGAGTACTCCCACCTAAAGACTAGAGTGTAGCTTCGTCTAGACAAATAAAACAGAGCCAATTACTAGTCGGACTCACGCACGAAGGATTCCGTATCATCCTACTAATATTATAAACTAGCTTTTGCCCGCGGCTTCGCTCGCGTTAAATTCGGGGTAACACAGTTCCACTTGCCCCTTATTGATTTGTAATAGCAACGCTAAGTTTTCCCGTTTCTTCCCTCTTTCTCAAACACATCCCACTTTTTTTTTCAAAAAAGTTAGCCATGTCCGTCTCCTGGTTCCCAACTAACTCTGTAGCAAAATTCATCAAAATCGGTTTAGCCATTATAGCGTGAAGAGGTAACAAACAAACTCACTTTCGCTTTTATAATATTAAGTAAGGATGCAAATGTAAGTGAGGATATATGAATGTACTGTAACTCTTTCACGTCAAAATGGCTGAACGGATCTTGATGAAATTTGGCACAGAGGTAAAGTATGGTCTGGAATAACACATAGGATACTTTTTCGATAACACGCGGACGAAGCCGCGTGCGATTATCAGTGTGCCAAATATCATCCAAATCTGTACAATCATTTTTGATAATCACCCTCTACATATTTTAAACAAAAAAGTGATTTATTAATTTCTTCTCTACCGCTACTGCCTCCCGCTAATAATTTGAGGCTTACCAATATCCCCATACTCCACGACGCAAATAGTGATACAAGTACTTAAAGCCCAGAGGTTTCTGCTAAAAACAACATATATAGCGGAACTCAGATGGTTATACTCCAAGGTGACCCACGACATCGGCGCTGTTGATACTTGATATGCAATTGTACTTGATACAACTAATAGAAGAACTAGAAGGTTCTGAAAAAGGAATTGAATAGTCAAGGAAATTATTACAGCTGCGTTGGTCTAGTCAAAGTCAAAGTCAAAAGTCATTTATTCAAATTAGGCTGATAATCAGCACTTTTTAAACGTCACATTACAAGAGACAGTCCCACAAAAACGCCCTGCCCTTCGCCACTTCCTAGTGTTTTAGCTGGGAAGAAGAAGTGGCGGAACAAACTCCCCAGCAACACATCTGTCTGTCAGGTTAGAAGAACCAGATTTTATACAATTTATATTATGACAAAAAATTATAAAAAAATAAGAAATTATTCATTCATTGTCACTTGTCAGCTAGCAAACACCAATTATATGTAAAAACAAAAAAAATACCCAAGTCTAAATAATAAATTCACCAGTCTAAAGGGTGTGCCCGCTTACACGTGCAGTGAAGAAGTCACAGGTGATAAACTAGGACCATAGTGCAAAAGAAATAAGCTAAACATAAAAAGATAAATATAAATAATTATATTCAGTCAATGCTCGAGGTCACTAGTTAACCACATGCCAATAAGTAAAAACACACAAAATGAAACAAGTATATAAACAAAAAAAAAGTAAAATATAAAATTACATGACGAAGACATGTAACGTATCAATAAGCTAATTTGGCGAAAAAACATGAAGGAGAAAAAAAAATAAAAATAATCGTCTTGAGTTCAACACAGTGACCAACTATGCTTATCATCTAAATAGTCGTTAATGGAATAGTAAGCTTTTAAACAAAGGTTAGATTTTACTTTAGCTTTAAATGCATTAAATGGCAAATCTAGAAAAGAAGCAGGTAGCTTGTTATAAAAAGTTATACCAAGCCCTACAAATGAATTATGAACCTTATGAAGCCGGTGGAAGGGAGCACGTAGTTTATGCTTATTTCTAGTGTTAATGTTGTGAATATCACTGTTTTTACTATATAGATGGATATTTTGCCTAATATATAAAATGTTGGCCAAGATGAATTGAGAAGCCACAGTGAGAATACCAATCTCTTTAAAAAAATCTCTCAGAGAAACCCGGGCACCTAGCTGGTAAATTGCACGAACCGCTCGCTTCTGCAGAACAAATACATTCTGGATATCAGCGGCTTTGCCCCACAGCAGAATACCATAGGACATGACGCTATGGAAATAACTAAAATAGACCAATCGTGCCGTGTCAACGTCAGTGTATTGTCTAACTTTTCTGACGGCGTATGCGGCCGAACTTAGCCTTCCCGCTAGGCTTGATATGTGTGGACCCCATTGTAATTTTGAATCTACTGTTATACCCAGGAACACTGCTGAGTCTACAGTTTTAAGCTTCTCATTGCCAAGGACAATGTTGGGACCAAGATTTCTAACATTAGGTAGAGCGAATTTAATACATTTAGTTTTATTGGCATTAAGAACAAGGTTATTTGACGTGAACCAATCCGTGACCATTGATAGCGCGCTGTTTACATTGTTAAAATCTTGTCTATTTCTATCTACTTTAAAAACAAGAGACGTATCATCAGCAAACAGTACAACGTCACAAATACCCTTTAAATGATATGGTAGGTCGTTAATATAAACCAAGAATAAAAATGGACCCAGTATCGAGCCTTGAGGTACTCCTAGCTGAACAGGTAGCCCAGAAGATTTCGCGCCATTAACATCTACACATTGGAATCTGTTTTGTAAGTATGAGCCTATTAAATTTAAGGCTTCATTTTGAACACCGTAATGACGTAGTTTCCGTAAAAGCGTGTCATGGTGAACGCAATCAAAAGCTTTAGAGAGATCGCAGAAAATACCGATTGCATTTTGAGCGTTCTCCCACGCATTAAATATGTGCTTTAACAAAGCAACACCCGCATCTGTTGTCGAACGACCTTTTGTAAAGCCATATTGATCATTGTGAAGAAGGTTCGCAAGCGCTACTACTTTAGACCCCTGCGGTCATATTAGACCCCTAGAGGTTTAAAATGGCCGCTTTATGGGCTCTAGAGGACTTTAGATGATAATGCTCTAGCTGAATCATAAGAGGATGATAATATGGATTACGTTAAAATTCTTAAAATGGTCACAGAAGCAGTTGCTTTTCTGAATTGTGATCCTAATATGATTCTGCTAAAGTCGACATTTGTCGGACACTAGTTGCCCTGGTAGTTTGCTGAACTGAGCCTATTTAGCGCAGACACACAATAATTATCTCCTTTTTTAATTTATTATTTTGTTTTATGTTTTTAATTTTTCTTTCCTTTCTTTATTTTGATATTGTGTGCACTTGTGGTGTGTGCCGAATAAACTTATTCTCTTTCTTTCTTTAGCTCGAATTCTATTACCTCGGTTCCAGTTACCGGAAAAATGTGTTAGAGAGATGTTCGATGGGGATTTTTCAGTGGCTGTCGAAGAGTCTGGATTTGTGCACGGTTGATGGCAATAGGCTTACCCCCAATCACATTGGACCTTAATATCACTGGCAAAATGTGGGTGTACTATTAGGAATACTTCTGCTTACTCTTCCAGGGGTTACAGGCGCTATGTTATGCTGTGTTTAAGTCCCACATCATAATAGCGAGATAGAAGCTTTTTTACACAATTAAAAACAAAACAAGAACAATAATTTTAACAACCCATACAATTTTGTTGAACCTACGGTTTTTCTATCATTGAGAATAATGAGCATTGTTATCAATAAGAGTATGTTTTGCACGTGTAATCTCAATTAAAATAGAATTTGTAAATTTTCCCTAACATACAAAAGGACCAGGAGGTATTATTTCTGACTGCCTCGTGTCTGTCTCAGGGCCGGATTCGAACAAAAGGGCCTCCATTTTGCCACAACACCACAGACCTAAGTATTTGATTTGAATTTTAACGCGATACCTTTACGCGTTCTCGAGATAAAAGGTTTAGTCTGACAGACAGACGGACGGACAACACAATTATCCAATCCACAGATCCTAAAAAAGATACATTATAAATATGGCATTCGTTACAAATCTATAAAATATTATTCAACAAGGATTGATTGGTTACCCCAACATGGGTATCGCTGGTACAATGTCATTTATCTAGTTAGCTAGTAGTTCACAATAAGCTTAGCCCCTTATAAAATAAGACTTAACATAATTACAGGAGTAATTAAAGTGTTTTGTACAAACCTTAGGAATAACATTTCTATAGTTATTAGGCTTATATTTGGAGACAATATATCCCATGACCATTCCTATAATGTAAGAACCTGCACGATTATGACTTTGAATGTAGGTGTCCAAATATACTTCATTCTTCCTGAAGTCCATGATTTTTCTAAAAAAAAAATTGCCATTAGTATTTTTCACCCAAAGAAATGATGGATGGACTATGAAAGATAAACATGACTGCTGAGATCAGGTGAATAGAGAAGTGTGAAAGAGGAAGACGCCCCCAAATGAACTTAAGACTCTTAATAATATAGGATAAGCAAATAGAGTTATCTGCCTAGCCTTTTCCCTACTATGTTGGGGTCGTCTTCCAGCCTTACCGAATTCAGTTGAATAACAGTAATTTACATGAAGCGACTGTCTATCTGACTTTCACTTAATACGATACCCATTGGTTGTCAGACTTTCGGGACACTGACTACCTGTAACGACTGTCAAAGATCTACAAATGACAGCCGGTGTATTGACACTGGTTGTCATTTGTAGATTTTTTTTAACTATTGAGCTTTACGTGCTTTCCGAGGCACAGAGAAAACTAGGTGTGTAACGAGTGCTCACCCATCCACAAACCAAACTAACCTAAACCTAAAGATTGACCTGGGCAAATAGAGTAAAAGTTACAAATGATTTGAGTCACTTTAAAGGACAGTAGTACATCTAGAAATATGATATCCTTACTAATATTATAAAAGCGAAAGTGAGTTTGTTTGTTTGTTACCTCTTCACGCTTTAATTGCTAAACCGATATTGATGAATTTTGGTACATAGATAGTTAGGAACCAGGAGACGGACAACGCTATTTTTTTTAAAAAGAGTTGGATATGAGGGAGAAAGTGGGAAGAAACGGGAAAACTTAGCGTTGCTATTACAAATCAATAAGGCGCTACCGAATTTAACGCGAGCGAAGCCGCGGGCAAAAGCTAGTTAAGAATAAAAAAAAAACTTACTCTACATCATGAAACAGTATCAACCCAGGAAGTCTTCTCCAATATGTGACGAATCCAGGAATCAAAACTGCCAATATTACGGTGACAATAACAATTACTTTTCCCGTAGTCTTGTTCTTCTGCCAGATAACATATAAAATGGTTCCCATAACAGCTAACTGGTAGTCACACGGTATATACCAACTTACTATGAGACACTGCAAAAATATAATAAGAAAAAAAAAACATTAACTCGTGTTCATCATCATCGTCATTTTCCTGCCCTTGTCCCATTCTATTTGGGGTCGGCGCAACACGTTTTCTCCCCTATCAAACGTCACGGCATCAATTACTCCTTTCTCCTTCATATCATTCCTTACGCAATCCATCCATCTTTTCTTTGGCCTTTCTCTCCAATTTATTCAGTGTTAAAATACTTATCATTATTCTCCTAACTGTATCCTTATTCTAATTCATTTCATATGAGTTTGGCACCGGCTGGCATGTATTTATCTTCCATACTTCTTCCACCTATATCATCTTTCATAGTCCATTGGTTAAGATCTAAGTGTAGTTCATCCGTCGTTTTATCATCTTCCTCTATTCTTATAGTCAAATTATATCATCATTCATACCTTAAACTTTTGTATCAAAAAATACTGAAAAAATATTTTGATAAGTTTTCATTTACATGTGATCTTCTTCAGGAAAGCACATTCAAATTTTTCATGCTAAATTTATCATTATCTTTTTACTCTTGTCTCGTGTGAATTGGGGTTCATGCAACACGTGTTTTTCTTCCATTTTTCCCCTGTCAACCGTCACATAATCATTCTTACTCACTCTTAACAGCCCATATAATTCCTAATACAATCTACTTATCATGTCCTTAGTCTTCCTCTTCCTCTCCAACAATCAACATTAATTATATTCATCACACTTTTACTCTCTAGAAATGATGCAAGTTGTTTTTTTTTCCTGAGTTATCGTTTAAATTCACACTTACAATATTATCGGCGTTCACATAATTATTGAGCATCAAAAGACCAAGCCACCAGTTGTCTGCACAAGTTTTCTGTTCTCTACCAGCAAACTTCTGCCACACAGGACCATCGCCAGTATATATTGACACTGAAGCCATATAGAATATTACTACTGCAAATGAAGCTATGATTCTGAAACAACATTTAATTGTTACTTCACCTGCTATATCCCACTACTGGGCTGACCTGTCCGCATTACTTCTAGCTCTTTTAAAGTAGGCCTAATGTAAAAAAAATGGTCATTCTCCCAATTCTGTCCTTGTCGGCTACTAGACTACTACTACTACGACTAGGCTAGAAGGTTCGACAGGTTGTCAGACTTATGCAACAAAAAATACAGGCAGTTCCGGGTCTGGCTATTAGTCTATGTGAGTTTTAATATTTAAACGTAGAACATTCCAAGTGCGGGACAAATAAAAAAACCGGCCAAGAGCGTGTCGGGCCACGCTCAGTGTAGGGTTCCGTAGTTTACCGTCCGTCACAATAAGGTGTTCCCACTTATGAGTTTAAAGGTGGAGGAGGAAATTATTTTGTACAACTTTTTGTCTTTTTTGTACAAAAACTGTTGTGTCAATCAAGTTCAAAATGATTTTCCTAGAAAGTCCTTATAAAGTTCTACTTTTCAGATTTTTTTCATATTTTCTAAACTTATGGTTCAAAAGTTAGAGGGGGGGGGTTCACACACAACACAACACATTGTTTTTTACTTTTGGAGCGATTATTTCCGAAATTATTGACATTATCAAAAAATGATTTTAGTAAACCCCTATTCATTTTTAAATACCTTTCCAACAATATATCACACGTTAGGGTTGAAATTAAAAAAAAATCACTTCCCACTTTACATATCCCTATATGTAAAGTGGGAAGTGATTTTTTTTTTGGCTACCCTAATAAAACATTTTTTTCCAATTTTTATTTTACCACTTTGTCGGCGTGATTGATATACATATTGGTACCAAATTTCAGCTTTCTAGTGCTAACGGTCACAGAGATTAAGCGAGGACGGACGGACGGACGGACGGACAGACAGACATGGCGAAACTATAAGGGTTCATAGTTGACTACGGAACCCTAAAAATGGTTGTGTTCTTACCTAAAATATCGCCTTATCAAAATAATCACAGGTTTCTTCTTCTTCTCCATTAAATTCTTAACTAGCAGTAGCCCTGATACCAACAGAAATACATCAACTACTAAATCAGCGTGCTTCACAGTATTTAGAATAGCACTCTCAGTTTCCAACATCACCTGAAATACAGTTAGGTTAAAAATTAACTTTCTCGAAAATATCCTACTTCCCACTATAATTATATCATAAATGCGAATGTTTGTGAGGATGGATGGATGTTTGTTACTCTTTCACGTCAAAACGGCTGAACGGATCTTGATAGAATTTGGTACACAGGTAAATTATAGTCTGTAATAGCACATAGGCTAGGTTTTTTTTCGATATCACGCGGGCGAAACCGCGGGTGCTAGTTAGATAAATAAAAGTTCTACAGTTACATAGTACAGCTCCGTTAGTACCTACCGCAGTCGCAAGCGCTCCTGCCGAGCACGGGCTCCATACATCCATACATCCATCCATACATCCTCACAAACATTCGCATTTAGAAAATTAGTAGGATGTATAATAATTAGTAGGATATTAAAAGAATTGACGGGCCTGTTGGTCTAGTGGTTAGTGGCCCTGACTGCTGAGCCGGAGGTCGTGGGTTCGATTCCCACCCAGGACAAACTTTGTGTGATGAGCATTATGTTTGTTCTGTGTCTGGGTGTGATTTATCTATAATATGTATGTATTTATAAATTATATAAGTATGTATATCAGTTGTCTGGTTACCATAACACAAGCTCTGCTTAGCTTGGGATCAGATAGCCGTGTGTGAGTTGTCCCAAGATATTTATTTATTTATTAAAAATAATCATTGTACAAAGGTAGAATTAATGCTTTGGGCATTTTTCTACCAGTCAACTTTAGGGTAATGCAGAGACAAAAACATAGTAAGTGCAACGTGACAGAAATTTTCAGGAAAAAAATATATAATAACAATAAATAACATATATACAGTGTCTACATATCTCATCAAACTTTCCTCTCGCAGGTCTGTGCTGTCTGTTTATATGACCTTTGTGCTCTTCTGACTTAATGTAATGTCCTTTCTTTTATTTTATGTGTGCATAAATAAATAAATATAAACATACATAGACATTATACAAAAGTAAAGAGATGTAAAACTACAAAATCTGAAGAAAAAAATTACAACAACGTAATTTTGAGACTTTGTCTTCTTGACTTTTGTAGTTCCTCTACACCCATACCGCTGACATAAATGTGTCCTGAAACTTACCCCATCAAATTCCAACCCATTACTGATGGGTGCTAAAACTTCAATGAAGGCTGTATGCACGGAAACAGCCAGTGTCGCACACGATACTTTAAAAACATTCAGAACTCCTATTTCATCGTCTGATTTCTTTGTCAATGATGTCCAATTTCGATTTAAGGAAAATGAGTCTGCTATGGCGTAGATAACTGAAATCAAAATCAAATATTCGTTTCTAGTATGGTTATTGGTTACGACACAGTGGTTGAGCGATCAACTACTGCGCTGCGTGTCGCCGGTTCGATCCCCGCACGGAACAATTATTTATATGACCTACAGGTACTTGTTTCGGGTCTGGCTGTTTGTGTATGTGAGTTTAAAAGTTTAAAAAATGGAATAATCAAATGCAAAAAGCTATTGCCCAAATGCCCAGTCACATGACATAATAACTGATAAAGTTTTGTAGGTATTCCAAACCGTAGATATCTATAGAGAAGAATGGGGAAGAAACTCCATGGATTATTGAAATCAGTATTTTTATACGAAACCTTGGTAACGTTATACTACTTTAGTTTCTTTTACAATGATTGTTTTTTTTTTTTTTGTTAATACTAGTATTTTAAATGGAGCGACTGCCTATGTGACCTACACAACCCAGTTAGTACTGGGTAATACGATACTTTTAGGTAAGACTGGTTGGTAAAGCGTCAATAGTAAAAATTAAAAAGAAAACAAAGAAAAAATTAAGCCGTGGCAGCTAAGGGATGACAGTCGTTATGATGATTTATTTTCGTTGGATCCCAGTTTTTGATCCCATTTTTTAGGTATTAACGATGGGTCCCATTTGATATTACCATTGAATCCCATTTTATGACAACATGTGTACATTTCAGAAGAAAAGTGATTTACTTTTATTAAATATTTCAAAAACACCGTGTGTGTATTTTGGATTTTTTAGGATTGTCGCCACTGGGGAATAAATGAGACAAATGATGTACTCCAAATAGTACTAGACTGGCATGAGTTAAAAATGATCAGGTTTATTTGTGATGTTTATAAATAAATAAATATGAACGCCTTCAAAACAAGCGCCTCTAAGCTCAAAAAAAAATACTGCCGTCATAATTTTTCCATATTTTTTTTTATATAATGTGGCCGTTTCTGGCACACAGGTCACAGTTTTAACCTAACCTTTTTTTTGTAAATAAGTATTTATCCTAATCTAAATAGTTCAGTTCCGGGTAAACAACTAAAAACAATCTCTTTTTTCTATAAATGCAAGTCGTTTGTGGCACTCGCCGGCCGCTGCCGCGGCACCGCTCGCTCCGCTCGCTCGGCTCGTGCGTAGAAGGTCACAGTTTTAACCTAACCAAACCTAGTTCCCGGTTCCTATAATTTGTTTGGGTAATGACATTTTGTCCAAATCTTTTCGGCAAAACGGCAGGCACCCGTTATTCTAACATAACCTATCCACATACCGAAATTTCATCCAAATCAGTCTAGAAGTTTGAGCGTGTTGGAATAACAAACATACATACAAAATTTCGCCTTAAAATATTATTGTGATTTTGTTGTTGGATGTACCCGCATTCAGATGTTTTTAAACATCTGGGATCCAACGGAAATAGTTTTTGGGATTCAGTGGCAATAAAACGTATTTTTTTTGTATTTTTCAAATTTGGGATCCAACGGAAATATATAATAATGTTTTGTGGGATCCAACGCCAAAAATATTAAAGTGGGATCAAAAACTGGGATCCAACGAAAATAAGCGGTTATGATTATATACGCTATATTACTACAATTAAAGCGCATATAATACTTCAAGATTATATTTTTATATTATACTAGCTTTTGCCCGCGGCTTCGCTTGCGTTAAATTCGGGGTAACACAGTTCCCCTTGCGCCTTATTGATTTGTAATAGCAACGCTAAGTTTTGACTTTTCTTCCCTCTTTCTCCCTCACATCCCAGTATTTAAAAAAAAAAAGCCTAGCCTAGCCTATGTCCGTCTCCTGGTTCCCAACTATCTCTGTACCAAAATTCATCAAAATCGGTGTACCCATTAAAGCGTGAAGAGGTAACAAACAAACAAACTCACTTTCGCTTTTATAATATTAGTAAGGATTTGAAAGATACATCTCACACTTCCTATTCCATTTCTAGTCTGTTTTTCTAGTTCTTTTTTAAAACGACCTGAGTATTGGAACGTCATGGCTAACCAGCCAGCCTATTCAAGAAAATGATGTATGAATCAATAACGCCACCATTTTAAAGAGAATTAAAATATAAACGTGCCAACATCAGTGACACATTTAAGTGAGCATGACAAAATATCAACCACTAAATTCATTTGCTCGTTTAGTCAACTCCTACTGTTTCTCAAGGGAAGAATTTAGACCCCAACTTACTGTGGTTTTGAGTTTTGTATTAACTTCAAGTGGTGTTAGAAACTCAAGATTTTCACTTACAATAAAGTGGTATTAATTACATCACAAGACAGATTCATAAGATTACAAAAGCTTAAGTATGTTACTTAGCCCGCCGAGGTTGCGGGTTGCTCGAAAGAGATACCGCCACCCCGGAACATAAAGGGCAAAAAGAGGAACATGGGTGGGTTTTAGTCAATAAAAGTCTGACATTCCTCCCGCTCCACCCAGAGTGGAGGAAGTTATTTGATGATTTCCCCTCCGTAAAAAAAACCGGCCCAGAACGGCTCCGTACAAACTTGCGACATAAACGGCCATAGCTTTTGACTGTGGAAACTTTGAGGGTTGATTTTTTCACAGGACAGGGGACCACAGATTTGAGTATACAGTTTTTAATTTGAAGTCGATACCTCTACACGTTCCCGGGTTTAAGGGGCTTGACAGACAGACAGACAGACGGATGGACAACAAAGTGTTTCAATAAGGGTTACTTAAATCTTTAAGACTTACCTCCAGATTTTGTAAAACAATGTTGAATGTAGAAAGTTGAAATAATGGATACAGTCAATAGCGTTATCATTAAAGACCTGAAATAAATGCTTGTAATTACAACAAGGAATACGTGTGAATATGGATTTAGGATTTTTCAATGTTACTATACTCGAGAACAATTGATAAGCTAAAATCATCATCATCTACCTACCTTTTCCCAAACGATATTGGGGTCGTCTTATCATCTTCTTGCCTCATTTTAGGAGTTGTTTTAAACTTGGTGTAACATGTTTTTTTCTTCTAGTCTCCCAGTCAGGCGTCACGGCATCATTTACTCTCTTTCTCCTTCCTATCATTCTTTACACAATTCATCAACATTCTTAACTATCACTCTTTTAGCCGCATGCGTTTTGTCCCTCGACGTATTCGATGTAATTTTAATATTTAATGAATTAAGGTATGAGGCCTTAATTAAATATTAAAATTACATCGAAACAATATCACTTTGATAATTTATAAATTTTATGAGATTACATTATTTTTACAAGTTATTTTTAAAGAAAAATGATGGTAAAAATTGGTCGATTTCCAACGCTCTTTCGACTATCGTTTTTATAACATGAAAAAAAAAAACAAAAGATAGTCTTCTTAGGAAGTTCAACTTACATGAAAGCATAGAATCCATAGCTGTACTCCATCTTCTCCCCAGCAATCTGACAGGAATCCACAGTAATCTCAGGTATAGATGGAGTCAGTGGGTTTGCTAAGTAAATTATTGTCAGAATCTTGGAAATGGAACTAGGCTTGCAGGTCGATGGAAGGCAGGTTCCCCACATCACTTTATTGAGGTTTCGGCCTATTGCGGTTTTAGTCTGTAAAAATGATGATGTCAGAGTTAATGAATTTTGAAACCAACTGAGCATACGATCTGGGATCAAAATGAAATCACTTAAATTTTTTGCATTAGGTTTTTTGCCCTACGTTAATGGCAGTTTTTTTTTTTTTTTTAAACGTTGCCCCACACTAGGGATTTCTCCTGTATCGTGGGTGCGTTTACAAACATTTAAACTCACATACACAAACAACCAGACCCGAAACAACTATCTGCAAATCATACAAATATTTGTTCCGTGCGGGAATCGAACCCGCGACACGCAGCGCAGCAGTCAATCGCTCAGCCACTGCGCCAACCGTGCCGTCAGGTTTGTATGTAGCAATTTCTATTTTACATACATTAAAATAACGCGTT
This sequence comes from Ochropleura plecta, assembly GCA_905475445.1. Lineage (NCBI taxonomy): Eukaryota > Metazoa > Arthropoda > Insecta > Lepidoptera > Noctuidae > Ochropleura > Ochropleura plecta. Next base: position 12,777,659 of record FR997748.1, read on the forward strand.
ATTTTCATTGCTATCCTTACGTACTCCTTTTGCACCGTTCTCGTTAATACGGCTGGTTATACCGGTTGTAAATATGACGCAGCTGACCGTTCTGAAGGCCAATAAGCCGCCGCGGGAGACCCTCCGGATGTCGGGCGCCGCGAGGCGACTCCTGGTCCCCGTTGATGCGGTTCTGTGGATGGTGAGCAATGGGTAGCTCACCGTCCGTCAGTCCAGTGAGGACAGGCTGTGTCGACGGCGTGTCCGTATTTTACGCACGCCTCAAAGAGATATTAGCTACACAGAAGCCTGCCAGGGCTACAATCTATCGGAGTTGTGGGTTGTTCGAAAGAGATACCGCTTCCCCGGAACATAAATGGCAAAAGACACTCCCCTGCTCCGCCTAAAGTGGGAGAAGTTATTTCATAATTTCCCATCCGCAAAAAAAAGGTCAATAAGATCCTTCTATAGCGTCCCGTCTCGACGTTTCCACTTAAAGTTACCTTTGAATCAATTAGCTCAGTTATTCAATAATTGATCTTATACTCACAGCTACATAAGGTTCAGTAGATCCTAGCACACTTGAATCGTCTCCTTCTTTCTTGCTTGTCAACTTAACATTAGCTAGACAGTACTGTGTTACCAATTTAGGGTCAGCAGAATTTGAAGGTGCATTCAAACATTGGTCATAATTGCCCAAACTGTATTCAGACCCGTAAAAGGTACCAACTGGATGATGCATCGAATTCCATACTGAAACATTTTGGAAATAAGTTTTTGTTCAAATTTTTAATGAATAAATTATTTACCATGTGTAACTCATTTGTAGGTTGTTGAATGATTGATGAAATACGTAATTAATCTCCTTTTTGTGAGTTATAATCGTTAACAGTAATTAATGGCCTAGAGGTTACTGTCGCGAGCTGTAGGTCCAGGAGTCGAACCCAATCAAGCATTTTACTTTGTTCAAAAATGGTGACAGAAAACACTTTGAAGAAATTAGTTAACAATAACACATAAGCTACAATTCATAAAGGTATATTGTATATTCTATCACCACGCGAGTGAAACTGCGGGGCGCAGCTAGTCCTACTAATATTATAAATGCGAATGTTTATGAGGATGGATGGATGGATGTTTGTAACTCTTTCACGTCAAAACGGCTGATATAATGGATCTTGATGGAATTTGGCACAGAGGAAGATTATGGTCTGGAAGAACACACAGGATATTTTTTTTTTGATATCACGCGGGTGAAGCCGCGTGCGCAAGCTATTATACAAATATTTGTACACCAGAAATGATAGAAAATATAAGTCTGTCATTACTGTAACATCTTCTGTAAGCACTATATTCTGACAAATAAACCTTTCTTTTCTTCTCAATTACTATTTATTCAATATTCAATACTTACTCCATACTGCCCATACGGTGTAATTTCGGACATTTTTCAATAAACTTAAAGTTTCGTCCAAACATGGTTTTTCGTCTTTACTCCAGGATTGGTCTTTTAAACCACTTAGCACAATATCTACCGTAGTTATATCTTTAGGGAGTATTGGTTCTGCTAAACTTAGACCTGCAATATATTCAAAAAGATTGATACGTGGGAAATCACAGTTAACAATAATTCTCAATACATCGCACACACAATTTACACAAACACAATTATTATTTCGTAAAAAAAAAACCACTCACTTATAAAAAGCAATAATGAAAAATAACATAATATTTTCATTTTTCACGTTGATACTCTATCGAGTGTTTGACAAGAAATGAGATGCAATTACAAAATGGCCTCGTCAACTAAAATGTTAAAAGTATTTTTATAAGCTATATAAATTGTAAACGTCGGTGTTTTGAAACATTTATACGTTACTAGTTTTTGCTGGCGGCTTTGCTCGCGTTAAATTCGGGGTAACACAGCTTCGGGGTATCAGACGTCACGGCATCATCAATTCAAACCAAAACTTAAATTGCCATGGTATATATTTTGGGTGGAAAATTACATTGCACTGCATTTCAATGCATGCATATTGCATTTTTGGTTTTCCATATGTTTACCTTCTAAATACATACGGTTGAAATTTATTCGCAAAGTTTTTATCATGTCTACCAGCAGTGATTATGAAGTTAAAAGTGCATATTGGCAATCAATCAAAATTAATGACCATCATAATAATATTTTCATTTTTCACGTTGATACTCTATCGAGTGTTTGACAAGAAATGAGATGCAATTACAAAATGGCCTCGTCAACTAAAATGTTAAAAGTATTTTTATAAGCTATATAAATTGTAAACGTCGGTGTTTTGAAACATTTATACGTTACTAGTTTTTGCTGGCGGCTTTGCTCGCGTTAAATTCGGGGTAACACAGCTTCGGGGTATCAGACGTCACGGCATCATCAATTCAAACCAAAACTTAAATTGCCATGGTATATATTTTGGGTGGAAAATTACATTGCACTGCATTTCAATGCATGCATATTGCATTTTTGGTTTTCCATATGTTTACCTTCTAAATACATACGGTTGAAATTTATTCGCAAAGTTTTTATCATGTCTACCAGCAGTGATTATGAAGTTAAAAGTGCATATTGGCAATCAATCAAAATTAATGACCATCATAATTTTCTGGTAGGCAAGGTTAAGGTGTTTAAAACACGACACGGTCGATCGCTCAGCGGTGGCTGAGCGATCGACTGCTGTGCTGTGTGTCGCGGGTTCGATCCCCGCATGGAACAAATATTTGCATGGCCGACACATAGTTTTTCCGGGTCTGGCTCTTTGTGTATGTGAGTTTAAATGTTTGTAAACGCACTTACGATACAGAAGCAATCCTAGTGTGGCTAAGGGCAACGTTGTTTATTTAAAAAAAAGTCGTTGCAGTTGTAAAAACTTGAGTTTGCTCTGGAAGCCAAGTTGGGAGATTCAGATATCTTAAGGTTAAACTGCTTATCAGATTTCAGATGTAAGCATCTTGCGACAAATCTCTAATCCATCATAGATTACAACAGGCTATTTCACAAAAAGGATTCTCAAATAAATCATTTTTGATAAATAAATCAATTTTAGTGATTTATAAGGTGTTAGAGGCTCACTTTATAATTTCTTTACGTTTTAAGTGAATTCGGTTAGGCTGTTTTGTCTGTGAGATCTATTTATTCAATTTCATTCAGTCCATTTAGTTTTTTTTTGCTTTAGAAAATATCAAAAATTCTAAGTAGGCTTAGTAAATAATTTGATCCTTGCCTGACTGCCTGAATCGTCAAGTTATCGCAAGCGGGACTCAGTATGCGGGTTTGATTCCCGAGTCAGGCAAGGTGTTATTGGGTTTTTCAATTAAAGTAGCAGTCACGGAGTCTGGATTTGTTATAATCCTTATTTATACTTATATAATAACTATTTTAATATTATAAAAGCGAAAGTGAGTTTGTTTGTGTATTTGTTACGTTTTCACGCCTAAATGGCTAAACCAATTTTGATGAATTTTGGTACAGAGTTAGTTGGGACCCTGGAGACGGACAAAGGCTAATATTTTTTTTAAAGTGAGAAATGACGGAGAAAGAGGGAATAAAACGGAAAACTTAGCTTTACTATTACAATAAATAAGGTGCAAGGGCAAAAACCACAGGTAGCGGGTAACTGCAAATCAGGAAAGGGGAACTGTGTTACTCGAGCGAAGCCGCGGGCAAAAGCTAGTATGTTATAAATAGGGATTACCCCCTACAACATAACTGGCAAAATAAAGTTGTATTATTGTCTTTCTAACCCTAGCTTTAGGATTTCGTACTTACAAAAACCATACCTAAAAAAAAATTACTAAAAATGCTCCTCGTTGAGTTTCCGTCATCGTCACAGTAATCCGGGTTAAAAAAACTTGTGACATATTATTTTAGAAGACCAACAAAAGCTAAACTGATTGATTGATCGGTAGTCTCCGTTGATACAAAGTATTTGAGAATGAGACCCGAGTTTCACACAAATCTCGGCTTAGATTTTCTTCTTAAATTTTTTCGTTACACACGGAAGATTATTTCGGCGGATAAGTCTTGTGCGTGTGTGTTTTTTTCTTCTAAGAATTTTGTATTTGCCTGTATTGTACATTTTTATACAGCATTGAAGGATAATGATTACTTTTTTTTTTTTTTCAAACAGTAATGTCGTTAGTGTGCCTTATTATTTTCTTTGTATCGAGTTAATATTAAAACTATAAACACAAGTCTGTGGTCTTTTAGAGCTGCGAAAAAAACCCTCTAAATCTATGCCAACAAAAGATATGGCCGTTTATGTCGCAAGTTTGTACGGAACCCTCGGTACGCGAGTCCAACTCACACTTGGCCAGTTTTTATATTTCTAAAGATTCAAGACCCTATACATAAAGAAAACTAAGATCATATATATTTTATAAAGAACTAGCTGGCCCGCGGCTTCGCCCGCTTAATATCGAAAAAAAAGTATCCTATGTGTTATTCCAGACCATAATCTACCTCTGTGCCAAATTTCTTCAATATCCGTTCTGCCGTTTTGACGTGAAAGAGTAACAAACATCCATCCATCTTCACAAACATTGGCATTTACAATATTTAGTAAGAAGTAAGATAATAAATACTAGCAGTACGGCAAATATCAAAGCCTTGCAAAATCAATATCTGTATGCGTTGGTATATCCATACCTACTCATGTTTAACTTGATGCAGCTGAATATATTGGATGCTGCCCCTTGTCGTGTAGGTACCATCGTTGGCGAGCGAACGCCTAAGGCATTAAGACCGTTTCTGTAGGTACCTCTTAGACCGATCGAGCAAACTTGAGTAGATTCGGCTTTAGTTGAATCTGAGAGCCTAGACAAGTGACGATCACTTTCAAACATCTCGTATTCCTGCGGTACTAGCGAAGATTTCGCTAGGTTGTGTCAATTCAATGTGTTTTTAACTTCTCTACAATCGTTATCACTGAAAGAATGGCTTGTGAGATATTTTAACCTCAAGAGCCCCAGCGGCACAAAAACGTGCCAGTAAACAAGTATTACCGTTGAGCCCCGCTTGCACAAATTTCTGCCACCAAACCCCGACCGATTTAAAACTGTATTTGTAGTAAAGATAAGTCTTAAAATCAGATTACGCTTACGATTAAAGCCCGCCCGGCGGTACTTGACGGATAGTTGACGTAAATAATGCCGGTCCTTGAGAGGCTAAGGATCAAACAAATAAAAAACCTTAAGGATAATTTAGAAAATGTTTTCTCAATATCAAATATCCGTAAGTATTGTACATTACATTTTTGTATTTTGAGTAAACGCCTGTCTTAGCGAGCATTTTCATTCTAAAATGATCCCTCATGCGTAATTTGAGACGCTTAACACTTGCAGTTTCTAAAATTTTAAAATGTTCGGCAACCTCACTACTATTCCGAATCTAATTCAAGCAATAATAAAATCACGGTGTTGGATTTTCAACTTTGGCCTCAGTGCCGAAAGATCAAATATCAACATCAGCAGGCATTTATTGAGAAAGGTGTCGTCACGTTTTGAGAAAATACTGATAAATGATAAGATGACAAATATTTAAAAATGAACATTATAATAAATTACCATCATCATCTTCATTCTATTTGGGGTCGGCGCAACACGATTTCTTCTTCCAGTCTGTATCAGACGTCACGTCATCATTTACTCCTTTCTCCTTCATATCATTCCTTACACAATCCTTTCATCTTTGCTTTGGCCTTCCTCTCCCTCTCCATCCTGTTGTAACATCACTATTTAGTATGTTACTAATATGGTCTTCACTAGTAAATGTATTATCTGTGGTCGGCAGCGCTCCGCCACACTTCATGTCATGATGTAGCCTTGTGTGTATCTCTCTCCTGTGTCTCCTACCAATAAACCTGTATCTTACCCAACGGACTATCATTCATAAACATCCAACATAACATGGTGTCAGAAGTGGGATAAGAAGAATCATTCAAGAAAAAGTCGAGGTCGTCAAAAAAAATGCCGGACCAAGCGGACGTCAGCCATGATGGTGAGACAAATTTTCAAACACGTGTGAAACAATTAAATATTTCGTCAGATACCACGAACAATAACGCTGAAACGTGGAAAAGATGGTGGCAACAACTTGAGTTATATTTGTTAGCCACAGGTCTAGATAAGTCAAGCGAGAAACGGAAAATCGCAATTCTCTTACATTGCATTGGAGAACGAGGTCTCAATATATTTAACTCATTTAACCTAAAAATAGACAAGAGCACGCTTGACGAAGTCAAATCGAAATTTGACAGATTCTTCGAGCCAAGAAGAAACGTGACCATGTGCAGGTATCTATTCTTCACACGCAGGCAGGAGAAATCCGAAAGCATCGACGAGTTCCTCACGGATTTGGAGAATAGAAGCAGAGAATGTGAGTTTGGCACGCTCAGGGAATCGCTCATCAAAGATATTTTCATTGCAAACCTCAATTTAGACTTGTCACATGTGCGTCAAAGGTTACTGCAAGAACATGACTTAACATATCAGAGAATGCAAGAGCTAGCGAGGACGCTCATCGTCGCACAGCAGGATGCTGAGAAAATAGTCAAAGGAAGCAGCATCGCCAGTCAACGAACGTCAGAAAACGTCATGCATCTCAGTCGGAGGAGCCGTAGTCGGGGAGATCGTCGACAGCGAGCTTCCAGTCGCAAGTCAGCTTCGAGCAGTCGCAAGCCAGCTTCAGGCAGTCGCGAGTCACCTTCAGCTTCAGGCAGCTTGAAGACATGTAGCCGCTGTGGGCAGTCTCATCGCTACAAGTGTCCAGCCCAAGGAGTTCAATGCAGGTCATGTAAATCTTACAATCATTTTGCTAAATTTTGTCACAAAAATAAAAAAGTCAGTCAGTTGCAATCGTTTAATTCAGATAATGGTAGTCAAGATTATTTCGTAGGTATGCTGAATAGTCAAAGTCATAATGGTCACAGTCATAATAGTCATTCTCACAGTCAGTCACTCAGTCAGAGACACAATCAGTCACAAACACACAGTATGACATCACATCCCTATGAGGAGAACAGTGACACGTCGGATAGATTTTTTATCCAGTCAAATAGTCAGGGTCCCAATTCATATCACAGGTATGAAAACAATTACATGTCGGATAGATTTATTATCCAGTCAAATAGTCAGAGTCCCAATTCATATCACATGTATGAAAACAATTACATGTCGGATAGATTTTTTATCCAGTCAAATAGTCAGAGTCCCAATTCATATCACATGTATGAAAAAAATGTCATGTCTGAGAGATCCAATGTCCAGTCAAATAGTCAAAATAAAAAATGTCAGAGTCCCAGTGATGAAATCAGTCACATGTCTGAGGGATTTCACAATAAGTCACAGTCGTCCAGTCAGTCACACAAAGGATCATCAGTCGTCAATACTTTGAATCACTCAAAGCAGTCGTGGGAAATTAGCTTATTGGTAGGTGATACAAAAATTAAATGCATAATAGACTCAGGTGCAGATGTCAATATCATGTCAAAACAAACATTTCAAAATGTTAAAAGTCAAAATAAGCTGTCAAAATTGTCACTTGTCAAATGTCAAGTAAATGTCAAAGGATTTGGTGGAAAATCCATTCCGATTTTAGGCAAAGTCAACTTAAATTGTAATTTTTGCTTAAACAATAAGAACATTGTTGAAAACATAATGTTTATTATACCAGATATAGAGTGTCCAAATGTCCTTGGTCTCCCAATTTGTGAAAAGTTAGGTATAATAAAACGTGTCTTTTCAGTGTCAAAACAAGACTTTTGTGAACAAATTCATACACAATATAATGATGTATTCCAGGGTCTTGGCTGTCTGCCTCCAGTCTGTCATCTGAAACTCAAGCCTGATGCAGTACCATGTGTGGATCCGCCCAGGAAAGTCCCATTCGCATTACAAGGGAAACTGCGTGAGGAGTTGGATCGCATGGAGAAAATGCAAGTCATAAAAAAGGTTACAAAACCTACAGAGTGGGTTAATTCAGTCGTTGTAACAGTAAAAAGTTCAGGTCAGTTACGAATTTGTCTTGATCCCAGAAATTTAAATAAAAATATCATGAGGGAACATTATCCACTCAAGTCAATTGATGAGATTAGGTCTCAGCTCGAAGGGGCTGTATGTTTTTCTCATTTAGATGCATTTTCAGGATTTTGGATGCTACGTTTAGATGAATACAGTTCAGAATTATGTACTTTTCAAACACCATTTGGTAGATATAAGTATTTAAGATTACCCTATGGCATAAATGCCTCGTCTGAAATATTTCAAAGAGTCATGATGAATCTATTTGGTGACATAGAAGGCGTACTCATATTCATCGATGACATCTTAGTCTATGGACCAAATGAGTCAGTTCATAATGAAAGATTACATAAAGTCATGCAAAGAGCTCGTCAAGTTAATTTAAAATTTAACAAGTCAAAGTGTAAATTTTCACTGTCAGAAGTATGTTTTTTAGGTTATGTCTTCAGTAAAGACGGTGCAAGGGCAGATCTTGAGAAGGTCAAAGCAATTGTCAACATGCCTACACCGCAAAATGTCAAAGAGTTACAGAGAATACTAGGTATGATAAACTACCTAGGACCCTTTATAAGTAACCTGTCAGAAAAAACACAAGTATTAAGAAATCTTTTGAAAAAAGATTCAGTCTGGACTTGGGATGAGAATCATAGTCAATGTCTGAGGAAACTGAAAGATGAAATCACAAATTCACCAGTTTTAGCTCATTATAATCCCAAGATTCCATTAGTCTTGTCAGTCGATTCGTCAAAGTCAGCGTTAGGTGCAGTCATTTTACAAAAAAATAAACCTATAGCATACAGTTCCAAAACTTTAACTCAAACCCAAGAAAGGTATGCTCAAATAGAGAAGGAGCTGCTAGCAATTCAATTTGGTTGTGAAAAATTTCACCAATATGTATATGGTAATAGAGTCACAGTTCATACTGATCACAAACCTTTAGTCTATCTGTTTAAAAAACCATTACATGATGTCCCAGCTAGATTACAGCGTATGATGTTAACTTGTCAAAAATATGATTTAGAAGTTATACATGTCCCAGGCAAAGAAATGTTCATATCAGACACATTGTCAAGAGCAGCTTTGAAAGAACATTATAGGCCTGAAAATGAATCAGAAATGTCTTGTCATGTCAATCTAATGTATGCTAACTTAGCAATTACAGATGAATATAGCACAAAATTGGCTCAGGAAACTAAGAAAGATGAAACCCTGCAGCTATTAATAAAGTATTATAATGAAGGTTGGCCAAAAACCAAAAATAGTGTCAGTCCATTAATAAAACCATTCTGGAATATACAAGGAGAAATCCATAAAATTAGAGATTTAGTATTCAAAGGCTCAAAATTAATAGTACCACAGTCAATGCATAAAGAAATGTTAGTAAAAATTCACAAAGGTCACCAAGGTATAAATAAATGTCTAAACTTAGCTAAAGAATCTCTTTATTGGCCAAATATGTCTAGTGATATTAAGAATTTAGTAGAACAATGTCTAGTATGTGCAAAATTCAAACCATGTAACCAAAAGGAACCACTACAGAATTATGAAATAAGCAAATATCCATGGCAACAAGTCGGTATTGATTTAATGCATTTCGATAGCTTAGTATATTTAATTGTCACTGATTATTATTCAAAATTTATAGAGATTGCATTATTAAATAACAACAGTACATCAAAAAATGTAATAACTCATTTAAAGTCCATATTTGCTCGTCATGGAATACCATTGTCACTGGTATCAGATGGTGGACCTCCTTTTCAGTCAGTTGATTTTAAAAATTTTATGGAAGAATGGGACATAGAACATATTGTAACTAGCCCATATCATTCACAGTCTAATGGACAAGCAGAGAGTTCAGTCAAAATCATAAAAAACATGCTAAGAAAATGCAAAGAAAATGGATCAGATCCATACATAGCATTGTTACAATACAGAAATACAGGTAAAAATAATTTTTCATCACCAGCACAGTTACTCATGTCTAGGAACTTAAGAGATAACATTCCAACATCATATAAGAAGTTGAAGCCAAAAGTGGTAACATTTAAAGATTACAAAGAGTCTGTCAAGAAAAATGATAAAAATAAGTCAAAATACTACAATAAAAATGCCAAGTCAATGTCTATGTTACATCATAATGATCATGTCTATTTTAAGAGAAACCCTAGTAGCAACTGGGAACAAGCTATTGTTAAGCAAAGATTGTCGAATAATAGATCATATGTTGTTGAGGATGTCAATGGAGTTAGGTATAGGAGGAATAGAATACACTTAAGACATAAATATTCTCATAATTGTGCTAACCCTCCCATGCAATCCAACTCGTCACAAAGGGGAGAGGAAGGTGACAGACAGGAGTCTAGGCATCAAGAATCCTCATCTCAGCAATCCTCAAATGTAACAACTAGGTCAGGTCGTATTGTAAAACCTACCAGAAGGTTAATTGAAGAAATGGATTAAGTTAAATTATAAATAGAGTCATAAGTAAAGTTTAAGTAACTATAAGTATAATTAAGCATGTTGTCTTGTATAAAATTAAATAGCATAGCACTTATATTAATTGTCAGTCAGGGGTCTAATTTGAACTCAACAAGGGGGATGTTGTAACATCACTATTTAGTATGTTACTAATATGGTCTTCACTAGTAAATGTATTATCTGTGGTCGGCAGCGCTCCGCCACACTTCATGTCATGATGTAGCCTTGTGTGTATCTCTCTCCTGTGTCTCCTACCAATAAACCTGTATCTTACCCAACGGACTATCATTCATAAACATCCAACATAACACATCCATCATTTTTTTTTATATCTATCTCTCTTTTAGTCACAAGCGCTTCGTCCCTCCTCATTAACATAAATTACGAAGTTTCTTTTGTTTCATAGCATATTTTTTAGAAAAAAAAATTGTTATTAGTAATGGAGGTATTAAACTCATTATTTGTCTAGCCTTCAACTATTTATGGGTCAGTGTTATAACTGTACTCAAAATACGCTATGGTTAGTTCTTTGCTATAGATAAATACCATAGATACATGTCATATGTAACTTACTAAAATCTACATAACTTCATAAATAAACCTAAGTTAGGTGTGGTCGGAACAGCACATTATTGGCTACAAAAGGTTCTAAAGTATTAAAAGCTTTTTAGTTTTGTAGTTTCCTGTTTCTGTCATTCAACCAAACACGTTGTTTATTTTTCACACCTTAATTAAATAGTAATGTGTAAATAAGGTCCTTGACCATACTAATGGAAACCCCCCCCCCCCTTTGCAGTTCTTTGCGCTGCCCCTAATTTTGAAAATCACTGCTTTGAGTTATGTTGCTCCAAATATTTAAACCAAAAAAGGAAATCATCAAATAACTTCCCCCGCTCTGGGCGGAGCGGCGGGCGGGGAGTGTAAGACTTATACTGACTAAAACCCACCCATGTTCCTTCTATTGCCCTTTACGTTCCGGGGCCGCGGTATCTCTTTCGAACAACCTGCAACCCCGGCAAGCGGTGGCCCTGGCAGGCCCCTCTGCTTTGCTGACATCTGATTCTCTTTGAGGCGCACGTGGAACATGGCACGAGGTCATAGTTTGAAAATCCCTGCTACAAAATTATGTTGCTAATGTTGCTCAAAAAACTGAAGCCAACAAGTTGGCCCTCACGTCGAACTGTCTGTTTTCACAAAACTTTTCTGCATGTACCCTCTGAGGTGAAGTCATCAATCTTCAACTTAGCTGTTTGTTTAGAAAACTTTCCTTTTTTTACTTTGCTAACTTTCAATACTTGTCTTCCGAGATATCCGAACGAGAATGGAATAATGATTGTTATTGGTTCACGGGATTGCTTTGAGGTTTTTTTTTATTAGAGGTATTATTTTTTATTTTGTTTTTAGATAAAAACATGTTTTTTATTCATGTGAAGACCTTCTCTTTCTATTCGTTGAAGTTCGTAGCCACCTGGACTCAAGAAAACAAATAAATTAGGTAAATAGCTCACAGAATGAAAGAAAGAATAAAAACATGAAATAAATGATTTTGTTTTTTTTTGCTTGTTTCTTTGTGAAGACACAGATTAATGATACATGTCATTGTGTTGTATTGCAGCTCTGAGTCAGCTGTAAGTCAAAAATTGTACTGAGAATCGATTGTTTGTGTTTTTGTCACAACTCTCATAGTATGTATACTCTGACGAAACTGTAACTGCCGGCAACTAGTGTCCGACTACTACTTAAAAAGCACTATACCTACAATAATATCTTAAGTTCGTCAAAGACATCATCATCTGCCTAGCCTTTTCCCAACTATGTTGGGGTCGGCTTCCAGTCTTACCCGATGCAGCTGAATATCAGTATTTTACATGGAGCGACTGCCTATCTGACCTCAACAACCCAGTTAGTACTGGGTAATACGATACCCCTTGGTAAGACTGGTTGTCAGACTTTCGGGACACGGACTACCTGTAACGACTGTCAAAGATCTCCAAATGACAGCCGGGACCAACGGCTTAACGTGCTTTCCGAGGCACGGAGGAAACTCGGTATGTAACGGGTGGTCAACCATCCACAGACCAACCTAGGTAAGCGCGGCTTAACCTAAAGATCGACCCGAGCGGCTGCATTTAGCCATGAGCTCCTCAAAGTTCGTCAAAGACACAGTCACAAAATCATACAACCATCAATCCAATTTCAATCTATAATACAGTATCCACACAGTCGCAAATCGCCTACCCTCACACCCGAAAGCATTTCCTCGACTTTAATAGCCGAAAATAGTTTTAATAAGAGCCCCAACGGCTGTAACAAAAGTGATAAAACTCACCCCGCCTGTCTTATACCGGCTGAACCTTCGCATTTTATATTTAAGATTTATTATAGGAACAATAAATTTTACCGTGTGGAAACTTTTGTTAGACGAGTACGGTCGGAGAGAAAAGTGTTATGGGAATATGAATTTTCTTTACGATAATATTATTTTTGAGTGGGTTTTTTATGTTATGTTGATTGTTTTAATTTTTATATTTAAAAGGCTTTTGTAAAGCTAAAAAACATATTATACCTTTAGTATTACTAACACTACAGGTGCGATTTTTTTCACTATTGATATTAAAAAATGTGTGTCAAATCGCGTTTTATTATCAGCGTAGTTAAATATTTGTTCGCAACCAGAAATATATATTTGTGACCGTTTAATGGCAATAAATTGAGGCTTAAATATTAGGAAGTGGAAGTTACGCCACAGAATAAATAATAGTACTACGTGTAGTACTATTATTTGTCATGTATGTGACATAAATTCCAATATGTAATTGTATTTTAAGGTTAAATTTTGTTTCATCTAGCGGAGAATACTGGCGTCATTATCGTTTCGTGCAAACAAATTACTTTTGTAAAAACAGTTATCAATAACTAGAAAACAGTGACGTATTTTCCATATTATTAACCTATTAAATAAATTCTTATCAAAAAAAAAATAATAAGCAAAGTAACCTCTTCACAAAACATAAATTTATTATTTAATTTCTGGAATCGCGAGCTCAAAGCTATAAAATATTTACTGTTCCATTTTATTTCTTTTTTTATTACAAAGATAATACCGTGAAGGGTTCCGGGAACTTTCTAGAAAATTCTAGTATTAAATAAGTTATTAATATTCAAGTCTTCGATTTTCATTAAAACGTTTTTAATACAAATAACTTTTAGTCTGTATTGTTTGATGTTTATCGTAAATATTTATTTCTGCTTCAAATTTATTTACTTAATAGTAAAATCGGCCAAGTGCGAGTTGGACTCGGCATCATGGGTTTCGTATAAATTTGGGCCATACCGCTATGACCAGGGTTGATTTTTTCATAGCTCCAAGGGACCACAGACTTAAAAAATAAAAAGGGCCTTGACAGACAGAAGAACAACAAAGTGATCCTAAAAGAATTTGTTTTCTTTTTGAGTTAAGAAACCCATTACCTTAAACCATTTTCATAAGGATTATATAAACTTTTTTAGATTAGATTTAGCAGTTTAGACATTGACTTGTAACTTACTAGCTAGACTGGTCTGTTGGTCTAGCGGTCTTAATTGCGGCTGGTCCTGGGTTCGTAGTTATTGTGTTTTTTTTTCTATTGTGAATTTGTCAGTTCCACCACTTCTTCTCCCAACTAAAACACTAGGAAGTGACGAAAGGCGGGGCGATTTTGTTTGACTGTCTTTTGTAATTTGACGTTCAAAAAGTGTGGTATATTGAATAAATGACTTTTGATTTTGATTCAGTAACTATCCAGTATGGAAGTTAGCGGTATGATACGCCCGTGCCTCAGAAAGCACCTTCAGAAAGTCCTGCTCTGATCTTTCTCCGGTCGTGTTAGATTGGCGTCTCATGGGACTGAGGGAACAGAGATTGCACCTGTGCTTGCGATAACAGTATTATTTCCGATTGCTTATTTCCACTGAGATTGGCCGAAATACTGTCAGAAGGACTATAGATTATAGTCCATTTTAAATCACAATCGTTGTATTAAATATTGATGAAGGTTATTATTAGAAATAAATACCAACATAAGTGATAAACGCATATTAATTAATGTTAATACAAATCTTGTACATTTTTCCTTTCTTTCTTTAAAATTACTACTTAAAGGTTATCTCAATACACCACAGACTACCTACAGTACTGTCTCTTCTCCTTTAAATCCATCCAAAGGTTGTCTTAAAAAGATCGCTTTTAGCGATAAGATCGCCCATTGTGTCACTCTATTTATAAGTTGTATACTGTTATTCTTGTCATTTGTATTGTGTACATAATATAGAATACTCTACCTATCCTATCTCAATCTCAAATATTTATTGCAATCCTTAATGTTAATACAGATAGTAAGTAAAATAAAGTAGAAATAATGAAGGACCCTGTCGGACACAGTAACATTAAAAATAGTATTCATGATAACATTTTAATTGCTACATGAGTTTGGGCCACATTTTAAAAGAAAAAGAGCCCATTTTCATCCAAAGATTAAACAGCATTTTTATCTAATTAAATAAAATATTCCGAAGGCGTCTGTACATTATTTTAGTTCTGCGAAAACTTGAACCGTTCCAAGTGGATTAATGTCTAAAGTTAAAACACTGTAGGCCAACTTACTAAATTTTGTAAAGCATTTAAACCCAGACATATAACACGAATTTTATTAAGTTGAGCCCAAGTGTGGCGTTACCTTTATTTAACTTTCTTTTTTTTTGGTGAATTTTTAATTTTTATTACGCTTCCTGGGCCGACTTTTATTTTTTATGTAAAGACGGGAAGATTAGGGTGGGATTATTAACGGATATGTTATTTTTAACGTTAAAGGATATTGCATGTTTTTTTCTTATGTATTTTGATTGCGATTGTACTTTTACTGATCATTATTTTTCTACATAGTATTTAATTAGATTTGTTAATTATTTATTTCTTTATTTCAGGTAAGTACACATTCAACGGAAGATTTTTGAAATAAGACGACATCTGGTAATAAGGTAAATTCATTCATATTATATTTTGACTTTAAAGACCATATTCAACCCAAACATTAAAAACCTAATTATGAGATCCTTTTAGATAACAAGTAGAAAATATACTTCATAAAATATGTATAAAATTAAATTAAATGTGCTGAAATGAGGTAACCCACATGGCAACACAGGGCCGCGAGTGGCGACACCTGGGTCGCATACCGGGTGGTTACGTTTTATACAAACAATAAAATTGACTATCGAACATACTACGAGTAATGCCGAAGATAGTGTTGTCACGATTTAAAAGTTTGTTAGAAATTAGGGAAATGGTGGTTATTTGAGACAAAATTAATGCAATTTAGAATTGTTTTTTTTAAACGTTGCCCCGCACTTGAAATTTCTCCTGGAACGTGGGTGCGGTTACAAACATTTAAACTCACATACATAAACAGCCAGACCCGAAACAACTCTTTATGGGACATACAAATTCAATACAAATTCTTGAAAAAAAAAATTGTTTCGTTAATATTTTTTATGTTTCTTATTTTCTTAAGTATCGTTATTGCTAAACCTTTCTGTACCTTCCGGATCAGACAGCGTTTTTTAAACATTATGGTGTAAACAAGATACGTCGAATATTGAATCAACAACAGCCTACCTGAAAACAAACAAAAACTCACTTGTCTAATAATAAAATGCCGCATCAAGTTTCGATTGTACGCTCCTAAGGCACCCATTGTACCTTTATCAAAAAGATTTCATGCTTCGGCCCGAGGGTACACTGATAAATCATTCTTTTACCCTCAGTTATAAAGTTACTCACTTAGGGTAAGTACACATTGGTGAGCACAGCGAAAAAGTTCAGTGATCATTGGACAGGTATAGATAGATGCTGGAGTCGCTGACTCCTTGGTCCAGTAGCCGCTAGAGGTACTGCTTAGATAGGTACTGGATTCCGGCTAACTGTAACTAATAATCCTTACTAATATTATAAAAGCGAAAGTGAGTTTGTTTGTTATGCCTTCACGCCTATATGGCTAAACTAATTTTGGTGAATTTTGGTACAGACATAGTTGGGATCCTGGAGACGGACATAGGCTAACACTTTTTTTTTTAAAAAGTGAGAAATGAGGCTGAAAGAGGGCAGAAAATGGAAAACTTAGCATTACTATTACAATAAATAAGGCGCTAGGGCAAAAACTACAAGTAGCAGTACATAACTGTGTTACCCCGAATTAAACGCAAGCGAAACTCGCGGGCAAAAGCTAGCAATAATAATAAATCTTTATTTTCTCTCTTCACAAAGGTAGACATTGGCCTAATAAATCCTTAATCCTTAATAATATTATAAAAGCGAAAGTGAGTTTGTTTGTTTGTTTGTTACCTCTTCACGCTTTAATGGCTAAACCGATTTTTATGAATTTTGGTACAGAGATAGTTGGGAACCAGGAGACGGACATAGGCAATTTTTTTTTTAAAAAGTGGGATGTGATGGAGAAAGAGGGAAGAAAAGGGAAAACTTAGCGTTGCTATTACAAATCAATAAGGCGCAAGGGGAACCGTGTTAGCCCGAATTTAACGCAAGCGAAGCCGCGGGCAAAAGCTAGTACAAATATAAGAATAAAATTGTAACAAATGCAAAAAATACTATGTTCCTTTGTAAGAGACTGGAGTCCATACTAGGATACCCTGTGTGACGGACCCCCAGGCTCTCACCTCGAGCTAGAATTAAATGTGGTTAATATACAATATAATTGCAGATTTGTATATGCTAGACAATTGATTTATTTCAGTAGTGAGGAAAACACATATTTCAAATTAATGATTATGTAAGAAGTGTAAGTAACTGGATTATTTTAATTTTATTAATAGTAGTCTTTTTTTCTGATAGGAAGATTTCAGATGACTCCCCCTGTTCTAGGCGGAGAGGAGGGGAATGTCAGACTTGTACTGATTAAATCAATAAACTTGTTTGACGACACGGTTGGCGCAGTGGCTGAGCGATCGGCTGCCGCGTTGCGTGTCGCGGGTTCGATCCCCGCACGGAACAAATATTTGTATAACCTACAGGTAGTTGTTCCGGGTCTGGGTGTTTGTGTATGTGAGTTTAAATGTTTGTAAACGCTCCCACAATACAGGAGAAATTCCTAGTGTGGGGCAAAAACAGCTCTACCAATTCCCACAATACAATTTAAATGTTTTGCAATGTTAAAACGCACGTAAATAAATAAATGTTGCATACATTGATGACTATTTTCTGGCTGTATAGGAAACTATTTTGTTGCTTACCTACGCATTTGCATCGTACGATCGTAGTAACACAATGTCAATTTGCGAGTTACATCATGTAGGTACTGGTTTTACTAAGCGACGGTCCACGTTGTGAAACCAGCCTTACATTTTTATATCACAGCTCAAAAATAAATAGATTTTCAGAACATTTTTAGTAAAAATATGAGATTTTATTCATTGTAATTGAAGAATTACTGTAAATAGAATATAGCTTGCGTTTTTTAAATAAAAAAATGAATTGTAACTTTTTTTTTTAAATACGACTTAGAGTCAATTGGTATCAAGGGTTGCGTGTCCTGCCGGGTTATTCTTAAGACATACCGCGGCCCCGGAACAGAAAGGGCAAAAGAAGGTACATGGGTGGGTTTTAGTCACTAAAAGTCTGACACTCTGCCAGCTCCGCCCAAAGCGGGGAAAGTTATTTGATGAAATCAAAATATTTTTATTTCACATAGGCCTACATGGGCACTGATAAAACGTCGAGAAAAGATGCACGGTTCGGTCTGGTCGTTTCCTATGGAGAAGAACCGGCAAGAAAATCCATAAAATAATTTCCCATACACAAAAAAGCATTACGCTTAAATTCTACGAATGGGGATGTAGGTACGGTACACATTTAGCCAATAAAGTTTAAGTCCCATGTCGGAGTCAACCCTATAGGCATCAGCCATGCACGAATCTAGGCGTTTACAAAGAAATTCCTAAAAAAAAAAACAATATGATTTTCACGGAATATTACCAAATTTTTATTTAAATTTTCCACGATCATAACTTTGGTTTATAAGATTGCCTGAAGTTATTTAAGTTAGTAACTTAGCCCATTACCTATCAGCCTATTATTCATTTTAAGTAGATTTAGTATCAGATTTTAGATATTTTCAAGATAAATTTTGAAATTGACGATGTTTGTAATTTAATCATAAATTTCTATAATACTTTCTGAACACCTTTAAAAGACTTACAAAAAAGCAATTTAGTTGGTAAAAATAATAAAAAAAAACTTTTAATAAACATTTTGCATTATACCAACTGAGTACGCTGGAGATTTAATTATCACGCAAACATAGGTTTTATCCAAAATACAACGTTAATAAAAAAAAATATAACCAAGTAAATTTAGGAAAATTCAAAGCTACTCAATTCTTTATTCTTAAACCATTCCAATCAACGCCAATCAGCCGTTATCTAGCCACTTTATAACTAACAAATATACAAAGAACTAATTAACAACGAATGACAGTTGTCATTTACAAAAAAAGGCATTTTAGTTGCTAGAGTTCGTTGCTAAATAATAACATCCGCACGGGTCGGTTATTAGGTAAAGCTGAGCTCTTGTGTATAAGTTATTGACGGCACGATTGGCGAAGTGGCTAAGCGATGCAATACGAGCGCTGCGTGTCGCGGGTTCGATCCCCGCACGGAACAAATATTTGTATGACCTACGGATAGTTGTTTCGGGTCTGGCTGTTTGTGTATGTGAGTTTAAATGTTTGTAAACGCACCCACGATACAGGAGAAATTCCTAGTGTGGGGCTACGTTAAAAAAAATATATGATTCTGTTCTATCAATTTTGTATCTGTAATTTCCATCTGCAAATCAAAACCTTATTTACCACACCACCTTAACCCAATTTCCAAAATGAATATAAAATCACCCCCAAAAAGCCTTTTAACCACATAAGTGGGTATTTCAAAACATTTTAGATTCTCATCTGATACCCCGCACATATATTGGTAGGTCTTGCCGACCTCCCTAATATATTCACCGTGCGGATCTTATAAATCACCCAGTTTGCCGACCAAATAATGGGTGGCTTTCTGATTTTATGTCTCCGAGTTGTATTCTTTCTATCTAAATCGCGTGGTTTGAACCTGGGGTCAGAGTTTTTATGCCAGCCATTGGCGTCTGATTTGGTTTACTTTTTTACTTATGGTCAAATAACTTCGTCCGCTCTCGGCGTTGTCAGGTACAGTGTTAGACTTTTAATGACTAAAACACACCTATGTTCCGTCTTTTGCCTTTTACGTTTCGGGGTCGCGGTTTCTTTTTCGGACAACCCGCAAACCCAGGCAGTGGCCCTGGAAGTCCCCTCTGCTTTGCTATCATCTCTTTGAAGCGCGCGTCGAACACGAACGCGCTGTCGACAGGGTCTGTCGTAACCAGATTTTCAGCACAAATGGGCTGATACTCAACTCTGTAGTTGAGTATAATATGACAACGAAATGATCCAATAAGGGTTCCGTTTTTTTGGCTGTGAAACCCTATAAAGTACTAGTTCACCCGCAAACACAGTTTTATCAACCTCTTTGATCAAATGTAACCATAAAGTCAACTAGTAACACCAATGCTAACCACCCCGAATCTTCAGAGCAGTTAAACCACTCAAATTGAGCGCTGATAAGCATCATCCCAAAAACTAGCCTATTTCAGAAGTTAGCCCAATTAATTAATGGCAGCCCGATCGCCATTCAAGTTCGAAGGTTTTGCAAAACGTTTGAAGCGCACGCCTTCTGATATAAAGTTTGGATTGTAGGGTGTGTCTGGGTTTGGATGAGTTTGGGAGAGTCTTGCGGTGGATATATAGAGAATAATTAAAAAAACTTGAGAGATGTCAAGAGACAAGTATGGAACGAAGTTATTATTTATTATGTACTTAAAACCTGTATACACTCAACAAAAATAATCGTCGTGACACCACACTGTTCAATGCGAAATAGAAAGACGAAACGAAAATAACTGGCTTGCATTGTATGAGAGAGAAAGAGAGACAGACAGAGAAACACGCGCACGCCTCACACTATAGCAAAAAGTGTCGTTACAACTTTTGATCTTACTTTTTTCCGGCTAGCCTAGACGGAAAAAAGTAAGATCAAAAGTTTCGCAAAGCGCGATAAGGAATTTCGTTCCAAAAAAAAAAAATACTACGCATAGCGCGTTCCTTTTTTCAATTTGAAAACGCGTTTTCTTATGTCAAATAATGCTTCTCATGACAATTCATTGCAATATTTATAGTACTTATAGACACATAAAAAATGGTGCAGGGTTCAGATTGGACCAAAGCGAGTTAAACTTGCGCACCAAGTGTTCCGTACAAACTTGCGACATAAACAGCCATATCTCTTGACTGCGTAGAATTGGAGGGTTGATTTTTTCACAGCACAAAGGGATCATAGACTTCAGTATATGGTTGGTTTAATTTCAACTCGATACGTCCACGCATTCTCGAGAAAAAGGGTCTTGACAGACAGACAAAACGACAGACAGACAGATGGACACCAAAGTGATTCTTCTTCTTCTTCTTCATGTGGACCCCGCTTCTTGCGGGGGTCCGGTTTCCGCACTTAGTCCTTGCAGAGGACCATTGTGCGTATGCCGTGCACCTGGTGGCCGCTACTCTAGCCAGCCCACCTCCTTCCAGAAGCAGATGAGTCTTTTACCAAAGTGATTCTATAATGGTTCCGCTTTTTCCTTTGAGGTACCGAATCGTAATACCGACGAGAAACTAGCATGGACAGTCTCACGAACACCAACGCGTAGTCACCCTTCCCCAACCAAATTAACTTCACTTCGAATCGATTGAAGGCGGCGATATATTCCAAAAGTTCCAGGAATTTATCTAGCAAACTTGAATTAACTCAAGAGTAGAGAATTTAACTGCGAGACGAGTTATCTTCGCGTTTTCTGGTTAAATTTTGCAGTTAGCTTTGCGGTTTTGTTTGTGGTGATAGGAAGGGGTCATTCTTTTCGCCTAGAAAGGCTTACTTACACAATCAAGGAAGAGCGAAAAATAATATATATGAAAGCAATTCCTTAACTCACTCTTTTCTCTTTTACTCTTGTCTCAAAAAGATGTCAGCAAAGCAGAGGGTCTGCCAGGGCCACCGCCTGCCGGGGTTGCGGGTTGTTCGAAAGAGATACCGCGGTCCCGTAACATAAAAGGCAAAAGAAGAAACATGGGTGGGTTTAAGCCAGTTAAAGTCTGACACTCTCCCGAAGTTATTTGATTATTTCCTATCCGCAAAAAAAAGCGTTGTTGCAAAATACGTTTTATAAATCTACTTTTTCATGTCTGTTTATAAATGTTAGCATCATATCTTGGGGCGTTTTATCACTGGTGATAAATTGATTCACTTAGGACCTGACAAAGGGGTATGTAGCCAGTGTAGTTTGTGGGTCGGCAGAGATATAGGGTGTTTTAGATAGCTGTTCCTTTTTTTTAGATGATGTGTTAGAGAAGGTGTGGTTAGAAGTTTTTTTCTTTAATTTTGGTTTGTTGGAAGATCGTGCGTGCCTTTCCATAAGTTTGGCTTTACTCTAAATAACTGTCGACAGCAAATCAAGCGTTGCTTAGGTCTACCCCTGCTGTACTGACGCCATCAAAATGGTTGGGGAGATTGGGTTTTGCATTATATCTAGCAGTGGACTGGGATGCTTTTTGCTTGATGGAGCAGCCAATGGATACTCCAGCGTCATTCATAAAAACTTTTTGGTCAAATCTGGCGCACATTAACCTCTCAAGGACCGCCATTATTTACGTCAACTATCCGTCAAGCACCTCCGGGCGGCCTCTTATCGTAAGCGTAATCTCATTTTAAGACTTATCTTTACAACAAATACAGTTTTAAATCGGTCGGGGTTTGGTGGCACAAATTTATGCCAGCGGCGCTCAACGGTAATACTCGTTTACTGGCACGTTTTTGTGCCGCTGGGGCTCTAGAGGTTGAACTCGGATAGACATCGTATAATATTACCAATAACATTTAAAAAATATCTAAGTCAGAATAATTTAAATGAAAAAAAAATATGAAATATCCATATTAATAAGAAATATTAATTCAAAATTAATTAATCATTTAAGTTTCGTCAGACAAACAAAGACACAACATAAATTGACACAATTATAAAAATAAGTAGTTCTAAAATTAATCTACTGTGTAGTAACATTTGTCACTAAGTAACTTATTAAGTGCTTAATGTGAGGTAACGTCCAAAAACGCGTAGAATCTATAAACTACCTTTCAAATAACGTTAAAATCTACGAAATTACACCGAGATTACAAGTCCCTGAGATACAAAAAGCGTAATGCATCCAAAACCATCAGCTTAACAAATATCGCGCCATCATTTACAACTCCGCTCCGCTCATTACTCGCTCCCGTTCAATGATAAAGCTTGAAAATAGATGGCAATACATCGCGCAGTAGAATGAAAATAAAGAGGGGTAAGGATTATAAATTAAAAGAAATATTCTATCCATAGATATGTTTTAGGCTAAGGAAAATTTCTGGCCAAGTCCTCGCTATATTTGGGAGTTCCTAGTGACGATGAAACATGAGACTTGAGACGGCTAAATTAGAGTCGGATTTGAATTCTTCCCTTACACGTGCCACGTTTAAGTATTCCTCCAATAACTGTGCAGATTTATAGTCTCAATAATAATGTTATTAGCCACAAGCCCTCACAAAAATATCATAAATTATATAATTTTCTTTTTCCACTCAAACCAATTTATTACTTTCTTTCTTTAGTCAACAGTTTTCCTCGTCCCTTCCCTTAGAGAGTACCCTATCTTTTTGGAATAACGTATCTTTGTATGCCAGTTATCTTTTGGGAAATATTTTTGAATAGTTGGACCACTCTATTATTAGGATTACTAGCGTTGTCTTCGCTATAAAAATGTTTCGTATCTTTTGATTGTAAGACAAGAATTAAAATTGATTCACAAAAAGTTAAACTTAATCATAATGACATATTATGATTAACTTTTTGTGAATCAATTTTTAAAACTTGGCTTTTGTTCAATATTTTTTTAAACAATGGTGTTTATTTAGATTATGTTTTTGTCCGGAAATATGAATAATATATATATATATATAATATATATATATATAAATATTATTCATATTTCCGTGTTAACACCTAGTTATATGTGCATGCTGTGGTCTCCTATAATTGAAGCAACACACTAAAAATAACCTTTTGCATTGTGTATTAAAATTTATCTGTGTATCCTTTGTTGGAGATCCTCATAAATACTATATTTAATACTACTATACTATATACTATACTTTACTACTATATTTAACTGCAAGAAGACCGTCCGCTTGTTCCTATCTACTCTAAATTATGAAGAAACCGAAGACTTCCTGAGGTAACCACCCTCACTAATAAAACTCCCTCACACACACACACAAACACACACACACACACACACGCACGCACTCACACACACACTCACATACCTACACTCTAAATCTATCTTTTTACAATGGCTTTCATTTCCCTTTATTTTTGCATGCATGTTATTGTTACCAGGATAATTATACCTAATTATAATGTACTACGTCATGAGACCCCTATATGTATATTGTATAAACGGGATCGGTCCTGTCTCTCCTAAACACAGGCTACTCAGTAGCCTATATAGGAGTACAGCGCTTCACCCGCTTACCAGATTGTGTATTACTCTCATGTCCCAATCTATCTGTACTATAATCTGGTCCTTGTAAACAATAAATAAAATTTATTATTTATTTATTATTTTATTATTATTAAATAAATAAAATACTTTATTTATCTCTATGTCTCTCTACCTGAATTGGTTGGTAAAATTTAATTAGATTTGAATGAGACTAATGAACTCAAAGTGACTTGAGTTTGATTTCAAGATTGGAAAAATGTTACCACTTTTCCATATTGACATACTGACGATTAAAAATAAGGTTTACTGAGTAAATAATTTAAAAAAAAAACCTGATATTTCTTGCCATACTTAGTTTAAGATCTGTCATCGTAAGTTATATAAGATAACTTACGATGGCAGATCTTAAACTAAGTATTCGAGTACTTATTAATAAAATCTAGTTGCATGTTAGTGTGTCCTAATAATATATGTTCCTAAGTGCCTTTACAATTTATTAAATTTATCTCAATCTATGTTATATTGTTTAGTCTGCAAGAACCCCTTACTTAGTATAAGTTGATAAATGTGGTTATAATATAAAAATACCTGTGCGTACTCCCCGAGGATACACGAAAAAAATATTAAATTTTATATTTGTTAAGAAAAATACAGTTATTTAGAATTCTTTTAGCACTGACCTTTAAAACCCTAATGCTATTCAAAGTAAACAGATCTTGTAGGAGCAATGTTTTTATTTTCTGGAAAGAATTTCGTTACATTTTATGAAGAATAAAAATTAAGCAAAATCTTAACCTTTATAACTCCTTCTACAACATCAAAACCGACCTACGCGAAAATGTTAACCACCCAAAACTCGTTGTTACGAATCTGATTTAATTTATAGAAAAAAAGCCCAATTAGTAAGGTAAGGAAAAAGAAAATAAACGAAAAAAAAAAACATAAAAATCCTTTTTCTACGTAGCGTAGTTAATAAAGGAATATTAGGCTTTTGTCATGGGCAACGATGGTGAAACGTAATTATTTTTTATCTTTTACCTTTGACGAGAGAAAAGATATCTCAAAAGTCCAACTCCAAGTCAACACAGATGCCTGAAAAAACAAAAAGCGGATGCAATGTACTTCTTCGTAAGTCCATCATTAACAAAATTCCTTCACGTTAATTTTCCCAAGTAATCTCTGTGGGATTTCTGCAATTATTTTGTCTAACGACTTGAAACAATGGCAGCATGAGAAACATTTCCTTGTAATAATAATCAAACGGTGCTGTGGTACAAATAAATTTTCTCCGAGGTAACTTCTTGTTCTAATTTCAAGGAAAATTTTACTTATTTTCTTGAGATATCGGACTGTTGTTTTGAAGGATAAGTTAGATTTTTAAGGTGTATTTTGGAGGTTGAAAATATGCTGTTCACAACCATAGTTTACTCTCAAACTCAATACAGGATTTTTGTTACCGATTTTAATTAATTTCTTTTAATTGTTATGTTATATAATTTTTAGGTTTCTGTACCTCAAAAAGAAAAAAACTCGGAACAATTATTGGATCACTTTGTTGTTTGTCTGTCTGTCTGTCTAGACCCTTTATCTCGGGAACACGTGGAGGGATCAAGTTGAAACATGATAGCAACATCTGTGTGACTCGTCTCTTAGTTATTATTTTGTTTTTGCAATCTTTTTTTATTTATTTTTTTACTCTTGTATAGATTCTTTTCTACCAATTCGTTGTGAATAAGTGGACATGGTTGGCCTTGTAAATTCTTAGACGCTTGTTAACTTTTGTTAACGTATTATTTTATTTTACTTTTTGTAAAGTAAGCAATGACTTATTGTCGGGCCTACGCTGTCCTCTCATACTTAAGTGCTAACTAACGCTGTAACAACAACATTGTAAAACTAAATGATTTTAAAAGAGTAACCATGGAGTTTCTTGCCGGTTCTTCTCCATAGGAAACGACCAACCCGAACCGTGCATCTTTTCTCGACGTTTTATAAGTGCCCATGTAGGCCTATGTAAAATAAAAATATTTTGATTTTGAAATTAAAAACAAAAAACTCCACTATATGTTCCCTTTGTTCTATAAAAAATAACCCTCTATATCTACACAGTCAAAAGATATGGTTGTTTATGCCGCAAGTTTGTTCGGAACCCTGGATGCACGCTCTTACTCGCTCTTGGCTGGTTTTTTTATTGGAGCTCGTGGTTAAAAAACAACTGCCGCTCAGATCAATCTTTAGGTTAAGCCGCGCTTGCTTAGGTTGAATCGTGGATGGGAGTCTACTGAGATACCTCTGTGTCTCGGGAAGCACGTTAAGTCAATAGTTCTTTAATAAAAGCCAACGCTTTTATTAAAAAACTAAAGAAAAAAAACAACGAGGTGTTACACTGAGGGTAAAAGATAATCGAATGAACAATTAAAATCAGTTAAATCGTTCATTTGTAAACTTATTGTCTAATTGTCCCATCTGGTTAAAATTTTATCTTCGCTTTCACGCTTAAATTGGTTAAAAGGGATGGGTTGAAGATAAATATCTAGCCCCAGTCGTCCCTTGCTAGAGCCAGCCCGCGATGCTGAGCCAGTAAGTTCAAAGCAGTCCCCAAATGATATCACTCAGATCCAGCCTGTCCCTTTGCTGTCCTCCCCCAGGGACGCCCTAAGCCGAGGCTCGTACCCCACAGGGTAATTCTGATGTATAAGCTATATTGTTCTCTTTATTTTTCTTTTCATCTCATTTTTACATTTTGAAATACATATTTCCTAAAAAAAATAACAAAACAAATATTTAAAAATATAAAAATAGTGGTCCACCAGTACCTATCGGGAGCACGGTCCAAGCTATATTATTGTTAAGTTTTATTAAACTCCATTCATTGCTTTTTGCGTGAAAGAGTAATAAACATCCATACATCCTCACAAACATTCGCAATTATAATATTAGTAAGATAGTTGGAGTAGGCATAGGAGTAGGATTCTATAAAATACTAGCTATACCCAGCGGTTTCACCCGCTGCTCACTTAGGGATATGAAAAATAGATGTTGGCCGATTCTCAGACCTACCCAATATGTACACAAAATTTCGTTTAAATCGGTCCAGCCGTTTCGGAGGAGTACGGTAACTAACATTGTGACACGGAAATTTTATATATTATAATTTAAACGAAAGTTAAATATTTTCTCAAACAAAACTACCATTAAATCTATAATTCGATATATTTAAATAGCCATTATTAGTCAGTTAATTAATTCCACCTTATATTATATAATGTAACAAAACCTTTTGAGTCTAAATTATTCGGAATAATTTCGAATAAAATTAAACAAACAGAGAGCATTGTTATCTTAGTAATTTATTGGTCGAATAAATTTTATTCGGCTCACAGTGGAACGCCTAGCAATTTGATTTCGATATTAATTGGAATTTTAAGGGTAGTTTTTAGTGCTGATGGGGTAGAAAATTGCCTTTTATTTGCCCGCTAGCTTTTGCCCGCGGCTTCGCTCGCATTAAATTCGGTATAACATAGTACCTGCTACCTGCAGTTTTTCCCCTTGCGCCTTATTGATTTGTAATAGCAACGCTAAGTTTTCCCTTTTCTTACCTCGTTCTCCCTCATATCCCACTTTTTTTTTTTTAAATAGCCTATGTCCGTCTCCTGGTTCCCAACTATCTCTGTACCAAAATTCATCAAAATCGGTTTAGCCATTAAAGCGTGAAGATGTAACAAATAAACAAACAAACAAACTCACTTTCGCTTTTATAATATTAGTAAGGATTTTAGGAGTTATAGTAGCTCAACGGTTAAATGCGACTGCGTCTCAAACGCGACTGCTAAACATGAAATCGTGGTGTCGCATCTAGTCGCCCTTAAAACAAGTCCACGTTACGTCGCGTCTCGCCGCAGACTGTCGTATAGGCTGCAAGTAGGGTATGCCGTTGAGTTGCTCACGCAGGACAACGTGTTAGGTTCGATTCTCAAAAAATACAATTTAAGGTTAGGCTCAATGCACTGCACTAAAACATTGTATTAGTGTATGCACCGGATATTACAAGAATCATGGAAATATTTAAACTAAAATTATATCGTACAAAAAACGAATAAAAAAATAAAACATGTGCTCCTCGGCTTCGACAGGGACTTCATATACCCATTAATTTTATAAGCGTTCTTAAACTGCTTAAACATTAAAAAATACAATACCATAAAATGACAATAGAAAGATTCGTAAACAAATCAATGACATACTCTTTTAATTTAAAATACAATACGAATTTCTCAAAAAAAAATATGTACTGAAAATCTTGTTAAAAATATCTTCAACAAAATAGGATACCTAGATGAAATTTTATTCTGAATATCAGTCGAAAATAAACAAAATGTATCCGAACAGTATCAATTTATATGAAACCTCGTCGATACAGCCAAAGAGCTAAAATCTGGAGTACTGTCTAGTGATGGTACGTTTTGAATAATTTTCTGGTTTTTTGCGGGATATTTCGCGTCAATTTTTGCGATATTTTGGTTACATGGTGTATAGTATTTGCATAGTATCGGTTTGACCTCTGCAAGGCGTATTTTGCGTAGATTATGTAGCATTTATACATAGAGTCACCATTGACTTAGTAAGTATATTATACTTACTTGTAATGTAAGTCATGAAGTTTAAATAATATTGATCTCAAAGTTAAACATTACAAAATGAAAATTAGTTCTTCAGTAAAACTAATTATTAAACTAAAACTAATTAGTATTAATCGTAGAAAATAAAAAAAATACACACGAAATGAAAATCGAGTTTACGCTTAAAACTTTTTTAATTTCAAGCTGACTGACTATTTGATTTCCAATTCCAAAACATTGCATTATTAAACATCAACGGTTCAATCGAAAATTAATAACGAAAACTCATTTTTAACTTTCCATCAATAATTCCGAATCCTCGATAAATTCGATTGCATCAATCAGAAATCCCGGGCGAGAAGTCTGTAACCCCGGGATTTTCGATACATTTCCCATCTCTATCGACCCACAGGGAATTCGGCAGTCGTCGACACAAATTGTGATCGAAACAGTCTGCTGAAGAAATTGAAAAAGAACTGACAACCTCGTGGGGCTTGTATAGACAAAGGGATATTATACATGAGTATGACTTTCGCGTAAAAATCGCCGTGCAGTAGTTTTTTACACTGGCAACATTCTCGGAAAATCGTGGAGTTTTTATGCTCTGTGACTGGGAGAGAAATAAAGGAGTATTTTTCGTCAAAGAGTTTCGTGTCATAGAGTTTTGTACCAGTGTTGCCATTTTATTGTTGCTTGTATCTATGTCCTTTATTATTTTTTTGTGGAGTTTTACGTTTTTATTGTAATATAGATAGAGATGTATTACAAACATTTAATGTGCCCGATAGATCAAGAGAAGCGGTCGTATGTGTCCCGTTGTGTTTGAGTCTTATGTAATAGGGTCGACCCAATTTCCATCAACTAGGTACAAAGCAATACTTCGCACTACTAATTAACGCTGTAACAACAACATTGTAAAACCAAACGATTTTAAAAGAGTAACCATGGAGTTTCTTGCCCGTTCTTCTCCATAGAAAACGACCAACTCGAACCGTGCACCTTTTCTCGACGTTTTATAAGTGCCCATGTAGAATAAAAATATTTTGATTTTGATTCACTTCAAGGCTGCCAATGAAAAGTTCCAGAGGGAATTTTTGAATAGCCCTAACTGAGAATTGAACTCGAAGCGAATCTTTATAAGTACGAACGCCTAATAGACATTTAATGCAGGGTCAAAGACCCGAACTTTAGCGAACGCCCTTTATAAAACAAACACTTCAATTTAACATTAATGTTTAACCCTAATTGCTGCAAGTATTGGATTTGATTCATCCAATGAAATCGTCATCACAGACCATATGGTGCCATATTGAATCCTATTGCCTTGCAGAACAAATGATATACAAAATCGAGACCTCAGTCAAACGAAAATCAACCTTGTGTTTTAGAAATACAGATCCTGATACGTGTAAAGTTAAATTGGTAAACGTGAAAGCACATACGGCCCAAGTTTCAAGTGGTGTGGGGTGTTCTAATGTTAATTAAATCAATTAATTAATGGAAATTCTTTTGAACTTTGATTGAATGAAGACTTTGTGTGTTTTGTATTTAAAAAAGTTTCTTTGGGTTATGAGAGCTGTTTATTGTAATTAAATATACATATAACACTAGCTGCCTTGTGTGGTTTCACCCGCATCTTTAGTTGCTGCCCCGTTCCCGTGGGTACTATGATGTTGTATAGCGTATGTGGCTTCTTATTAGTGAAAAATAATGGCAAAATTGGTCCAGTAGTTTAAAAGCCTATTCGATAAAAAGCGAAAGTTAGTTTGTTTGTTTGTTACGTCTTCACGTCTAAAAGGCCAAAC
Source organism: Ochropleura plecta (assembly GCA_905475445.1). Taxonomy (NCBI): domain Eukaryota; kingdom Metazoa; phylum Arthropoda; class Insecta; order Lepidoptera; family Noctuidae; genus Ochropleura; species Ochropleura plecta. Next base: position 12,808,301 of record FR997748.1, read on the forward strand.
CGATTTTGATGAATTTTGCTACAAAGATAGCCTATGTTTGTCTCGAGGGTAGTTGGGACCAGGGTCCCACACAACATAGGCTATTTTTTTAAAGTGATATAAGGGGGAGAAAGACGGAAGAAAAGGGGAGAGAAAGATATTTATTTTTCGATCATCACGTGGGTTAAAGTTAGGGTTAGCACAAAGTAACTAAGTTACGCAGACAAAGTCGCGGGCGGAAGCTAGTATTATACATAGTATAGATCATGGGAAGAAGGTTTTTTATAAAATGGCTTTTGATTAACCTCAAGGACCGTCATTATTTACGTCAACTATCCGTCACGCTTATAACCTGATTTTAAGACTTTATTTTCTTCAAATCTTTACTACAAATACAGTTTTAAATCGGTCGGGGTTTGGTGGCACAAATTTGTGCCAGTGGGGCTCAACGGTAATACTTGTTTCTTGCACGTTTTTGTGCCGCTGCGCGCTGGGGCTCTAGGGGTTAAAGTACCAATTATTAACTATCAAAAGTAACTTACAAATAAACTAAAAAAAAAAATACAAATTTCGTCCCCCAATGCTGCCAGTTGGTAATTTCTTAGTGGCTTTAGCCTACTCTAGATTTTGAAAGACGTATTATTGTCTATCATATTATATTACTAGCTTTCGCCCACGGCTTTGCTCGCGTTAAATTCGGGGTAACACAGCTTCCCTGATTTGCAGGTACCTGCTACATGTAGTTTTTGCCCTTGCGCCTTATTTATTGTAATAGTAAAGCTAAGTTTTCCCTTTTCTTCCCTTTTTCTCCCTCATTTCACACTTCAAAAAAATAGCCTAGGTCCTTCTCCAGAGTAACTAATCTCTGTACCTAAATTCATCAAAATCGGTTAAGCATGAGGAGTAACAAACCAACCAACAAAGAAACTCACTTTCGCTTTTATAATATTAAGTAGGGATGCCTATAATTAGTACCTTTACCTTTTGAATGTCATTGTCACATATATGTGACAAGCAAGCGCGCGCCCTGAATGCCAACGACACAATTATATGACAAAAATTAAGGTTAAATGAGTGGCTTGGCGTGGAGGATACTTGAGTGTATTTATGCTTTGGCGTTTAAAAAGTTGAGTAGGTCTTTGTCTGATTCTGTTAATCATCTTCTGAAGTTGGTCTTCTGGTTTAAGACTTTCGAGCAACTGTCATCATTACATGGCTTTTTTTTTGGGGTGGGTAATCTTCAAATAACTTCCCCCACTCTGGGCGGAGCGGGAGTGAGTGTCAGACTTGTAGAATTGACTAAAACCCACCCATGTTCTTTCTGCCCTTTACGTTCCGGGGCCGCGGTCTCTTTTTCGAACAACACGCAACCCCAGCAGGCGTTGGCCCTGGCAGGCCTACCATTTGCTCACCGTCCACAGGCCCGTATCTACGGTGGCCGGGAGTCGTCTCGCGGCGCCCGACGCCCGGGGTGTCTCCCGCGGCGGCTGGGTTGGTTTGAGGTTCTCTCCCTCAAACGCCCGGCCACCTCCTTCGCTAGTATGACTGCTTCGCAGAAGGAGGTGACCGCTTCCCATCTTCACATGGCTTGTATTAATGTTCTAAACCAGTATGATTATTGACTGGATTATTGCCCATAACAACATTCATAGCGCCGTTAGAAAGATAAATCCCTACCTTCCTTGATCAAAACCAGCAATGTACAAACTACAACCATTGATAACCAATACTGGTATTTCAAACCCTCACTCAAGTCTAAAGGGTAATCCAGACTCGCTGTCTCCTATAAAATAAAGCCATATACCATTCAATGTGACATTTGGCACGCGTCCCCTAATTGCTTGTGTGAGCAAGCCTTTATTCCACCCCTTTATACTCTCTATTGTTCTTGATTGCTTAATGCCAGCATTTTTAATTACTGGGGAGACTATTGAAATATTTTTATCATTGAATTATTTACTTTTTTTATGGTGAGTAAAAGTTGTTCATATTTATGAGTATTTCACTTCCATAATTTTGCCGATGTTAAATAAAAGTACCTTTTAAAATTAACTAACTTTTGCCCGCGGCTACGCTCGCATTAAATTCGGGGTAACACAGTTCCCCTTTCAAAAATAGCAATTCTAAGTTTTCCCTTTTCTTCCCTATTTCTCCCTCATATCTATTTTTTTAAATAGCCTATGTCAGTCTCGGGTCCTGTACTCTCTCTGTACCAAAAGTCATCAAAATCGGTTTAGCCATTAAGGCGTGAAGATGTAACAAACAAACTCACTTTCGCTTTTATAATATTAAGTAAGGTTGTAATAAAATCTTCCTCGCAAAAAATAATCAATTTCCCGCAACAAATATAATAAACGACATGTGTCTTATGTGTGATCGTCCAATTATTTGAGAATAACGTCTGCCTCAGACGGGCGCGCCACAGTATATAAATTACTTGACGTAGGTCAACTCTCGATGGTATAAGAGATATGAAAACCGCGATTTTCGTAAATATTTTTAGAGACATAAGCGTGGATATGACCAGAGATCCACCAACCGGGACTGGGTTAACTTAATGGATTACAGTGTCCACTTCCTTTAAAAGAGAGGATGCATGGTATTCCAAGTTGGTATTGTGGAAATATTGAGAGAGGAGAGAGGCTTAGAGGCTAAATTAGTCTTCAAGATTGACTAGTGTACAAAAGGGTCCGAGTGCCCACGTAGTATTTCGAGAAATCGCCAAGCGGTTGGTCGACTCTTCTCGTGACCAGAGGGCTGGCCTGTTTTTTTGCCCTTAAAAATAGCATTGCCATTCAAAGCGGTAATGCTGTCAGCCTTCTGGACACTTGTCCTGATAACTGCGATGCGGAAGAATTTTGACGTCCTGTAATTTACCATTTTTTACTTGTACAGATTTTTATTATTAGTTTGTGTCTATATTTAGTTTGTAGGGTACAAATAGGTACATTTAAATACTTAAGAATGATAGACGGGACAAGACGAAGAAAATTGTGATCCAATACTTGTTACTACTTGATGACTTGTCAGGGAGTATTCGTGTGTCAAAATAAATAGAGTTCGGGATAAAATGTATGAAAATATTACTCGTGTCCTCCCTTTTTTTTTTTTGGGGTGGGAAATCATCCAATGACTTCCCCCGCCCTGGGCGGAGCGGGGGGCATGTCAGACTTGTACTGACTAAAACCCACCCATGTTCCTTCTATTGCCCTTTACGTTCCGGGGCCGCGGTAAGTCTTTCGAACAACCCGCAACCCCGGCAGGCGGAGGCTCTGGCAAGCCCCTCTGCTTTGCTGACATCTCTTTAAGGCGCGCGTGAAACACAAACGCGCCGTCGACACGGCCTGTCGTCAATAGACGGACGGACGGTGAGCTACCCATTGCTCACCGTCCACAGGTGTCCGCCCTGTGAGTCATTTAAATCTCTTTGCTAGGTTAGAATAAAAATACCTTTGACCAATAGGTTATATTAGTAGGCCTCAAGCTAGTCTGACAAAAAAATTTAATGTTGAGAAGTTTATGTTATACAAAATTTCAAAGTCCATTTCGTTTTTAACTAGAAATATCCAAATTCAGCCTTATGTGATTCAAATAACGTAGAAAAAAGAAAATGAAAACAACTGTTGGAATGTTATTTTAAATTTAGTGCCTGGGTCTTATTACGTGTCCTATAAAAATATCTAGAATTTCACCACACAAAAATTAGGACAAAACCACTGACCTCAATACACTACAAAGCAAACAAACCTTTTGTCCAAAAACTTACAAAATTATACATTCACAAAAATGATTTATTTTAAACTAGATTTTGCCCGCGGCTTCGCGTTTTACCCAATTAATTTATCTTGAAGATTTTAAAGTCCTGTTATTAATTCCATTAGGTAACTTATTAAAAGTTTATTTTATAATTTACTAGCTTTTGCCCGCGGCTTCGCTCGCGTTAAATTCGGGGTAACACAGTTCCCCCTTTCCTGATTTGCAGGTACCTGCTACCTGCAGTTGTTGCCCCTGCGCATTATTTATTGTAATAGCAAAGCTAAGTTTTCCCTTTTCTTTCCTCTTTCTCCCTCACATCCCACTTTTTTTTTAAAACAATTCGTTTATGTCCTTCTCCTGGTTTCCAACTATCTCTGTACCAAAGTTCATCAAAATCGGTTTAGCCATTAAAGCGTGAAGAGGTAACAAACAAACTCAGTTTCACTTTTATAATTAGTAGGGAAGTAAGGATTCTACTACAGACACTAAAATATAACTTTCCGCTTTTAAATTAAACCACAAGCAAATGCAGTCAGTATGCGTTCGTTATGGGGCAGTTTTGGAGAAACGCCAGCAAATACGGACGACCAACGGATAGGCACGAAATATATATGATTTGTTAATATCATAAGTTAGGGAAGGAAATGAAAAATCTTGTGTCGTGAACTTTTTGATCACGATTTTTAGAGCTTAGCTTTAAAAAAGAAAAAGAAAAGATAAATAATATAAGAAATAATTAAAGATTTTTCTGTCTTAGCCTCGGCTTAGATAAAGATTTTTAACATGATTAAACGGATTGTTTGTTGTTGCCTGGGTAATAAACATTTCAAATAGCCGAATCTGGGTTTTTCTTGTTAAAAATAAAAGAACTTTAAAATATCGCATAATATAAAATTCTCAACATTACATATTTTCTTTTCAGACCAGCTATTTTTAAGTCTGGAAATTAATCCACAAGATACCTATTCCGGTTTTCGATAAGAACATACACTCAAATAAAAAACATTTAGTTGATACAAAAACACTCAGAAACATTTTAAAATTGATTTTGTATCATCTACATTTTTGTGGATAATAAATAACCTCCCTCTAATTTATTTCAGTAATCATCAACTTAGGATTTAGTTGGAAAATATTATTTAACATACTGTTTATTTTATCAACACTACTAATACTTATGGGCATACAACTCCTAACGAGAAAGTTCTAGAAAGAAAATAAGTACGAGACGATAAAAATAAGACTGCTAGCAATTCATTCGCAATTACCAACGCTTCGGAATCCTGAGGATTTTCTCAATTCCCCCCATGTCGATAGAGTAAAGACTAAGAGGCTAAGTCCGCAGTGCAGCTGGTCAAGACAATTCTGGAATAGTTGGTAAATTGGTTGAGAAATTAAACTTTTCTTGATAAAGCCTTGTAGCTCGTTTGCACTACTAATCACAGAATGTGTTTAACGTTAAAATTCTCTCATCCTACGATTTTTTTATATCTTACTAGCTGTGCCCCGGCATGCGTTGCTATGCAATTTTCTACCTTTCTACCTACCCTACCTACCCTACCTACCCTACCTACCCTACCTACCCTACCTACCCTACCTACCCTACCTACCCTACCTACCCTACCTACCCTACCTACCCTACCTACCCTACCTACCCTACCTACCCTACCTACCCTACCTACCCTACCTACCCTACCTACCCTACCTACCCTACCTACCCTACCTACCCTACCTACCCTACCTACCCTACCTACCCTACCTACCCTACCTACCCTACCTACCCTACCTACCCTACCTACCCTACCTACCCTACCTACCCTACCTACCCTACCTACCCTACCTACCCTACCTACCCTACCTACCCTACCTACCCTACCTACCCTACCTACCCTACCTACCCTACCTACCCTACCTACCCTACCTACCCTACCTACCCTACCTACCCTACCTACCCTACCTACCCTACCTACCCTACCTACCCTACCTACCCTACCTACCCTACCTACCCTACCTACCCTACCTACCCTACCTACCCTACCTACCCTACCTACCCTACCTACCCTGCCTACCCTACCTACCCTACCTACCCTGCCTACCCTACCTACCCTACCTTTTCTTTGCTATAAACCTCACGGAGCCCGAGACCTTTCCAACGAATGCAAAACCGTGGAAATCGGTTCGTGCTTTCTGGAGTTATAGCGTCAGGAAGGAAAACCAGACTTATTTTAATATAGTAGACTACTAATATAAATGCATGAGGTTTTGAGGTTAGAAGATTTTTTTATTCGGATGGGAAATCATTAAATAATTTCTTAAACTACGGACGCTTCTGACGACACGGTTGTCGCAGCGGCTGAGCGATTAACTGCTACTCTACGTGTCAAGGATTCGATCCCCGAACGGAACAAATATTTGAATGGCCTACAGATAGTTGTTTCGGGTCTGGCTGTTTGTGTATGTGAGTTTAAATGTTTTTAAACGCACCCACGATACAGGAGAAATTGTTAGTGTGGGGCAACGTTTTTTTTTTTAAAAAAAAAAAGCTCTGGGTGGAGCGGAAGGGAACCTCAGACTGACTCAAACTCATCCATGTTTCTTCTGTTGCCCTTTATCTTTCGAACAACCAACAAGCTTAGAAGGAGGGGTGTTAATCTTCCACGTTAATTATTTTAAACGAATTCGGAAAAAAAGATAAACGAATACCTACGCTTGCCAAGAAGAAACCGATTAAATCGGATTTTGAAGATACCCAGATTTTAATGATTTATATTTATCGGCTGCAGCGTTTTAGTTTATCCACTACAGTACTGTATGTTCTATCTCTAACACGTATGTGGTCCATACACCAAGTTTATTTGTAAAAGGTTATGAGTAAATAAATTAAGCAACAATTCCAAAACTAAATTAATTATAATTTGCTCAGAAACGTTAATACATTTCCATTGACCCTTATTAACGAGAATCATCAAAGAAACGACTCATTAACTGGAATTAACATTAATTTCCTCATTAACAGATCGACATTGCACACAAACAACTCCGCGAACTTCTGAAAATCTCACAAAATTTGGAAGTTAATTATAAGTTATCAGCAAAACTAAGTTTTTTGTCAAACGACCGATCAATGTACAAGTAATTTGATGTCATTTCGAACTACCCTAACGAAGGGACTTGTTCCCTGGGGTATATGGGAAAAGTATTCTGTTTTGTGCAGATGTTTTTTTTTTTTATAAATCGTTCTTAGTATCCGATGTGTTCACCTAATTTATAAGCTACTGACTGTCTTGCGAGGTTTTATTCGCGTCTTTAGTTGCTGCCCCGCTCCCGTGGGTAGTAGCGTGATGTTGTATAGCCTATGTTACTTTCTGATAATGTAGCTTTCTATTAGTGAAAAAATGGTTAAAATCGGTCCAGTAGTGTGTAGTCTATTCGATACAGAGAAACAACCAAATCTTTTCTCTTTATAATATTAAGCATAGAATGTATGGCATATTTTATGCAAATCTGTTTTGTAAGTTTCGTTTTTTACGCATTTACAAGAAAACAATTCAACTTATACGAAATTTTGAAACAAAAACAGAACTTTTATACTTTGGAATAGCGTTTATTTATAGAAATGTGAAAGCTTAACCTCTAGAGCCCCACCGGCACAAAAACGTGCCAGTAAACAAGTATTACCGTTGAGCCCCGCTGGCACAAATTTGTGCCACCAAACGTCGACTGATTTAAAACTGTATTTTAAGTAAAGATAAGTCTTAAAATCAGATTACGCTTACGATAAGAGCCCGCCCGGTGGTGCTTGACGGATAGTTGACGTAAATAATGGCGATCCTTGAGAGGTTAAGGGTCTTTGGTCTTTTGGTCCGGGGCTACCGCACGATCTCCGGCGAGGCAGCAAGCCTCCTTGCCGGACTGCCACCGTGGGATCTGGAGGCGATAGTCCTCGCGCGCCTGTTTGAGTGGCGCGCGGAGGCACTACACCGGGGGGAAAACCCGCTGCCACGGCAAGTTGCCGCTCGGCGGGCAGACCTCCGGTGCGATCTCATGGTGGCATGGAGAGAGCGACTGTCGCAACCCCGTGCAGGGCACGCCACAATAGCGGCGGTAAGTCCCCTCTTTGAGGAGTGGCTGGAGAGGCGTCATGGCGTCCTCACCTACCGCCTGACGCAGGTCCTCACCGGACACGGAAGTTTCGGGAGGTTCCTGCACATCATCGGGCGGGAGGAAGCGCCTGGGTGTCACCATTGTGACGATCGCCCGGAGGACACGGTGGAGCACACAGTGGCGGTCTGCCCAGCTTGGGCGGAGCACCGCCGTGCCCTCGTGGAGGCGATCGGCGGCGGCGATCTCTCGCGTCCGGCCCTGGTTCAGGCCATGGTCCGGAGCGAGAGGGAATGGGAAGCGGTCACCACCTTCTGCGAAGCAGTAATGCTAGCAAAGGAGGTGGCCGGGCGTTTGAGGGAGAGAACATCAGGCCAACCCAGCCGCCGCGGGAGACGCCCAGGGCGCCGGGCGCCGCGAGACGACTTCCGGCCACCGTAGATGCGGGCCTGTGGGCGGTGAGCAATGGGTAGTTCACCGTCCGTCCGTCGATTGACGACAGGCCGTGTCGACGGCGCGTTCGTGTTTCACGCGCGCCTCAAAGAGAGTCAGCAAAGCAGAGGGGCTTGCCAGAGCCTCCGCCTGCCGGGGTTGCGGGTTGTTCGAAAGAGATACCGCGGCCCCGGAACGTAAAGGGCAATAGAAGGAACATGGGTGGGTTTTAGTCAGTACAAGTCTGACATGCCCCCCCGCTCCACCCAGAGCGGGGGAATTCATAGGATGATTTCCCACCCGAAAAAAAAAAAAAAAAAAAAAAGGGTCTTTGATGAATAAAGATTAATTCTCAACAAGACAAAACACAATCGAGGAAAAACAACTTAAAGTGATACAACTCATCTAAGCAATCAAAACAAAAGAAAATTTCCAGAACTCTACTAAAAAAAAAACCTATTTCTTTGGAAATAGGTTTTTTTTTCACAGGTCAAAAACCCAAACCGAGGAGCTCGTGGCTTAATAATAGCAGCCGCTCGGGTCGATCTTTGGCTTAAGCCGCGCTTGCCTAGGTTGGTCTGTGGATGGGTGACCACTCATTACGTACCGAGTTACCTCCGTGCCTCGGAAAGCACGTTAAGCTGTTGGTCCCGGCTCTCATTTGTAGATCTTTCACAGTCGTTACAGGTAGTCAGTGTCCCGCAAGTCTGACAACCGGTCTTACCAAGAGGTATCGTATTACCCAGTACTAACTGGGTTATGGAGGTCAGATAGGCAGTCGCTCCATGTAAAATACTGGTATTCAGCTGCATCCGGTAAGACTGGAAGCCGACCACAACAGAGTTGGGAAAAGGCTAGGCAGATGATGAGGTCAAAAACCCAAACCCATAAACTTTGAAAACACATAAAATAAAAGCAACCAAAAATAAATTTAATTTACGATCACTGCATTGTCACAAGCCGTTATGCATTTCCAAATATTAAAATGCATTGCTCATAAGTCATTATGAAACGACTGTCGTTTTTATTGACGATGACGGTAGTCATTAAATCATCAACGATGACGATTTAAATCATTAACGTCGATTAATTTTGTGGACGATAAAATTATGGGACAGTAACTGACGGAACTTGCTTGCTGTTATTTAAAGTGAAGGAGTTGCTAAACTTTTTTAAGTTGATAAAGACGTAGTTGGAGAGGTATTCGAATGATTTAAATCAGGGAGAAGAAGGAGCAATCTGATAATTGGGTTATTCCTTTAAACTCTAAAGTAATTTAATTTATGATGAAGTATTGTGCCCTAGCTTAAACGACATTATATATATATATATATATATATATATATATAATAATAATATCAGTGATAACTGTTGAATCCCGTTTGAAAGTCGGTAAAGGAAACAGTCTCGTCTAACATTAATTCGATTGATATAACTATTAATCGTACGTTTACAGTTGATTCAATTCCTTAGAGCGCATTATCTACTCTTTTATTTGTAGATGGGGAATCATTATATAACTGCCCCATATCTGGGTGGAGTGGGGTGTTTCTGTCATACTTTTACTGACTAAAACTGACCCATGTTCCTTCTTTCCGGGGCAGCGGTATCGATTTAGAACAACCCGCAACCCTGGTCCTGGCAGGCCCTGATCATCTTTTTCACCCTTAAATCTTAGACAGCAATTTCACCAGAATTGTCAGCATTCCCATTAATCTTTATTACAATCTCGCTCCACAAAACTAAGCGAGCATGACCATCCTGAACATATAACTCAAAAAAATCGATATCCCCTTAAACCGAGCCAAATTCGGGTACAGTAAGACTAAAAATTAAACAATCCTACTTGGTTCTCTGCCAAGAATCTTTGTTTCATTGATGCATATCTTGGGTTACTTGGCACAGTGTTCTGCGAAAACGGTCTTCCTGACTAGTAGTCCCGTTGATTTTTCTTGATAAAAATTACAATATGTTCCAGTCTTTTGAATTTTAGGGGCTGGCGTTTTTAGAGTGAGTAAATATTTGAAGATATTCGTTTGAGGAAGAGATTGAAATTGGATTTCTTTAAATCTGCTTCTTAAGAGTCGTTCCCTTCTTAATTTTTTTCTGATTTAATACTGGACCGTTTTAGAAAAGTCGTTTGCTTTTTAACGACTTCTTCTCTTCTTTCACGATCACATCCATAGATTCAGTTAATCCTCCGAAACGGCTCGACCGATTCCTCTGATTTTTTTTATGCATATTCAGTAAGTCCGAGAATCGGCTAAGATCTATTTTTCATACCCCTAAGTGATAAGGGGGACCTGAGTAGTGGGTGACACTGCTGGGCACAGCTAGATAAATATGTCATAAAATTTCTATACGGAAAACTACTGATTTCATTAAGATGTACTACAACTTTTTAAAGCAGATTTGGTTTAAACCAGTCAATAAGATTTATATGTGTAAGCACAAACACGAGAAAGAAACAAAATTGCTCCAATTAGTCATTCCTATTAACGCCAGCAGTCATTGCTTGAAACCTTATATTTATTTAGGCTACATTTCTTTTAAGGTTTCGTAGTGGACCCAAATCAATTCCTAAACCATTAAAGTTCCACAGAAAAACAATACAGAAAGAAATAACTCCTTAAAGTATTATCAGCTGCCCAGTTCATTAATGTCCATAACTTCAACCAATTCTTATAATCCTCTAGCCTTTATAGCATCATAAATATTCGACCAAGAACTGCGTATTTTAATTCTAAAAATACTCTTTATAGCTTTATTAACTTTTGTCGTATTCAAGTTTCTAACAAAGAGAGGAATATCGGTCCAATCTTAAATGTTGGCACTTATACCATTGCTGGGGTTCTATCAATACAGATTTTTATCTTCCTGTATAGTTGGGGAGCCGTATTTTGTAGTTGTGTACGTATTTTTCGATGCTGGGAATCGGGGCATTTGGATCGAGCCAAGGTGTTGTTTTTTAAGCTATTTTCTCTTGTGTTTTTGAGGTATATACCGACAGTTTTTTTATTGCTATCTAGAATCTGTGAAGAGAAGCACGGCCACCGCCTGCCGGAGTTGCGGGTTGTTCGAAAGATGAACCGCGGCCCCAGAACATAAAGGGCAAAAGAAGGAAAATGAAACATCTTAGTCAGTTAAAGTCTTACACTTTTTCATTTTTTACTTTTTTATTGTCTTAGATTTTAAGTTATAAAGATAATGTTGATTTTACATCTGTATATACTGTTCTAATTTCAATTTCTTATTAAACATTCACAATCCAGCTTTCTTTAAAAGGAATGCTTTTGACGTAATTGTGTAACAATAAAAGGAAAAAATTAAATTATAGAGTAAAGGTTCAAGAAGAAAGAAAATGAAAGAAATGCCCTGAGGAATTTGTTCGTGTATAAATCCACTGTTGCAGTAAAACGGTGAAATTAATTTAAATTGGGACTAAATCAAAAAGGAAGATCTTATCATCCTTATCTTTAAGTATATGTCACAGCATAGTCCATCCATCGATTTTTTGTTTACCTCAATCCTTAATAATATTATAAAAGCGACAGTGAGTTTGTTTGTATGTTTGTTTGTTAGTTACGTCTTTACGCCTAAATGGCCAAACCGATTTTGATGAATTTTGGTACAGAGATAGTTGAGACCCTGGAGACAGACATAGGCTAAAAAATGTGAGAAAAAGGGGAGAAGAGGGGAGAGAAAGTTTTTTTTTTCGATCATCACGTGGGTTAAAGTTAGCGTTAGCCGAAAGTAACTATGCTACGCGGAAGAAGTCGCGGGCGGAAGCTAGTAATGTATAACGTGATCAAGGAAAGATTAATAGATAAGCTCCAGCTACCCTACCATGACGTCTTAAAGCAGAACTTATTCCACTGAGGGAAAGAGACAGAGCTATACAGGGTGTCTAGCACCATCTCTTTCCCTCAGTGGAATAAGTTCTGCTTTAAGACGTCATGGTAGGCCTACAGGTCTTTAAAATGCATCAAATGGCTATGGATGTAAACGGAACTTCTTTCCTCCGTCATTGCAATCAGTTTTAGTATAGTAGGCTCCAAAGAAAGGAACCTCCTAACAATACGAGCCATGTCCAGGAGTACCGCTTTCTGTATCCAGCTGCCTAACGAGAGCCTCCTCAGGTATTGGTCGAGGCTCTTGGCAATTAAGCCATTGGCAGATATAACTATCGACACAATGATCGCTGAGTCCACATCACAATTTTTTTTAAACGTTGCCCCCCCTCTAGGAATTTCTCCTGTATCGTGGGTACGTTTACAAACATTTAAATTCACATACACAAAGCCAGACCCGAAACAACTACCTGTAGGCTATACAAATATTTGTTCCGTGCGGGAATCGAACCGGCGACACGCAGCACAGCAGTCAATCGCTCAGCCACAGCGCCAACCGTGCCGTCAAATAAATTAATTATTGTTTTAGATTGTATATTTACATTTTGCAATTAATTTTACTGTTATTTCAATGCTCATCCACACTCAAAATCATCAAAAGAAATACAATTCACAAACCCACTCAATTAAAATTTCACCAGCATCCAACTCGAACAAAAAAGCTGACTTAAAAAAAATGTCGAAAACTCTCAACGAAATGTTTTTTTTCCTTTGTGTTTTACGGACGTACGAATTTGAAGCTCACAGTTCTGCCAGGTACCCTTTGCGCCATGTCAATATATGCCCTGTTGTTTATTAAAAGCCGCTAGCTATATTCGTCCCAAATTTTGATAGAGCATTCGTGTTTTATTAAGGCGCAGATAAACGACTTTTAATGGTTTTTTTATTGAACATCACGTCTAAACTTGTAGTCTTATTTCTTTGAAAAAAAATATATGATATACTAGACATTTTTATTCATAATTTGATATGTGAAAAAGTAAAATTATATTTTAATAACATAGTGTAATTAATTTGTAAAGTATTGTCTAACGTGGACAAAAAAACGACAATCACGCAAAAACTATGGGGCGTATTTACATGAAACTTTAATCATATAAAAGACAATTTAATGACCCATATTTTAGTATACGGCTTTTATTTGTATTGTGTATGATAAATCAAGGTGGGTTGTTTTTTCGAATAATCTTGGTGCGCGTTGAAGCGGAGCTCTGGCGGGCGACGGGCGGCAGTGTATGGCTGACTACTGTCACGGTTAATGTCGCCTTAAAGGGAAGAACGAAGCGCCAAAGAGGGTACCGATATACATGTCAAAACATGTGTGTTCCGGATTGGCTGGTTTTTCAGCTAATATTTGTTTTCGGGTAAATCAAAAGATTGAAAAATATGAAAAAATAAATTCATATTTTTACCAGGGAAATATAGGGATCAAACTTCAGTACTGCCAGGTTAACTTTTCATTGATTTTATTATAAACTAGATGGTGCCCGCGGCTTCGTCCACGTGATATCTAAAAAAAGGGCTTATTTCTAACTGTAATCTACCTCTGTAACAAATTTCATCAAGATCCAAGAACATCAGCCGTTTTGACGTGAAAGAGTAACTAACATCAATACATCCTCACAAACTTTCGCATTTATAATATTATAAGTAGGATCGTGGGATTAGTTTGGACAATCTTTCTATTGCAGTTAATACTCACTTAAAAGATAATTAAATTCATAGAATTCACTTCTAAACGATAAGGCATTCAATATTTAAAAAGTTTACTTAAAGCTAAAACTCACCAATAATCATCAATCACTTCTTAGTGCATCGATGATAATCTAAATTGATTCAGCTCAAAACTTGGCGTCAATAAGCTGTTTGGTATACGTTGAATAGAGCACCATTAAACCCCGAAAAACAATTAAACTGTATAAAAAATATTACTACGCTTGCAAGCCAAGAAGGTTAGGTAGAGGAGTAGGTCACCGTATTTCGCCATTAATGTTTCAAATTCCATGTAGTAGGCGAAAAGGATACATCTTTCGCCGTTCGCTAAATAATTTACTACCACCAGCCAAGGCCCTTAAATGTCTAATAAACTACCAGAACCAAAGCCAGGACCGCAATCAGGCAACACAATAGGTCTTCAAATAGTGGACGAAGAGTAAATACAGCTCTAAATGAGGTACCTAAGTGTGGGTCAAGCCTCCATTGTCCTTATTTGGCGCTTGGTCTTTTGGTACGAGTACTTTTTTTTTGGTCCTTTCTCTTCAGGCTTTGGTCTTTGTGGGAATTTAGGGTTCTGTAATTAAAGGGTGAAAACGGGGCCGTATAATTTTGCCTTCGTACTAAATACTATTACATTAATTGTGTTTGTCTATCTGTTGGTCACAAGGTTTACTGCACGCCCGGTTTTTGGGCTCCCTGAGATTTTATCCGGTATTCCGGCATCCGGGTATAGTGTTTCCGCCTTTTGAATGGAAAAAAAAATAGTTGTTCCTTATTTTTGTTTTCATGGATTTAAATCTAAGTGGTAACTACTAACCATAGTACTCTATGGTTAGTATTTTCAGTTCAAAGAAAACGCAAGATTCAAGATTCCGTCATTAAAAAAAAGCAATTTTGTGTTTTAGAACCCTTGATCCGCAAGTTGGATTCGCACTTCGTCTGATTTTTTTGTTCTTATATCTTTAGTATTGGTATTTGTGGTTTTGTGGGCTTCATTGAGCCACTGGGTTTTATTCTCACGAGCCTTATAATCTACTTTTAATGCTTTGGCTTTCCGTATAATTGGTCTATTTCGCATTTTGTCAAGTTGCTTAAGACGAATAGGTACCAATTATGGTTTCGTTTTAAGATCTGGGACTTCCCTGTTTCATATATATATCAACTAGCTTTCGCCCGCGGCTTCGCTCGCGTTAAATTCGGTATAACACACCAAGCAGACCTGCAGTTTTTGCTCTTGCGCCTGATTGATTTGTAATAGCAACGCTAAGTTTTCCCTTTTCTTCCCTCGTTCTCCCTCATATCCCACTTTTTTAAATAAAAATTAGCCTATGTCCGTCTCCTGGTTCCCAACTATATCTGTACCAAAATTCATCAAAATCGGTTTAGCCATTAAAGCGTGAAGAGGTAACAAACAAACAAACAAATAAACAAACAAACAAACTCACTTTCGCTTTTATAATATTATAGTATATTATAGTATATAGTATAGTATATAGTATAGTAAGGATTAAAATAATTTATGTCGTAATAATTGGTAAATATTGATCAAGCAAATTCGAGAGATGAGATAACAATTTTCTAAGACTAAGTTATAATATTAGTATGAAACTGCGCATTTTACATACAATGATTAACATTTTTCATCATATAGAATTTCTGATTCTATCTTCTTAAAGGTCAATACCCTATCATACATCGTTTCACAAAAGACCAAGGGTATTTTGGTCCTTTCTTATCCTTGGGCACGTCAAAGTCTTGAAAAGAAGTACAGCTCCGGGTTTTAATTAGGCCGGTCTTATCTACTTTCACCAGGCGTCTAGGGAGGAAAGGAAGTTGAAAAAGTCAATAATTACCTTTTCCCACGGTCAGAAGTAGCTTTTAGTAAATGGGTGGGGGTTCAGTGCAAGCGGAGAGCGGATTACAAAAATAACCTATATTTTGGCAATTTCCAAAATTTTTGACACTATTAAAGGACAATATCTTCATCTGCCTAGCCTTGGGGTTCGCTTCCAGTCTAACCGGACACAGCTGGATACCAGTATTTAACATGGAGCGATTGTTTATCTTTCTTCCACAAACCAGTTAGTACTGGGTAATACGATACCCTTTTTAGGGTTCCGTAGTCAACTAGGAACCCTTATAGTTTCGCCATGTCTGTCTGTCCGTCCGTCCGTCCGTCCGTCCGTCCGTCCGTCCGTCCGTCCGTCCGTCCGTCCGTCCTCGCTTAATCTCTGTGACCGTTAGCACTAGAAAGCTGAAATTTGGTACCAATATGTATATCAATCACGCCGACAAAGTGGTAAAATAAAAATTGGAATTTTTTTTTTTATTAGGGTAGCCACCCTATATGTAAAGTGGGAAGTGATTTTTTTTTAATTTCAACCCTAACGTGTGATATATTGTTGGAAAGGTATTTAAAAATGAATAGGGGTTTACTAAAATCATTTTTTGATAATGTCTATAATTTCGGATATAATCGCTCCAAAAGTAAAAAACAATATGTCCCCCCCCTCTAACTTTTGAACCGTAAGTTTAGAAAATATGAAAAAAATCTGAAAAATAGAACTTTATAAGGACTTTCTAGGAAAATCATTTTGAACTTGATTGACAGTTTTTGTACAAAAAACTGTTGTGACACAAAAAAGACAAAAAGTTGTACAAAATAATTTCCTCCTCCACCTTTAAACTCATAAGTGGGAACACTTATTGTGACGGACGGGAAACTACGGAACCCTACACTGAGCGTGGCCCGACACGCTCTTGGCCGGTTTTTTTTGTATTTTAAAACGACAATTTACGCTACAATATTTCCGATACGATTTTGTTTAAGGTACGGACTGACACTGACTGTCTGTCAAAGTCCAAAGCAATGTCTGCAATCTCTCCTAACTGAGTTGTCTGGTCCTTAATTTGAAAGGCATAATTCTGAATTGCGGTTGGCGAGAATATCGTCACCTACGGAAGAATTTTCATACTTTTAGTAATCAATAATGTTTCTGTGGTTCATCATTGCGGTTGGGCAACCTTGCCGCCTGAGTTTGCGGTTTGAGATTGTCATTTAAGCACGGAAAATCGTTTTGTAACTGCCAGAAATATAGTATTCCTGCATTATATTAAATGCATTATTGTTATAAGAATCTTTAGGCCATTAATAATGCGATTAACGTTACGTTACGTTAAGTGTAAAAAATAAATTGCAAAATTGACTTAAAAGAAAGCATTATAACTAAATATATCTTATATATGAGTAAAAATATTAAAACATTTACCCCAAATTCAGGACAATTAATTTTCTTTTCCCTACTCTAAAGAGACTTTTACCCCACCCGACAAAACAAATGTTAAACGCTACCGCTTGTAATCTCTCGCTACCGCTCATGGCCAAGACCCCACCCTAACCTTACAAGCGGCACTTCTAATTGCATTATTAACCTGGCACATTTCGATCGGCGGAACCCTTTTGTTTCTCGTTTTTTTTTCAGGGTTCCCGAAACCTTTTCCTAAAAGAAATTGGATTAGAGAATTATTTAAATATATTTTTAACGAAACAGGTATTCTAGGAGTTTTTGTGTTTCTCTTGTTTTACAAGTAAACTGATTTGTGTTTTTAAGGCTCAGGGGGAACGTTAAAGTTGTTTTGTTTATTTCTGGAGTTTGTTGCAGTTTTAAATTTATTTTTGTTGTAGGGACTCGCTTTTGCCCGTGACTGCACTTGCGTTATATCCCATGGAGACGTTTTAAATATAGCATTAACCGCTTTTGATTTTGACTTAGGAGTCGTAGTGAATTAGGAATAGTGTGGCAAGCTTGTCCCAATAAACAAAAAATGCCCAAGAGCGACTCAAACTCGCTCATCAAGGGTTCTGTACATGCGGGCCTGTGGGCGGTGAGCAATGGGTAGTTCACCGTCCGTCCGTCGATTGACGACAGGCCGTGTCGACGGCGCGTTCGTGTTTCACGCGCGCCTCAAAGAGAGTCAGCAAAGCAGAGGGGCTTGCCAGAGCCTCCGCCTGCCGGGGTTGCGGGTTGTTCGAAAGAGATACCGCGGCCTCGGAACGTAAAGGGCAATAGAAGGAACATGGGTGGGTTTTAGTCAGTACAAGTCTGACATGCCCCCCCGCTCCGCCCAGAGCGGGGGAAGTCATTGGATGATTTCCCACCCGAAAAAAAAAAAAAAAAAAAAAAGGGTTCTGTACAAACTTGCGACTTAAACAGCCATACCTTTTGACTAAGTAAACATAGAGGTTTGATTCTTTTACAACACAAAGAGACCATAAATTTGAGCAAATGGTTTTAATTTCAACTTTAATACCTTCACGCGTTCCTGAGATAAAGGGTCTTGCCCTTTATCTAATTTTTTTTTTCTTTGCGGATTGGGAATCATTAAATAACTTCCCCCGCTCTGAGCGGTGTGTCAGACTTTTAATGACCCACCGATGTTCCATCTCTTGCCCTTTATATTGGTTGGCAGTGGCATCTCTGTCGAACAACCCACAGCCCCAGCAAGGGCATTAGGTCTTGTTGTTCCAAATTAGTCCTTCCTACTTTAATATTATAAATGCGAACGTTTGTAAGGATAGATGTATGGATGTCACTTCAAGACAGCTGAACGGATCTTGATAAAATTTGTCACAGAGGTAGATTATAGTCTGGAATAACACATAGGATCCTTTCTTTTCGATCATAGATTTCGGGCGCTAGCTAGTATCTCAGAAAGTGACAAAACAGTTTGGGCAATCAATCAATCACTACTTAACACTCTTAAAAAGTAATAAAACCATCAGCTAATACCTAATTAGGAATAAAGACATTCTAAATGACGACTTGCCCCTAACTCCAGTCAGACGCATCACTTATTCCGAACATCCCCCGAAGTTTGTGAACGAAAGAAAGAAAGAAAAAGGGTCTAACGAATATAGAGTTTGCGAGTTAGTTTAGTTTAGTAAATGTTTAGACGGAACGGGAATGGTAAATAGATAAATAAAGTGTTAAGGAAAGGTGTTTTATAAATGAAGTTAAAGGAAAGCAATTAATGTGCTTGAAATTGTTTGGTTCAGTTCGAATCCAATTGTCATCTTTAACAGTTGTTTTTAGAAATTAAGTAGCGAATGTGAGTACCAATACAAACCATTTATTGGTTTAATGGTACAAAATCAATTTGAAATTATTGTCAACTACTTATATGAATAAATAATAAAAAAAAACAGAGAATCTTAATACTTTTTCTTAAAAGAAAAGCTTTGCCACACACTAGGAATTTCTCCTGTATCGTAGGTGCGTTTACAAACATTTAAACTCACATACACAAACAGCCAGACCCGGAACAACTATTTGCATATTCATAAAACCACACAATCCTTTTTTTCATAGAGGAAATTATGAAATAACTTCCACCGGTCTGCCCCCCCCCCCCCAGTGTCAGACCAGTACTGTTTAAAACCCACCCATGTTCCTTCCATTGCCCTTTTAAGTTCCGGGGCCGTGGTATCTCTCTCGAAAATCTTGCATCATTATTATCATGAGTCTGTCTTTAGTTTCACTCTCTCACACCGCATTACAAAATAATTTCTCTCATTCAGATTTTCAAATTGAAACTAGATTCCGTTTCCTTTTCGCTCCGATTCATTGCTATTTATATCTACACACTCTTTTAGAACCCTCCATGTTCCCTCTTATTTTATCTTCACGCACACATCTGCATACATCCCCAAAAAGCCTCCTATATTATGAATAATATCCCTTACTATAATCTTATCCATATTTTATTGTTAGAATCTTCTGGGCCCCGTTGCCATGGTTACAGAGGCTATAATAGCTGGGTATGTAGCAATTTATAGACATAGTATTGATGTAGATTGTTTTGTAGGTGTATTGTCTTCAGGATTTGGGATAGAATAGAATATATTCTAAACCTAATTGTTTTACAATATTGCTCGTTGTATAGTTACAATAGCGGTCTTATCGCTGACAACCTTTGGATGAACTGTACAAACACCCTTACTTAATTTTATAAAAGTGAAAGTGAATTTGTTTGTTTATTTGTTTGTTACCTCTTCACGCCTGAATGGCTAAACCGATTTTGATGAATTTTGGTACAGAGATAGTTGAGACGGACATAGACATTTTTTTAAGTGAGGAATGAGGGAGAAAGAGTGAAGACAAGGGAAAACTTAGCTTTGCTATTACAATAAATAAGGCGCAAGGGCAAAAACTACAGGTAGCAGGTACCTGTAAATCACGAAAGGGGAACTGTGTTATACCGAATTCAACGCGAGCGATGACGTGGGCAAAAACTAGTTTTAAAATTAAAATATGTGGTAGATTACTGGAATCCAAAAATTAATTATAAATCAAAATGTCAGAATGATCATAGTAGGTAATAAAGAAAAATAAATTAATGCTCTATAATGTTAAACAAAAATAAAAAAGAAACGTTTTGTAGATTCGAGTCATTAACATAGTTGAAAAAAGAATAGAAAAGGATATACTTTATTACACACAAAAATTTCGTTCTGTTTTGCTAAAATCGGTTGAATCGCTTACGGAAAACTGTCTTAAAATTCAGTTGCAAGATTTGCCTACAACAAACATGCAAACATTGAATGTCAAATAATAGCTTGTGAAGAGGTTTGACATTTGCCATAATACAACAAAATAGAAAAAAAATAATGGTTTAAAATCACGTTGGCATAGAAGAAAATCTGTTGGTTGAATTATTAATATAAAAACGACTGATGCTCAACTTTCAGAACCAATTTTCAGTTTTCATATAAATTAGGTACAGACGCCAGCAAGTCAAGCTACCCGAAACTGTCAATTTTTCCCAATGAACCTTGGACCTAATACTTTAGAAATAAAGTCGAAAATCTATCAAAGAAATCTGACAGATTGTTGTAGCTTGATGTGCAGGCGTCTGTACTATATTTTTTCATTATCTAAGATATTATTTTTGTATATTAATAATAATTCTGGCTTCAATGTTAATGTTAGTTTGAACCTGTGAGTGACATGCCATTAAAAATACAGTTTTTCGGCACCAAATAAAAATGTGTTTTTTATTTCAAAGTTATAAAGTAATTACTTCGTTACTTTATCGAAGGGCACAGACGTTAAAAAGAAAAAAAAATATAGTTTATATTAGATTCTAAAAGAGAGCTGATTTTCATTAAACCAACAAATTGTTATATCAAAATCTCAATATTTTCATTTGACATAGGCGTACATGGGCACTGATACAACGTCGAGAAAAGGTGCACGGTTCGGGTTAGTTTTTTCCTATGGAGAAGAAATGGCAAAAGCTCCATGGTTACTCTTTTAACATCATTTTGTTATTAAACTGGCTTTAATACGCTTATGATCTAAATGCTTAAGTTTTTCATTTATAATCAAGTAAAAGTCACACTCCCCCCCGTTCCGCCCAGAGCGGGGGAAGTAATTTGATGATTTCCCAACCCAAAAAAAAAAGATGAAAACGTGTTGCCCCGACCCCAAATGAGACATAGGCACGATGATATCTAAATAAATAACTCAATTTTCAGCCCACAATTGGAAAACAAATGATATCATTGATACAAGAAACTCAGCATCACTCCGACTCATTCATCTACCCTATTTTTTTACTGGCAACACAAAACCAATACAAAGTGCCACACAGACCGCAACAAAGCCCGGTTCTCACCTTTGTGTTGAGCGTCGCTTGTCAGACAGTAATATCCGGTTACTGACCGCAAGCTATGAGTGTGGAGCGGGCTTTATATTTCGAGGGTAAGGTTTGAAAGCCGTTCTCAAGAAAATGGTTTGAGAAATCGTTTGGTCCTTGTGGTCTTTTGGTACAGAACGTTCAAATTTTCTGAGGTATCCTTTCTTAATATTCTAAAAGCGAAAGTGAGTTTGTTTGTTTGTTACGTCTTCACGCCTAAATGGCCAAACCGATTTTGTTGAATTTTGGTACAGAGATAGTTGAGACGCTGGAGACGGACGTAAGCTATGTTTTTTTTAAAGTGAGTACTGAGGGAGAAAGAGGGAAAAAAGGGAAAACTTAGCTTTGCTATTACAATAAATAAGGCGCAAGGGCAAAAACTACAGGTGCTCCTGCAAATCAGGAAAGGGGAACTGTGTTACCCCGAATTTAACGCGAGCGAAGCCACCGGCAAAAGCTAGTTTTAGGTGTGAACGACGACCAATAAACCTAGAAATCAAATCAAAATCAAAATATTTTTATTTTACATAGGCCTACATGGGCACTTATAAAACGTCGAGAAAAGATGCACGGTTCGGGTTGGTCGTTTCCTATGGAGAAGAACCGGCAAGAAACTCCATGGTTACTCTTTTAAAATCATTTAGTTTTACAATGTTGTTGTTGTTACAGCGTTAGCACTTAAGTATGAGAGGACAACGTAGGCCCGACAATAAGTCATTGCTTACTTTACAAAAAGTAAAATAAAATAATACGTTAACAAAAGTTAACAAGCGTCTAAGAATCTACAAGGCCAACCATGTCCACTCATTCACAACTAATAGGTAGAAAAGAATCTATACAAAAGTAAAAAAATAAATAAAAAATATTGCAAAAACAAAATAATAACTAAAAGACGAGTCACACAGATGTTGCTATCATAGAGAAAACCAGTTTAAACGTATCTCTCATCGTTCGGGTATCTACGGTATACGATACGTCATTGTGAGATCTGCATGAACTGGTTTTGTATAGATTCTTTTTTTTTTGTTGCCCCACACTAGGAATTTCTCCTGTATTGTGGATACATTTACAAACATTTTAAACTCACATACACAAACAGCCACACCCGGATCAAATATCTATAAAGCCATACAAATATTTTTTTCCGTGCGGGAATCGCACCCGCAACACGCAGCGCGGCAGTAGATCGCTCAGCCACTGCGCCAACCGTGTTGTCAAGATGAATATGTGTGTACTATATTAGGAACACTTCTGCCTAACCTTTTAATTATTATAAGGTTGTTATGTTAAAGTAAAGAAGGTATCTGAGGCTGAATAATAGATGAGATATAACGAAATTTGCTTGGAAAGTGTCAATTACATGTCAAACACAAATTCTCGTAATATTTTGGCGTTGGTTATAGATGCCTATAATTTCGTGTTATCTCATCCTTAATTCAGTATCGAATGTCTATTCTACTTTGACAGAACACCTCTCGCTTTTATAAACCGACTTCAAAAAACGAGGAGGTTCTATGTTCAACTGTTTTTTTATGTTTGTTCACCGATTACTCCGCCAACTGTGGACCGATTAGAATATATTCTTTGAAAGAACATAGCCATCTATATATATTAATATATTCTTTCAAAGAATATATTCTTCCGAGATGGCTCCATATCAATTTTATTTATTTACATTACTTTGATAGTTTATGAGAACAAAACAAAACTGGTTTTTTATTTATTTTAAACGTTGCCCGTTGAGGAGCTCGTGGCTAAATAATAGCAGCTGCTCGGGTCGATCTTTAGGTTAAGCCGCGCTTGCCTAGGTTGGACTGTAGATGGGTGACCACCCGTTATATACCGAGTTTCCTCCGTGCCTCGGAAAGGTCGTTAAGCTGTTGGTCCCGGCTGTCATTTGTAGATCTTTGACAGTCGTTACAGGTAGTCAGTGTTCCGAAAGTCTGACAACCAGTCTTACCAAGGGGTATCGCATTACCCAGTACCAACTGGGTTGTGGAGGTCAGATAGGCAATATTCAGCTGCATCTGGGTAGACTGGAAGCTGACCCCAACATAGTTGGAAAAAGGCTAGGCAGATGATGATGCCCACGTTTAAAATAAATAGAAAACCAGTTTTGTTTAAGTTTCATAGTTATAGTTAGCGAGCTTATTGTCGTTAACCGGACACAAAACCAGAGTACGTGTCTGCTTTTAAGGAATTCCTGATAACAGTTTACCCGACCGTGTAATCAAACCTCAGACTAAAACTGTCTTACGTCCGTCACATCACATCCCAAGTCCAGTAGAAAACCAGCGTCGGGCACTAGCTGTTCGGCTGTTTGCTCCGCTTAAGCTGGCCTCCTATTTGGTGCAATATTGAGATACACAATGCCCAGTAGTGGGCGACCGTTATAAATGTATGTGATGTGTCTAAATATATATGGGTCAAATTAACTTCTACATAACGTTTTTTATCAATTTTTTTTCTCAGTTTGATATTTTTCGTGTTAATTCCTGTATTGTGTCTTTTGTTGCATCAAATAAATGGTTTATACAAAACTAGGCCTATTTGGTGCAGCCGTCAGACACAACATTGTTTTTTTTTTAATTTTCATTGTTTAGATTTTAATTTTTTTATTGTGTGCAAGTGCAAAATAAATATATTTTCTTAATTTTAATGAGGCAGTGAATTCATAGCATCCCGTATTTAAGAACCGCTTCAGCTTATGACTGAAGTTGGAAACAATCTCTCTCTGTGTTTATAAATGTTTGTGGCAGGTACCACAGTGAGTTTGGCGACAATTACATTATAATATTCCACTTCACACAGAACTTGGTAGCGTGAAAAATAGTCTGTGAAAGTCAAGTAGATAAGGTTCTGACTTTGAAGGCTGTCGGGATAATTGCAGATGGTATAAAGACATTGTGAAATTGAAAATAAAATAAAATAAATATCTTGGGACAACTCACACACGGCTATCTGATCGCAAGCTAAGCAGAGCTTGTGTTATGGTAACCAGACAACTGATATACATACTTATATAATTTATAAATACATACATATTATAGATAAATCACACCCAGACACAGAACAAACAATCATTCTCATCACACAAAGTTTGTCCTGGGTGGGAATCGAACCCACGACCTCCGGCTCAGCAGTCAGGGCCACTAACCACTAGACCAACAGGCCCGTCAATTGAAAAAATAACAATAATATTAGATTAGAATTTAGTGTGAGATACCACCATGACACAACCAAACAGGCTGAAAAAAACTTGATTGCAAAAAAACACTAAAAAGACGGAAAATTAAAAGTTTTTTTTACTGAAAAGCACGTGACCAAATAATAGCAGCCGCTCAGGGGCCTTAGTCTGCTATTACAATAGTGTCAGAATGGTCGATCACTGATCGCATAATGGTGGATTTTGACATCTACTACATACTAAACTTGTCAAAATCAACCATTATGCGATCAGTGATCGACCATTCTGACACCATTGTAATAGCAGACTAAGGCCCCTGGTCATATGTAGATCTTTGACAGTCGTTACAGATAGTCAGTGTCGCGAAAGTCTGACAACCAAGTCTTACCAAGAGGTATCGTATTACCCAGTACTAACTGGGTTGTGGAGGTCAGATAGACAGTCGCTCCATGTAGAATACTGATATTCAGCTGCATCTGGTTAGACTGGAAGCCGACCCCAACATAGTTGGGTAAACGCTAGGCAGATGATGATAATAGATTTTACCCATCGGTCGTCCAGACGTCCTCCGGTTGATTAAGATTTAATTAACCACACCTTACATTATACTACGAATTAGCTGGTGCCGTTTTTAAAATCAGAGGCCATTTTTTTTGCCGAAAATGGATGACTTCCTCGTCATCCCTGAGGATTATATTTTAATTTACGATGTTCGGTTTTTAATACCCATCCACGAAATGGTGCTGACGATTAATAATAATTTATGCTTTTTGAATTAATTAAATAATTTAGGGGCTGATAAAGTCACGTGGGATGAAATATTTATTGGTGTTTTTAGCCTACTATGGAGCGAGAAAATTTTAGTTCGTTTAAGATGAAATTAAATTTACAAAAAAAACGCGATTCTTTTCTGAAGTGACTTACAAATTTATAGACGGAAAATAAATTATTTTCCCGAAGAAAGTGGCAATACAATCGATGAATCAAACAAAATATAAATAAAGTAGTAAATTTATTTTTCCTGTATGTAGTGTTTTTTTTTGCATATTTATTTATTAAAACTTTATGCACAAGTAAAAAAGCGGACTTAATGCCTTAGGCATTTTCTACCAGTCTACCTTAGGGTGATGCAGAGATAAAACACAATAGGTATATGCTTCGGTTTTGAAAATATTAACTTCCTATTTTTGTCCCCAGCACCCCCAACTGCAGTGGAGATCACGAACCACCCTCCCAGCTCGAAGCTGGAGGTCAAAGAGGGTGAGGATGTGTCCCTTGAGTGTCTGGTGAGGAACGCCAAGCCTGCTGCCAGAATCGTGTGGTTCAGAGGGAATGTGGAACTAAAAGGAGACAAAGGTAAGAAAAAAGCAATTTATTTATACAATACTAGCTGGCGCCCGCGGCTTCGCCCGCGTCATATCGAAAAAAAAAGTATCCTATGTGTTATTCCAAATTTCATCAAGGTCCGTACAGCCGTTTTGACGCGAAAGAGTAACAAACATCCATACATCACTTCTCACAAACATTCGCATTTATAATATTAGTAGAATATAATAATAACAGGAGTTTAGGTCTATCTTAAGGTTAAGCCGCGCTTGCCAGGGTTGGTTTGTGGATGGATGACCATCCGTTATACACCAAGTCTCCTCCGTCCATCGGAAAGCACGCTGCTGGTCCTCGCTGTCATTTGTAGATCTTTGACAATCGTAACACGTAGTCAGTGACTCAAAAAGTCTGACAGTCTGACCAGTCTTACTAAGGAGTATCGTATTTTCATATTACCCAGTTAGGGTTGCGGAGGTCAAATAGACAGTAGTTCCATGTAAAATCCTGGTATTCAGCTGAATCTGGTAAGACTGGACGCCGACCCGAAGATAGTTGGTAAAAGGCACGCAGATTATTATCTTTAAGACTAAATAAGATCTCGAAGAACTCGCCTGATGTGAAGCAGTGATGCAGTTTAGAGGGCGGTGGGGGGACACAAAAATAAACCTAGTCTACATATACAAAACGAGGTGACGCCCGCGGCTTCGCCCGCATGATGACAAAGGTCAAAAGAAAGGAACATGGATGGGTTTAAGCCAATACAAGTCGGGGGGAGTGCCCCCCCGCTCCGTCCAAAGCCGGGGTAATAAGAATAATTTATTGTTCCGAGAAAATACAGTTTTTACATTGAATCCTGAAACTCACACTAGGATTCCCTGTGTCGTGAGTTTCAGGCCCCTTCGCTCCGTTTACAATTTTAAGTTACATGTGTCTTAGAACTAGGAATATAAATAAAAAAAGTAGGTAGATTAGGTACCCAATTTTATATGTTTTTTTTTTATTTTTAATAATTTAAAAGAAAAGAAGATTCTTTCCATTTTAAAAACTTCTCGACATACCAATTTCTCTCCAGGTCGATATAACGGCTAGGTACAGACCTGCATAGAATCGCAACGCTACCGCTGGGGACTGACCGACCGCTCTCCAAGTTTAGGTGTCGATATGTCGACAGCATACCTCTTTTCAATCCTTTGAGAATACCAAACCAATATGCTGCGCGTGTGTTAGATAATAAGTTTTATTACTATGTACTTGCATTGACGTTTAAATATATCTACGTCTAGATGTAAAGAGGGCGTGTGCTGAAAAATGGCGTCATTACCAGTAGCTGGTAATAGTAATAGTTCGACTATTTGATGAATTAAATCAATATCTACTTTAAAAAAAAAACTAGAACTTTCTCCTGTATCGACAAACAGGCAGACCCGGAACAACTATCTAGGCCATATATTTGTTTTGTGCGGGGATCAAACTCGCGACACGCAGCGCAGCAGTCGATCGATCAGCCACTACGCCAACCGGGCCGTCAAATTCTAAATCATTTATTTGCTTATTATTATAGGTAATTGCAGAAAGTTATTAAAAATATAGTACATTATAGCAAATCACAATGCTGGGGTTGCGGAACATAAAGGGCAAAAGAAGGGACATGGGTGGGTTTAAATCAGTAAAAGTCTGACACTCCCCCACCCCACCCATCCAGAGCGAGAGAAGTTATTTGATGATTTCCCATCCATAATTAAATAATAGTACACCCAATTTTCGCCATGTTTAAGTACCATTTAATAGAATGCGAGCCTATTTAAATCATTCTGCTACCTTCTTTCTGAAAAAATCCTGTTGGAAAACTGCTAAAACACTTTGCCCCGACCCAATTATTGAAACCAAGACCATACACACAGACATGGACTTATAAAATTTTATATTTTACTTTTCTATCATAGCTATCGCTGTTTCAAACAATACATTTCTATAGAAACTTCTAGGTTACTCTTTTCCTCAAGTTATCAGTAACTTGAACCTTGTAAAGGGCACTACAAAACTGACATCACTGTGCTCTATCCTTGAGAAGGTCAAGTGCGGTAATATTATCCGCGCTCGTGTAGAATTAGATGTATTATGAACGAGTATAAAAAAGATGAGCATGGAATTTTAGTTTCTGACAATCCCAATATGAAAGAGGGTGTTAGTTTTGTTTTTCATATTTGTTTGTACAAAGATATCAAAAGGGCACAGCGTCTTTTTTTGTTGAAATAAGAAATTTAAAGATTTGTAGTGTCTCCCGTCTACGTGGACTACTGTTTAGATAGGTGCTGTCTTGGCAAAGCAAGGTTTTTTTTTATATCTCGTTTTTCCACCTTCAAATGTACTTTTTGATACAAGTAGACAAAATTTGACATTACAGACGAGGCGGAATCCAATTTAACTATACATTAAATATTTAAGCCATAAGGCATTCTCCACTTAGCTGATATTCAAAAATGAACTGAAACAAAACAATCTATAGCAGAAATATTTCAAAACAAATTTCCGAGTCTGAAATGCGCTGCATTTTGAACCTAATAGTAACGTGATAAAATCCAATTTTCAAGGAAATGTATTATAAAATATAATTACAGTATCTTTACTAACAATCTTCCACATAAATTAAACAGCGTCATTTCCAATATGTAAATAAAAACCCTTTGACGTAGCTGAAGAAGTGAATAAACAAAACAAATACAGAAACAAGCATTTACGAACGGCCATTTTGAAGCTTCAACGTTATTAACAGCAGAAATAAATATGGCAAATTTTAATCCAAAACGTCACAACATGGATTTAAAAGAATCCAATATCGTTTAACCGGTCATCCAAGTTTTCCAATTAATATCAGATTTATCCATAGCCATGTATTCCAGTTATTTGATTGCCCCAAGAAATATTTTTCCGTGCCCGAAGTCAGTGATCCGAAAAATCGTATCCGTTTTTTTTTATTTCGTCATGTTATTGTTTTTTTTTTTTCGTGTTCGAAGGAAATAAATAATGGTTTACATGGGTTTCCAATCTGTTTTGGTTATTACGGAAAGATTTGGGAAAGATAGATTGTTTGGGTACAGTTTGATTGAAGGTCAGGGTTGTGATGTCGTTGTAACTAAAAGCGGGTCCTGCCGAGTTTCCTCTGTGCTTTTTTTATATTTGACAGTCGTTACAGTATAGGGCAGCTGCTCCAGGCAAATACGATGATGATGGCAGATGTCAACTGTATCCAGTTGAATATCGGATCTAATCGGGGAATTAGAAAAACAAATTATTATGGAGAAAGAATGTCCCAATATTAAGTGCCAAAAGTTCCTGATCCTAAAATCAATAAATCTATTTATTGAGAATACAGTAGTGAAGAGTTTGCTTCTCAGCAAGGTTACTTAGAGGTTGCGACTTGCAGCGCGTTTTTTTGTTGAGAAGCAAATCTGTCAGTTTTTTTTATTTAATTGTTTTAATTAAAAAAAATCATTTTAGTGTTTATTTTTATTAAAATAGTAAGTATAAGTTAGTGGTGGTGGTATTAACTTAGTGTACTCTCCGAGGCACGGAGGATACTCTAATTATATAAGTTAAATATTCAGAACAATATTAATATTGCATAAATTCCATAACGTTTTAGAAAAAGTTTCCAATATCGATATCAGTGTCTGCTTTCACCACACGTGACTACAAAACTACCCTCGAAGAACACAAATTAAATAAGTTAACTTTATAAAGCCATCCATTCGATAATTGGGTGTCCCAACACTAATTGGCTCATCGCTACGTCTGCACGGTCATTAATTAAACAAGTTTTCGATTTCAATTAGTAAACAATTGCACTGTGCTATTAACGAGGTTCGATGTTTAAGGACGGGATGATATCGATAGTTTAATATGCGTTTTACGATGTAATTAAAAAAAAAGACTGTTAAATGAGTCGCTGTGAAACCCTACTTGTTTAATTACATGTAATTCGTAAGTACATCAAATAAATTTGTTCACTTTTATAAAAAATTGTTTTTGAAAGTATGTGCATATCTAAGTTTTCCTACCGGTGTATTTTAAAAAAGAAAATAGGTATTATTTGGATTTTTTGTTCTGACTTGTAACATTTTTACTTAAACTTATTATTTTATCGTAAACAGTAAAATATGTTTCAATACATACCGAAAAAATTCCATCAGAAAAGTGAATAATCCTTAACGAGAAACTGAAGAAAATCTTACGAAGAAAGGAAAAAAATGAGGTTGAAGATGATTGACACCGACTTAACAACACTTCCAAAAACATGAAACCATACCACCATAAAAATAATCCATCTCAAATTTTTCACATATTAAACAAAATAGAATGAACTGACGTGGAACCTAAGTTTACTGACAAATATTAATGAAAAAAACTCGATATCAACGCGTCAGTACACGCAACTGCGAGTTTCGTGGCATAAAATATTAGATGTCGATATTCGTTAGTTGCATCACTAGATATTCGGTTTGGTAGGATCACTAGATGTGTCAGGGGAATAAAATTGATAAAAATAATTTTAAAATATGAAAAAATAAAAAATATGGCGCGAAAAGATGTGAAAATTTATGTAAAACAGCTTGTATCCAGATACTTCTCTTTGCGGACGGGAAATCCTCAAATAACTTCCCCCGCTCTGGGTGGAGCGGAGGGAGTGTCAGACTTGTACTGACTAAAAGCCACCCATGTTCCTTTTACTGCCCTTTATGTTTCGAGGCCACGGTATCTCTTTCGAACAACCCGATACCCCGGAACAACCCGCAACCCCGGGTATTCAGCTACTTTGATGTATTTTTCCGAGATAAGAAAAATCTATGTGCCGTACCAAACACGAATGTATCTCTTTGCTAAATTGCATCCTTAATTAATGCTTTATTTAGATAAGAAAAATACTTTATACGAACAGGTATTTTAATCAATATTAAATCAGCCATCACTTGCAGTAATGCGAAATTTCATAACTGCAATAAGATCAGAAGGAAATATAGATTACATTTAATTCACCACAGTTTTGTAAATTAATGTGACATAGTTCTCACTGCGAGTTTAAATTGGCAGGAACCCGTTGGTAACATGTTGCATTTGTAAGCCAATACTGCAGCCCCGTTCGTCAGGCGCCGGGAGACGACTCCCGGCCACCGTAGATGCGGGCCTGTGGACGGTGAGCAATGGGTAGCTCACCGTCCATCCGTCTATTGACGACAAGCCGTGTCGACGACGCGTTAGTGTTCCACGCACGCCTCAAAGACATGTCAGCAAAGCAGAGGGGCCTGCCAGGGTAGCGAGTTGTTCGAAAGAGATACTGCGGCCCCGGAACGTAAAGGGCAATAGAAGGAACATGGGTGGGTTTTAGTCAGTACAAGTCTGACACTCGCCCCCGCTCCGCCCAGAGCGGGGGAAGTTATTTGATGATTTACCATCCGCAAAAAAGCCAATACTGCAATCGTTTTAGCTTTTATATTATTTTTTGTTCTTGCGATACGCAGTGCAGCAATACAAATAATAATGAACCTAAGGATCTTGTTAGGCAGCTGGATCTAGGGCTTGATACAGAAAGCGTTACTATCGGACACGGCTTGTAAGGAGGTTCCATTCTCTGGAATGTTTGTTTAATGTTGAAATGTTTTTTTTGGTTTCGGTACCTCAAAAAGAAAAAAACCAAAACCTGTCTGTCTGTGAAGACCATTTACGTCGGGCACGCGTGAAGCTATCGAGTTGAAATTAAAACCATATACTCAACTCTGTTAACAACTCTCTATCTCTATGCAGTCAAGTTTGTACAGAACCTTCAGTGAGCGAGTCTGACTCGCTTTTGGCCGGTTTGTTTATAATAAACTAGCTTTTCTTTTTTGCTTTCCTGATTTGCAGGTACCTGCTACCTGTAGTTTTTGCCCTTGCGCCTTATTTATTTTAATAGCAAAGCTATGTTTTCCCTTTTCTTCACTCTTTCTTCCTCAATTCTCACTTAAAAAAATAAGCCTATGTCTCCAGGGTCCCAACAATCTCTGCACCAAAATTCATCAAAATCGGTTTAGCATTAAGGCGTGAAGACGTAACAAACAAACAAACTCACTTTCGCTTTTACAATATTAGTAAGGATATTATGACAAAAAATTAAAACTAATCTGCAAATGAATAAATGGAATATTTACTGCTAGGTACTTAAAATCACCACTTCTTCCCAAAAACTAAATCTCACACCTAGCCAATCTCAAGCCACATCTAGTCGCTATATCTCCTTACCGTCTCCGCGAGTAATAACCGCATGTGACATTGACGTGACCCCACAGCGTTCCATATTCCGCGGTATTTGGAGGCGAAAAAAATCTGAATTTCCGCCCCCGACGCCATTTTTATCTGACATCGGGAAATCATTGAAGTTTTTAATTTGATTTCTTATTCGCTTTATGAAGTTACGATTGGGGTATTGGTGTGATCCGGGGAGTGGATTTTTGGTTGGTGAAAGCCGATATTGGGATTGTGTTTGTTGAGTTTTGGGTGTTCTGTTTATGTTGGCGGTGTAATATAGGACGGGGGGTCTAATATTGCTTTAGCAAAATCATTATAGGATCATAATATAAATTACGTTAAAAATTTTAAAACGGCCACCCTAGTTAATATTGTGAATTGTCACTGAGCGACAATTTTACGATTTTTTTTTACCGTAAGTCCTGAATTCTAGGTGACTGCCAGGGCCACCGCCTGCAGGGGCTGCGGGTTGTTCGAAAGAGATACCGAAAACGTGTTGCGCCGACCCCAAATAGAATGAGACAACGGCAGGAAAATGATGATGATACTCTTTCTATGATACCTTAAAGCTGTAAAAAAATCAACCTTCTAAGTCTACACAATCTAAAGATATGGCCGTTTATGTCGCAAGTTTGTACAGAACTTTCGGTGATCCGACTCGAACTTAACTGGGTTTTCCCCTTATAATATACTAGCTTTCGCCCGCGGCTTCGCTTGCGTTAAATTCGGTATAACACACCAAGCAGACCTGCAGTTTTTGCTCTAACAACGCTAAGTTTTCCCTTTTCTTCCCTCGTTCTCCCTCATATCCCCCTTTGATAAAATAAAAATTAGCCTATGTCCGTCTCCTGGTTCCCAACTATCTCTGTACCAAAATTCATCAAAATCGGTTCAGCCATTAAAGCGTGACGAGGTAACAAACAAACAAACTCAGTTTCGCTTTTATAATATTAAGTAAGGATAATACGGTGTAAAAATTATGAAGACAAACGGCTCCGAGGAAACCATGGCCACATCCACATGGGGTTCGCTTGGCGTGATGCGTGTATTGTGGCTATAGTAGATAAAATATAGCGTGCGGAAAGCTCAGCTAATATATTGAGGAAAACCATACAAATATGGTCTTCATATATGTATATGAAGAGATTGGGATTTTTATGGCGGAATACAAGAAATGGAATATAAAATATGATTGTTAATAAAATTTCAAGTCATTTATGATTTTAGTTATATCTTAAATTACTTAAATTAATATCTTACTAGTTTTTGCCCGCGGCTTCGCTCGCGTTAAATTCGGCGTAACACAGTTCCCCTTTCTTGATTTGCAGGTCCCTACTACCTGTAGTTTTTTCCCTTGCCATTGTAATAGCAAAGCTAAGCCTTCCCTTTTCTTCCATCTTTCTTCCTCATTTCTCCAGGATCTCGACTATCTCTGCACCAAAATTCATTAAAATCGATTTAGCCATTTTGTCGTGAAGACGCCACAAACAAACAAACTCACTTTCGCTTTTATAATATCAGTAAGGATTAAAAACAGGAACAAAGTAGCATTAAACTAAATAATTTAAATAATGCCAAACGGGCCTCAGCTCAGCATAATGCCAGATGGCAACACGAGGGCGCCACCTGACGCTGATTTTCAGCTGCAGCCCACATAATTACTAAGATTGATAAAGATTGAATTATTGTATCGTTACGCCTGTTATTTTTGAAGAATGAGGTAGAAGTATGTTTGTTTTTTTTTTTTTTTAAATTTGCCCCACACTAGCACTTTCTCCTGTATCGTGGGTGCGTTTACAAACATTTAAACTCACATACACAAACGGCCAGACCCGAAACAACTATCTGCAGGTCATACAAATATTTGTTCCGTGCGGGAATCGAACTTTCGACACGCAGCGCAGCAGTCGATCGCTCAACCACTGCGCCAACCGTGCCGTCAAAGAGCCGTCAAGGTGTGCGTATATTAAATCTCTAGCAGGTTTCAGCGGAATACCAGCGTCAGATAGTCTACATGGCATAATGCCGCGGGCAAAAGCTAGTAATGACTAAACCTAATTTTCTTTCTTTCTAATTTACCCCAGTCGAAAAAGTAAGAGGTACATGAACAAAAATACAACAAAAGATTTAACGTTCCAGAAATACTGAACGAAACTTATACCTCATGTTTGTTATCTTGAAAGCAATTCATATACGAATGATGTATCTGAATACAAAGATATATATAGTAGATAATAGCAGCAATAACACAGATACTGAAACCGTCAAAGGGTCGATGCTGAGGGCTCGTTTCGTTTACTTTCTGTCTAAGTTATAGGCGAAAGCGATTAAAATTTATATGTACCAATGAAATACTTGGATATGGATATTTTTATTAACAGTTTAGATAACATTCGGGAGTATGCTCTTTCGATTATAAAAATAATTTTGAAAAACGAATAATTTTGAGAAATCCTGTTAAAACTTACAAAAAAAATTGTCGAATTGAGAACCCCATCCTTTTTTGAAGTCGGTAAATGGTCGTCAGGTGGTAGTTGAGAAAGCCTTGGCGCCACTCAAGCCACTCCTCAATAAAAGGACTTGTTGCCACCATGAGAAAGTTAACCCCTTTTTACAAACTTTACCTCTATAAAATAGTACCTAGTTTAGATTCAATTATATTAATTCTTTCATAACCGCTTGCACTTGTGAATTAAACCTAACACCAAGCCATTTGTAAGCGTTTTGCGGTTTTCAAACCATCTATTTATTGAAGGAAGAGTTTTTATAACCGCCCCAATAGCGGAGCTTATGGTCGATAGAGACTCATTCAGCCTTATTAATACTTATTATAGCTAACAAAAATGTGCAGACATAATTTGAAATGTCTGTGGAAAGGAATTACTTTTTTGTAGTAAGCTTGAATGTAGTTTGTGGTACGGATTTATTAGTTGTATTGAATGACAGGGGAGGTGGGGACTATTGCCCCCGTTTCCCTTATCCTACCTACCGATAATAACTTTTACTCTTGACCAGTAGGTCAAAAGTTGTAGGAGTGGAAGGCAGTGTCAGATTTTTACCGACTAAAATCCGTCCACGCTCTTTCTTTAGTCCTTTGTGTTCCAGGGCCATGGTATCTCTTTCGAACAATCCCGCAAAATTGTCATGCTGTAAGAACATAAGGATATAGACAGTGACATTTAATTGTACTACACACACAAACAGAAACTTATATCTCTTCCTTGTATAGTTTATTCCCCCTTTTATTTTTACTTTCGTACAGTTCATCTAAAGGTTGTCTAGAAGGTAATGTAATCAGCGATAAGACCGCCATTGTAAACATAGAATTAGCAATTTCTGTAAGCACAGAATACCTTGTTCTTCTACCTTGCATATCATGGGCAATGCAAGAATAACAAAGCTAAATTAAAATCGCCAACTACTGCAAACGAAAACCTCATCGCGGAGTACTTAAATCCCAGAATTTTCAATAATATGCTCGGAAATATTCCTAAAGATTCCCTAATTAATACCATCGAAGCAGAACTGTCCCGTACACGTCGTCGCGTTTGACTTTCGATAACTTGGCCCGAAAATTTTCATTACAACCACACTGAAGCTGGGTTGACAGATTTTAAAACGAGAGATTTAATTGGCTTTCGAGATCCGAACCAATGGTGATAGGATTTATTGGGAATTAATTATTTTTGGCACTGATCCGGGAATTGGGATTGTGCGAGTGGGTATCATCAGGTCGAGGTGGGCAGGATTTTGGAAAAAAAGTTCGTGTATATGAATAATATACTGAGTTTTACTAGTCCGTAATTTGAACATTTGTTTTTCGAAGAAAGTTAGAAAGATGAGTCGAGAATGATGAAGTATGAAGCACGTAAAAAACAGACAAAGGCATGCTTCATGTCGTGTCGACGGCGCGTTATTGTTCCATGCGCGCCTTAAAGAGATGTCAGCAAAGCACAGGGGCCTGCCACAGCCACCGCCTGCCGCGGTTACGCGTTTCTTGAAAGAGATACCGCGACCCTGGAACATAAAGAGTAAAAACGAACATTGGTGGGCGTTTACAAGTCTGACTTCCCCCAAAAGTTATTTGATGATTTCCTATTCGCAGAAAAAGGCAAGTTTCATGCACACTCAAAACATTGTCACTCTGTAGCGTACATCAGTTCCACCAACCCACAAATGACAGTCCATCAACTAACTCCGAATCCTTTTCAGCCCCAACCACGCAAATACGTTCTCACACACCCGATGAGCAACTAATACCCCCACAGCATATAAACAGAACATTAACGTAACAGAGCACTTTATTCCGCACAAAATGGCGGCATTTCGACAAATTCGCGCGCTGGAGATCGCGACGCATTACGTTATGACGTCATCGCTGCGGTGGACATACTGCGAGTGGGATATATCTGCTTTTTTCTATTAAAAAGGAAGCTAGTAGGATGTTTTTTATTGCAAATAGTTTCGAGATCTTGAAATCAAAATATCTTGATGTTGAACGTCACTGCAAATATCTGTTTTCTTTGCTTTTCAATTAATTATACAACTAATAAGTATTAAGCCTTTAAAATATTTTTTATTTTTACCAATAGTATTAAGATTAACCATGCATTGTCTTCCCAACTAAACATGTAAAAATATTAGATGTTTACATAGTTAGTTACAGTTTAAAATAACACATAATAACTAGTAGTATTTTCATATCCCTGCAATAGGTTTTTTTTTTGCATATGGGAAATAATCAAAAAATTTCCCCCGCTCTGGGCGAAGCGGGAGGAAGTTTCAGGCTCGTGACTTAAACCCAACCATGTTCCGGCGGTATCTGTTTCGACCAACCCGCAATCCCGGCAGGCGGTGGCCCTGGCCAGCCCCTCTGCTGCAAAAAAAATAAGTACGTTTTGGTTAAATATTGAAAAAAATACCTTCAAACCTTAACCCTAAAAAACCCTTGAACAGTCAAAGAAACTTAAACAGAGAGTTACACAAACACAAGACCATGTTCCAGTTTTATTCAAAAAACCTAAATCTCCAGTTACACGAGTCCTGAACTTTAATTCCAAAACACATACCCCCTACATTCTCAACGGACCACTGTCAGTACCTAGATAGCTTAAATTAAGCACAAGCGCTCCCCAACGTGTGATCACACCTTTACAACGTACGAATAAAGCGCTCGCTTAAAATATGTAGTTATGTTAATGTCTGGGACGGCCTTAACAGTTTACTAGTTTGTTTAAAACATTGTTTTGTGTCTTGTTTATTTAAAATGTTAATTGTTGTTTGTTTAAATGGTTTACTGATGAGTTAACTTGTTTATTTACTTCTTTATTTTTTTTTGTAGGTAGGGTAGATGAATGTTTGAATTATTGGATTGTCTGATGAGTGTCTTGTACCAATGATATCGTTTGTTTCCCAATTGTGTGGTAAAAGTTGAGTTATTTATTTTGTACAGCATAAGAGATCACTATCTTCCTGCCCTTGTTTCATTTGGGGTCGGCGCAACACGTTTTTATATTCGTTCGTATATGTCACGGCATCTTTCGTTCCTCAAAAGGAAAATCGGAAACCTTAATGGATCACTTTTTAGTTCGTCTATCTGTATGTCAAGGCCCTTTATCTCGGTAACGCTTGTTATCAAGTTAAAATTAAAAACAAATACTGAAATATGATTTTTTTGAAGCTGTGAAAAAATAATCTTCTAAGTCTACCCTGTCGAAAGATTAAGTTTCCCCACACTAGGATTTCTCCTGTGTCGTGGGTGCGTTTACAAAAATTTAAACTCACATACACAAACAGCCAGACCCGGAACAACTATCTGTAAGTCCTACAAATATTTATTCCGTGCGGGGATCGAACCCGCGACACGCAGCGCAGCAGTCGATCGCTCAGCCACTACGCCAACCGTGTCGTCCAATATGGCCGTTTATGTCACAAGTATGTAAGTATTAGAAGCACCGATGCACGAGACCGACTCACACTTTACCGTTGATGTCAGTATGTTTAAGTCTCAATAAATAGGGATGTAAGTACTAGAAAATAAAAAGCGTTAGTTTCAGCTAGTTTGCTTCAGAACAAATATGGAATATTTTTTGTTAGTTTGGTAGAACTGGTATAAAATGGCCGCCATAGCAGAATCATATCAGGTTAATAATATGAATTACGTTACCATTCGTAAAATGAACACATAGTGACAATTCACAAAATAAACCACCATTTTAAGAATAATAATAATAAAACTTCCAAAACACAAAACTTGTATAATGACTTGGCTCGCGAGGTTGTCGACATATGGGATGTGGACTCAGCGATCATTGTGCCGATAGTCGTTACAGCCAATGGCTTAATTGCTAAGAGCCTCGACCAACACCTGAGAAGGCTCTCGTTAGGCAGCTGGATCAAGGGAAACGGTACTCCTGGACACGGCTCGTATTGTTAGGAGGTTCCTTCCTCTGGAGCCCTGACCGCCGGTAGCTTGGATCCTGTTGCCGATACCGGTGGGCTACTATTTTTATATTTTTAAATGTTTTTTTTATGCTTTTTTTATTAACAAATATTTAAAAATGTAATCATATGTAAGAAAAACCAATAAATAAACGAAAACTTCCTACTATATACATATTTTAACATTATAAATGCGAATGTTTGTTACTCTTTCATATCAAAACGACTAAACAAATCTTAATGAAATTTGGCACAGAGGTAGATTATAATCTGGAATAACACATAGGATACTATTTCGATATCACGCGGGCGAAGCCGCGGGCGCCAGTACTTCATATTATTTCTTCATATTCTTCTTTGTTAACTAAGATGCCAGTTGCGACCTGTACCGTAACTATAAAACCATAATCACTGTCAATTCTAATGGTGGTGTGATGGTTACATTGTTTATTTATAGTTTATTTATTCATTAAATGCACAACGTACAAAAAAATCCTGTTAGGGCGCAGCAAAATGACTTAAAACTAATAAAATTATATTACTTATTTATGGGCTTACTATTTATTTGAGTATACAATAACAGATAAATAAACTAAAATTATTAAACATACTACCTAACTTATAAATAAATTAAAAAATAGCGTCAAAAATTCGTCCTCAACGCTGTCAGTTGGCAATGTCCCCAAGACAATGGCCGCGTTGCCACGTTGTATGGCAACGCTAAGCCTCTGGCCAAAGTAAAAGCCAGCCCTTGGGTCACGGGAAGTGTCAACCAAACGTTTTGATATTTGAAGGTTTATGAAAAAAACATAGTTAGATGACATTATGAATAAAAGTCTTGACGTGCCCAAGATATAGTATCGCGTGCCGTCAATGACATGCATGCCATTGGTTTGCCATCCCTAACATACAAATTATCCTGAATACGAAGGGTATCTAATCCCAGTAGTACGATCACAAAGGATACACACAGAACTCTACAGGCAAAGCCGTGGGTATAAGATGGCCAATTAAAATTTCATTGGTGTCTAAGTTGTTATTTCTTTTGTTACAGTGTCGAAGGAGGAAATCAAAGAAGTGGAGAATCCTAATGGAAACCCAAAGGCTATGAGATACACCACGGTGTCAAGGTACGTAATCAAGTTTATAGATCAGATAGATCTTCGGTCTGTGCATAAGTTAAGGTTTGAAACAATTGACGACACGGTTGACACAGTGGTTAAGCGTTTGACTGCTGTGCTACGTGTCGCGGGTTCGATCCCCGCACGGAACAAATATTTGTATGGCCTACAGGTAGTTGTTTCGGGTCTGGCTGTTTGTATATGTGAATTTGAATGTTTGTAAACGCACCCACGATACAGGAGAAATTCCTAGTGTGGGGCAACGTTTTATAAAAAAAAGAATTCATTATTGTTTTTTTTACAGCTATAATAGTTTAACTTATAGACACTTAGTTTTCTATTCAATCTATTGTACAGAAAAGGGCCTAAGAACGAGAAAAATCTTTCCACAAAGGCGTGTTTGGAGGTTGCATTATACATGCATACAATATCATTCCGTCTTGTTAGGATTGTCATCATTGTATGTGAGCTTGGTGTGCTGTTTTAATACAAAGTGCGTAATGAAAAGCTGGCGAACTGTCAACACATTGTAGGATTTATATAGTTATACTTTGAAATAGATACAAAATCAACTACAGATTAAAACCAACAACACTTACACACAAAAACTTCTCCTCAATAAGAGTTAGTTTACAAAAAAGTAAATCAACAGGACAGGAACACATCAGCTCTTCAGAAGTAATTGACAACTGGTTGCAATAGGGACGTGCGACAAAAACTAGTCGCAGTCGCAGTTTGCAACTTGATAGTTATGACGTCAGAACCGGTTGTTAGCTAGAATAGCTTTGAAAGGAATTTAGGGTTCAGTGAGAAATCTGTGGTAGAAAATGGGGTTATTTAATTTAGTTCGTTTTTTTTCTGGCCCCGTGTTTACACCATCGTGTAACTATAATAAATAATAATTCATAAATTATAATGAAATCCTTACTAATATTATAAAAGCGAAAGTGAGTTTGTTTGTTTGTTTGT
Organism: Ochropleura plecta; assembly: GCA_905475445.1. NCBI lineage: Eukaryota > Metazoa > Arthropoda > Insecta > Lepidoptera > Noctuidae > Ochropleura > Ochropleura plecta. Next base: position 12,849,217 of record FR997748.1, read on the forward strand.
TTGTTACCTCTTCACGCTTTAATGGCTAAACCGATTTTGATGAATTTTGGTACAGAGATAGTTGGGAACCAGGAGACGGACATAGGCTAACTTTTTTGAAAAAAAAGTGGGATGTGAGGGAGAAAGAGGGAAGAAAAGGGAAAACTTAGCGTTGCTATTGCAAATCAATAAGGCGCTACCGAATTTAACGCGAGCGAAGCCGCGGGCAAAAGCTAGTATGTTATAATATTACAATATATTACAGATCTTACAATACAATAGACATTCATTCATATTTCGCCTACTAAATACAGCATGCAAATTTTTGAATATGACATGTTTCTTATTGATTAAATGACAATTATATCAACTTGCTCAAAATTGTTAAAAAAAAATGTAGATTTAACAAAATAAGGAATTACAAATGTCAAAATAAGAATACAGGCTTGACAAAATTTATAAAATTTCAGAAATTATTCTCAAAAGGTGACGCAAAGAAAGAAAGCACGAAATAAAAAAAAGAAAACTGTTAATTAGAATCTTACAGCAAAAGACACTAAAACAAAATTAAATAAAAAAAGAACTACAAAGACCAAACAAAAAATACAATTAATTAAATAGAGGTGTTTCTAATGGTAGAGCCACATTTTGCCAGTAATGTTTAAATCACATGTACCTAATAGTTGGTGAGCTTATTGCCATCAACCGGGTCCTAATCCAAACTCCAGGGCTGTTACTGATAATTTCCTGATAAAAAAAACCTAATAACACTTTGCCCGTCTTGGGAACCGAACCCACGACCTTAAGATCAGTAGTCGTGGTTACTACCACTAGATCAACAAGAAAATCCTCGTTTTTGTATATTCTTCTCGGATGTGAAATCATCAAATAACCCGCTCTGGGCGAAGCGAACTTTACTGACAAAATCCATCCATGTTCCTTCTTTTGCCTGTTAAGTTCTGGGGCTGCGGTATCTCTTTCGAACAACCCGCAACCCCGGCAGGCGGTGACCCTGGCAGGCCCCTCTGTTTTGTTGACATCTCTTTAAGGCATGCGTGGAACACGAACGTACAGGCGATACACGAGGCTGTCTTTATGTTATACTAGCTGGAGCCTGCGGCTTCACCCGCGAAATGATCGAAATAAAAAGTATCCTATGTGTTATTTCAGACTATAATCTACCTCTGTGTCAAAAATCCGTTGAGCCGTTTTAACGTGAAAGAGTAACAAACATCCATACATCCTAACAAACATTCGCATTTATAATATTAAAAGTATATAGTAAGTAGGATTATCCGTTTCATGTTCTTTGTGGTAATTGAATCCAAATTTTTTTTAAACAACTTGTCCAAAATTGTTTTAGACATGTTTTGATAATAAATTGTTCATTCTTTTGACAAGTTACGTATCTTTATTAAATCTTTAAAACTTTTTTCATGTATCAATTATAAACAAAAACATTACAGTATAAAGAAGACGGAAAATACTATGTCGTGTTTTATACTTACGGTTTTAGATTTAAGTATCTTTACACATATAAAATAAAGTCCGTTGTCTGCCTGTTTAAATATTTTAAACTATTTAATGCGATTTTCAACAATAGATACAGTGATTCAAGAGGATGGTTTATATGTATATAATCCTAGACTATGTGTATATGTGGTCTACATGGTCAAAGTAATTACATTCTATTTAGTCCGTCTAATAGATTATTCAAAAATAAGGGATAATAGAGGATAGGGATAATAGGGGATTTTTTTATTTGTAATTTAGACCAAAAATGACAAAGATATAGCCCATTCAAGTAAGTGTGACGTCATTCGTTGCGAAAAAATGCAGCAACGCGTGACGTCATACGTCTCTAACCTATAACAATTAATACAATACAATATAACATATTCTTTACCTTTGTATAAACGTTAGACTACCACATACCTCCACATTCGCCAAAACACACAATCTTTCAACATGCTGAAACCAAAAATACCCCTTTTTCATACCCAAAGATTTAAATGTTACAAGCATCGTTTACCCTCAAAGTTAATATTGCACAAGATCTACAAAGGAAACCTCAAGATACCGGCCATTTCATAATCAATTCAAATTACAATAATTAAGAAAAACATTTTAATTACCAAAAAATTTCCTTCGTCAATAAATTATTTCGGTTAAGAGAAAAATAAACAGTTTCTATCCTGTTATAAAACAAAGCGTCATCATTAAATTTTAATAAGAATTCTAATAAAATAATATTACATTATTCTCTATGTCCCAAAACGTAACCTGCGTCAAAATTTTGACAGCGATTGTCATAGAAACAAATTAGTTTTAGCTACGGAACCATTTCCTTTAATACAATGTTTAACTGACATCATATCATGATGTTTAGGGTTTCGTAATTTTGTTAGCATTTTGGACCCTTGGTTGAAGTTATGGGGTTATATACCTGGGTTAATATAAGAGGGGCTTGTGGGTTAATGTTTAGCTAGCGGATCGATAAATCTGCGAGGTTAAACTATGGTAGCTGCGGCCGGGTTATGAATGGGTGGTGTTTTTTTTAGGGTTCTGTACCTCAAAATGAAAAAAACGGAACCCTTATAGGATCACTTTGTGGTCCGTCTGTCTGTCATCATCATCATTTTCCTGCCCTTGTCCCATTCTATTTGTGGTCGGCGCAACACGTTTTCTTCTTCAATTCTCCCCTATCAGACGTCACGGCATCACTTACTCCTTTCTCTTTCATATCATTCCTTATACAATCCATCCATCTTTTCTTTGGCCTTCCTCTCGATATCCATCCATCAACATTCAGATCCATCACTCTTTTAGTCACATGTCCTTCATCTCTCCTCATCATCCGTCCGTCTGTCTGTCTGTCGAGACCCTTTATCTAGTTAACGTGAAGAGGTTTCGAGTTAGAATTTAAATTACATACTCAAGTCTCTGGTCCCTTGGTGCTGTGAAAAACCAACCCTTGAAGTCTACGCAGTCAAAAGATATTGCCGTTTATGTCGCAAGTTTGTACGGAACCCTCGGTGAGCGAATCCGACTCGCCTTTAACCGATTTTTGTACGTTGAAAACCTCAGACTGGCCAGCGTGTAGTAGGTACTTGATTTGATTCCCGGGTATAACAAAAGATTTATTAGATTTTTCATGACTTAATTTCACGATACAAAACCAAAATAGAGAATGCCCTATCTACCAAAATATTTAATGTTGAATAGACCTCTGCTTACACCTTCTACAATAATTGCGATGGTAAATTTTACATGAATTATTACCCAAAATGTCCCTATAACATTCAACTTTCTGTTGTCTCCTTAATTTAGGCAAAACAATCTGAAAAACAGTTCGAACAAACATCAAACGTTGTAACGACTATAACTTTTCATGAAAATTGTCAAAATTGCGAAAACTTTTCAACGGGGGCCGTTGTACGGCGAGCTGAGTTGTAACATACATGAGAAACATACAAATTATGTTTACGGTTTTAAAAGTTAGCTGAAAACATAACATATCATTTCGTCTCTAATCGCCTAAGGACTAAGCAGGGTCCTTGCCGGAATTGCGGGTTGTTTGAAAGAGATACCGCGGCCCCGGAATGTAAAGGGCAATAGAAGGAACATGGGTGGGTTTTAGTCAGTAAAAGTCTGACACTCCCCCCCGCTCCGCCCAGAGTGGGGAAGTTATTTGATGATTTCCTATCCGCCAAAAAAAGGACTAGGCAGAGTTTTTATAAACTCAAACTCAAAGCATTATGTCAATGAGGGTTATCGTTTTTCAACTCACCAGATGGCATAACTTTAGATAAATAGCCATTTTAGGTTCTAAATAGTAAGTACTTCAAGAAAGAATGATTTTGAAACGTTTCGAGCTTACTAATTTTAGGGACAATATAAAAAATATGTAGGTATCTGTAGTTTTTAGTATGTTGACATAAATTATATTTTTTTATGAGGTACTTAGTAGAATTAATAACACAGGATTTTAAAATCTTTAAGATAAATTGATTAGGTAAAAAAATTATCTTTACAAGAAATAGGAATAATACTACAACAAAAGTAACTATATTAAACAAGTAACACAGGCACTATCTGGCAGAGCCTCAAATTCAATATACACAATGAGACAGAAAAACATTGTGTTTCGGGGCAGTTCAGGATGATCTGCTGAATACCTGCCACTCCGTTTTAAACCATGAATCATCATCATTTTCCTGCCCTTGTCCCATTCTATTTGGGGTCGGCGCAACATGATTTCTTCTTCCATTCTCCCCTATCAGACGTCACGGCATCATTCACTCCTTTCTCCTTCGTATCATTCCTGTTTTAAACCATAAATATGAGCTCAAAAAAAACGCTCAATTTACAGCCGAAAAAAATATATTTTTTGCATTTTTGTAAATTAATTGACGGGCCTGTTGGTCTAGTGGTTAGTGGCCCTGACTGCTGTGCCGGAGGTCGTGGGTTCGATTCCCACCCAGGACAAACTTTGTGTGATGAGCATGATTGTTTGTTCTGTGTCTGGGTGTGATTTATCTATAATATGTATGTATTTATAAATTATATAAGTATGTATATCAGTTGTCTGGTTACCATAACACAAGCTCTGCTTAGCTTGGGATCAGATAGCCGTGTGTGAGTTGTCCCAAGATATTAATTTATTTAAATTTCAAAAATGCAACCAAAAATATACGATATAGTAAGTACACCATAATATAATTAAAACCACTTTAAATTCAGCTCACTGAGAAAGAGTCCAGGGTTTTGATTTATTTAACATCAACAAACTAGAGGATTTCGTGCTGGGCGAAATGTCACGTAACTGCAAATTACTAAAATGCACTAAATTTATTACACAGTCGGTTTCTCGGCGACTCAGATAAGCGGGTTACAATATAGTGGGACAAGAAATGTTTAGTGTATGTTTTGGGCGAAATTATAGGTTAATTTTTGAAAATTATATTTGTTTTTTTTTTGCGTTTGGGAGATGACTTTAAATTATGAGATTACTCAGTTTGTTTTTTTGTTTTACTGTCTATTAGAATACAATTTTGCATGAAATTTAGTAGCAGTTTTTGAGGTTTTGATTTTATGCTAAATTGTTTATTGCAAGCTTAGTTGAATGTTTTTCTCTAATGAAGGAGTTTTGACGACACAGTTGGCGCAGTGGCTGAGCGGTCGACTGCTGCGTTGGGTGTTGCGGGTTCGATCCCCGCATGGAACAAATATTTGTATGGCCTACAGATAGTTGTTCCGGGTCTGGCTGTTTGTGTATGTGAGTTTAAAATGTTTGTAAACGCACCCACGATATAGGAGAAATTCCTAATGTAGGCCAACGCTTTTTCAAAAAAAAAAAAGTTTCCCACTTCATCATGAATGTAGGTAGCTATTTTTGCTTGAATAAGTTAGACACGTTTTTCTTATTGTTCAACTATGTAGTTTAAAAAAAAATAACGTAACTTTTCCAAATTCCATGTACAAATAATTTTGTATTATATCCGACCGAAATGTTTTCTTTGCCAGAAAAATAATCACAACTACCCTCGAATATGAAAATAAAAACTTAACAAATAACATCCGTTTCAGCCATGACACATGACTGTTTCCCGTCATAAAATATTTTATTTTATTTAACTCGATATCATTCGTTTAATTTTTGTCAAACGGACTGTTTGCAGATACGCCGGCGTTTTTTATTTCTTTTCCGCCGCGTTTTATTTGTATTGGTGTGGTACATAAAATGGCGAATGCATTTTTAATATTGATTGCAAACGAATTTAAAAGGTTTATTCTTGTTTACATTTCGAAGAAGTTTATATTTGAATTGGGAATAATAAATACATATTTTATGCAAAGTCAGAATAATTAACTGCTGAGCCAATCCTTACTAATATTATAAAAGCGAAAGTGAGTTTGTTTGTTTGTTTGTTTGTTTGTTACCTCTTCACGCTTTAATGGCTACACCGATTTTGATGAATTTTGGTACAGAGATAGTTGGGAACCAGGAGACGGACATAGGCTAATATTTATTTTAAAAAACTGGGATGTGAGGGAGAAAGAGGGAAGGGAAGGGAAAACTTAGCGTTGCTATTACAAATCAATAAGGCGCAAGGGGAACTGTGTTATCTCGAATTTAACGCGAGCGAAGCCGCGGGCAAAAGCTAGTTGACTATAAACTTGAATATTTAAATCCTTATACATATAATTCTTTGACTATCAAATGAAATGGCTGTAACGAAAACATAGGGTGTCAGTCTGCTTATTAATTAACTAACTAGATTATTAAACATTGAAAGGGATTCATTTGTCTTGTTAAGGGCATGTAATGAGGAGGGAAATGCATGTGACTAAAATGAAGAAAGGGTTAAGAAAATATGGATGGATTGTCTAAGGAATGATATGAAAGAGAAAAGAGTAAATGATGCCGTGACGTCTTACAGGGGAGAAAGGAAGAAGAAAACGTTTAGCATCCCGCCGGGGTTAAGGGTTGTTCGAAAGAAATAACGTGGCTCCGGAACATAAAGGGCAAAAAAATTAACATATGGGTGGGTTTTAGTAGCCTGACATTCCCTCACCCCCTCGGACCGCCCAGAGCAGGCGAAGTTACTTGATGATTTCTCATCAGTTAAAAAAGGCAATCAGCATCGGTGCTTATAATATTATGCCAAAAATAATCGAGATTATTACCAATCCGCTTGGTAAACTTGGCTAGCTCTAGTGAAACCTTGCCAAGATCACTCATTATTGTAGACTAATAAGAGGTTTGTATCCACATATTGGCATTATACAGGGTGTGACACAAAGTGCGTGCAGGCCATTAAAACCTAAAAAAAGAAACAAATATGGCTTTTTTTAAGTACCTACGACAGCACAACAACCTATACAAAACCAGTTTAACCTGATCTCTCAACTACGGTCTGCGATCCGTAGTAGAGAGATCAGGTTAAAATAGTTTAGAACTGCCGTCGTGTGTACCAAAGCATTTATTTCAATTAGACCATTATTTCCTTTTGGTCCGTTTTTAAAGAACCTAAAAAGTTTTGTCCGTAATCCGAATACTAATAACTCGTGTAACCTTGATATAATCAAAAAGCGGGATAAGACAGTCTATCAAAAACTTGCTCCAATAGTCTTCTGACAAACACACATCAGAAACAAAAGGCAGTCACATCTAATCCCTTTCTCTTTAAACATGTGTACCACCATTAAAAGCAAGTCACAAAGTCTGCAATGAAATAAATTCCGCATTATTGCAGATTTAACCCGATATAACCGGATTAAACCGGATCTGGGACGTCGCGCAAGTGACAGCGAGGGAATTACGGGACACGTCCCGTCTGAAATTAAATGCGTGGCCACAATAGCTTGATGTTTTACGGAATATTTCTGTGAATGCGGTGACTGTGTTGCAGTTTAAGTGCATGACAAGTTTTGAACAATTATTTACCTACTAGCTTTTGCTCGCGGTTTAGCTCGCGTTAAATTCGGGTTAACACAGTTCCCCTTTCCTGATTTACAGGTACTTGCTATCTGTAGTTTTTGCCTATGCGCCTTATTTATTGTAATAGCAAAGCTGTTTTCTCTTTTCTTCCCTCTTTCTCCCCCATTGCTCACTTTAAAAAAAAATAGCCTATTTCCGTCTCCAGGGTCCCAACTAACTCTGTACCAAAATTCATCAAAATCGATTAAGCCATTTAGGCGTGAAGACGTAACAAACAAACAAACTCACTTTCGCTTTTATAATATTAGTAAGGATTTCTCCACTAAATGTCATATCAACAGACACGTAATTTCTTCCCATATGCCAAAGGAACACCGCACAATGTTTGAAAATATAAATATTTTAGTACCACCAATAAGGAAGTAGATGTCATTAAGGTATTATTAATTAGTAAACAATGTTAAGCGTAGAAAAATATTATATGTCAGTGTTATTTACACATTTTATATTCGGGTCAAAGTTCCTGTTTTATGCCGGCAAATAGACTTATGTAAACACGACGGCACATCAACCTACACAAAACTATTTTAACCTGTTCTCTATACTAAGGTGTGCGATCCGTAGTAGAGAGATCAGGATATAATAGTTTAGAATAGGTTGACCTGCCGTCGTACGTCCATACCTACTTTGGTATTACACCAAAAGACATACCACAGTGCATCCTTTTCTTGTGTCAAACTAGACGGGCGGTGAGCAACCCATTGCTCACCGTGCACAGGCCACTATCTACGGTGGCCGGATGTGTCCCGGGGCGACCACAGTGTAAAACCTTATCTTTCATTTTTCTTGATACTGCACCGTTGGTCTAGTGGTCGCAAGCGCGACCTCTGAACTTGGTCTCAGGTTCAATTCTCGTATAAGACAAATTGTTATTGGATTTTTCCATAAAATTGATTCTCAATAGCAGCCACAGTTTGGATTTGACGAGTCAATGGCCCGCCCCCTATTACATGAAATTTAAACAACGGATATGAAGTTAGTTTTAACTTGATTTCAGACCTAGGTTCTGACATGTATCTTAGAACATCATTATCATCTGCCTACCCTTTTCCCTATCATGTTGGGGTCGGCTTCCAGTCTGACCCCCACAACCCAGGTAGTACTAGGTAATACGATACCCCTTAGTAAGACTGGTTGTCAGACTTTCGGGACACTATCTATCTTAAAACAGTCTGAACAATGTAGTTGAAGTACATACTGCATCATAAGTTTGTTCTAGAATCTAGCTTGCAGTCACGTTTGTAATAACTGGTTTTGCATGGATATTTCACACCCTTTTTGTACTCATAAATATAAATATGTTTTGGAAATAAGATTCACAGTGAAAGCTCTTTTAGTATGATGGGTATCTCAATAAAAATAATGATGAAAGAAAACATGTTTATTTGGCCCTTGCCAAAAACAACATTTTTTTTGCAAAAGACCGTATATTTGTAACTCTTTCACGCACTTCTAAACGGATTTGGATAAAACGTTGCACACAAACATATTATAGAGCTGGTTAATCCATTGGATACTATTTAAATAAATAAATATCTTGGGACAACTCACACACGGCTATCTGATCCCAAGCTAAGCAGAGCTTGTGTTATGGTAACCAGACAACTGATATACATACTTATACAATTTTATAAATACATACATATTATAGATAAATCACACCCAGACACAGAACAAACAATCATGCTCATCACACAAAGTTTGTCCTGGGTGGGAATCAAACCCACGGCCTCCGGTTCAGCAGTCAGGGCCACTAACCACTAGACCAACAGGCCCGGCATTTGTATCAGTAGTATGCTCCCTGAACTCAACGCGGTCGAAACCAAGAACATGCGCTAGTATTATATCTAAAAGTACTCGTTCATAAGGAAACGACCTTGCAACAGATGTGCCCGACAGCCCCCATAGCACACAGTTTAATAATATGCAACAGCTGGCGAGATTTAGCAAATAACAACATGAATATGTTAAATCTTTATCTTTTGTGTTGCAGCCTTGATTTTTATTATTAAGACTGTTTACGTTTTGAAGCCTTCTTACTGTTGGTTTACTGGTCGCTTTCACGACTGCTGAACGTAAGTTCCTGGGTGCGATATCTGGGTCGGGAAAATTATTATTCGTAATTTTTAGCATTTTCTGAGTAACTGTCACGGAGACTGGATTTGTGTCTGGTGGATTTGCAAGGCTCGCCGCATATCCTACTTCCTACTTATATACAATATTATAAATGCGTTTGTTGTGTTTTCACGTCAAAACGGGTGAGCGGATCTTGATGAAATTGGCACAGACAAATCAAATCAAATCAAAAGTCATTTATTCAAATTAGGCTGATAATCAACACTTTTTGAACGTCACATTACAAGAGACAGTCCCACAAACACGCCCCGCCCTTCGCCACTTCCTAGTGTTTTAGCTGGGAAGAAGAAGTGGCGGAACAAACTCCCCAGCAACACAACTGTCTGTCAGGTTAGAAGAACCAGATTATATACAATTTATATTATCACAAAAAAATATAAAAAAATAAGAAATTATTATTAATTCATTGTCACTTGTCAGCTAGCAAACACCAATTATATATAAAACAAAAAAAAAACAAAAAAATCTTGATAAAATTGACACAGAGGTAAATATAGTCTAGAATAACACATAGGATACTAGATTTTTTTTTTATATCACGCGGGCAAAGCCACAAGCACCAGCTAGTTCAACATAAACTTAGCAGAAAAAACTTTGATATCATCTTCACCTTTCTTTTTCCAACTAAGTTGTGATCAGCAGCAGGTAGATTATAGTCTAGCTAGAATAACACATACACTTTTTTCTTCTATATCACGCGGGCAAAGCCGCATAACTAGCCAAATGAGAATGTTCTTATGGGAGAGGTCTACTCAAACTCAAACATCATACAAATCATTTGAATGTCAAAAACAAAAAGATGAAGCTACAGTCCCAGTCACAAGGGATATTAACTTGTGAAAGTACTGTAGTTGCTCATTACAAAATGTAGATCCCTATGGAGAAGAATCGGCAAGAAACTCCGTGGACATATCTTTGATAATATTTTTCATCATTCATGTTGAGATTAAACATGATGTGAGAACTATGTAGTTAAAGCACATTAAGAGCGTCCAGAATGAAGTGTGAGTGAATTTCTGATTCAACACAAAATCTCAATGGAAGTCCCATTGAGATTTTGTGTTGAATCAAAAATTAATTTAGTGCCCCAAGTTTGGTCACTTCTATCTATTAAGAATTTTATTAGATTTCTACTTTCATTCTGGACGCTCTTAATGTGCTTTAACTACATAGTTCTCACATCATGTACTACTATTTCCTCAATTTCCTAATTATCATTTCATTTCATTTTCCTAATTGGAAGATTATAACTATTACCTAAGTGTGGTTGACAAAGCGAATCGAAAATCCCTGAATCTTCCTTATAATATTGAATTTGTATCTACAAAAATCGGCCAAAACAAAATACATTCAGATTATAACAAGACATTTATTTCAATCAAATTGACATTGACTATGAAAATAAGTTGCCAGCCTAATAAAAATCTATACCTTCACTTAAACGTCTTATATTATAAACTAACTGACGCCCGCGGCTTCGCCCGCGTGATGATCGAAAAAAAAGTATCCTATGTGTTATTCCAGACTATAATCTATTTACATATTATGTGCGAAATTTCATCAAGATCCGTTCAGCCGTTTTGACGTGAAAGAGTAACAAACATCTATTCTCACAAACATTCGCATTTATAATATTAGTAGGATTACAAAATTTGATATAAATACTCGTATTAACTTTTATAACTAAATTCTCTCCTATCTAATTTACAATTGATTCTAATCTTTATCGTCTTGTCCACAGAGTACACTTCAAAGCAACAGCAGACGATGATTACGCTGATTTCACTTGTGAGGCTAGACACGAGGCTTTGCAGCGGGAGAGTCCCATGAGAAGCACTGTGCAGCTCAGCGTACTATGTAAGTATTACTAGAACTATGGTAGCCTACTGTTGGGCAAAGGCTTCACCTTTGTTCTTCCACGTCTTTCTAGCCTGTGAGATCTCTGGTCATGTAAGGCCAGCAAACATGGTTAGATCGTGAAGCCACCTTCGACGCGGTATACCTCGACGGTCTCTCTTTTTTTTGCGGATGGGTTATCATCAAATAAATTCCCCCGCTCTGGGCGGAGCGGGGGGGAGTGTCAGACTTGTACTGACTAAAACCCATCCATGTTCGTTCTGTTGCCCTTTATGTTCTGGGGTCGTGGTATCTCTTTTGAACAACCCGCAACCCCGGCAGGCGGTGGCCCTGGCAGGACCCTCTGCTTTGCTGACATCTCTTTGAGGCGCGCGTGGAACACTAACGCGCCGTCAACACGGCCTGTCGTCAATAGACGGACGGACGGTGAGCCACCGATTGCTCACCGTCCACAGGCCCGCATCTACGGTGGCCGGTAGCCATCTCGCGGCGCCTGACGCCCGGGGTGTCTCCCGCGGCGGCTGGGGGTATCCTAAGGCATCCATTGTGTGACGGTCTTCGCCCATCTCTCCTGGTACACCCGTACGACGTAGCCTGCCCACTCCCACTTTAGTCAGTAAGCTACACGAAGGAGGCTTGTAAAAATAATGTGGTATATAAAATTTTAGCCTAATATAGGATTAAAATAACAGCTACCCTACAATGACGTCTTAAAGCAGAACTTATTCCACTGACGTCTGTCATGGTAGGCCTACAGGTCTTATTTTGTTATGTGCTTTCTTATTTTACCGACATGACAGTCAAAGAGCGATTGTACTAATGTATTCAACTTGACACTTCCCTTCGAACACTTTATTGAAAACTAGCTACGCTCTGCGGTTTCACTCGCGTGGTGATAGAATATACAATATAAATTCAAATTCATTTATTAATTTTGTGAACATAGGTTACAATATTATGATGTTATATAAAAAAAAGTTGATCCTTACAATGTCCCGCCGTTAGGCATTAAAATAGTTAATTAATTTAATTGTTCATTCAGGTTATAAAAAATAAAAATACTACAAATTTATACTAATAAAAAATGTTGTCTAAATTAAAATAAAATGTCAATAAGTAGTGTCATAGTCCTGAGGCATGCCAGATTCGATTTTAATGTCAATCACCTCAATATTATTAATCAATTAAATGTCAATATTAATTATTAAATTTGTCATTAAGGTATTCATTAATAGAATATCTTTATGAGATATGCCTATGTCTTAAACTGATATGTAAACTAAATTGTTGTGAAGTTTCATCTAAATCCATTCAGTAGTTTTTACATAAAAGAGCAACAAACATACTTACATACATCCTCACAAACTTTCGCTTGTAGAATATTAGTAGGATAAACAGAGTAATTTGTTTAAAAATAGATCAAACAAACAAATTACTACCCAGAAGAAAACAGAATCATTTTTATCTTTGAAACACAGATTATTTCCAATTTTACCGACATTTTTCTTCTTTTATGTAATATTTTATTTATTACTTAGCAAACAGAATATAATGTAAATAGAGACAGTAATAAGACTATTACATCTCCCGCGTAGATTATATTTGTATCAGAATAACATCAAATTGGGTCGAGCTCTCCTGCTGTGACACAAAATATACGAAACTGACTACAGTTTGTTTGTTAAATTGTCTTCTGAAAAGTAAGCACGGGGTGCTGGGTTCGATTTTTAGGTTGCTTTTAGAAAGGTAATAATTTTCCAAGTTGTGAAGGCTGAAAATCACGCCCATTTTTCTAAAGGGGAAGGTACACTCCTTTCAACATCATTGTGATTTTATTTGTTCAATGCCATTCCGTAGATATTGGAGGTCAAAATTCCAACTTTTCCATTTTTAAAAAAAAAATATCTAAAAGTTTTCGATGTAATGTTACATACCTCGAATGCGTCAATCAGCACCATCATTTGAGTAAGACTTTAAAAGGTCTTTTTCTTTAAACTTTAAAAGTCCAGCACAACAATCTTACAAGAATACCTAAAGGCCGTGTCGACTCCTTTGTGTTCCACGTGCGGCTCAAAGAGATGTCAGCAAAGCACAGGGACCCGCCAGGGCAACTGCCGCGGTTGCGAGTTGCGAGAGATACCGCGGCCCCGGAACATAAAGCCCAAAAGAAGGAACATGGATGGGTTTTTAGCCAGTACAAGTCTGACTCTTCCCCGCTCCGCCCAGAGTGGGAGAAATTATTTGATGATTTCCCATCCCTACCTACCATAGCGGTATACACAGAACTCAACATTTTCACGAACTCTTCTCTCTCGCAACCCTATAAATAAAACAACGAGAAAGTTAAACCACACACGACTTCTATAAACAAATTGTTACCGAAAGGTTTATTTCGACGATACGACACGAGCTCGAAACGGCGCCGTTATTAATGCTTGTATTTATTTTTGAGATCAACGCCATCTAGTGGTGAGGTCTGTGAAAGTGAGTAATCAATTGGACATTGACATTTTGGAGGATCAATAATTTTATTGACAGTTATTTTATAGGTACTGGAACGTCATTTTATCGTTTAATTAAAAAAAAATTAAATGAATTGCAGAACTAGCAAGCATTTTTACTGCTTAAAAAAAGGATCTGCATACATAGACACGTCAGTAATTCTGTCAGTTCTTATTACAATAATGATGACCGGATTTGGCAATTAATCAAGTTCAAAAGTCATTTTAGAAATAGTTATTTAAATAGGTGCTTGCAGATAAATTGCAGATAGGCTACTAACAGATACTTTAGTAGGTATGTACATTTCTCGGGCTTACTTTTGTTTTTGTGGACACTTACAACGTAGTGGGTCCCTATCGGAGTTGCGGGTTTTTCGAAAGAGATACCGCGGCCAAGGAATACAAAAGACAAAAGAAAGGACTATGAATGGGTTTTAGTCAGTAAAAATCCGACACTCCCCTCCGCTCCGTCCAGGCGCAAGAAGTTATTTGAAAAATGCTAACTTAATAACAACATGTCAAGCCAAGAGCTGCTATCCTACCATGACGTCTTAAAGCAGAACTTATTCCACTGAGGGAAAGAGGCAGAACTATACAGAGTGTCTAGCACCATCTCTTTCTCACACAGGAATAAGAACTGCTATAAGATGTCATGGTAACCCTTCTGATCTCTGTAAAACAACACTTCCACCTCGCCTCACAAACTCGCAACTCTTCGGTTTGTTTTCTCCCGACGACACGGCTACGACAGCCATGCATTATTAATGGATCGTTCGATTGAGACCACTACTACAACGTTTATATTCAAGGATGTTAGTTGAGTACAACGCCATCTAGTATTGGAGTTTGAAAGTATCGTTTGTTTATATTGGAATCGGTTTTAATGCAAGACCCAAGGCTGTGCGCTCTTTCAATATAGTTTCTGCCTAACTCCATGGAAATGATGTAAGTTTGTGTATGAATGATTAAACATCACAAAAGTTGTTTTACTTGTACTCATAGTTAGCTGTTTTTTTTTCAAGTGGGTTAAAAAATATAATTATGTATTTCTTTATAATATTTTTTTTTTAATTATATTTTGAGTCTTGACGAACGAGATAATTATTTTATTATTAAAGTTTAAAACGTGGCAAAAATAAACAAGAAAAGTAAAAGTATTCCTGCTTTTAAATACTTACACACAAAAGTTTCAAGTATTTAAGGTGTACCATTTCCTACTATTTTTCTTTAAAAAAAAACCAAATGAAGTTAAAAATCTTAACGTCTTCATGTAATTCAACTCGGCACATGTTTTCTTAATAGTTTCGACCCAAATTTACTCAGAATTTAAATAGAGGAAACTGGGCTAAAACGGAATAGAGAATGTAAGTTTTCTTCTGTTATTCCTTGAGCTTTAATTTCGAATTTTAGAACTGGAAATTGCGTTGGGAAATTCTTATTTCTTCATTGTGCAACTAAGGAAAAC
Organism: Ochropleura plecta; assembly: GCA_905475445.1. Lineage (NCBI taxonomy): Eukaryota > Metazoa > Arthropoda > Insecta > Lepidoptera > Noctuidae > Ochropleura > Ochropleura plecta. The sequence continues at coordinate 12,864,659 of FR997748.1, forward strand.
AGACCGTCTGATTTACTATTTAAAGAACTATTTTGTATCTTCTTTTGCTGGGGTTTGCTGTGTATTTTGTGAATTTCTGGCGGTATTGCGCTGAGTATATTACTAGGGTGTTTGCTGCATTTATTTCCTGTGACATTTTATAATTGAATGCTGATGCTTAGTGCCAAGCCTTTGATTGTTAATGAAGATTTAAAATTAATTCACTGACATAATACTATTGTATAATCATGAAATTTCGTGCACAAGTGACCATAGATGTGCACTATTAAATTATATGGTTTACTTATCCGCTGAGTGGATAAAATATGGGATAAGGTTGCGTCAAAGGTTTTTTTGTAAGTGTTTAGTTGTATTTTTCATTTAAAACAGACGCTCACGACCTATTACAAAAATAAAACTCAATACCTAAATAAAGTGTGCGTAAAATCGTTTCACACTTACGCAAAATGAATTCCGTCTCAAATTTAAAACCAGTAGCGAATCCCTCAATATCTTGATCTCGAAATTCATTCTTAAAAACGTTATTTTTCTTTTAAAAGAAAACCCGTCGTCAAAGGCCTAAAAGCTACAATCGAAATTGATCAGTCTGGAAATTTTCGACTCCGAACGCAATTAATTCCCCCACCATCGAGTAGCGATAAAGTCAATAGGGGGACATTGGGGAAAAGCAAACATTGCCAGTGCCGGTTTAAATGGAAAATTAATAATTCATGGCTCTAAGTCCGTGTCCGCTTCGGTATCGTGTCGTTGCGTTGGAGTGGGCTGTTTGCTTTGCCCCGACCTACCCTGCAAAAATGTAATTTGTTGGAAAATTATGATTGGATTTTGTTTGTTGGAAATATATTTTTTTCATCTTAACGCAGATTTTTGGCGGTGGGATGAATCAGGTAGTTTGATGGAGTTTTTATAGGTGAAAAGTGTTTCAATAATGAAAAAAAAAACATCTTGTTTCACGTTATGTCGATCTTTAGGTTAAGCCGCGGTTGGTTGCCTAGGTTGATGGAATGACCATCTGTTACATACCGAGTTTATTCCGTACCTCGGAAAGCACGTTGAACTCTTGGTCCCGGCTGTCGTTTGTAGATCTTTGACAGTGTCCCTAAAGTCTGACGATCAGTCTTACCAAGTGGTTTCATTTTACCCAGTTATAACTGGGTTGTGGAGGTCAAATGGGCAGTCGTTTTTAATCGTTTTTTTTTTGTTTTCTATGTTTTTATTAAGAAATATTTAAAAATGTATTCAAATGAATAAACGGATTTGATTTTGTGCAAGTATTTGTGACACAAGTGCACTATCACGTCCCTTACTCGCTCACTCGCGTAATCAGATAGAATGACAATCTGACACGATCAGAGACAGATCACTCGTATGTCAGACTGACAAAAAGTGATCATAGAGTTCCGTGTATGTCGCCTAGCTTTTATTAGCACCCCATGACGATTTAGTTTAGTTATCACGTCATAGAAATAAGATGCGAAATAGTTTACCACAAGAAACTATGACACAACGCAAAGGACATGGGCTTTTATTAACACGTTTTGTTCATAAATCCTTACTTCCTTACTTTAAAATTATAATTTTATAATTTATCCTTACTAATATTATAAAAGCGAAAGTGAGTTTGTTTGTTACCTCTTCACGCTTTAATGGCTAAACCGATTTTGATGAATTTTGGTACAGAGATAGTTGGGAACTAGGAGACGGACATAGGCTATATATTTTTTTTTTAAAGTGGGATGTGAGGGAGAAAGAGGGAAGAAAAGGAAATACTTAGCGTTGCTATTACAAATCAATAAGGCGCAAGGGAAACTGTGTTACCCCGAATGTAACGCGAGCGAAGCCGTGGGCAAAAGCTAGTGCATTATGAAGTTCAATTATAATAATTATGTTATTAATTATACATGGTGTTTTATGATGGGCTCGCTAAAATCCGTCGTGAAATTACATTGAGCACTTTGTTTTATTTCCCCTATGCTCAGCTTACATAGCGTAGTGGTGTACCGATGTGTTTGTCGATAATTTTAATTAAGTTTGAGATTCAGTCCTCTTATAAAAGAAATTTTTTTCAAACATTATTATTTTGCCTCGTTAGTTATGTTTTAAATTTATATACGACAATCTTACGATATTTGCGTCTAACAATTTCTTTTGATCAAAAATAATATTTAACGGACTCATAAATCAATATTTAATATAGTTTCTTAAAGTTAAAATAACGTTTTATGTTTGTATAAGTAAACAATCTTTCCTTTTTTCCTTAGAAAAGTAAAACGTTTTCTAGCAGTTGAATTTCCAATCATTTAGTATATTTAGTATCTAATGTATATTTAGTATCCCTTTAAACATTAGGATATCCACCTTTTCCATTAAACCAGTATCCATGGCGACATTTTTTTATAATGTAACAAAACAAGCATTGAACGAAATCAAATCCTTTTACCTTGCCTTAAGTAACAGAATTGACTGAAACTCCGAATTAAATTATCTTGCTGCGTATTTTATTTTCTTGAAGCTAGGTACCTTAATTGATTGAATAAGGCGTTACTTTGCGGATTCCCTTGTAAAATAATGGCTGCCGGAAATACTTTTTTTTGGCCCTGGACAAGGCAGGATTAATAAATCAAATAAGTTTGGTTAGATAAAGGTTGGGGCTTGAATCTAATCTTAGGGTTAAGGTTTTCGCCTTTTTTTTCAAATCTTATTTCGAAGACTGATAGATGTAAAAAGTTTTGTCTCCAGACGTAGGAAATTGCGGCTGAGTCGTAAGGTTAATAAATCAAAGATGATGAATTTGAGGTTTGATATCGTTTTCAAGGACTTGATGTCAAGATAGATTTCTGTCATGTTTAGTGGTCAGGTTTAATTTTTTATACTTATTAATTAAATCCAGCTTCGTTCCTTCTTTTTTGTGCGAAACAAAAAATTTGTTAAATTGGTTAGTTAAATTCGTGAACGGTTTGTTTTATGAAGAATTCTAGACTACTTCATTGAAAAAAGCGAAACTTTTCTATAATAGTTTACTGATTAACAATCCCTATTTTGTATTTAGAACATTTCAGAATTCTTGCAAATATCAACTTTCCAAAAATGTTTATCGACATCACCCCCTCCCTATTCACACAAACGTTATAGGGGGTGAAGTATTTTAAAATACAAAAAAAAGCGTAAAATAATAAAAAAATAAACAACATGCCCACAAAAACAAAAGCGTTTTGCACAAAGGGAATATAGACAGCGAAGTAAAATAGCCCTGAGCAAATCAAGGAGAGGAAAAATCTAACCATTGTATATAATTTTATAGAATAACAAAACCCTTTTGTGAATTATTAAAAAAAAATATTCGTGTTTTGTTCCTTATTAATAAAAAATCATTTTGAATGGTATAATTTTTTGATGATGTTTTTTCTTTGAAAAGGTAAGATCAAAGATTCTCTAAGATTGTTTTTGAGAATTTTAACTTTAATCACAAACAAACAGATGATCTGTTGAAGACAAGACACGGAAACCGGATATCAGGGGGTTTTTAAGCAACTGGGAAGAAGCTTTATAGTCAGTAGACTTTTTTGTACGGATCGGAAATCTTCAAACAACTTCCCCCGCTCTGGGCGGAGACTTGTACTGACTAAAACCCACCCATGTTCCTCCTTTTGCCCTTTATGTTCTGGGGCCGCGGTATCTCTTTCGAACCCTCAACCCCGGCAGGTGGAGGCCCTGGCTGGTCCATCTGCTTTACTGACATCTCTTTGAGGCACGCGTGGAACACTAACGCGCCGTCGAACAGTTTTAACTAAGAGATTGTGTCACCCAGTCACTGGCCTGTGGACGTCGCGTCAGTTAAACAGGCACTCCAACTAAATTCGTTTAACTGTTCATCTGTATCTGGTTAGACTGGAGAGCGACCCAAGACTCTCAAGTTGTTGCGGATTGTTCGAAAGAGATACCGCTGCCACGGAACGCAAAGGGCAATAGAAGGAACATGGGTGGGTTTTAGTCAGTAAAAGTCTAACACTCCCCCCCGCTCCGCCCAGAGCGGGGGAAGTTATTTGATGATTTACCACCCAACAAAAAAACCCAAGTTTCTTTTACAACATGTTCAGATACGGCGATAAACATCACACTGGTAATAATGGGTTATGAAGAGGTTTCTTTTTATTTGCGCCCAGAGAGAGGGAAATTATTTTTCATCCGCAAAAAAGGACTAGGCAGAGGAGTTTTTATATACTCAAACTCATAGCATTATTTCAATGAGGGTCATTTCACCCAGAGTAGGGGAAGACTACTCGGGGTGGAGTTGTTATTATCGCAGAAGTTATTGATGACTAGCTTTTGCCCGCGGCTTCGCTCGCGTTAAATTCGGGGTAACACAGTTCCCCTTGCGCCTTACTGATTTGTAATAGCAACGCTAAGTTTTCCCTTTTCTTCCCTCTTTCTCCCTCACATCCCACTTTTTTTTTTAAAGTAGCCTATGTCCGTCTCCTGGTTCCCAACTATCTCTGTACCAAAATTCATCAAAATCGGTGTAGCCATTAAAGCGTGAAGAGGTAACAAACAAACTCACTTTCGCTTTTATAATATTAGTAAGGAGTAAGGATTAGTAAGGATTTCAACTTGATACCTCCATGCTTACCCGAGATAAAGAGTCTTGAAAGACGGACAAAAAAGTAATCCAATAGGGTTCTGTTTTTGCCTTTTGTGGTACGGAATCCTGAAAACCACAAAATCTTCCAAATTGTAACAAAGTCTCGACAGTATAACTCATGTTCTTTACATTTTAAGACATATGAACAATTTTATCCGAATTATAATAAAAGTTAAACACACCGAACACGACTGAAGTTTTACAGCGTAACATTGTGTTTGGATGGATGAGTTTTACACCGAAGCGAGCATTATAATATCAGAATGTAAATTTATTAGCGTAAAGTCTAGAGATCTTGCGAATGCATGCTATCTGATGACCATATTACTATCAGATCCTACTTCCTACTAATATTAGGTCCTTACATATGAAATTGGCGTTTTTCGTACTGGCCACTTTAATCACGAATTTCTCCTCTTTGGTAAGGAATTCCAAATTCAAATTTGTATAGCTATTTACTCATGTATTTGTGCTTCGATGACCGTCATTCATTTGTTTTTTTTCTTCTGTTTTTTCTGTTTGCGTCACTCATTTTACAAAATGGAAAATTTAAAATATCGCATTATTTACGAGTACGAGTTCCGCCGTGGCACTAGTGCTGCGGAAACGACTCGAAGGGTGAATGATGTGTATGGCGGTCATGTTGCAAAAGAAAACACAGTTCGTTTTTGGTTCCAACGTTTTCGTTCTGGAAATTTCGACCTGCAGAACAAGCCCCGTGGACGGCCTGAGACCCAAGTTGATAATGGAGATTTGAAGGCTATTGTGGAAGCGGACCCATCGCAAACCACGTCCGAGTTAGCTGCAGGCTTCGATGTTAGTGATAAAACTGTTTTAATTCACTTGAAGCAAATTGGGAAGATTAAAAAGCTTGAAAGGTGGGTACCTCACGAATTGACTGAAGCAAACCGGCAAACGCGCGTCGACTGCTGCGTTACATTACTGAACCGGCACAACAATGAAGGTATTTTAAACCGAATCATTACCTGTGATGAAAAATGGATTCTTTACGATAATCGGAAGCGCTCAGCGCAATGGTTGGATCCTGGCCAGCCAGCCAAATCCTGCCCCAAGCGAAAATTAACCCCAAAAAAGTTACTTGTAAGCGTTTGGTGGACTAGTGCCGGTATTGTTCATTACAGTTTTCTCAAATCTGGCCAGACTATTACAGCTGATGTCTATTGTCAGCAATTACAAACCATGATGGAAAAGCTAGCGGCTAAACAACCAAGGCTGGTCAATCGCTCCACGCCACTGCTGCTTCACGACAACGCCAGACCACACACTGCGCAACAGACGGCTACCAAATTAGAAGAGCTTGAATTGGAATGTCTTAGACATCCTCCGTACTCCCCGGACCTTGCTCCAACAGATTACCATTTTTTTCGCAATTTGGATAACTTTTTGCAAGGGAAAAAATTCAACTCCGATGGGGCAGTCCAAATCGCCTTCAAAGATTTTATTGATTCCCGTCCGACTGGTTTTTTTAGTAAAGGGTTCAATGAACTACCTATAAGATGGCAAAAGTGCATTGAAAACAATGGTTCATACTTTGATTAATTAAATATATTATATTAAAAAATATTCGACTTTTTGTTCCTTCCATACAAAACGCCAATTTCATATGTAAGGACCTAATATTATAAATGCGAATGTTTGTGGTGATGGATGGATGTTTGTTACTCTTTCGTGGCAAAACGGCTAAACGGATCTTGATGAAATTTGGCGCAGAGGTAGATTATGGTCTGCAATAATACATAGACTTTTGTTTTTGATATGACACGTGCGAAGCCGCGGGTGCCAGCTAGTAAACTATACAGGGTTATTTGTAAAATACCGACAACCTTGCAGGACTGTATTACAATCATCATAAACAACAACTTTTGTTCTATGATTTTTTACAAAATGTTATACATTTACCAAAAACAAATCTTCAAGATTTCGTTGTCCTATGTAACACATTTCAACTCCGTATTTTGCTGTACCTACATACCTACACCGCCGCTCGTAGGTACGTTTGCTTCGCATAGATTTCGTAACATTTAGAGCGTTCAATTTTAATATTTTTATTTTTGTATGAAAATCTGATGAACTAAAATATGATAAACTAGCTTTCGCCCGCGGCTTTGCTCGCGTTAAATTCGGTATAACACACCAAGCAGACCTGTAGTTTTTGCTCTTGCGCCTGATTGATTTGTAATAGCAACGCTAAGTTTTCCCTTTTCTTCCCTCGTTCTCCCTCATATCCCACTTTTTTTAAATAAAAATTAGCCTATGTCCGTCTCCTGGTTCCCAACTATCTCTGTACCAAAATTCATCAAAATCGGTTTAGCCATTAAAGCGTGAAAAGGTAACAAACAAACAAACAAATAAACAAACAAACAAACTCACTTTCGCTTTTATAATATTAGTAAGGATGTTTAAATGTCCTAGAACAAAAGTTGTTGATTATGATGTTAGTAACATGGTCCTGAGAAGTTGCCGGTGTTTTACAAATAACCCTGTATAATGATATCCATGCTTTCGGAACCATCTACTATGTATGTATGTTGTTTCTTTTTGGGGTTCCGTACCTCAAAAGGAACAAGCGGAACCCTTATTGGATCACTTTGTTTTTCATCTGTTTGTTTGTCTGTAAATACCGTTATCTCCAGAACGCGTGGAGTTATTGAGTTAAAATTATAACCATATTATACTCAACTTTATAGGCTATTTGTGCTTTAAAAAAATCAACCCTCTAAGCCTACGCAATCAAAAGATATGGCTGTTTATATCGCAGGTTTGTACGGAACCCTCGGTGTGCTAGACTAACTCGCTCGTTTTGTCTATGTTTGTAACTTTTTGTCTTAATAATAAATCTAGATTTTAATTTTGGGATCATTGGTTTTAATAGATTTATAAAAAAAACAAGCAAAAAACAACGATCCAAATAGAATGGGTCAAGCGCAGGAATAAAATGACTTTTCACCAAACAAAAATATATCTAATTCAATTCAATTCAAATCATTTATTTCAATTAGACCATTACAGGCACTTTTGAATGTCAAGAAACAAAATGAATCTACAGTCCCGGTCACAAGGCATAATAACTTGTGAAAGTACTGTAGTTGCCCATTCCAAAGCGTTGATCTCTATGGAGAAGAATGGGCAAGAAACTCCATGGACACTCTTTTAAATTATAATATTTTTACAAAATCGTATTTACATCATTCATGTTGAGATTATACAAATATGTGAGAACGATATAGAAAGACGTGCACAGTAAGAGCGTCCAGAGTAAATAAAAAGCAAAATTTAATTTTAAATCTAAATAAGTTTAAAAATGAACCGTGGTAGCTAAAAATGACCAGTCCCAACTGACAGCGCCCGTTCACGAACATGACGTATGGATCAGCCCCATTCAGCTCGACCATTTTGAAGGGAGCTAAATGACCCGACACACCCGCCACCATCAGCGAGACATTTAAGTGAGCATGACACTATCAACCACCAGGGCTTCGTCAAGTCAATGATAATACATAGCACTCACATATGGGCTTAATAATTATACAATACTAGAGAATTGATTCTATACATTGCAAAGATAATCTTACAATCTTCTGCAGCTTCCACTATAGCTTCGGATACTGAGTTTACCCCTATGTTTGTGGAGCAGGACCAGCATTGAGCCAAGCATTTTTATCATCAATATAATCCCCCAACTTATAATATGCTTGCCTACATAGTGTGCGTTTAATACAAGATTTAAATTTCGTTTCATTCAGTTGAAGAATGTGGGGAGGTATTTTATTGTAGCATTTCAAACAGTACCCCATGAAAGATGAGTCTACTTTAGCTAACCTGAAACCTGGTTGAACTAATTGGTCCCTATTTCTAGTATTATAATTGTGTCTGTCACCTCTTTTACTAAAAAGATGCAAGTTTTTCCTGACATACATGATGTTTTCATAAATATATTGACAAGGTACTGTCATGATGTTAATATCCTTAAACTGTTCCCTTAAAGAATCTCGCCTACGTAGGTTATATATGGCTCTGATGGCTCTTTTCTGCAGAATAAATATAGACTCGATGTCTGCAGCCCGTCCCCAAAGTAAAATACCGTATGACATTATACTATGAAAATAACTAAAATAGACTAGTCTCGCGGTATCTACATCAGTAAACTGACGGATTTTTCTAACAGCATATGCTGCTGAACTAAGGCGTCCTGCAAGAGATGTTATATGCGGACCCCATTGTAGCTTTGAATCGAGTGTTATTCCCAAGAAAACAGTTTTTTCGACGAATTCTAGTTTCTCTTGATTCAATACTATGTCACACTCACTGTTTTTGACATTTGGTAGAGCAAATCTTATGCACTTCGTTTTTTTCCCATTTAATACTAAATTATTAGCGGTAAACCAATTATGTACCTGCATTAGGGCATTATTTACGTCGTCAAGATTTGAGGCACGTCTGTTTATCTTAAATATTAAAGAAGTATCGTCAGCAAATAACACCATTTGTGGTTGGTTTTTAAACAAATGGGGTAGATCATTAATATATACTAAAAAGAGGAAGGGACCTAATATCGATCCTTGTGGTACACCCATTTTTACATTTAAACCCATTGAATTGACACCATTTATTTGTACTTGCTGCTGTCTATCATTTAAATACGATTTAACTAAACTAAGGGCAAGTTTCCCTAGGCCGTAATGTTCAAGTTTTAAGAGAAGGGTTTCGTGGTTCACGCAATCAAATGCTTTTGAGAGGTCACAAAAGATCCCTATGGCATCCTGTGCTTCTTCCCACGCAGTAAATATGTGTTTTAATAGGGTGACACCGGCGTCAGTCGTACAACGTCCTTTGGTGAAACCATACTGCTTCTCATGTAAGATTTTATTGGTGTTAAAATGGTTGAGCATTTGGTTAAGCATTACCTTTTCAAACACCTTGCTGAAAACCGGCAAAACGGATACGGGTCTATAATTATTGGTGTCTTTACTGTCCCCAGATTTGAAAAGTGGTATTACCTTGCTGTATTTCATAAGGTCCGGGAAGACTCCTTGGTCCACACACAAATTAAATATAAAGGCTAAGTACGGTGCTATAGTCTCAATGATAGCTTGACAAACTTTAATAGACAATCCCCAAAGGTCTTCGGTTAATTTGATTTTTATTTGTTTAAAAGCTTTAATGACTACAGTGGGGTTAATATGCTTAAACTGAAACTCAACCGGGCATGGTAAAACGTTTGCTCTTAATAAGTCAACAGAAAGTAAGGGTGAGGAATTTAACGTTTCTGTAGTTTTAATTGGGATACTAGTAAAGAAATCCACAAATTCTTGAGCAACTTCGTTTTTAGTGGTAAGAAGACCACGTGAAGATTCTAGTGTTATATCATTATTATATTTTTTATTTCTATTAGTTTCACTATTGATTATTTTCCAAACCGTCTTAATTTTATTATCAGCGGATTTAATCTTGTTGCTTATGAATAAGGCTTTAGCTACCTTGCAGGTGTTTTTAAATATTTTTGAGTAAGTAGCAACATAGCGATTGAATGTTTCCGAGTTGATGTAAGGCTTAAGGCCGTAAAGCTCAAACAGTCGTTCCCTACTTTTTCTTATACCCTTAGTTGCCCAATCACTAAATATAAACTTTGGGCTAATAGATTTAGTTTTTATTTTTAGCGTATCATTGAACTCTGTGTAGACAACCGAAAAGAATTCCTCATAAAAATTATTTACATTATTAATATCATATCCCGGAATGCCTAGATTACTTATTAAATTATTATTAAATTTATTTAAATTGCTGGGTGTTATTTGTCTGGACTGTATCTGAATTTTTTGTGATGTTGTGTAGGACTCGAAAACAACGATTTGACCGCTGTGATCAGAGGGAAGGTAATTTACAATGGATTTATCTAAGAAGTCGCAGCAACAGAAAACATTATCAATACATGTAGCGGTATTTGTAGTAATTCGGGTTGGCTCCGAAAACACATTCAACAAATTAAATGATTTAAAAAGATTTAAGAATCTACTGCTATTTGAATTTTCATCTAAAATATTGATGTTAAAGTCACCACAGATGACTAGCGACTTATTACCCGTTGCAAGTTTTGCCAAAGCATCTTCCATTACTGACTCAAATATCGAGTAGTTTTGATAATTTGGGGGCCTGTAAACGCACACTATGACATGCTTATCTAGCTCAACACAAGACAATTCAATATTATGTTCAACCGATAGATCAACTATATCAATACGACTTCTAAATTTAATACTATTTTTGACTAAGATTAGTGAACCCCCACGCATCTTAGATTTACGGTTAAAGCAACTGCCTACACTGTAATTTTCATAATTAATTAACATTTCATGATCTTTTAACCAATGTTCGGTGAAACAAACAATATCAAACTTAGTTTTTTCTAAAAACAATTCAATCTCTAGTTGTTTTGAAGAGAAACCTTGAATATTTTGATGAAATAATTTCAAGGAATTCTGCTTAGCCCCTTTTTTAAATTTAACTATTTGAGAGCCAGAAGGTACTTTGGTGTCTGTTGTCTTACTAGCTAGTTTAAATGAGCCGGAGTGAGCGACAATACTCCCCCGCCTTCCTTGTAAAAAGGTATATTAGTATAAGTACTAATATTCGCAGTGTTAATAATAGTACAAAACATAGACATACTATTTATGTCCGAGTGAATATTATAAGCTAATAGCCTAGCTATTTTGTGTCTACAACTAGTAGGTAGAAACACACTACCCCGTGTCGACCTAAGTTTATCAACAACAGTGTTGATATCAAGATATACAAGTTTGTCACAATAGTGACCTACCAAGAAGTGTACATGCTTATTCAGCATGTGAATGTAATTGTTTTGTTTATTTGACGTTTTATATAAGTATGGAAAAGCACACAATATTATTTTTCGACAATTTAACTTTAACAACTCAGTTACACTGTCTGTGATGTCTTCTTTTGTAATTTTAGAACAATTTCCTATAAATATAGTTAAATCAGTACTTTTACTATAAACATTTCCAGTTACTAATGCCATTATCTGTTTATAAGTTGACCCTGGCATACAAGTATTTTGACTGGGAAAACTCAGGTTATTACTTAATAATTTACCTACACCCCTTCCTATACTATCTGAGAACATTACAGAGTTAGAACAATCATGACTATCATGTATCTCAGTCTGTACCACTTGTAAATTAATTTGTGACATATTAGCTGCATCTTGGTTGAGGATACAGTCCGGAGGCAAATTCTCAGCCTGGGATGGGTCCTCCATTACCTCAGGCTGGACAGTTTCATGGTTGGAAACTGTCTGACAACTACATTGAGACATTACTAATTCGTTTGCTGCAAGAATATGTTCCCTAATTTGGTTCTGAGAACTCAAATACCTACTGGAAATGGAACTAAGTGAGTCCTGAAGTACCTCTATTTCAGACTGCAATTGCTGAGTATCTATATTATATATTTTAATACTATCTTCTAACTTTATTTCATAATTTTTTAACTTGTTCACTAAATCAACACGTTCTTTTCTCAGTGGAATGTTTTTGGAAAAGTGTTTATGTTGTTTTTTAAATTGATAACACTTTTTAATTAGTCTATTTAACTTAGCATATTTCTTAATTTTCTTATTGCTTACTGAATAATTTTGTTTCAGTAAGGAATCTTCAGTCAAATCAATAGTTATTAAGGAAGGGGAGTTACAATTACTATTTAACAATTCTTCATATAAGCGGTTAGTTTCAATAACCTGAGTACTTTTTCTTTCTCTCTGTAACTTTAAAATACGACTATCGGCATGAATTAATTCATCTTCTAAGTCCCTAATCCTACATAAAGCCTCCTCATATAAATTACTGCAATTGCTGAAACCATCTGTGACCACCTTTAGTTGATCCCGTTCATCAACAACGTCCAAGTATTGCTGATGAAGGTCCACTAACTGCCTTTTCAAGGAAGAGTTATTGCTGTTGACTTTAACGACTTCCACCTCACTTTCTTCTCTCTCCTGTAACAGTTGTTGGACTTGGAGTTTTGATTCTTTAAGCTCTTGGAGGGCCGTTCTCAACTTGAGCTCCATCTCCTGAGCAGTAGCCTTACGGGTCATCACAGCCATGGTTTCAGGATTAGTTACTGAAAGATAGAAATAAAGAAACGGTGAGAACTAACAGAATAGACAAATATAGAAAAGTTAGCGGTGAAAGGGGGAAAAACAAAGGGCAAAAGTTCAGATATGAAATTGAATGAGGTAGGATGTTTATTAAGTTTAAAAGATTATCTTTATATTAAATTAATCTAATAGAATATTGAGTTTTACTGGTTTTTATCAACCTATTTATACTTTTGCTTATGTGGGTAGGCTGCTTAGATGAAAAACACAAAAGAAAATTAAATTAATGTAGTTCATTCATATGTTATTTTTAGACAAAATTATCATTAATGTTATTAATAAGCTTGAATATATGAATAACAGAGTTATGGAAAGACTATCACAATGTTGTTGTGTTTATAAATTACAATCTTAGGTTGTCAACAAAGCGATTTAAAACCATTATAGGGTAATAAATCAGCACAAAATTAAATCTAGAATTGGCATGGATGTGCTATATAATTAAAGTAACGAGTGTGTGCTATTATATATTAAAAGTAAACAATACTTCCCTTGAATTGTCCGTATATATAAGTACAGGTAAAACGTCAGCTGATGTTTGAAGGTTACCGGTAACGATGTTTTACCAAAAAACTTTATGGATTATCGGGAAAACAATAATCCTGGGTATTTATACATTTACAATCCGATTGAACAAATAATTACACTATATTATCACTTATTTACTAATTAAATTTAATTTTAAAATACGGAGCCAAAATATTACATGTCACTCGGGCAGTGTTGCCCGTTTTTTGCCTAAAGGATCGTTGTCTTAAATGTAAAGCTACATATAAATATTTCATGATATTATGATTATATTAGTCAAATGATTGATGATAACAAACTGAAAACTCTTATGTTATTAAAATGCCATCAACCTCTACACTGGATTTTAAGCCTCAACTTTTTAAACTTAAAAGCTTATATCGAATGTATTGACAATGCAAATTCATGTTTTAACATTGAAATGAAACAAAAACAGTGAGCAAACCGATTTGCCTTTTATCGTTGCTCGAATAAGCTGCGTTCACTTTAGGTTTTATTATTATATTTTATAAATATTTTATCCAATTTATTTTTTACAAGTTTTCTTGGAAATGGTCGTTTATTCTCCAAAAAAAGTAACCTATTTTTTATGAATTTGTTTAGTTAAAATCTAGTATTTCAAGAAAATGATGTGAATATTATTTGAATCCAATTGTTTAAATTTTAATGCTGATGCCATCGTCTCTTGAATAGATTCCTTAGCTTGTTCAACGAAACAGTTTACAAAAAAAACATTTTATTTCAAATGTGACATAAGTTTATTACAGCACTATTTATAATTGAATTATTATTTTCCAATTGAAATATTTAAACTAATAAGTCATAGCGATAAACGAACGGTTTGTTTACACATCAGTGTTATCAAGTGAGTTTTCTTAGTAAGTGACAATATGATCAGCATAACCTCGCGGGAAATAGCAAAAATGAAAAATAAATACTAAAATATCTCAATCAATAAGCCTATCTTAGTGCCTCTAGACATTAAATAGACGATTAAGAAGAATCACCCGTAAAATAAATTAAAATCTTAAGGATTAAGGCAAACCCCCAAAATACATGTGTTGCCTCTGCTATGTCAACTTGTTACTTAGTACAAAAAGTACACTTCATAACAGTACAATTTTGAAGACAAATGCCACCACAAATCACATTTGAAAAGTCACTGCCGATCACATAACACGTTTTGAATGCATGTTTGTTTTTTATTAAAAAAAAATTAACTATTAGGTACATACTTTTAATTTGGTTTTTAATCTTTGGAAGACTTAAATAACATGTAACATAGATGTAAGGGGAAGACACAAGCTCCTGTAATACAGGGAATTCATTAATATGTTTGTACAATTTATGGAAATAAAGATTATTATTATTATTTTATTACTGTGGGTTGCCGGTCGCTTCAAAATAAAGCAACAAAAGGCGAACCGCGTCCAAACAATATATACATACACAAAAAATACAACAGAATATAAAATTGTTTGAAAACAAAAACATTTCGCATTGTATTTAATTCACTCCCTACAATTTACATCTCAACACGCTCGCTCGCTCACTACCGAGCAAAATTCAAAGCAGAAACTCAATTACGATTACACTTCGGTGTGACAAGTGTGCTACAAGTAACAAATTCGTCGTTTCTTGGTACAATGCCCTCTTAATTACAAACGGTAGTCTTGACATGCGTATTACTTGCGTACCGCGTACTACGCGAGATTTGCACGAATAGGGTTCGCGTATTGGATTGGGGAAAGTTTTAAACGAATTAATACGATGTTGTGGAATTTTGCATGGAAAGGTTCGGAAAGTTTAAGAGATTATGGTGTTTGGCGGTTAAACGAGTTTAAGAATGTTGGGTTGAGTTTTTAGAGTTCTTTTTTAAGTAATTTTTTTTCACGCTGTGTTTAAGGCAATTTTTCAGTTTGAAATAAAATTGTTGAGAATTGGAATCTTTGACCTACCTTCGTTTATGATTTATTTACTTGAATTGATATAAAACTTAAAAATATACAAAAACGGTGACAGTTGACATTAGTGACATAGGTAGACAATCCATAGACTAAAATGTTCTTTTGCCAGCAGATTTTCTTTTTTTTTTCTTAATGGTAATTTCACCAACAGATAAGTACTAAGCCGTTAACAAAAGAAGGCCTTTAGCCCAGCTATGGGCTGGGTCCACAGCTGAGAGAGGCCTTCTATAAGAACAAGAACTAGCTAGCTGACTATGTTTTATAGAGTACTAGCTTTTGCCCGCGGCTTCGATCGGCTTAGCGGCTTAAATGCGGCCTTGCGCTTTATTGATTTGTAATAGCAACGCTAAGTTTTCCCTTTTCTTCCCTCTTACTCCCTCACATGCCACTTTAAAAAAAATAGCCTATGTCCGTCTCCTGGTTCCCAACTATCTTTGTACCAAAATTTATCAAAATCGGTGTAGCCATTAAAGCGTGAAGAAGTAACAAACAAACAAACTCACTTTCGCTTTTATAATATTAGTAAGGATAAGCCGTGCCCAGTGGTTTCCCCCCAACACAGCTCCTTAGTGTGACGTTACTCGTCTAAAAGCATCTTCGAATTATTGCCTTTTTAACCGCTTAGCTTTGGGGAACATCGGTTGGTTGGTTACAAAGTTTACAACGGAAATAGGTATTAACAACTCTTATAGTTTATTTATAAATAGACTATACGAATTAAACCTTATTTTTTCACACACATCAACTCTATGTTGATCAATATCCCTTAAAAATATCAACGAAACATTGGCAAATAAAGACGCAATGAACTGTTTATGTAGCGAGTATTTTCTCAAGGCTACCGACGCTACCACCCCTATGTCTGAACTTAATTATTCGCAGGGAATGGAATGGTATAGCGGGGTGCGGCGGGAGAGGGAGGGGGGGGGGGGGGGGGCTGAAGTTGAATCTGAGACTCCATCTTTTAATTGTCACTTTGCTACATTCCTTATTTGAACACATACAAGAGCGTTTGCCCGTGTATTCATTTAAAAATTAACTTTAATAAGCACTGTTTGAGGTTGAATTTAAAAAAAAAATCCTACGTTTTCTTTTTTAATTTAATTTTGACGGCACGGTTGGCGCAGTGGCTGAGCGATTGACTTCTGCGTTGCGTGTCGCGGGTTCAATTCCCGCACGGAACAAATATTTGTATGGCCCACAGGTAGTCGGTCTGGCTGTTTGTGTATGTGAGTTTAAATTGTTGGAAACGCACGATACATGAGGAATTCCTAGTGTGGGGCAATGTTTAAAAAAAAACCTCCCTCATATCCCACTTTTTTTTAAATAAAAATTAGCCTATATCCGTCTCCTGGTTCCCAACTATCTCTGTACCAAAATTCATCAAAATCGGTTTAGCCATTAAAGCGTGGTAAAGAGGTAACAAACAAACTCACGTTCGGATTTTTTTGGATTTGGATTGAATAGCGTTTAGACAATGATGGGAGATAATTGTTTTCTACTAAGGGTAAATCTGTCAGGGTATATCAATTGAAATGAAAGAAAGGTTACCTATATCCTTATTAATATTATAAAAGCGAAAGTTTATTTGTATGTTCGTGGCTCTTTCACGCAAAAACGACTAAATGGATTTTGATGAAACTTCCCTATAATATAGCTTACATATCTGAATAACACATAGGCTACAATCCGTACTTAATATGTATATATAATATATATTATAATATAATATTATAAATGCGAAAAAACTCTGTCTGACTGTCTGTCTGTCTCTTCTTCACGCCTAAACCACTGAACCGATTTCAATAAAATTTGGTACATATATAGTCTGGGACCCGACAAAGGACATAGGATAGTTTTCATCCCGGAAATCCCCCGGGAACGGGAACTATTAATCCACGCGGACAAAGTCGCGGGCAAAAGATAGTTCATAAATATATTGTAAAATATTTTATCACTATGCGACTGAAACCGCGGTGCGCAGCTAGTACACTATAAGGGCCCATCATAATATTATATACTCAATGGCTCATATCGTTTGAATTGACCCCTCGAAGAGGCCCCAATCGAGAAAGCGTATAAAACTATCCAAGCTTAAAAATATCGAAAGGTTCCGTGATAAAAATAAATCGCTTTTAACCCTCATAGCGACTTGAAAAGGTAATCGTTATATTGTAATAAGATATTTTGGATTGAAAGTAGGTTTTGCTATTTATGTCAACGGTTGAGTTTTTTATTTTGGGGGTAGTTAGATTGAAGTATAGGATTATTCAAATGTAAGGCCCCTTTTTAAGCGATGAAACTTGAAAGTCCACTTAAAGGTTTGTTATCCCTGCTGGGGTTGCGGGTCCTGCCGGGGTTGTGGGTTGTTCGAGAGAGGTACCACGGCCCCAGAACATAAAGGGCAAAAGAAGAAACATGGGTGGGTTTTAGACAGTAAAAGTCTGACACATGGGGAGTTATTTGACGATTACCCATCCGTAAAAAATGGTTTATTATTATGTTTCAAAGTGTATAAAGGATGTAACGATGTCTGGGGTGTTAAAAATTGATGATTGCAATTAAAATAGATTTAATTGCAATCATCAATTTTTAGCTACACGAACGTTATTTATAATAAGCCAAAAAGCTGAAAAGAGCTTCCGCTAGAATTATTTAAAGACTCCGAAACTTTTTAGTGATGAAAGGTTATTATAATATAAGTGAGTCCCTTACGGAGAAAGACTTTTTAAATTAGAACTGTTTTTTTTGTGTAATATTTTTAAATTGTTGTGTAAAAAAAGTTTTTTGCGTGTTTTCTTAGTATAAGTTGTATGTTTTAAAACTTTTGCATGCCTAAATGGTAGAATATGGCTGAACCTATCAATATATTTTTGTCATCATTTACTGTTACCCATGTTTGCAAAATAAAATTATCTTTATCTTTAACGCTCAGACAACTTTTGCGTAACCAACAAAAATAAAGAAATTTAATGGTACATTCTACCAGAAACCAAAAGGACGGACGTTTAGTGTTCAACATAATTAATGTATTCTATTCACTGAAAATAATACCCCGATTCAGTTCCACTGAGCTCTCCTGAAATACAATATTAATCATACCTTGCGAAGTCATTTATCAAAATTTAACCCAAAATACGAGCGCAGTCAGCGCGCAAATTTATATTTTTAAGAAGAAATGATTTACAATGTAATCGCACAAACAAATGATATGACCCCCAAGACCGTTTTAATATTTTTCTTAAGGAACCCTTATTAATAATGTTACAGAACCCCGTTTTTGGGGTTAATGAACTCTCGTCGAAGGCAATTTTCCTGTACATTCGTTCGGAAAAGTGTTTCTTTGTGGTAAAAAATCTTTATGAGTATTTTTTTTTCTTTTGATCATTTCCAACATCTTTTGTTACGAAAAGGGATTTTTAAAACAAAAGAGTTGTATGCGTGGCATGTCAGTTGGGAAAAGTGAAAGATGATAGCATTGAGGTTTTTATTTCATTTCTTCTCTTCGTTTTGTACCTGTTTCTTTTTAATGCGTTGTTGAATAAAATATTTTTATTAAGTTGGTTCTGTTTTTTTCGTATCAGACTGCATTGTGTTTTATTCGATGACTGAAATATGACTAAATTGGTGTTATATTGGATCTGAAATATCCTTGAGTAAAATATAAACAGTTCATTTAAAATTGAATGAAAAAAACAAGTCTATTTAACAAATTCATTGTTTTACTACCTAAAAATAAAAGCCAGACTATTTCAATTGAGTATTTTTTCTCCATAAAGTTTGGAATGTTACATTTTTCAGAACTTTTACTGGAATCAATCTCAAATGCATTTTCTTCATGCTAAACGGTAGTAATTTTGCTAAAATTGTAACCATAGTACTGTTAAAAAAAATTGTAATCGCCATTGTGTTCAAAATATATTATTACCGATCACAACGAAAAATGCGTACTTTCCATATATACCTAAACTTACCCATGCAGGTATGCAAATGATAAATGATGTTTATTTTGCAAGTAGGTTTTCACAAACACTTTTACACGTCTTTTTTTAAAAAACTAGATGAGGCCGGTGTTTCGTACCCGACTACTCTGAGAAGAAACAGCCGAAACAAACTCAGAGGTCATAGTCTCTTTTAAAGTCCAGACAAAAAATCTTGGTCAACTTACATAACTGGAACTGGAATCTTGGACAACTTACTTAAGAACTACAAAAAGCTACCTTAGATCCGTATACTCATTTTGTATCGTCCGCGTTCATAATGATAAAAATCTTACTTCCCTTTTCCATTTAACAGTACAATCATAAATATTCATATCTTTGTTTGAAAACTTTTGCTTCCACCTGTACACGCTGACGTCACTAACATTTTCTACATAAATCATTATCAGATATTTTTGTTTACTGCTCTTCTTACAAAAAAACACGTACGTGGAAGGAACTCTTATATTAATAATAATCAGTAATTTCTTCGGATCAAGGCTTGTTTCCGTGGTTGCCGGTTGTTAGAAAGAGATACGGGCCCGGAACATAGAGGGCAAAAGAAGGAACATGGGTGGGTGTAAGGTGGGAGTTATTTGAAGACTTCCCATCCGCAAAAAAATACAAGGCCAGGTTCAAAAGGCAGTACGATACGGCCCATATTTTGAGCAAATTCCTGTCTTTGGAGCCTTAACCAACGGTAGCTTGGACCCTGCTCCAGATACCAGCCGCGGAAACCTATTTTTTTTTATATGTTTTGTAAACAATAAGTATGTAAAATCTGTTCTGAATAACTAACCTGGATCTAGGTCAGATAAACAGTCGCTCCAGGTAAGATGCTGGTGTTCAGCTGCATCTGGTTAGACTGGAAGCCAACTTGGGGTCGGCTTCCACAATATCGGCCAGCATTTTCCCAACTACTGGTAGATGGGGAAATGCTGGCCGATGCTGTTGAAGGTTGCCCCCTGCCACTTATAGGAAACATTGGTTCCAAGTCTTTCAACAGTGGAGGGGTCACTGAGTGCTTTAGGTACGGATAAGGGTCCAGGCTGTGATGGAATACCACCACTGTTTTGGAAAAGTTGCGCAAAGTCTCTAGCACATCCTATTACTTTCATCTTTAACTTCTCTCTAAAAGAAGGTACATTCCCAAATGAATGGAAGAAAGCATTTATAATTCCGATACATAAGAAAGGTTCACGAGTAAAAATAGAAAATTACAGGGGTATTTCCATACTTAATACTTTAGGTAAAGTGTTTGAAAAGCTTGTGTACAATGCTATATATCCTTACATTCTCAGAGGTATTTCTTATAAACAACACGGATTCTTGAAAAAGCGTTCGACTGTATCTAATCTAGCTTGCTTTTCAAACTTTGTCCTTGAAAATACAGACAATGGCGGGCAGGTTGATGTGATCTACACAGATTTCGAGAAAGCTTTTGATCGCGTGGATCACAGCATCCTGCTCAGCAAATTATATAAATTGGGTATACGCGGCGATCTACTACGTTGGGTAAAATCATACTTACTCAAAAGGTCACAGGCTGTAGTATTGGGTGGTTATCGTTCTAACTTCATTGAAATACCTAGCGGTGTACCACAAGGATCCCATTTGGGACCTCTTTTCTATAATGCATATTTATACGATATTACTGACTCTTTTAAACACTCTGAACATTTAATGTACGCTGACGACAAAAAAATATTTTACAAAATAACTTCATTAGGTGACTGTACAGCTCTCCAACAAGACCTAAATAATTTACATAATTACTACACACGAAATAAGATCACAGTTAACGTCAATAAATGTCAATGCATCAGTTACACACGAAAGAAGAACCCTATAACGTACTCGTACCAATTTAATGGAATAACTATTGATAAAGTCGAGATAGTGCGAGACTTAGGAGTCATGTTCGATAAGAAATTAGCATTTTCAAATCACATAGACCTTATTACTAACAAAGCTTACAAAAATTTAGGATTTGTTTTCAGAACCTGCAAGGTATTTAAAAACATTGAAGCGCTTAAATCTGTATACTTTGCCTATGTTCGCAGCGTTCTAGAATACGCGTGTCCAATATGGTCCCCTCAATATATTATATATAAAAATCAAATTGAACGGGTTCAAAAAAGATTCATAAACCACCTTAACTACCGCCTCCGCAAACCTCTTATGTCCTACGAAATTAGCTGTCGGACACATGGACTGTTAACACTCGATGAACGACGTATACTGTTGGAAATGTGTTTACTTTACGACATACTGAATGGTAGGCTGGACTGTCCGGATTTGTTATCACAGGTCAAATTTAATGCTCCCCTACGACGCACTCGCCACACGCCAATGTTACATGTACCTCGGCATGCAACTAACTATGCTAGTAATTGTGTACTCACTCGTATTGCTCGAACATATAACAACAACTTCTCTCAAGTTGACATTTTTAACTGTACAAAACCGAGTTTTAAAGCTCAGGTTAAAAACATTATTACCAATAAAAACAAATAGCACGCAACTACGTTCTGTACACCAATAAGCATTTACCATGTTTATTTTATTTTTTTTATTATTATAATTATTTTTTTTTTTTTTTTATATGGTGTATTTAACCTTTGTTTCTAATTTAAAGCCATTATTTTATTTGTTTGTTTAAAGTCCGTTCGCATGGTAAACATTATTTAAGTTATAAAGGGAAACCTATTATTAGCCTTACTCAACTATTTTATATTTATTTGTAATGCATTATATGTATCGCCGTTGGTTTTCTAAATAAATAAAAAAAAAAAAAGTCATATAATTACGTTAAAGGTTTTTAAATAATTTATTTTATTAACCTCTTTTAACTTCTTCCTCAGATCCTCCCGGAGCTCCATACATTGAAGGATACGCTGAAGGGGAGACGGTGCGTCGGGGACAGAGCTTGGAGCTCGTCTGCAGGAGTCGGGGAGGAAACCCACCAGCCCAGCTTATCTGGTACAAAAACGGGGAGCAAATCCGCATGGCTTATCGGTAAGTAATAAGATATTTTGTACACTACAGTATTTTTGTTCCTTGCTTAAATTGTTCGTAATAATTATACTCAATTGACTACTGAGATTTTATGTTAATTTTGTGAAATGACTTTGGTTGAGTGACGTAAGGTGTTAATTTGGCTAGCAATTAAATTCCTCGAATGCAGGTACACACGACGGCACATCAACCTACACAAAACCATTTTAACCTGATCTCTCTACTACGGTGTGCGATCCGTAGTGGAGAGTTCAGGTTATAATAGTTTAGTATAGGTTGACCTGCCGACGTGTGGACATTATGTATTAAAACTGGTTTTCGATAATGGAATACCACACACTACCTACAGTACTGTCTCTCCTCCCCTTTTAAATCCATCCAAAGGTTGTCTTGAAAAGATCGCTTTTAGCGATAAGACCGCCCATTGTGTCACCCCATTTTTAAGTTTTAGGTATACTGTTATCGTTGTAATTTGTATAGTGTACATAATAAAGAATATGCTATCTATCTATCTAAAACTCATCTCATCAGTGTATAATGGTGTAATATCATCCTTACTAATAATATTATAAAAGCGAAAGTGAGTTTGTTTGTTTGTTACGTCTTCACGCCTAAATGACTAAACCGACTTTGATGAATTTTGGTACAAAAATTGTTGAGACCCTAAAGACGGACATAGGCTAGTTTTATTTTTAATGAGTAATAAGGGAGACAGAGGGAAGAAAAGAGAAATCTTAGCTTTGCTATTACAATCAATAAGGCGTAAGGGCAAAAACTACAGGAAAGGGGAACTGTGTTACCCCGAATTTAACGCAAAACCTAGAACAAATATAAAGTCCAAGCGTAACGCATGTAACGTAGAGGAAAAGGCGATGGAGTGTCTACTGCACATAAATATAAAATAAATAAAATAAAAAAGCCTTTATTTGACCTCACTTACAAAAAAGTTTTTCCTTAGATTACTATGTTATTATTACTTATATCTACTTATTAAATGTTTATACCTATAACTACTATTATTTAACTTTACCTTAGATTCTTTCTTTTAACTAGCTAATAATAAAATGTTCATATTTACAAAACTACTATTTTACTTTTCTTAGTATAATATTTACTTAATATTACTTAATATCTATAATAGTGTCTATAACTACTATTTAGCTAGTTATTGAGGTCCCCGTCTACTGCACATACCATGCTCAAAATGTGAGAATTAAATCTACAAACAAATCCTGTGATCAAGCAATGATGTGTACTCTAGAAAATGTCAATATCATAACGTGATCACATTTTTTTCTTTTCTAAAGACGGGATTTAAACCACTTGACAACCTTCCCAGATATATCAGTAATGGACTCTCCAGAGATTTCCAATTAAAAGTTCTTCAAACCAATAAAATATTTTAAAAAACAAACGTTCCCACACACTTACATTTAAATTAAAAGGATTGAAAAATCTCAAAAGTCTTCAGGACCTTTGAAAAGAATCTTATTACATGAAATGTAATTAGTGAACATTCTAATTAAACCTGAGTTTAATTAGATTTTTTTGTAGAAAATGAATCTGAATTTGATGTTCGAAATGAGATTTTTCTTTGAAGGACCACCACCTTAAGTAGGGATAGTGATATAAATTAATCAAAATATATGTTTCATTTCGTTTACATTGTCGCGGAAGTTAAATTTCAGAAACTTGATTCCGGGGTAGGGAAATTCAATTTATGAATTTTATAATATTTTTTTTATTTATTGTTTCTTATGTGCCGTACACCTCTCCAAAGTTCGAATGAATCAGTTTCTTCTAGGCAAGCGGGCTCCACCCTATCTAGTAAACCCTAAGTAGCAAGCATATCCTACTTCCTACTATATTTAATATTATAAATGAGAATGTTTGGAGGATGGATGTATAGATATTTGTTACTCCTTCGCGTCAAAACGGCTGAACGGATCTTGATAAAATTTAGCACAATAACACATAGAATACTTTATTTTTCGATCATCACAAAAACTTTGCCCCACACTAGGAATTTCTCCTGTATCGTGGGTGCGTTTACAAACATTCAATCTCACATACACAAACAGTCAGACCCGCAACAACTATCTGTAGGCCATACAAATATTTGTTCCGTGCGTGGATCGAACCCGCGACACACAGCGCAACAGTCGATCACTCAGCCACTGCGCCAACCGTGTCGTCAAATTTAGTAGAAAGTCCATCAACCTCATCACCTGCCCAGCCTTTTCCTCACAATGTTTAGAGTTGGCTTCCAGTCTAACAGACAGCTGCTGAAAACCAGTATTTTATTATCTGACCCACACAACTTGAAATGCCGGGTAATGCGATACCCCTTGAAAACACTGGTTGCCAGATAGTCAATTGACATATTCCTCATGAAGGGTTGAATTATCCCAGCCGCTACGGGAGACGCCCCAGGCGCCGGCCACCGTAGATACGGGCCTGTGGACGGTGAGCAATGGGTAGCTCACCGTCCGTCCGTCTATTGACGACAGGCCGTGTCGACGGCGCGTTTGTGTTTCACGCTCGCATCAAAGAGATGTCAGTAAAGCAGAGGGGCTTGCCAGAGCCTCCGCCTGCCGGGGTTGCGGTTGTTCGAAAGAGATACCGCGGCCCCGGAACGTAAAGGGCAATAGAAGGAACATGGGTGGGTTTTAGTCAGTACAAGTCTGACACCCTCCCCGCACCGCCCAGAGCGGGGGAAGTTATTTGATGATTTCACACACCAAAAAAAAGGGTTGAATTATACCAGCCACTTAGACTACCTCTACTGCAAAGGCTTACCCACACTTTAAAAAAAATCTAGACCTACTTTAAAAAAGTCAATGTGTATTCCAGAGTTTTTTATACAGCATTTTTCAGTACCTAACCGTGCGAAAGTGCGGCTTACATAAATATTTATATGAAAGTACTGAAAAATTCAGCGGCGCGAACATCGAACCTGCTTCCGTTGCCTGAAAATCAATGTGGAAATAGCTTTTCGAATGTCTTCGAGCGAAAAATGTATCGCTTATATTAGTTTCTATCTATGTTGGCATTACAGACAAGATGGTGGAAAAAGAAGTTAAAATAGCAGAGGGGTCTTTCAGGGTCACTGCCTGCTGGGGTTGCGGGTTGTTTGATAGAGATAATAAGGCCCTGGAACACAAAGAACAAAAGCTGCAAACCGCAGTATCTCTTTCGAACAACCCGCAACCCCGGCAAGCGGTGGCCCTGGCAGGCTCCCCCTACTTTGCTGACATCTCTTTGAGGCGCACGTGGAACACTAATGCGTGGTCGACACGGCAAGGACTGATGATACTATTGGAAACTTTAGATATTCTACTGTAAGGAAGATTGTCGCTAAATTATAACAACCGCAAGGGCCAATCTCCAAGGTTAAGCCGCGCTTGCGAAAACCAAATACCATGCATTAAAAAATTATAATAAAATTGCGTGTACCGTAGATCATTCTAATCCAGTTTTTCTGATCATTGTTGCCTTTGCCATGAGTTTTGAAGGTAATTTAAAACTATGATAGTTTTGCTTCTAGATATGTCCCATGATAAGCTCTGTATGTGCTAATTAAAAATAATAATGTTCTTACAGAATTATTAAATACAGTCAACGTTTGCTTGAAAAACGCATAATAGTATCGCTGACAACAGTCTTTAAACTTAGCTTATTCAAAAACTGGACAAGAACAAGAAAAAAATGTCATCACATTTTTTTTTCTGAAGTTAAAATCTGCTGAATAATACCGCTTAGATTTCCAATATAAAGTATACAATACGGAGGGAAACGGGCAAACTCAGCTTTTTGCCTATAAAAAGCCCCCCCTCACCCCTATTTGGGGGATCGTATTAAGCTGGCAACAGATAGGGCGTATGTCCTCATGATTTATGTAAGCTGAAACATAGTGATGGGACAGGCTTATCGATAAAATTGTAAATTGGTGGTTTTTTGTTGCGAATTTACTTCATATTTTGCCGACAAAAAAGAGGATTCATCAAAAGTAGTATCGATAAATAAAATTGGTGGCAGTAAAAGCAAGGCTTTTCGGATTCAGAGCACGTTTTGTACATTATGTTTAGTGCTGTGTAGCGAAATGTTTTGCATGATTAGTTTTGCTATCTAATCTGGATCATATTTCGAAGATTCAGATTTTCAGACACCAGAAAAATATTTTTCCTAGTATAAATAACCCTATATTTATTTGAAACCTATCTTGTTAGAATGACTCCTTATTTAACAAGATTTCTAACGTCAGGCTCTTGCCCATTATGCTGTATAAATAAAATACTTTTTCTTGAATTGAAATTCTTTTCAAAAGCTGAATCAATAAAAACGATAACATCCTTAAACTATCGACAAGATCTTATCGATAAGAACCTACAAGTTGTATGCAACCGTCACTTATAAAATTGTATTAAGACGACGGAAACTGATTTATGGGCCTCACTAACTGCACTCGCTAGTGGTGCGCCACATATCGATAAACAAATAAAAATGCTGTTTTAAATTTAAATTGGATTCGTTGCATGTGTTCTTCGAACTTCGTTTGACATAAATACAGGTCAATTGGTAAACGTAGTAGTTACGTTTTTATTTTTGTAGTGTGTTTGTAGTTTTACCGGGAATTGGTTAGCTTTTATACATGGGGCTCTTTTTTCGGATGGGAAATCATCAAATGACTTTCATCGCTCAAAAAAACCGCGCAGAGCGAAAGGAAATGTCAGACTTGTACTGACTAAAACTATGTTACTTCTTTTGCCCTTTCTTGTATTCCGGGGCCACGGTACTTCTTTCGCACCAACCCCGGCAGACAATATTTTCGATGATTCAATGATTTCGCGAACACTCTCGTTGCGAAAAAATGCAGCAACGCGTGACGTTACACGTAACTTTATTGGGCTATGTAATTTTGATTCTAATTTACAAATAAAAAAACTAACCTATTTCGGATTTAATATTTTTGACCCAAAATTCAGATATGCGGAGTTAGCTCGCTGCTGCAGCCCTAAGCTCGTCAAATATACAAATGTTAATCAACTGATAAAGTGCCATTATTAGTGTGGTACCATAAGCTTACAAAAACTATCGATAATTCAGTCATTCTATCCAAACCTCGATTTAAGCCAATAGTTATCAATAGAAATGTTTGCCAACTATAATTGGGTTTGTAGTAGTTTGAAATCCAACATAATGAGATAGTTTATAAGTACAGTGTAAATATTCATTAACAACGATATAATTGAATATTCTATGACATACATATTTTGATAATTGGGTACTGTTTTGGTTGTTTAGATTTGAATTGTTTGTTCATGGTAAAGGTTTACTTATGAAATGGGTAATAGGATTATTTTGTATGAAATAATTTATTTTTTGTCAAAACGTGCGAAAGTGAGTCAACAATAGGGTCCACTTCTGCTAATGCCTGTCGGGTATTCCAGACTTGATGTTTATTTTTAGTTAAAAAATATGTTTAAGATACGCTTTACGTGATTTTTTTCATTTTGTCGTGAATTACGTCGGTGGCATTTGTATAGTTTATAACGATACAAAGAAAAGTTACCGACTTCAGTAAGTTAAGTCATTTTCCACTTCTTAGTTTTTTTTTAATTTTATACAAAAAGGTTTTTTGATTCTGCCGTTTTAGTCATAGTATGATGTATTAATTTTCCATTGTTACTAAAAGATATTGGCAGATTATATAGACATGAAGATAAAATATGTATTATAAAAGATAACTCATAAACTAGGCAACTTGGTACCTAAAAAAATGAATACGTAATCCACCTCGGGAGTACACCCTTTTGACTATAATAAAAACTTTGTAAATCGGTATATAATTGACGGTAAAATCGAGTAACAAACATACAAAAAAAAACATTCAGTCGAATTAAGAACCTCCTAGTTTTGAAGTTGGTTAAAATAATTTATATTATTACTTAAAACACTCAAACACCAAATAAAAAAATACTGTTTCCACTGTCCTTTTTTCCCTTCTATTTCGAGAAAAATCTCGACATTGTCAATTTTGTACATTAACTTAGAATTCTGCCAGCGCACTAATGAATGAAAATTACAATTATAATGAGAACAGTGACTAGCAAACAGGAAATAGGTCAAAGAGTAGAATTAGAGAAGTTTTATTAATACAAAATATCTTTTTGGTTTTATTCAGATCTAGACCGAAAGTTCGTAAATTTAGGTTTATTTTTCAGAAAATTTTGTGAAATATCTTCTTATACCTTTCATTGTTTTGCGTTTCAATTACGATAAAGGGAAAATTAATAATGTTTTTTTATTAAAGAAACAACTAGATAGTATTTTTTCTTTCAGTGTAATTTATATAGTAATTATAATTTCTAAACACTGGTACTTAGACCTGAAAACCGCGAATAAAAATGTTTTTTTTTTCTACATTGTCGTGAATTTTGCGAACATAATTGCATGCAACTTTATATTTACACTAGCTTTTGCCCGCGGCTTCGCTCGCGTTAAATTCGGGGTAACACAGTTCCCCTTGCGCCTTATTGATTTGTAATAGCAACGCTAAGTTTCCCTTTTCTTCCCTCTTTCTCCCTCACATCCCACTTTTTTAAAATAAAAATTAGTCTATGTCCGTCTCCTGGTTCCCAACTATATCTGTACCAAAATTCATCAAAATCGGTGTAGCCATTAAAGCGTGAAGAGGTAACAAACAAACAAACAAACAAACAAACAAACTCACTTTCGCTTTTATAATATTAGTAAGGATTATTTCGTACTAACCCAGAAATTCTTTTTAAAGTCTCTAAAAGAAATAACTCTACTTCCTACTAATATTATAAAAGCAACTGTTTGTGAAGATGAATGGATGGATGTATGTATGGATGTTTGTTACTCTTTCACGTGTTAACGGCTGAACAGATCTTGATGAAATTTGGCACAGAGGTAGATTATAGTCTGGAATAACATAAAGAATAATATAAAACTTTTTTTTCGATAACACGCGGGCGAAGCCGCGGGCGCCAGCTATTGTGTCATAAGAAATTAGTTCAGTTTCATAGTCTGTGTTTATTGAGTTACACCCTGTACCTATAAAAAAAAATATCACTAGTCGAAGATTGAATATTTTTACTTTAAATCCTAATTCTGAATCCACGAATTTGAAATAGTTCCACGTCCGTTATTTTCAAGTTTTAATATATTGAAATTCCCGCAACTTTACAAACACGAAAATACATTTTAAAATTAAACTCCAATATTTTCAACCGACAGCGACGACGGCGAAAACAAAACGCGAGCCCGTCTAATACATTTAAAGCTTTGAAACGGAACAAATCAATTCCCTAATAACAATTGAATACCGAACGTATTTCGCAAACCTAGCGGAAAATAGCCTTATCCGTTTTATCGATAATCAATTCCCAACACTAGTGCTAAAAAGTGGCCCTATCTCGATAATATTTTACTTTTTCCCTTCACTTTTTACCTGACTTAGAGTGTAGTCTGTCGATTTATTTAGTCTGAAGAATTTATGAGAAAATTTTCTTTATTCATTTACCTTTTTAAAAGGAAAAGCTGTTTATTTATTAGTTTGCAAGTAAAGTCAGGACTTAGGGGAAGTTTATGAGGATTCTTTACTCCCAACTTTTTTTTCTTAGAAATAGGATCATGAGAGGCAGATACCATACAATCTATAACCACACATGGTGATTTTAGAAATGTCTTGAGTCCAGAGGTTTTGTTATTTTTTTTTAAAGACCAATAGACATATTTTTCCGAATTAAAAAAAGGAGGTTCTCAATTCGACTGTATATTTTATTGTATGTTTGCCACGCGATTTCTCCGTCAATTGTGAGCCGATTTCCAAAATTCTTTTAAAAAAAGGGTATAATTATTTTCTTACTATAATTTTAGTCTTGAGTAATTTAGTCTATAATTTTATTCGATGTATTTCCTAACCTGATACTGTGTATTCAATCGTTAGAGAGCCAAATAAATAAAAAGACAGGTTCAAACAAACATTAATTATTCCTATCATTAAAGAATTTCAGTTTTGACTGTTAAGTTGTTTGTTATTTCAAGTTTGATGAAAATTAGAATATCCTTTGATTTTTTCGTAACGTGCTTTTGAATTATGCAAAAAGTTTTTAACTTTCATGTATGCAAAAGAAAATCAGTATCGTTCCATACAATATACATGAAATAATTCTGTCTCATCAAAATCAACTCTGAAGTTTACCCGTGCGAATGAATTAAGTTAACGATATACAGTTCAACCACACTCAAAGACTGTAAAACTAGCTTTTGCTTACGACTTTGCCCGCGTGGCTGTTTGAATTATACCACGGTAACTTACAACCAAAAGAAACGGTTTGGTACATTTTATTTTGGTGCCAATTATTATGCAGTTTGAAGTAAAAATAACTTACAGAAACTAACTTAAATACAAAATTGCGTCAAAAATTCCTCGTCAAAGCTGTCAATTAGTAATGTCCCCAAAAGACTGGCTGCGTTGCCACGTTGTATGGCAACGCTAAACCTCTGGCCAAAGTATAAGCCAGCCCTTAAGTCACGGCAAGTGTTAACTAACCGTTTTGAAATATTTTTAAAAAGGCTGTGAGACAAAGGACTATGAAGTCCCAGAATTTCAACCCCGAACAGTTCGAAAATTTAGTTCTACTATAATAATAATATTATAAATGCGCATGTTTGTGAGGATGGATGGATGTATGGATGTTTGTTACTCTTTCACGTCAAAACGGCTGAACGGATCTTAATGAAATTTGGCTCAGAGGTAGATTATAGAATAACAAATAAGATACTTTTTTTTCGATCATCACGTGGGCGAAGCCGCGGGCGTCAGCTATTACCAATAAGGTTATATAACCTAAAGCGTAAGCGTAAGCGTAAATATATATTTACGCTACTTGAGGTTCTCTGCAGGCGTAGCAGCACCGCCAGCGCATCACAAAGAGCTAGGAAGATGGGATGGCGCAAGATAAAAAGTATTTTATATCCTTACCCAGGCTTTGGTTTATCATTAAGCCAAATTACATCACACTCCAGTCAGCTGATTACTCTTAAAAGGTAACAAACAAACAAACAGACATCCTGACAAACACAGTGACTTTTGCATTTATCAAATTAAGATGGGAGTGTGGTTGTAAGCAAGAAAACCTTTCAAAAAGGTTATTTACTTCAAGAATTAGTATTCTACCTCCGTTCATAAGGTACTGTACACACATCATGCCTCCTCATATTTCTTTGCAAATAATGTCAGCAAAAAGGTGACATGATTTTATATTATCTACTAGATTTGGCTGAGTTCATGAAAAACAGGTCTAGACACGTAGCGAACGTGTTCAATCGTGTGAACTAGCGTTATTTGGGACCTTGAAGCTTTTGTCGGGTATACAGGAGTTGTAAGCTGTAGTGATTCAGGGTTTGAACCTCGGCAGAAACTTATTTTGAGGAATTTACATCCTCATCGCTGCTCTCAATGAAGAAAACATTAAGATCAAATCAAAATATTTTTAATTACACATAGGACTCCATGGGCATAAAACGTCGAGAAACGGCGCACGATTGGCGTTAATCGTTTCCTATGGAGAAGAATTGACAAGAAACTCCATGGTTATTATTTTAAAATCATTTGATTTTACAATATTGTTTTTAAGTATTAACGCTGTAACGTTAATACTTATGTATGAGAGGATAGCGCCACAATAAGTAATAGCTTTACTTTACAAAACGTAAAATAAGATAACAAAAGTTAACAAGCGTCTAGGAATATATATGGCCCACAATGTCCACTCATTCACGAGGAAATGGTGAAAAAGAAACTCTACAAGAAATAGGAAAAATCCTACTATCGTACTTTTAATTTGTTTTTGTCCCAAGATATTTATTTATTTATTATTTATTTGATGATGGCTGTTTGTTACTCTTCCACGTCAAAACGGCTGTACGGATGTTGATCAAATTTGGCACAAAGTTAGATTATAGTCTGGAATAACACATAGAATGCTTGCAATAAAACAAGTAAAATTGTGGAAAAGTAAGATTGTGGAACTCACTCGGAGCCTAGCATTAGAGACTTGAAAAGC
This sequence comes from Ochropleura plecta, assembly GCA_905475445.1. NCBI lineage: Eukaryota > Metazoa > Arthropoda > Insecta > Lepidoptera > Noctuidae > Ochropleura > Ochropleura plecta. The sequence goes on from FR997748.1 coordinate 12,897,082, forward strand.
ATTTCAATTTTTAAAATTAGATTGTGAATATTTATAATATTGTATTTATATATCTGTTTATGTATTTTTGTGTTATGTATGTATACAGTTAAATATTATTATTATGCTTATATGTGTACTTATATTTAGTTTAAGACATTCTTATTTTAGTTACTATTCTCTTCCTGTTCTCACACACTACTGTCTACGTTTCTTTCTTCATATTTCCTCTCGCAGGCCTGCTGGTAGAAATTTCTTTATAAATAAGCTATGTCTTTGTACTCTTTGTTTTTATGATGTTTTCCTGTGTTTTTTCTTGTGTGTACATAAATGATTAAATAAGTAAATAAAATAAATAAGATGAAACCCTCACCCCATAGAGTCAAAAGTTCGAAAACATATGACATTTACCAGCGTGGCGCAGTATGGCCACCCCCTAATAACCCTTTTTTTTAGGGTGGGAAATCATCAAATAACTTCCCCCGCTCTGGGCAGAGAGTGTCCGACTTGTACTGACTAAAACCCACCCATGTTCCTACTATTGCCCTTTACGTTCCGGCGCCGCGGTATCTCTTTCAAAAAACCCGCAACCCCGGCAGGCGGAGGCCCTGGCAGGCCCCTCTGCACTAATAACCCTTAAACTCATACATGCAGGATACAGGCTTGTATCAAAATACAATCTTACATCCCATGGCGTTGCTCACAAAATTGAGTGCCTTTCCAAAACACTAGAAATAGAACTCAAACCAACTTTTTACAACCCTTTTCTTGACAATATTACAAAACCAATATAACCAAACTATTGCCCCCCTAACACAACCCTTCTCCTCCTACCACCCCCCATTACTTATAGCCTTATAGTCACACAAAATACGACGCTATATTTTCTTGCAAAGAAAACTCTTGAAAATTGTATGCATATTATTGGCGTTAATATAAGAAGCCTGGTAGAAAAGACGTGTGTAGCATATATATTGAGTACAGGAAATATTATGGAGCATGTTTTACTAAAAGGGTGTAAGTAGACGTCTATGAGAATAATGCTGTTGGAGTGTAATTGTACGACTGGGTGACAAAGGGATTTTTTAACCGACTTTTACAAGAAGGAGGTTCTTAATTCGACTGTATGTTTGCTTATTTGTTTGTTACGCGACATCTTTGTCAAATTTGAACCGACTTCAATATATTTTTTTGCAATCGAAATTGTATTCTTAATTTTAATTATGTTGCTTAGGTAGTTCACTTCCATAATACATTTTCTTTAAAGAAATATTCAGTAACTACGGTAAATGAAGACTCGACAAAAAAATATGTGATTTACAATCATACTACAACTAAGTAAGCCGAAATAAATAAATAAATAAATATCTTGGGACAACTCACACACGGCTATCTGATCCCAATGTAAGCAGAGCTTGTGTTATGGTAACCAGACAACTGATATACATACTTATATAACTTATAAATACATACATATTATAGATAAATCACACCCAGACACAGAACAAACAATCATGCTCATCACACAAAGTTTGTCCTGGGTGGGAATCGAACCCACGACCTCCGGCTTAGCAGTCAGGGCCACTAACCACTAGACCAACAGGCCCGTCAAATTTTGAGAGAGAAGGAAGTTCATTGGTCAATAGATATTGTACTACTTAGTTGTCTGTGTATTGAAGATTTTCTGAGGTTGAGAGGGCAAGTAGTGACAATTTATCTACTACAACGATGATGGGCTACTCAAAACCAAATTAGTAACATAATCGGCCTGTAATGTCCCCATGACTGGATCTTAGGCCTTCCCTCAAGGCTCATGAGCTAAACGTCAAACCAACCCAGCTGCCACGGAAGTCACTCCGGGCGTCGGGCGCTTTGAGACGACTCCCGGCCACGTGGACGGTGAGCAATGGGTAGCTCACCGTCCGTCCGTCTAGTGTCGAGTGTCGACAGGCTGTGTTGACGACGCGTTCGTGTTTTACGCGCGCGTCACAGAGATGTCAGCAAAGCCGAGCGGACTCAAGGCCACTGCGTGCCGGGGTTGAAGGTTGTTCGGAAAAGATACCGCGGCCCCGGAACATAAAGGGCAAAAGAAGGACATGGATGGATGGACATTTTAGTCAGTAAAAGCCTCCAGTTCCCCGCTCCGCCCAGAGCGGGGCAAGTTATTTGGAGATTTCCCATACGAACAAAAAAATATGCGGGTATAGATGTCACATATATCTTTGAAGTTTTGGTTCCAATGCGTTTTTCCTCAAGATGTTTTCCTTTGCCGCTTTAAGGGTGATACCTTTAGTGATATGGCATAACCCTTTTATGAGAGCATAACAATACGCAATACCATCACGGAGCCATTTGAGTAACTCAATATAGTTTCTATCCCAATCCCAAAGGACTTTGGTATACAAAGAAAATTTCGTGAATACAAAACATAAATAATATTATCCATATATAAACAAGGTACTAACGAATAATAATGTTTGTTCGTAGTGATGTGAATGTATCGACTATTGTTATTTGAATTTATCGAGTAAACAGAACGAATAGATTGGTTGAGCGGGGAAAGTATGTGTACAATCTTTTTTTGTTGTTTGTATGTAGGTATGTTGGGTAGGGATGGGATGGTATGTGGCACAAATATGTTTTGTAAATGTGATGGATTTCGTGTTTATTTTTGTTCAATTATTTTAGTCGCACATATTGAAATTTCTATCATTTAATTTTGTTGTTATCTTATTTGTCTCAAAATATTCATCAAACCTTGGAATATTATTATAAATGTGGAAGAAACTCTATTTCACTGCCTGCACTTCACATAAACGGCTGATCAGATTCTAATGTTTGCAAAACAGGTAGACCATGACCAAAACAAATCAGTTATACAATTAACTTAGGATAAAATACTTACTTTTATTTCTATAGTATTAAAGCGAAAGACGCGGCTAAATACTACTTGTTTATCATACTATAGACCAAAAGCATTCCAAGATTTTAGAATGTTTAAATTACACGTGGTAAGGTAATTTAATGAAGACTTAGATCTAAAAAAACAGAGGATTAGGTTTTCGTCAAACAAATTATTGTTAGTTCAGTTTACTTTTCTAGGAAGTCTCGATAACGTGGACGTTCGGATTTATTTTCGTTGGATCCCAGTTTTTGATCCCATTTTTTAGGTATTAACGATGGGTCCCATTTGATATTACCATTGAATCCCATTTTATGACAACATGTGTACATTTCAGAAGAAAAGTGACTTTTATTAAATATTTCAAAAACACCGTGTGTGTATTTTAATTTTTTTAGGATTGTTGCCACTGGGGAATAAATGAGACAAATGATGTACTCCAAATAGTACTAGACTGGCATGAGTTAAAAATGATCAGGTTTATTTGTGATGTTTATAAATAAATAAATATGAACACCTTCAAAACAAGCGCCTCTTAGCTCAAAAAAAATTACTGCCGTCATAATTTTTCCATATTTTTATAATGTGGCCGTTTCTGGCACACAACACAGGTCACAGTTTTAACCTAACCTTTTTTTGTAAATAAGTAATTATCCTAATCTAAATAGTTCAGTTCCGGGTAAACAACTAAAAACAATCTCTTTTTTCTATAAATGCAAGTCGTTTGTGGCACTCGCCGGCCGCTGCCGCGGCACCGCTCGCTCCGCTCGCTCGGCTCGTGCGTAGGAGGTCACAGTTTTAACCTAACCAAACCTAGTTCCCGGCTCCTATAATTTGTTCGGGTAATGAAATTTTGTCCAAATCTTTTCGGAAAAACGGCAGGCACCCGTTATTCTAACATAACCTATCCACATACCCAAATTTCATCCAAATCAGTCTAGAAGTTTGAGCGTATTGGAATAACAAACATACATACAAAATTTCGCCTTAACTTATTATTGTGATTTTGTTGTTGGATGTACCCGCATTCAGATGTTTTTAAACATCTGGGATCCAACGGAAATAGTTTTTGGGATTCAGTGGCAATAAAACGTATTTTTTTAGTATTTTTCAAATTTGGGATTCAACGGAAATATATAATAATGTTTTGTGGGATCCAACGCCAAAAATATTAAAGTGGGATCAAAAACTGGGATCCAACGAAAATAAGCGGACGTTCGCGTTTCTTTATTAAATAAATATTTAATAATTTATTATGTTTTACTAGCCTGCGGATTTGTCCGCGTGATGATCGAAAAAAAGTCTCCTTCCCTATATAATCCTATGTGTTATTCCAGACTATAATCTAACTCTGTGCCAAATTTCATCAAGATCCGTTCAGCCGTTTTGACGTAAAAGTAACTCTCCCACTCTTTCGTGGATGGATGAATGGATATCTATCACATTAGGATGCCGTATAAAAACACACATTGACCTCATTGATGAGGTTCTTCAGAAAAATCAGCTGCGTAGCTCTGGCAGCTTGCGTGTACGACCACATATTTGAACGTGATCTAAAAAGAGTAATTAAGGATTGTAATAGATTTTTGCCGACTCCCATTGAAAAAAAGCGTGTGTATGCCTACTTAGTTTTATTAGACAATACCAAAGGCTTAGCGATGGCAGTGAGTTTGTTTGTTACGTCTTCACGCCTAAATGGCCTAACTGATTTTGATAAATTTTGGTACAGAGATAGTTGAGACCCTGGATACTGATATAGGCTAGGGGAAAAAAGAGGGAAGAAAAGGGGAGAGAAAGATATTTTTTTCGATCATCACGCGAGTTAAAGTAAGCGTTAGCCCAAAGTAGCAATAACACGCGGACGAAGTCGCGGGTGGAAGCCAGTATTGTTAAAAGCAAACAAAGAGATGCTGCTACACTTATCTTTCGTCGGCAAAAAGTATTTCCTTGCCCAGGAATTAATAAAAATACCATATTTATTTTCAATGTAACAAACCAAAGCTCTGAGGATTGAAAATTCTTTTTAATCTAAAAACAACAATGTTTTACCAGCCCATAAAGCAATATTTATTAAAGTCGAAAAGTTTCTTAAGCCAAAATATACTTTATACGTTCTTCGACATCGTAAAAATGTCACAGCTCTATTGTTAGTTGGTACAATAGTATCGACTGTCGATAAATATTACGTGTTGCGCGTCACTATGCTAGTTACATTAAAAATATGTTTTTCATATTTTGTTTTTGGCATTTTATTAGATGTTCGTGGATCGTTGCGCAATTGTTTTTGTTTTTTCGGGATCTTATGAAAGGTAATAAATTATTGTATTTTGTTGACATCAATAAAGTTTTGTTAGATAACAATATGGAAATACTAAGATTCACAAAACTTCACGCCTGTAATTCCTAATGGGGTAAGCAGAGGTGTATATAATAGTTCAAAGGACATTTCGCCATTTATGTTTAAGTCCCGTGTAATAGGGGTAACCCTATTGCCATCAATGGGGTACGAATCCAGACTCCCTACCTGCTACTGACAGATTTCTAATGGAAAAAACCACAACACTTGGCCCAAACGGGAGTAGAAAACCCTGGACCTCATGTTCAAAGAGGAATATTCTTTTTTTTAATTTACAATATCACACTAGAATACGTTAAGCGCTGAACAATGAATATTTGAATGATCAAAATCAAAATCATTTATTTCAAGTAGGCCAGTTACAGGCACTTTTGAACTGTCGAAACATTGACAACAATAAAAATGAAGCTACAATCCCAGTCACAAGGCATAATAACTGTGAAAGTACTGTAGTTGCCCATTCCAAAGCGTAGATCTCTATGGAGAAGAATGGGCAAGAAACTCCATGGACACTCTTTTAAATCAGAATATTGTTACAAAACCTTGGTTACATCATTCGTGTTAATGTGGTAAACTATGTGAGAACGATGTAGCAAGACGTGCACATTAAAAGTGTCCATAGTAAAAGAAAAAGAATTTCAAAAATACATAATTAATTAAAAAAGCTGTGGCAACTGAGAGATGATCATTTATAAGCAGGTTTTTTTTTTATAAAACGTTGCCCCGCACTAGGAATTTCTCATGTATCGTGGGTGCGTTTACAAATATTTAAGTTCACATACACATACAGCCAGACCCGGAACAACTACCTAGAGGTCAAACAAATATTTGTTCCGTGCGGGGAGCGAAACCCCGATACGCAGCGCAGCATTCAATCGCTTAGCCACTGCGCTAACCGTGCCGTCGTTATCTAGTTTCATCTACAACTAACTATGAGACCAAATTGTAACCCCAATCGTAAAGTTACGATTTCAAATTAAGTTGAAATTATGCATACGTGTTAAGTTTGGATGACAATGCATTATTACTTAGGTCACGTTATGCTAATCCTCCAATTATCCTTACTAATATTATAAAAGCGAAAGTGAGTTTGTTTGTTTGTTTATTTGTTTGTTTGTTACCTCTTCACGCTTTAATGGCTAAACCAATTTTGATGAATTTTGGTACAGAGATAGTTGGGAACCAGGAGACGGACATAGGCTAATTTTATTAAAAAAAAGTGGGATATGAGGGAGAACGAGGGAAGAAAAGGGAAAACTTAGCGTTGCTATTACAAATCAATCAGGCGCAAGAGCAAAAACTGCAGGTCTGCTTGGTGTGTTATACCGAATTTAACGCGAGCGAAGCCGCGGGCGAAAGCTAGTTATTAATAAACCAATGATCGAAAAACCATTATACAAACATCCATCCATCCTCACAAATATTCGCATTTATATTATTAGTAGGAAGTAGGATTAGTAGGATATAAAAAGTAGATACATATAAGATCTCTTTTCTTCTATCTTTTTAAACAAGACACTTTCTTTTTAAATTATAACCTACATTTGTGTCAATAGGGTAGTTGACACCACCAATCAATTGATATACTTTTTATGAGCTGTCAAAACGCGCTTCCCCCATAGATTTTGTATGAGACTCGCAACCGATGACGTCACTAAGTTGTCAAGTCAACGATGCAACTATTTATTGATTTAAAAGCAACTAAAAATCGAATTTTAAAGTTATTTTGAAATGAATGGAGTTCTCAGGTCTAGAATAAGGTGTTCTTTCAGAAAAATTGTGTTTTTAAATTATTGGTTAATGGTGTCTACTACCCAATTTAATTGACATAGACCATGAAACAGGGTTACCAGCAAAATAAAATGTACACCCTTAGTTAAGCGTGTTTTTATATAAACTATAACATTTAAACAGTAATAAAAGACTAAATAATTGGATTTACGATACCAATTTTCGAATACATAGTTTGGTTATAATCTTCACAAACATGGCTTATATAACACATAATTTTTTTAATATATTAGCGTAAAAAAAATGCCCTTAATATTCAAATACCTAACTAAACCTCACCCTATTTCCCTAGAAACTTAATTCATCATCTAAAAAACATGGGCCATATTTCAAAAAAATCTTGGGTTCTTGAGTCCGTAATGAAATTTGGAAAGACCTCAGTGAGTTGCCCCCAAGCCGGCCTTACGCTGCTCCTAATCTCCCGCTATTTATCATTCTGTCGGCTCGTGTCGGAATGTCATGATAGCTAAATTATCAGCTTCTTTTGCATTTTATAGATTCTGTGGTTTTTTTTTGCAATCATGGTGTTATTGTTTTTTGTTTTGAGTGCATTTTAAAAATGAAGTTGAGAAACCTATTGCAGTACTGTAGAGGAAGGCAGTCGCTCCATGTAAAATACTGGTATTCAGCTGTATCTGGTTTGGCTAGATGATGACCCTAATATACAGGGAACCAAGTTTAAAAAAAACCGGCCAAGAACGAGTGTTACTCGCGCTCCGTGGATTCCGTACAAATTTGGGACATAAACAGCCATATCTTTTGACTGCGTAGACTTAGTGGGTTGATTTTTTCACAGCTCAAAGGGACCACAGAGTTGAGTATAGGGCTTTAATTTCACTCAAGGCAGACAGACGGACGGGCGTCGGGCGCCGCGAGACAACTCCCGGCCACCGTAGATGCGGGCCTGTGGACGGTGAGCAATGGGTAGCTCACCGTCCGTCCGACGATTGACGACAGGCCGTGTCGACGGCGCGTTCGTGTTTCACGCGCGCCTCAAAGAGATGTCAGCAAAGCAGAGGGGCTTGCCAGAGCCTCCGCCTGCCGGGGTTGCGGGTTGTTCGAAAGGGATACCGCGGCCCCGGAACGTAAAGGGCAATAGAAGGAACATGGGTGGGTTTTAGTCAGTACAAGTCTGACATGCCCCCCCGCTCCGCCCAGAGCGGGGGAAGTTCTTAGATGATTTCCCACCCAAAAAAAAATAAAAAAGGCAGACAGACGGACGGACAACAAAGTGGCCAATTTGTTCCGTATTTTCCTTTTGAAGTACGAAATCCTACAAAAGACATCGAATGTACTACGTTCAAACAAGAATATATGTTCTTAATCTTCCTAGCAAAAGATATAGGTAAACGGTTTATATATAGTTACAAAAGCAAACTTTAATCTTTCAGAAACCTTTCCAAATAAAAGGTCAGGAAAGAAAATCTAAATAAAGAAAAAGATAGATCTTATATTTTCAGTACAAGGCGTATAACATCCTCATTTAAATAAACGATAAAACATTACTGAATTGTGAATGAAAAATAAAGATACCAGCTTTTTTTCATTAATCATAAATGGCTTTAGACTTTTGGTTGCCAGTTCTTAAATTAGAAAGTGATTCTGTAATCATTCTAAAAAGGTTTTTTTTTTGTATTTGCTTATAGTGCAAATTTACAGATGTGAACGCAATCAGCAACTCTAAACAGCGTTTAAAGTCTGCCAGTGTCATAGTTGCTATGCAATCATCATTTTCCTGCCCTCGTCCCATTCTATTTGGGGTCACACGTTTTCTTCTTCCATTCTCCCCTATCAGACGTCACGGCATCATTCACTCCTTTCTCCTTCATATCATTCCTTACACAATCAATCCATCTTTTCTTTGGCCTCTCTTAGTCACATGTCCTTCATCCTTCCTAATTACATTTAGGTATATACAGAAAAGAATTTAAAAGACGCATTAATATTATATTAAAATGTCTTTGATTGACACTTACAACCGGCCTAGTATTAGTGGGTTTCGCGCTTCGAGGGTTCCGCACAAGCTTGCAACATAAACGGCTTTATCTTTTGACTGTGTAGTTGATTTTTTCGCAGAAAGATAAAGGGTCTTGACAGAAAGACAGACGGACAGCAACGTAATCGTATAAGGGTTGTGATTTTTCCATTTGAGGTACGGAACAATAAAATTAAAAATTAGCCAAGCAAAACTACAATTAAATACATTAAAAAAAATTGCCTATCCTACTATATACATAATCCTGCTAATATTATAAATTAATGTTTGTAAGGATGAATGGATGTATGGATGTATTGATCTTTCTCTTTCACATCAAAACGGCTGAACGGATCTTGATGAAATTTCTCACAGAGGTCGATAATAGTCTGGAATAACTCATAAGATACTTTTTTTTTCGATACCACGCGGCGCAAAAAAATAACCATGTCGAGACCAAAAAGACCCCTATCTCAGCATGGCGCTGTAACATTTAATAAAAAATTATAATAGACCGTTCGCTATAATAGTAATATTTAAAGCAAAGTTTCTTACCCAAAAAACAAATGAACTTTCAGTTCCAAAAACAAATTCGAAAATCTCATCTATTCTACACAGATAATCAAAACTATGTGAAGCGTTTTCGTCTGAGACTGTTTCCCGAGTTATACCAGCATCGACTTTGGTTGGTGTAGAGTTACAAAGGAAAATGGTTCACGTTAAACTCGCGCCGGGTTAAGTAATAAGAGGAGGGGACTATTTTTGTTTTGTCTTCTTTTGAAAGTTCTCAGTTCGATTTCTCTTCGGATTGAGTTCAATTCGAGTTTCGTATATTGAATTACTAGCTTTTGCTCGCGGCTTCGCTCGCGTTCCATTCGGAAGCGCCTTATTGATTTGTAATAGCAACGCTAAGTTTTCCCGTTTCTTCCCTCTTTCTCCCTCATATCCCACTCTTTTTAAAAAAAATAATAGCCTATGTCCGTCTCCTGGTTCCCAACTATCTCTGTACCAAAATTCATCAAAATCGGTTTAGTCATTAAAGCGTGAAGAGGTAACAAACAAACAAACTCACTTTCGCTTTTATAATATTAGTAAGGATAAGGATTGTTGGTATTTGGACTTCGGTATATTCAGGTGTCTTGTGCGGTTATAGGGGATTATTGTTTTTGTAATTTTGACGTTTTGTTAATGCGATGCTAATATGCCAACCGCTGTCAAAGCGTTTTTTTTTTACAAGGGTGTAAAGATTGTCATTATTAACTTCACAAAAACGCCTTTTTTTTACAAGAAAATCAACTGCTCTCTGATTGGTTCAAATTTTGCTTTCTATAGCTTACTTACGCTCGAATTGAAATACAAATCACATGACTGTGCTTAATTAAGCATTTACAACCTTAAACCCACGGAATGAGAGTCAATTTTCGAGCAAGCGTGTTGAAAAAAAAAACAAATGACAATTTTAAAACTTGCACCACACACGCACGCCATCTCAAACTCTATTATCTTACTACTTTCGGTGTAATACAGCCGCGATACCGCGCCGCCTCAAAGGGCGCTTATTGCCTGTACGAGTATATAGCACAGTTATATAATATAAGTGACATTTCAGCTTAGAGAGAGGTAAATAAAATCTAATGTTTTTTATTGTTCTGTAGAATAGAATAGAATATACTTTACTAGCTTTTGCCCGCGACTTCGTCCGCGTGGATTAATAGTCCCCGTTCCCGGGGGATTACCGGGATGAAAACTATCCTATGTCCTTTCTCGGGTCCCAGACTATATCTGTACATTTCATTGAAATCGGTTCAGTGGTTTAGGCGTGAAGAAGAGACAGACAGACAGGCAGAGTTACTTTCGCATTTATAATATTAAATAAAGTACGGAAAATTACGGATTGCACACCAAACTTTAAAAACAAAACTGTTATACAAAAAGATGCTAAATCTATGGTTACAATGGCGGTCTTATCGCTAATAGCGACATCTTCCAGACAACCTTAGGATGGACTGTACGAATATAAAAATACAACGGGGGGTTATCAATGGTCGTGTGGTCTTTACCTCAAATGGAAAAAAAAACGGAACCTTTATAGGATCACTATGTTGTCCGTCTGTCTGTCAAGACCCTTTATCTCGGAAACGCGTGGAGGTGTCAAGTTGAAATTAAAACCTTATACTCAAATCTTGAGTCCCTTGGAGCTGTGAAAAAAACAAATCTCTAAGTCTACGCAGTCAACAGATATGGCTGTTTATGTCGTAAATTTGTACGGAACCTTCAGTGCGCGAGTATGACACGCTCTTGGCCGGTATTTTAACTCACATATTTGGTCCATTTTAGCTGTGAAAAAATCAACTCTCTAAGTCTACGCAGTCAAAAGATATGCATGCCCCTGTGTAACTCTTCAAATGATTTCAACCTACCAATAATTCCTCCCTTACCATCATTTCCCTAACCTTATCCCAACTTTATTGGGGTTGGCTTCGCAGTCTTACCGACTGCAGCTGAATACCAGTATTTTACATGGAGCGATTGCCTATCTGACTTCCACAACCCAGTTAAGACTGGTGGTCAGACTTTTGGGACACTGACTATCAGTAACGACTGTCAAAGATCTACAAATGACCGCCGGGACCAACAGGTTAACGAGCTTTCCGAGGCACGGAGGTAACTTTATATGTAACTGGTGGACACCCATCCACAGACCAACCTAATCAAGCGCGGCTTACCCTAAAGATCGACCCGAGCGACTGCTATTATTTGGCCACGAGCCTCCTGAACTCCAGGAACATAATGAACGACGCTACAAATGATCCAACTACTACAGGCCTATAATCAACTACAATTGGCTATTTCTAGCTCATTTCGGGCCACTAAAATGCCCATCGACTGACCCTCATGTGACCTGTATGTAATAGCCGCTGTTAACGACTGTCCATTGATGCTTTAGTTACTATTTAAACGGCCCTCTAGTTTGTAAATTAAGCAATGAACAGGGAATTGGTTGATGATTGGATTAAGTAGGGAAATTATTGCCTAAAAAAACTGTTCTGTAAGATTTGATGACAAATTAACTAAGCAGAGGTGTACCTGTTAGTACAGGCTACAGATTCAGAATTGAGAAAAGAAAAGAAGAGAGAGCTACTGAAAAATTTATGATGGAAAAACCTAATAGTAATTTTCCCCACCACACATCGAACCCGGATCTCTTGTTCAGAAGTCGTGCACGATTACTAGATCAACCAGAGAATTAGTGAAGTAAGACCATTTTTTTCATGCATATTTTTACTGTTACTTAATCTACATTATCTTTGTGTTTGTGGGTATTATTTATGGAGAAAGTTGGTTGCACATTTGTATATTGTAACTTCTAATATTCTATTATTTGTTTAGTAATAACTGTATTTGTTGATTCTTCTTAATTAATTAAATAAAATATGAACCTATTCCTTTTTCTTTATACCTCACTAGCCGTGCGCCCGCGGCTGCGCCTGCGTGATATCGCAAAAAAGTATCCTATATGTTAATCCAGACTATCACCTCTGTGCCAAATTTCGTCAAGATCCGTTTAGCCGTTTTGACGTGAAAGAGTAACAAACATCCAGACATTTCCATTCGCATTTATAATATTATATTAGTAGGATAAGAAAATTGTTACAAAACCTCTAAAAAACATTAGACGATTAGTTTACCTCCTCAAAACCGATTATTTCCCCATAAAAGAAAAAAAAAACTCCGCAAAAAAAATACAAAAAGATACCTCGCGCCAAAGTCACACGTCCCACTCGAGATGCGGGTATCCATTAATCAATCTATCGTTAAGACGCTCCACGTTTTTACGTCGCGACAAGGTTACGTCGAGAGGGTCTTGAGTTGTCCAAAAGTTTTATCTCAAGATGTATTTGGAACAACTTTCGGGTGTAAGTTGATGGAAAGTGGAATAGTTGGGTTGATTGTTGTTTAAATATTCGGGCGTTAGCTTGTGCGAAACTCGTGATTATGCTCGGGTCGATCTTAAGGTTAAGCAGCGCTTACCTAAACGTTAAACCATTAGTCTGTCATTTGTAGATCTTTGATAGTCGTTACAGGTAGTCAGTAACTGGAAAGTTTGTTAACCAGTCTTACTCAGGGGCTTTGTAATACCCAGTGTCAACTGGGTTGTGGAGTCTCTTCGTCGGAGTCGCGCACCGAGGCCTCCGTACACACTTCCGACATAAACGGCTATATCCTCAGACTGCGTAGACTTAGAGGGTTGACTTTTACATAGCTCCAAGGTATCACAGACTTGAATATACGTTTTTAATTTCAACTCGATACCTCCACGCGTTCCCGAGATAAAGAGTCTTGACAGACAGACGGATGGACAACAAGGTGATCTTATAAGGGTTCTGATTTGTTTCTTTTTGAGGAACGAAACCCTACAAATATTATTGTCCTATGTTGTCGTTTTTAATATTACATGGTCATGCTTTTGCTTGAAATCTTGAATTTTCTTCCTGTGAAGCTATTTAAAAGGTTTTCTTCTTTTTCCATGTGTTTCTAGAAACTTAACTTCAAAAGCTCCATCCTGTTCCATAGTTTCTTTATAAAAAAAGTTAGAAGTTTTTATAGTTCTAACAAGAAAATTCATGTTTTCTTCAAACGGTTAGTGCCTGCAAACAATAAGTATAAACTTAGAAGAAAAATACTGAACTAAGTACCCATTTTGCAGAATAGCAGAAAACATATTCAAGACAAGTTGAAAGTCCAAACAATTTCATTCATTCCGTTTTTGTTTTTAACAATAAAACTAAATTATTAAAAAAAATATGTCAAATACAATATTAAAAAAAAAAAAAAATCGAACCGAGTTTGTATTTACAACAAAATTTTAATTACAACACAAATATAAACCTGTCACTTTTAAAAAACCCATAAGTTCGTTAAAGCGCTAAAACGCCTATCTATCTTAGGTTTTTAAATTGTAAATTCAAACGAAGGAAACCGGATTAAAAACAACTAACAGTCTGTGTTACAAATAAAGCTAGTTCCACACTTATACTTACTTTAAAAAAAAAAGTCCCATAACGCCTAGACTCCAACGAATAAAAGGACATTTCACTGGATCTTAAAAAGATATATCTCCAGCAGTTAGCGCTTAAAACATTTACCGAGCTTCGAGATTAAGTTATAAATAACGCCTCGAAAAATTTAGAGAGAAATTTATAAAATGCAGCGGAATTTAGAAGCGATAGCGCTTTTTTTGCTGTTTTGTACACGTTTTACGCTTCATTCGTTTTGTGTTTACCGATTATGGGGTCTTAGGTTTTTGAGTTCTTAAGGTTAAGCTGTTGTTTTAAAACCTATTTCGAAAGTTCGCCAGGGGAGAGTTTTTTCTGGAAGAATACTATATCGCAACGTATGTTATTTTTTCCATGATATGAAGTTTCATCAGGTGAAAAACAAGTGGCTTACAGATGGGTCTATGGACGATGAGCAATGGTTAGCGGCAAGTGCTTTAATATCTTCCCCCAATCTGGGCGGAGCGGAGCGGGGGGGGGATGTCAGAATTGTACTGACTAAAAGCCCATGCATCATGCAACCCCGGCAGGCAGTGGTCCTGGCAGACCCCTCCGCCTCGCCGACTTATCTTTGAGGCGAGCGTGGAACACCAACGTGCCGTCGACACGACCCGTCGTCACTTATAGGCGGACGGACTGTGAAAGACACGCTTGTACCTTTGATTTTTAGGATTCATATACCACACATGTAGTAATATCGGTTTGAAATCAAACTTGCTCTAGAGATATTTCTCGACTGTATATAAAATCAAGTCAGGAGCCTATAGACGATTCAAGATTTCATAATAATTATATAAAATTTCCTTTATTCATTTTCCCACGTATCAATACAATTTCAAATATTTCGTAAAAAAAATGTAATTTAATAATAGGTCTACGCCGGTATCGGACGGGGTCCAAGCTACCGGTGCTAAGGGCTCCAGAGACAGGAACCTCCTCACAATGCAGGCCGTTTCGAGTAGTACCGCCTTCTGAATCAGGCCCTTAATCCGGTTGGATTAAGCGGTTGCCTAAGGAGAGCTTCGAGAGATGGTCGTCGATGCTCTTGGCCATCAGGCCATTGGCCGTTACGACAATGGGCACAATGATAGCCAAGTTCACATCTTACATGTTGACAACCTCGTGTGCCAAGTCGAGATATTTTAGTTGCTACTCTTTCTCAGCTTTCACCAGGTTCTCGTCATGTGGGATGGTAACATCGATTATCATTACACGGCGCACTGATCTGTCTATCACCACCACTATGTTAGGCATAAAGTATCCTTACTATCCTTACTAATATTATAAAGCGAAAGTGAGTTTTTTTGTTACGTCTTCACGCCTAAATGGCTAAACCGATTTAAATGAATTTTGGTACAGAGCTAGTTGGGACCCTGGAGACGGACATAGGCAATTTTTTTTAAAAGATTGAGTTATGAAAGAGAAAGAGGGAAAAATGGGGAAAACTTAGCATTGCTATTATAATAAATAAGGCGCTGTAAGGGAACTGTGTTACCCCAAATTTAACGCGAGCGAAGCCGCGGGCAAAAGCTAGTATATTTATAAAAAAATTAAATTAAAAATTTAAAAACACCCCCGACCCAAAAAAAGTACGCAATTATTATGACAAAAGGTTAAAAATGCTAAACCCTATAAAAAGCAAAAAAAAAAACTTTTAACACTACGTAAGTACCAACTAAAGCATGTCAGACTATCTACTCGGGACTTTGTGCCACCTTTATGTCGGAGGCATAACCGCAAATTTTGAACTGCAAATGGTTATCTTGGCCTGCTGTTGACCGTACGTATGAAATTTTTGATTAAATTTTGTCGTGTCGGGGGACCGCTCTAATTTATTAGCCTAACGTTAGAAGCTCACATTAAGAAGTCCTCAATCCCATTGTCATTTTTCATACAAATTTTTTGAGTCGTTTCTAAGATCAAATTATTGTTTATCATTTATTTAGATAGAGTATAAAGTTTTTTTTTAATTCGTTACTTACGTTAACATTTTCGTTGTAATTTAAATATTATTTTGTTTACTTATCTTCTTCTTTCTTTACAAGTAAATCTTGTGAGTCATACTATTCGTCTGTTTTAATTTTTTGTCCAGTGTTGTTGTATCATTTGGTGTAGTTGTGTACATATTTAGTTTTAAAATACGAATTTAGTGATTGATCATTTGATTTAGGTAAGTATTTTTGAAGGTAAAAAGCGGTCCCCCGACACGACAAAATTTAATCAAAAATTTCATACGTACGGTCAACAGCAGGCCAAGATAACCATTTGCAGTTCAAAATTTGCGGTTATGCCTCCGACATAAAGGTGGCACAAAGTCCCGAGTAGATAGTCTGACATGCTTTAGTTGGTACTTACGTAGTGTTAAAAGTTTTTTTTTTGCTTTTTATAGGGTTTAGCATTTTTAACCTTTTGTCATAATAATTGCGTACTTTTTTTGGGTCGGGGGTGTTTTTAAATTTTTAATTTAATTTTTATTTTATGCTTTTTAAAGGAGCTCCTTAATTTTTCATTCTTACATTTAATTTATTTTATGTTTCTTGCCATTTAAGGGTAATTTTGTGCTTTATTTTTAAATTTTGGTCATTCTAGATTTTCAGCAAAGATATAAATCGGTTTATCCGTTTCATTCCGGCATTCCAGGGTTTCATCCGCCACATCCCATTTCCAGCATCAGGTCCTCATCAATTAGAAATATGAAGAGAACTAGTCCAGACAAATTCAACGAGCCCAAACTCGATGGGTTTACTAAAAGGCAGTCCAGGTTTACATTTCCTACCTTCGAGCCCTATCACCAGACCGGCTCAGAGGTTCCAGATTTCCAGCATCAGGTCCTCGTCAATTAGAAACATAAAGAGAACTAGTTAAGACAAATTCAACGAGCCCAAACTCGATGGGTTTACTAAAAGGCAGTCCAGGGTTACGTCTCCTATCTTCGAGCCCTAACAGCAGACCAGCTCAGTGGTTCCAGAAGACATCAATGTTTCAAATGTCAGATCCTACATATGCTCGCAAGTAAACTGAGCGTGGAACATTCCTATCACACCTAACAAACGACCTGATGACCTTGAAGACCTGAACCGATTTCCACCAAACATAGCTAAGAACACTCTCGACTCATATACCTTTCAAACAAAAAAAACCGCATTCAAATCGGATCATCCGTTTGGCAGCTACGATGCCACAGACAGACACATACACATTTACACACACAGACACGTCAAACTTATAACACCCCGTCGTTTTAGCGTCGGGAGTTAAAAAAAATATTATTATTTAATCTTGAATCGCTTCCGTTTATAACTCGCTCCACACAATCAAGTACTTACAACGTCTTCCACACGTTCAGTTTGATTTATTTCAGTCATAATAACTAAAAGATATCTCTGCTTTATTTAGAGATTAACAATAACGCCTTTCTTTTGCTGCGTCGTTGCTTCTACATATTCTTTTTCGACGAAATCTTTTGCATTTTCAAATTTCTTTTATTGAGATTTTTGAAGTTCCGTAACTCAGAAGGAAAAACCGGTAGCCTTATTGGATCACTTTGCTGTCCATCTATCTGTCAAGACCCTTTATCTTTAGAACGTTGGAACCCATCCTTTAAATCCATCCAAAGGTTGTCTTGAAAAGATCGCTTTTAGCGATAAGACCGCCCATTGTGTAACTCTATTTATAAGTTGTATATTGTTTTTCTTCTCATTTGTATGGTGTACATAATAAAGAATATTCTATCTATCTATCTATCAGTTCTTTTTCTGAATAATTTTTATTCATATGGTAATTACCCATGTATCAATTTTGGTTTTAACTCAATGAACAGTGGATCTGAGTTTTTTTTTGCACATGGAAAATTATCAAATAACTTCCCCCGCTCTGAGTTTAGCGAAGGGGAGTGTCAGACTTGTACTGACTAAAACCTACCCATGTTCCTTCTATTTCCCTTTTTGTTCTCGCGGTCTCTTTTTCTAACAACCTGCATCTCCGCTGGCCCTCTGCTTTGCTGACATCTGTTTGAGGCGCGTGTGGAACACCAACGCGTCGTAGGTGCGTTTACATAATATTTAAACTTACATACACAAACAGCCAGACCCGGAACATCAACTTGTAGGCCATACTAATATTTGTTCCGTGCGGAAATCCAAGTAACGACACGCAGCGTAGCGTTTCGTCAGTCACTCAGCCACTGTCGTTGACGACCACTCGGTTGACTTCCAACATAACCAACTAGTTAACGTGATTTCCGAGGCACGGAGGAAACTCGGTATGGTTACATATGGATGGTCCACAGATCAACCTAGGTAAAAAAACTTCACCTAAAGATCTACTAAGTGGCTGTTATTAGGGTTCAGTAACCAAAGGGTAAATCGAGACCCTATTACTAAGACTCTGTTGTACATTCGTCAGTCTGTCTGTCACCGGGCTGTATCTCATGAACCTTCTTTGTTTTTCTTTTTTATAACCTAGCCCCACACTAGGAATTTCTCCTGTATCGTGGGTGCGTTTACAAACATTTAAACTCACATACACGCACAGCCAGACCCGAAACAACGATTTGTAGGCTGTACAATTATACCGTGCGGGGATCGAACCCGCGTCACGCAGCGCAGCAGTCGATCGCTCAGCCACTGAGGCCATCGTATCGTCAACCAATAACCGTGATAGTTAGACAATTGAAACTTTCACAGATCATGATGATGATGAATTATTTAAGGGGGCCCATGCATCAATTTTTTATTTGCAACAAGTTTTTATAGATAACTAGCATTTGCCCGCGGCTTTGCTCGTGTTAAATTCGGGGTAACACAGTTCCCCTTTCCTGATTTACAGGTACCTGAAGGTTTTGGCCCA
This sequence comes from Ochropleura plecta, assembly GCA_905475445.1. Lineage (NCBI taxonomy): Eukaryota > Metazoa > Arthropoda > Insecta > Lepidoptera > Noctuidae > Ochropleura > Ochropleura plecta. The sequence goes on from FR997748.1 coordinate 12,915,990, forward strand.
GCGCCTTATTTATTGTAATAACAATGCTAAGCTTTCCCTTTTCTTCCCTCTTTCTCCGTCATATCTCAATCTTTTTTTTAGAAAAAATAGCCTCTACCAAAATTCATCGAATTCGGTTTAGCCATTTAGGCGTGAAGACGTAACAAACAAACTCACTTTTGCTTTTATAATATTTATTAGTAAGGATGGTACGGCACCATCCCAGCTCGAATTCAACTCGCACTTGGCTGGTTTTTCTTAAGCCATGAGATCCTTTTCTCTTTTTATAAACAAAAGACTATCACCAAATAATCTCCTGAAAAAAGAAAGAAAAGAAAAAAAACATTTATTTGGCCCATGCCACAAGTGCACACAAAATGGGATAAAAACTTAAAACTAAACGATAACAACAAATACGTAATTGTGTGTCTCACGAACCCTGACATAGGCAAAATCAATTCTCCTGAACCCTGACATAGGCAAAATCAATTCTACTTATAGGAACACCTATATCTGGGACTACCTTATCAGAAGTTAAGACGATTGCTATCTCTATAACAAAAAGCTTAAGGTGTCTTATCGTATACCCTTATCTACGTGACAATATCCATATTTGGTTTTACAGTGATAAAGGACAAGTCTGCAACTGAAACTTTGCTACAGGTGAACCCTATTATGTTTTGTTCGACCTTGGTTTTCAACCTCAGATTTGGGTTGATATGGGGTTTACATAGACTGTTGTTTACTAGCTGTGCTCCGTGGTTTCACCGGTATGATCCTAAAGAATATGAATAATCCAGGGTATAAGCTATCTACACTTGGGAGCAAATAAATCGAGCCACTACCTTTTTTCACGTAAAATGGTAAATATTTTTGGTAATATGGAACGTATCAATTCGAACTATATATCGCCTAAAAGTTTAGTTAATAACCTTTACAATGAGGGTAAATTATTGAATAATAACCTTATTGAATGATAAATTATTGGCTCTGCAAGAAAAATGGTAATTTTGATAGAAAATTTAGTAGGGCTAAAACAGTCCATAAAAACAATAAAAAACAAAATTATTGCAAAAAAAATATTCTTAATAACTGGTATTACCCCCCCGGGCCCTGATACATTCTTGTAGCCTATTAGTCATCGATCTGATCAGCGTTACGATGACATATTGTGGTATGTTCTCCCACTCTTCAAGCACAGCGACTTTAAGCTCGGGAATGGATGAAACAGCGGGATCCCTGGCTCGGACTCTCCGTTTTAGCTCGTCCCATAGGTGTTCGATCGGGTTCAAATCGGGACTTCGTGCTGGCCATACCATTTGTTGAATCCCGATCGCAGACAAGTATTCCGTAACGATCTGCGCGGTATGAGGTCTCGCATTGTCATGCATAAACAAGAAATTTTCTCCGACAAAACCAGCATACGGCATTACGTGGTTTTCAAGAATGTCAGTTATGTATCGGTCAGCTGTTAATCCACGTCTACCACTGCCACCGTTGGCGGGGTCGACGAAGACAAGTTCCGTTTTTCCGTCTAGAGAAATTCCTCCCCACACCATACGAGAACCACCACCAAAACTCACCGTTTCTCGAATGCAACATTGGGCAAATCTTTCACCAGGACGTCTATACACTCGGTTTCTCCCGTCATTGCTAAAAAGACAGATTCTTGACTCGTCAGAAAACAAAACTGACCTCCAGTCTTCTAACGTCCAATTAATGTGTTCTCGAGCAAACTCCAAGCGAGATCGGCGATGAGCTACAGTCAATTTTGGGCCAGTTGCTGGTTTGTGTGATGTTAAATTTCGTTCTTTTAGTCTTCGTCTCACTGTCCACCTACTGATTGCGACTCCTCGAACGTCACGTAACGCTTGCTGTAGCTGAACAGCATTAAGTCCACGGTCGCGCAACGAATTGGTTGCAATAAAGCGGTCGTCACGTTCTGTTGTTGCCCGTGGTCGGCCAGTTCCAGGTCGCCGAACAAAAGCACCAGTCTCCAGATACCTGCGGTATACCCGCTGTACCTTTGAACGACTCAAATGAAGTCTGCGTGCCACTTCACGTTGTCCGTGTCCAACCTCAAGTAAAGCTACAACTTGGGCAGCTTCCGTCGGTGTAGTATCCATTTTATCAGGTTATTTTGATTACACAGACACAGATAAAGACAACAATAACAAGTAATATGGGTATGATTAACAAAAACCTCAAATTTAATCTTTTCTTAACAGAGTACAATAAAAATGTCATAAGCAAATTAAATGCGATAATTTTATTCTACCCTTTAAACTTTAATAAAAATGAAATTTTGACAACTAACTACCCTCATTGTAAAGGTTATTAAATACCCTTTTAGGCGATATATGTTTCGAATCGATGCGTTCCTTAATACCAAAAATAATTACCATAATGCGTGAAAAAGGAAGTGGCTCGATTTATTTGCTCCCAAGTGTATATGACAAATCCTTACTAATATTATAAAAGCGAAAGTGTTTGTTTGATACGTCTTCACGCCTTAACGGCTAAACCGATTTTGATTAATTTTGGTACAGAGATAGTTTGGACCCTGGAGACGGACATAGGCATTTTTTTTAAAGTGAGTAATGAGGGAGAAAAAGGGAAGAAAAGGGAAAACTAAGCTTTGCTATAACAATAAATAAGGCGCAAGGGCAAAAATTACTGGTAGCAGGTACCTGCAAATCTCTGAACTGTGTTACTCCGAATTTAACGCGAGCGAAGCCGCGGGCAAAGCTAGTTTCAGATAAATTTGTAAAGCAGTTTGAGCATGAATGAACTTATAACTGTTGCCTTCATAATTGTAGTGTGACTACAGAAGGGTACCTGAACAGTGTGTGAAAACGCTGGTCACAACTGGTATACAAATATACATAATTCTTCTGCACATGTGTTAACTTAACATCGGAACATAAAGGGCAAAAGAGGTAACATGGGTGGGTTTTATTCAGTAAAAGTCTGACACTTCCCCCCGCTCTGCCCAGAGCGGGGAAAGTTATTTGAGGATTTCTCATTCGCAAAAAAAGGAGCCTGACAACATCTGCCGGCTCTGTAATTAGTTTAAAATTAGTTTTAATTCCTACTTAAAAAACATCATGTATGCGACAGGAACGTCTCACAAATACCATACTACAAAAAGGGACAACACAAACATTGTACATTCAACTTCTCAACACCAATCGAATAGAAAATATATATATAAATAGATATATATATAGGTCAAAATGGGACCCTTTTTCGGAATCCGTATTTTGATAGAAAAGGTCCGAATTACCGCACGGGTGGAAAATGGTTTTGAATGCAAGGAACCGGGGTATTTAACTAGGCTTCCGACGACGTGGCTATTATTGTGAGCTCAATAGGTAGTTTGGTAAATAAATAGTCGGTGTGTTGAATGTTTTGGTTGAGTTTTAGGGTTCGATATGTACCTCAAAACCCCTTATTTTTTCTTTTTTTTTGGGGTTGGAAATCATCAAATAACTTCCCCCGCTCTGGGCGGAGCGGGGGGGAGTGTCAGACTTTTACTGACTAAAACCCACCCATGTTGCTTCTATTGCCCTTTACGTTCCGGGGCCGCGGTATTTCTTTCGAACAACCCGCAACCCCGGCAGGCGGAGGCCCTGGCAAGCCCCTCTGCACCTCAAAACCCCTTTAGATACACTTTTTGTTCGTCTACCTGGCTGTTTTGACAATACTCTTTATCTCGGGAACGCGTGGAGATATCGAGTTGAACTTAAGGTGCGGTAACAAGCTAATCTTTAGGTATTCGCGGAAGTGAGGCTAGCTGCATACTGGGCATGGTCTGACACAAGTACACGACAGTACTGCATCGAAAGAATAGAAATAAGGTCAAAAATATTTCGGTGTTTGATTTTATTTGAATATCATGTCCGCCAAAATGTAGGTCATTTTGCAGTTTTAATTGAATATAAAAAAAATACAGTTCCGTGTTTAAAGAATATGGATATCTCTTTAGTCTATAACAAATGTTCTAAAAAAAATTGAGAATTTCGAGACGAAAAAAATTTTTTCGTGGTCTTTTTAAACATTTTTTTTTCGTAGTACTAGACCACTTTTGTAAACTGATTTTGTTTAACTCTTTACTTTATGTATTGAACTAAACACGGTATTTTTTTTTGGCTAGTGGCATGTACAGATACGGCTAACTTTGCGACGAAAATCTAGACGTTTTACGAAGTGTTTGCTTTGTACAGCGCCTTAAAACCAATAAATAAAATTAAAAAAGTTGAAATTAAAAAATACTTAAGTCTATAGTCCCGTTGATTTCGTGTTGAGTGAGTCAGCTATTTTTCATTGATACTTATAGATTAACTGTCTTGCGCGGTTTCATCCGCGTCTTTAGTTGCTGCCCCGCTCCCGTGGGTAGTAGCGTGATGTTGTATAGCCTATGTTATTTCCAGATAATGTAGCTTTGTATTAGTGAAAAAATGGTTAAAATCGGTATAGTAGTTTTGGAGCTTATTCGATACAAACAAATCTTTCCGCTTTATAATATTTTGTAAGACAGATACAGTATAGATATTGAAAATAATAAATATATGCCGAAACCTTTGGGACTTACAGGCGTCTTAGTACATAATTTATGCCTTTTTTATTAGAAACGTAGTTAATTTTCTTTTTAAATTTTAATTAACAAAACTAAAAGTCATGTCTAGACCTCTGTAATAAGTAAAAGAAATTATATTTGAAAAATCGAACCGTTTTTACAAAACGACCTTTCTTAAAGGTACAACTAAAGTTAAAAGTAAAAATACTCTGGAAACAGACTGACAAATTCTCAATTTTTTATCTTTTAAAAATAAAAATGCCAAAGCTTGTCAAACCATTCTTTACAAATGACCAGCCATATAAAATATCATTTTTTGTTTGTTTTTTGTAAAAAGAACGCGAATAAAATGCAGTTGTTGAATGAAACTTGGATTCGCGCCAACATGATTTTTATATTTCTTTTATCGAAGTCGGATTTGACAATTGATGTAGCTTCTTTAAAATTTCAAGACCGAAATATACATGCATTTGTGAAAACTGTAAAGGTGATGTTTTGAACGAGTATATTTAAAGCAACTTCAGCACTGAGACATTTTAACAATAAATTGATAATAGAACGGTCAAAAACCAAATCCCACACTCGAATCTGCTAAGCGAGCTCTTTTCGCCGCCACCAAAAACTGTTCCCGCTCCCGTCCAGAGCCCGGAGGGAAGGGAGGGTGTCAGACTTTCACTGGCTAAAACCCTCCCATGTTCCTTCTTTTGCCCTTTATGTTCCGCAGCCGCGGTATCTCTTTCGAAGAACCCACAACCCGGGCAGGAAGATTTAACGACACCAATGCGCTTTTTAGTAGCCCATGCCTTCGCCGCAAAATCGCATGATTGGCGGTCTTTTACTTCGGTGAGAATTCCACCATCTGACTTCTTTCATCAGGAGTCTAGGAGTACTACAGGTTTCACCCATACCTGGTCGATATGCTTTGCTACATCCTTACTAATATTATAAAAGCGAAAGTGAGTTTGTTTGTTTGTTTGTTACCTCTTCACGCTTTAATCGCTAATCCGATTTTGATGAATTTTGGTACAGAGATAGTTGGGAACCAGGAGACGGACATAGGCTTTTTTATTGAAAAAAAAAACTGGGATATGAGGGGGAACGAGGGAAGAAAACGGAAAACTTAGCGTTGCTATTACGAATCAATAAGGCGCAAGGGTAAAAACTGCAGGTAGCATGTACTGTGTTATACCGAATTTAACGCGAGCGAAGCCGCGGGCAAAAGCTAGTCTTTTATAAACGCCAACGAGGAGTGAAAAACCCTGCCTGGATACCGATGTTCTCGAGTTCATCATACCGTGTATCTATTTAAGTTGCGAGTTAATAGCTTTCTTTTGGATAAGGTCGTCTCCATCTCTGTCCTCAGGGTGAGATTGAAGTAAAAACTGACAAATGCTTGCACTGACTGGACAGGTCTACTCAATAAGTGTGGTGCTTTCTTAAAAAGACCACTTCAGACACTAATCTGCATAGTCCTCATGTAAGTTGACCAAGATTTTTTGTCTGGACTTTAAAAGAGACTATGACCTCTGAGTTTGTTTCGGCTGTTTCTTCTCAGAGTAGTCGGGTACGAAACATCGGCCTCATCTAGTTTTTAAAAAAGACGTGTAAAAGTGTTTGTGAAAACCTACTTGCAAAATAAACATCATTTATCATTATCAAAAAAAAAACCGGTTGATTGCGACCGAGACTTCCGTACAAATATGCGACATGAACGACCATTCTTTTGACTCCGTCATCTTAGAGGGTTGGTTTTTACACAGCTCCAAAGCACCAGAGACTTGAGTATAAGTTTTAAATCTCAACCAGCTTATGTCAATATCTTTGGCAGTCGTTATTGAAATATGAAAACTCTTTGAATTCGATTTACACTAGTCTAAGTTCTCCTGCGTTTAAGGCTTAAGGTCGCCTGAACACAGCAATAAGCTAGTGTGTTAATACTCGATCATTCTCTGTATGAACTTTACCTTTGTCTTGTTATAGGACAATAAAGAATCGACCTTATTGACCTGTAAGGTTAAAAGTCTGAAACACATGATTGATTGAATCTAGCTGATCAATTACTCTCGTACCTATTGTTTAAAATTTCGCTTGTTATTTGATATTGGGAATAAGGTATAAATTGGGCTCCCAAAATTACTAGTAAACTATTTGATATTGAAACCACAAAGTACGCAGTTAACGTGAAATCGTTAGACTGAACTTTACAAAAAAGGTGGTGTAGACGATATAGATAAAAGTAGTTGTCTATATTATTTTCGTTTTATTAATGACTAGCTTTTGCCCGCGGCTTCGCTCGCGTTAAATTCGGGGTAACACAGTTCCCCTTTCGTAATTTGCAGGTACCGACTACCTGTAGTTTTTACCCTTGCGCCTTATTGATTGTAATAGCAAAGCTAAGTTTTCCCTTTTCTTTCTCCCTTATGTCCATCTCCAGGGTCCCAACTATCTCTGTACCAAAATTCATCAAAATCGGTTTAGCCATTTAGGCGTGAAGACGTAACAAACAAACAAACTCACTTTCGCTTTTATAATATTAGTATAGGCTTATATTATATTAAGTAGGTTATTTTTATTGAAAAAAAAAAAACGAAATATTCCCATCATTCAGAACTTCCCAAATAATTATCTCTTAATTAAACAATAATTAACAACAAAAAGTAATTAAAATCCCATGCATCCAATGCAGTTTTATGTAAAAAGTCTTGATGCAATAAATCTATTAGAATGCAAGTTCACGGCTGAGAGACGGTTGGCGTGGGAATTGATGGGTATCTAGTGAACGGAACTCCTTGATTTAGTTTTCAAGTGTTGTAATGTGTTTGGGGGCGCTTTCTTTTTTAAATTACGTTGCCCCACACTAGGATTTCTCCTGTATCGTGGGTGCATTTAAACTCACATACATAAACAGCCAGACCTGGAACAACTATCTGTAGGCCATACAAATATTTGTTCTGTGCGGGGATCGAACCCGCCACACGCAGCGCAGCAACGCGCCAACCGTGTCATCTTTATGTGGTTGAAGGTAATAATAATTGTAATCGTTAATGTCTCCGGGCAAATTTCATTGATCTAATTAAACGCATTCAGTACTTGTAAGCCCGTTTAACATTACTTTGAGCTATATCATCATCATTTTTCTGTCCTTGTCCCATTCTATTTGGGGTCGGCGCAATACTTTTTCTTCTTCCATTCTCCCCTATCAGACGTCACGGCTGCATTAATTCCTTTCTCCTTCATATCATTCCTTACACAATAAAATATTTCCTTTTGAGCTGTTTGTAAAAAATCAATTGAATTGGAAATGGTAAACTAAGGTTTTGTACGATCGCGCCTGTTTGAGTGGCGCGCGGAGGCACTACACCGGGGGGAAAACCCGCTGCCACGGCAAGTTGCCGCTCGGCGGGCAGACCTCCGGTGCGATCTCATGGTGGCATGGAGAGAGCGACTGTCGCAACCCCGTGCAGGGCACGCCACAATAGCGGCGGTAAGTCCCCTCTTTGAGGAGTGGCTGGAGAGGCGTCATGGCGTCCTCACCTACCGCCTGACGCAGGTCCTCACCGGACACGGAAGTTTCGGGAGGTTCCTGCACATCATCGGGCGGGAGGAAGCGCCCGGGTGTCACCATTGTGACGATCGCCCGGAGGACACGGTGGAGCACACAGTGGCGGTCTGCCCAGCTTGGGCGGAGCACCGCCGTGCCCTCGTGGAGGCGATCGGCGGCGGAGATCTCTCGCGTCCGGCCCTGGTTCAGGCCATGGTCCGGAGCGAGAGGGAATGGGAAGCGGTCACCACCTTCTGCGAAGCAGTAATGCTAGCGAAGGAGGTGGCCGGGCGATTGAGGGAGAGAACATCTGCCCAACCCAGCCGCCGCGGGAGACGCCCATGGCGCCGGGCGCCGCGAGACGACTTCCGGCCACCGTAGATGCGGGCCTGTGGACGGTGAGCAATGGGTAGCTCGCCGTCCGTCCGTCGATTGACGACAGGCCGTGTCGACGGCGCGTTCGTGTTTCACGCGCGCCTCAAAGAGAGTCAGCAAAGCAGAGGGGCTTGCCAGAGCCTCCGCCTGCCGGGGTTGCGGGTTGTTCGAAAGAGATACCGCGGCCCCGGAACGTAAAGGGCAATAGAAGGAACATGGGTGGGTTTTAGTCAGTACAAGTCTGACATGCCCCCCCGCTCCGCCCAGAGCGGGGGAAGACATTGGATGATTTCCCACCCCAAAAAAAAAAAAAAAAAAAAAGGTTTTGTACGATGCAATTTATGTTGAATTGCCATTCTTTTTTCCAGTACTTAATCATTTATTTTATTTATTAAGAATCGTTCTAAAAGCAAGCTCCTCATTCCATACAATCCTTCATTCACTACAAACCTATTAAAGAAATTTTAAACAAACCTTTATTTGAGCTTCTTTACTGCCAGTTACTTGTATGTTTTTTTTTATCAAATAAATTTCCCTGCTCTGGGCGGAGAGGGAGAGTCAGACTTTGTCTGTAAAACCCACCTGTTCTTTCTTTTGCTTATGGTGTCTTTCGAGCAACGCGCAACCTCGGGTAAACTGCAGGGTTCCCTAAACTATATTTCATCAGCTATTGTAAGCAAAAATACAGCTTACTTGAATAGGTTTTCAGAAACCACATAAAACTTGTATACATTTTAAATTCTAAATAGGCTTTCGTTTGGCCACAACTCGCCTAATGTAAAGCAATGCGGATTATGGTGGAGCACGTTTGCCTAAAAACCAATTCACTCGAAATTGTCACACAAATCGCTACATCTCTCCACTTACACCACACTAAATAATTAGCCCACATGAATGCACGGGTGATTGGTAGCAGTCGTTGTCACAATTAGTACAGCAACCGGTTGCTGACAAGTGTCGGTGCCTCGACCCTTTGATTGTTGCACGGGTTGTAAGACAATTGGTGTCGCTACCCTACAGAAGGAATTGGGGATGGTTGGTGTTAGATAACATAGTGTTTTGGTGTGAAGTTTTGATACTATATAATACTGGCTTTTGCCCGTGGCTTTGCTCGTATTAAATTCAGGGTAACACAGTTCTCCTTTCCTGATTTGCAGGTACCTACTGCCTGTAGTTTTTGCCCTTGCGCCTTATTTATTGTAATAGTAAAGCTAAGTTTTCCCTCTTTCTATCTCATTTCTCACTTTTTTTTTGCCTATGTCCATCTCCAGGGTCCTAACAATCTCTGTACCAAAAGTCATCAAAATCGGTTTGGCCATTTAGGCGTGAAGACATAACAAACAAACTCACTTTCGCTTTTATAATATTAGTAAGGATGGAAGAATCCGACATAGTATGTTAAAATTTATTGTTTGTGTTTTTGTAAAGGTAATTTGTTTTAACAAAAACTATTTTTGACTATGACTAAGGGGGAAGTGTGGTGTTACGCGAATGGATAAAGCAAGAAACGAGTACATAAAACGCACACACAACCGAAGCCACATGCAATAGCTAGTAATATGAAACAATTTGGCGAAATGACCAAATAACCAAAACAAACTTCAGCAATAATGTCCAAAAATCGTTTAAATAAAACAGAAAAGCTCACATTCCCCTTCAACCCACAAAACCGGGGTCCACACACCAAAATGTAACCCGAAACTACTCTTGTTCGTAATAAAAACGATCTGTGGTCACCGAAGTATCCCACGGGATCGGGTTAAGGTGTTCTGTCTATGGAAAATGGGTCCATACTAGGGATGCACGGTACTTGCATTCGTATCGATACTTTACTATACCGTTGGTCCCGGCCGTCATTTGTCGATCTTTGACAGTCGTTTTGCAACAGCCCGAAAGACTGACAACCGGTCTCACCAAGGGGCATCGTATTATAGTTCGAATTTTTGGGATCAGGTTAACCAGATAATGAATTTGGATTCAAATAGGCTTGTCTCCAAAAAAAAAATGTAAGTCCGTCTTTTGGATTAAAGTTACGTCTGACGTCACTCATTGCGAAAAAATGCAGCAAGGCGTGACGTTACACGTAACTTTAATGGGCTATATCTTTGTCATTTTTATTCTAATTTACAAATAAAAAAATACGTGTCCCTTATTTTTGAATAATCTAAAAGACGGAGGAAATAGAATGTAATTATTTTGACCCTGGAAACTAACCTATTCTGTGATACGATTCAAGGATTGTTGGTCTTCAAATAGCGAATCGTCTTCTGCATAGACGATACTTGGTATCGATTCATATGTATCCAATAATTCGGATACCTGTACCGTTGTATCGATCCAACATAGAATCGTATTCGTTTGTTTCGATCAAAAATATTGGAGTATCAAGTTTTATCGATACTGTGTAAATAATCGGATCGGATTGTACATCCCTAGTCCATGGGAAAATGGGTGTTTGGTGTTAGCTACCATAACCTATAATGATGCGGTCTATTGGATGTTCCGATGTTTTGTTTGATTTTGTTTTGAGTTATTCAATTGTTAATGAATTATTGAGGGAATGACGATAGAACGTTTTTTTTTAGTTGTGGCTTTCGACTCACTCAAAACTCAGTTTTAAGCACAAGTTCCGAAAGTTGCTTTTGGTAAGGAAAATATGTTAGAAAATCTAAGAGGCGATTTCTGCATTTTCAAGCGTTTGTTTTTTAACCTTATTCTCAATGACCCAAATACTGGATTGGGGAGTTTTTACTCTCATTTCATTATTAAATCACGGCTTTATTCCCCGATGGGGTAAGCAGAGGTTTACCCAACAGTATACCCACATTTCGCCTGATATGTTTAAGTTCTATGTAACAGGGGCGTCTATTTCTGCCTACCTCTCATTTCAGCAATATATAAATTGTTCTTCACTAGATTTTGAACATGGAATGAGCATTCTAAATTTGAATTTATTGATACTGCTATTTTAATTGCTTTAGTGTGTGTCAAGCTGGCCAACTGGCTTGGTAAGACTAGTTGTCACACCGACAACCAGTCTTACCAAGTGATATCGTATTACCCAGTATTCATTGGGTGGTGGAAGTCAGATCAGATTCGCTCCGCGTAAAATAGATAGATAGTGCTAGTGCAAGTCCGTGTTAATAATACAAGTAAAATCCTGCTGATACTTAATTGGACATCCGTGAAGATCTCCAAAAGTATTGGATTTAAAATTCGTCACTCTAACGCAGTATTACTGAGTGCTCCAGCCGCTTTAAAATTTAAACATCCCAAGAATTTCAAAGAGGAAATTATTCATCTTGGGAAAGGGGAAACTTTGAAACTGGAGACGGTAGAGTTCTAGGTGCCCGAACAATATTTATAGAAAATAAAATATAGACTTCCAGAAGATGCGGTTAAGCGGTTTTTGCAACTTTCGCTGTGTTTTTAGTTTTTGAATACCTGAGCGGGAGAAGTTTGAGATCTTTAAGATTCTTTTCGATTATTTTTTGCACGGATTTTTTTCGTAAATTATTTAAGAGTTTGAAGTGGTAGGGTTATATCCTTACTTATATTATAAAAGCGAAAGTGAGTTTGTTTGTTTCGTCTTCACGCCTTAACGGCCGATTTGATGATTTTTGGTACAGAGATAGTTGGGACCCTAGAGACGAACATAGGCTACTATTTTTTTAAATAACGTGGTAAATGAGGGAGAAAGAGGGAAGAAAAGAGAAAACTTGGCATTGCTATTACAATCAATATGGCGCAAGGGCAAAAACTACAGGTAGCAGGTACCTGCAAATCAGGAAAGGGGAACGGTGTTATCCCGAATTTAACGCGAGCGAAGCCGCGGGCAAAAGCTAGTAATAATATTATTTTCTTTATTTTGTTTTTACTGGATGATCTAAAATTCTAGATGTTTATGCTTCTATCATTCAGTCATATCATTCTTCTATGCCGTGGGAATCGCAATGCGTAGCGCACCGTCTGTCCGTCCAGCGCGTTAGTGTTTCACGTGTGCCTCAGAGAGACATCAGCAAACCAGAGGGGCCTACCAAGGCCATCACCTACCAGGGTCGCGGGTTGTTCGAAAGAGATACCGCGGCCTCGGAACATAAAGAGCAAAAGAAGGAATATGGGTGGGTTTTAGTCTATAAAAGTCTGACAATCCCCCCGCTCCGCCCACAGCGGGGGAAATTATTTGATGGTTTTCCATCCCTAAAAAAGCCACGAAATGCCACTTGCACGATGCTACAGCAAAAACAGTATAATGGCGTAATTAAACGAAATTATCATTGGTCATAGTCAATATTGGCATCATTTACATAATTATTGCATAAGATTATTTAAATGTTGACTAAACGATAGGTAGGCACGTTTACGGGGATTCCTATCGATTATGTAAATACGGAAAACGTTGATTTGTTATTTATATTAATAAAACCTAAGTCTAGTGTGTTATTTTATGCAGATAACGAAGAGCTTTAGCCTACGAATTTTATAAACAAGCAAGGTTCTATGGATGTTTGTTACTCTTTCACGCAAAAACTACTGAAAGGATTTTAGTGAAACACTAGAATAATATAGTTTATTATACATCAGAATAACACATAGGCTACAATTCATAAAGATACTAGCTTTTGCCCGCGGCTTCGCTCGCGTTAAATTCGGGGTAACACTAAGTTTTCCCTTTTCTTCCATTTTTCTCCCTCACATCCCACTTTAAAAAAAAAAAATACCAACCAACGTTAGCCTATGTCCGTCTCCTGGTTCCCAACTATCTCTGTACCAAAATTCATCAAAATCGGTTTAGCCATTAAAGCGTGAAGAAATAACAAACAAACAAACTCACTTTCGCTTTTATAATATTATAGTAAGGATATTGTATATTGTATCACCACGCGAGTGACACCGCGGGCGCACCTAGTTTCAAATAGTTTTAGTTGGCGTCGGTTAGAGGACCACGTGTTTTCATGTCTCGGCTGTAACCAGAAAGTCCTCTAGGCAGTCTTACCAAGGGGTATTACCCATTGCTAACTGGGTTGTAGGCAGTCGTTCCATGTAAAATACGACTGTATTCAGCTGCATTAAGACTGCATCTTGCTGTTTAGGCTGGAAGCTGGACCCCAATATCGCTAGGAAAAGGCTAAACAGGGTGAAACTATCTGCTCCGTTGGTCTTACAGTCGCAAGGACGACTGCCAAGCACGAGTCCAGGTTGATTTCCAGGTCAAAAGTGTCATTGAGTTTTTTTTTTAAGAATTCCTCAGTAACAGTCCAGAGTTTGAAATTTGGTGGTATGACATCCCCGTGCCTCGATGAGCCGTTGGTCCTACGCGTGATCTCTCTTCGGTCGTGTTGTTTGCCGAATGTTGTTTGTTCGTGAAAGTGGGGGAACAGTATGCACTACGAAATCTCCCGTTTCAGTACTTAGACTGATTTGCCATTTGATTTTATTTATATGTCGCAGAATCAACAAAGAGAAATGATTGAAATCGTTATTTTAGAACAACGCCATCTATTATCGGTTGTCGGAAACGTCAAGCAGTAGGCTTGGGTGAGGTCGGTACGGTGTGGCAAGTCTGGTTTGACAGCTGTCAGTTGTCATTTGTGGGCATTAGAGGAATGAGCTTGAAGAGACGTTACTTTTTGGATGGACACGAGCGTGAGAGGTCGTTTTGCCAGCCTGTACCGAACTTACCGCGTTTCTGATTTAAATCTGTATCGATCATTAGCATCTTTAGTTATTTTGTTCTATTGATTTTGTGAAAGGACAATACAAGTGTTAACAAAAGTTTTGCGAGTATTATTTCGTGTCCTCCGCCATGATGTCTTGACCATCCGACGACGAATCTCCGTCATATATATCTTTAGATTTATCAAGATTTATGGTAATAATAAAAAAAATCTTTACTTAACGATGCATGGTGTCCGGACTTTTTACGCAAATGTCCGGGCAAACTGGCTCGTCAAAAGCTTATTCTAACCAACAACTCGTACCACAATGCAGCCAGTGTTGCAAGAATAGAAAACACGACAGCAAATTGCGTATGTAGTCATTCATAAAACGCAAATATTTGTAATGTTCTGACGCACGACCAGACGTGTTGTCTCTTAACCACATGATTAGCATTGAAAATATGAACGAGTTTAGCCTTGACTGGCACCATAACAACTCTGGTTTAATGGCCATATTGATCGATCAAGTTCAGCTGGGAAAAGTGCAATGAGCATACACATACCTGGGGGTCTAAAATGGCGATTTAGGTAGAATTATAATCCTTACTAATATTATAAAAGCGAAAGTGAGTTTGTTTGTTTGTTACGTCTTCACGCCTATATGGCAAAACCGATTTTGATGAATTTGATGAATTTTGGTACAGAGATAGTTGAGACCCTGGGGACGGACCAAGGTTATTTTTTTTGAAGCGACGAAAGAGGGAGATAGAGGGAAGAAAATAGGCGATAGCTCAACGTTACTATGCCACGCGGAAGAAGTAACGGGAGGAAGCTTGTAGTTTAATTAAATGACAATTTACAATATTAATTGTGTCTGTGACCATTTTAAGAATCTTAACGCATCACATCATCCTTACTAATATTATAAAAGCGAAAGTGAGTTTGTTTGTTTGTTACCTCTTCACGCTTTAATGGCTAAACCGATTTTGATGAATTTTGGTACAGAGATAGTTGGGAACCACGAGACGGACATAGGCTAATATTTTTTATAAAAAAGTGGGATGTGAGGGAGAAAGAGGGAAGAAAAGGGAAAACTTAGCGTTGCCATTACAAATCAATAAGGCGCAAGGGGAACTGTGTTACCCCGAATTTAACGCGAGCGAAGCCGCGGGCAAAAGCTAGTACATTATAATTCTGTCAAAAGTGCCCATTTTAAACACACTGCTATCCTTAGAAACTTCATTTTGTACTGTCTAAACCGGGTTTTAATGGGGCCAAAACCGGGTTTTCACGCCCTAGTACTCTCAAACTCGCACGCCGATTGAGAGTACCTCCTATGTAACTGACCTCTCTGAATGATATCACTAGTAAGGTCACATTAGTCTGTTGTGTACGTGTGTGTTTTGTTCCACAAACACTTGAATCTGTCAAATATCAAGACTGTTTGATTTATGCGTAGGATTAAAGTAGGTACACACGTCGGCAGGTCAACCTATTCTAAACTATTATAACCTGATCTCTCTACTACGGATCGCACACCGTAGTAGAGAGATCAGGTTAAAATGGTTTGGTGTAGGTTGATGTGCCGTCGTCTGTACCCAATAATGAACCGGTCAAGTGCGAGTTGGATTCGTCCTCTGAAGGTTCCGTACAAACTTGGAATTAATACATTTCTAAACCGACATGGTCTGGTCACCGACGTTATTAATAATCAATCATGCTTAATCCGTGATTTATTTTAACTAGCTTTTGCCCGCGGCTTCGCTCGCGTTAAATTCGCGGTAACACAGTTCCCCTTGCGCCTTATTGATTTGTAATAGCAACGCTAAGTTTTCCCTTTTCTTCCCTCTTTCTCCCTAACATCCCACTTTTTTAAATTTAAATCAAAATCGGTGAAGCCATTAAAGCGTGAAGAGGTAACAACCAAACAAACTCACTTTCGCTTTTATAATATTAGTAAGGATGATTTTTTTATTCTATTTTAAACATTATTATGTATGTAAATAGTTCTTCGGCAATGGAATCTCTAACAGTTTAAAAGTTTTTTTTTTATCGATCGATGTTATAAATTTAATTTGTAATCACAAATAAATAGTTATGAAAGAAAAAAGATAAACAAAATCACTTTTGTTTTCTATATTTGTGCTGTATAACATTGCTTTTTGCAAAATTACATGATTCTATTTTAACAGGAAGTTCCTTATACGTTTTGATTCCCTTGAGAACTTCAAAATATGCAGCATAAACGACCGTAAATATGCTTGATTGCGTTGACTTAAACTTTTTAATATTAATTTCAGTTTGACATCTCTACAAAGAGACTCCTGAGAAAAAAGGTCTAGACAGACAAACAACACAGTGATCCTATATGGGTTTGATTTTATCATTCGGACGTACGGAATCCAAAAAACTGGTTTTCCTCTTCACAACCACCAAGTCATCTATCATCTGCCTAGCCTTTTCCCAACTATGTTGGGGTCGGCTTCCAGTCTAACCGGATGCAGCTGAATATCAGTATTTTACATGGAGCGACTGCCTATCTGACCTCCACAACCAGTTAATACTGGGTAATACGATACCCCTTGGTAAGACTGGTTGTCAGACTTTTGGAACACTGACTACCTGTTACGACTGTCAAAGATCTACAAATGACAGCCGGGACCAACGGCTTAACGTGCTTTCCGAGGCACGGAGGAAACTCGGTATGTAATGGGTGGTCACCCATCCACAGACCAACCTAGGCAAGCGCGGCTTAACCTAAAGATCGACCCGAGCGGCTGCTATTATTTAGCCACGAGCTCCTCCAACCAACTCCAACCACCAAGTCATCTACAAACAGTTAAATGTATAAATAGGTATCGTCAAAATGAAAAGCAAAACAAGTTACCTAATTTCGTAAAATCTTCTTTGCATCAAAAACCTTTAAAAGGAGAACCAACAACTTGAAAAACAATATCACAGACCGGAAGTTGGGCTTATCTCCGCTTTTCCCCCTTTTGAGTCCGGGCTTTTGAATTTTTAATTGCATTTTTAGTTCAAAGGACTATATTCATGGTACTGTCTCGTTGGCTTTGTAGTCACAAGCGATGCTAGTGAGTATGAGGTCGTGGGTTCGATTCCCAGATGGGGCAAAGTGTCAAATAGAGTTGTCCATCAAGAGTTTTTTAGCTACTGAGTTTGAATTTGTGTCTGGTTGATGGCAATAGCCTTGCCCCCTATTATGTAGTAGTAGTAGTTTTTTTTTATGTTATCTTAGACATAACTATCGCGATGTGGGTGTAGGTAACCTTTTTTGTACGAATGTGAAGTCATCAAATAACTTCCCCCGCACTTAACGGTGTGCAAGGTGCGGGTGGGGAGTGTTTTACTGACTAAAATCCACCCATGTTCCTTCTTTTGCCCTTTATGTTCCGGGGCCGCGATATCTCTTTCGAACATCCCGCACCATACAGCGACACTTCAAGCTATACAATACCAGTATAACATGACCTCGCTCCGTATAGAATTCCCCTACAATTAGAGATCCGTATAAACTAGTTTTGCAGCTTGAGTGATCGCAGTGCGTAAATCAGATGAGGCGTGGTATTAATGTCTGGTATCTTTTTCACACTATTACAAAGTACATTACACTAGAAAGAGACAGATATAAATATCCTATCTTATCCATAATCTACTGTAGAACCGTGGGAAGACTTACGGACCATGAATTTCAATATTAATACAAGCTTCCTTGTACCGATAAATGGTTTGTTTCGTAAAAAAATCTATTATGGATGCTTCGCTCTTGGCATTTTCCCAAGATGGTCTGTTTGAGGTACCCTTGAAAATGTTTTATCAATATATTTGTGCACGACAGACGCCCGAACGAATGGCATGTAATTATACGTTATCTTAATACATAAGTTATAGAGTATATAAGTCTTAAAGTATATAAGTTTTAGTGTATATAAGTTCTAATAAATGTGTTATTGTGTTGTTTTTTATTGCCACCAGAGGCGCCACTTATAGTATAAGCTTAGGTATAGAGAAACTTTACCGTAAAGAGAACCGTTTTGTATTTTTGTAATTTTAAGGTGTAATTAATGATAGAAATACGCAGATTTTTGTAAATAGATTAAGATAAATATTAGGGAAATAAATAATGTAAATAGAGGTCTTGCCGTGGAAAATGGCCACAGTAGGTTTTTGTGGACAAAAGGGTCCCTTGCGCCTGATTGGTCAGAGGTTTGGGCATTAGTGCCGTGTGCAAAATTGTAACACTCTGATTGGTCAGGCGCAAACCAAATTAGGGTATAAAAAGAGGGCCATTTTTTATGGTAGGGCATTCCGAATTGAGTATCCAGAGGAAATAATACACGACGAAACTAAGAAGATCTTTTATTTCCCAAGAAGAACCTGCGTCCCCACTCTGCTCCAGTCGTCATCCTGCCGCCGTTTTACCCCCGGCTAGCTTCATGTTAAATAAGCTCCTGAGCGATCCCGTCACGTTCATTAATGGTCCTTCGATAGCCGGATCGTCAGCCAGCATCAAGAAAAATGGTTTTAACAAGAAGTCAAGACGGGGAACGAAAGAAACTCCGGCAAGAAGAGTTAAGAACACCTGCGGCCATAGAAGAGGCCACGCCAGGGAACTCCTCGACCAACGGCACGTCGAACACCGCTACCGACTCGTCGGGCACTAGCAGCGGAACTAGCAGGTCGACCGCCACGGGGAAAACCACCACTACGACTGAAACAGAAGACACGAGCGCCGCGTCCCACAGAGAAGAAACATCGCAGCGCACGTTGAAACCTACGGACGCCCGGTCAAAACACTCCGGAATGACACGGAAGAAACAATTAGCAGAATTAAAAGCTAAAGAAAGACTGGCCGAACTGAAGCTCGAACAAGCAAAGGCCGAAATGGAGTTACAACAAGCACGGGTCCAGCGTCTTCAAGCGGAATCAGACACGTCAGAAGATGAAGAAGAGTTGGAAGACGACCTAGCTTCAGTCCGCATAAGCACGTGGTTAAAAGAACCTGAAGCGAGTCGACTACAGCCAACGCAAGAAGAAAAGAAGAAAGAAGACCCCGTTGAAGTAACAACACAAGAAGATACACGTCAACCACTAATTGACGTAAATACCCTCGCCGCCGCTCTCTCTCAAGCGGTACGAAGCACAAGGGAACCACCGAAGTACATTCAAGAATTACCGCTCTTCAATGGAAACTGTACAGAATGGCTCGGTTTCAAGACGGCATATGAAGAAACATTGAAGTACTTCACAAGAACAGAAAACTTAGCGCGTATACGTCGAAGCCTACGGGGAACTGCAAAGGAAGCGGTCGGCTGTTTAATAGTAAGCCAACCAGACCCAGAAGTTGTCATCGACGCCCTGCAGAGAAGATTTGGAAGACCAGAAGCACTCATCCACGTCGAGATGGAGAAGCTCAAGTCACTGAACCGGGTCACAGATAACCCTAGAGATCTGTGTATCTTCGCCGGTCGAGTGACGAACATCGTGGGCACCATTGAAGCACTAAGAAAGACACAATACCTTCACAGTCCCGAGATGGCACGAATAGTAATCGAGAAGCTCACTCCTATATTAAAAAGCAAGTGGTACGACTACGTCACGAAGAAGAAAGAAGATACGCCTGAATTAAAGAAGATCTCCATGTTTTTAAATGAAGAAGCAGACAAGTGCGGCGCCTACGCTCTCCCGGAGTCAACCTACGACGACTCCACGGGAAAAGAGCGAAAGAACAGAAGAACAGAACGCACTTTCGCTACAGAGAAGAGAACATCGGACGAACGCTGCCCGCAGTGCAAACAGAACCACAAACTACCTGACTGCCAGCAGTTCGTTGACCTCGATACAAACGCAAGATGGGAGGTCGCAAAGAAAAACAACATGTGCTACCGCTGTCTTCGAAGCAAACATCGCCGACTACAGTGCAGAGCTCCACCGTGTGGAAAACACGGCTGCACCATGAAACATCACAAGCTATTGCATCATGAGAAGAACCAAGATACGTCGAGCGACCCCGCCAAGGAGACAACAGCACCAGCAGTAGAGGTCACATCCACAGTCAAGCCATGTGATCGCCGGCGTGCATACTTGAAGATCGCCCCCGTCATACTAAAGGGGCCACACACCAGCATTGAAACGTATGCACTGCTGGACGAAGGAAGCACAGTCACCCTGGTCGACGCGTCGATAGCTGACGTCATCGGAGCCGACGGACCCACCAACACTATGTGGGTCCAAGGCATCGGCAACGAAGTGAAGCATGACAGCAGCAAAGTCATTAACCTCAGCATAAGGGGAAAGTACGCGGAAGAAGAACACAAGATAGAAGCCGCGCGCACCGTGGAGAGACTGAACTTCACACCGGAGACGGTGTACGATCGCCACCTGGAAGACTGCGAACACCTGATCGACATCAAAGATCAGATCGCCTATCAACGAGCCTCACCTAAAGTGTTAATTGGTCAAGACAATTGGCACCTCATAGTATCAAGAAAACTACGCACCGGACGTCGTGACCAGCCAGTTGCCTCTCTCACGCAACTGGGCTGGGTCCTCCATGGCTGTCACAGCTCACTCACAGCCACCGTAGCATTCTGTGGGAAACTCAAAGAAAAAGAAGATGAACAACCGATCGAAGAAACAATCAAGAATTACTTCAAACTCGAATCCTTATGCATCGAGCCAAAGAAACCGAAAGAAGATCCTGAACAGAAGGCCATTCAGATCTTAGAAGAAACAAGCAAGAGGCTACCTGACGGAAGATTCGAAACCGGCCTGCTATGGAAAGAGAAGAACTTCCAGATACCAAACAACTACGAAGAAGCCGAGCGACGCCTGCGTTCATTAGAAAAGAAGCTAGATAAAGATGAAGATCTGAAAAGAAAATACGAAGAGCGAATAGACAACCTATTCCGATCCGGTTATGCAGAGCAAGCACCCGTTCCAGCACCAAAGGGGAAGACGTGGTACCTGCCTCACTTCCCGGTCATTAACCCGGCGAAGCCGCACAAGCCACCTCGACTGGTTCACGACGCGTCAGCAAAAGCCACCGGCATGTGTCTGAACGACATGCTGCTTCCAGGGCCAGACCTGCTGCAATCTCTACCTGGGGTGATTATGCGATTCAGACAACACGCATACGCCGTCAGCGGAGACATCAAAGAAATGTTCATGCAGGTGAAAGTCAGACCAGAAGACAGAGACGCCCTCAGATTCCTGTGGAGAGGCGAACGGCGGGAGGGCAAACCGGAAGAATATCGCATGACATCAGTCATATTCGGATCCACGTCATCACCGTGCACCGCTCTATATATCAAGAATAAGAACGCAAGTGAGTTTGCAGCCCTCTACCCAGAAGCAGCAGCTGCAATACACAAGAATCACTACATGGATGACTACCTACAGAGCTTCCCCACCATTACGGAAGCGCAACAAACAACAAAGGCAGTCGATCTCATTCACAAGAAGGCAGGGTTCATATTAAATGGGTGGACCTCAAACGACGTAAGAACCATCGAAGACTTCGGCCTACCAGAGCAAGACAAGTCAGCCACAGTAAACCTAGGTGGCACGGAAACAGAGAAGACACTCGGGCTGCTCTGGCACGTGAAAGAAGATCACATCGGGTTCAACACCAACACTATGAAGATACCAGCAGAAGTCAAAGAAAACAGGCGCTCTCCCACGAAGCGAGAAGCCCTGAGCATCATAATGGCACTCTTCGACCCACTGGGGTTGATATCACCAATCACCACCCCGGCCAAGAGAATATTTCAAGACACTTGGAGCTACAAGACCGACTGGGACGAAACAATACCTACAGAATTAGAAGATAGGTGGAAAAAGTGGATGACGTCACTCAGCGTAATAAAACAGCTGAGAATACCGCGGTGTTATGACGTCGAACCCAGTGTCTCAAGACAGCTACACACCTTTGTCGACGCGAGCGAACAGGCGTACGCAGCAGCAGTATACTGGAGAACAGAACGAGCCGACGGCAGTGTACACGTCGCCCTGGCAGCTGCAAAGAGCCGGGTCACACCATTAAAACCTGTGTCCATGCCCAGGCTCGAGCTACAGGCCGCCTTACTAGGTGCGCGCCTCGCACAGACAGTGAAGGAAGAACACGAGTACGAGACAGCGAGCCAGACGTACTGGAGCGATTCACGCACAGCACTAGTGTGGATCCGCTCAGAACCACGTACCTACAAGTCATTCGTGGCCCACCGACTCGCTGAAATAGAAGAAACCACCAAGAAAAACGAGTGGAGATGGCTCTCTTCTAAGGACAACGTAGCGGACGACGCAACAAGAGAAACGCCGGACAACTTCACGACTACTCATAGATGGTTTCAAGGTCCTCCATTCCTGAAAAACCCGGAGTCTCAATGGCCAAAAGAAGAAAAAGCTGTGCAATACGACACCGGGGAAGAAAGAGAAAAATGTAACCTGCAACAACTGAAGAACATCGGCAGTCAAGTTCCACTTCCACACATAGAAAAATTCTCCAGGTGGAATCGACTCATCAGAACAACGGCGAGAGTACTACAGTTCATCGACCTCTGCCGACCCAGCCGAAACACAGTCGCAGCAAATAGAAAACGCACAACGAAAAACAGGGTCAACGACCCCGATTGGCGTGTCAACAAAAGGGCACCAACCCCGACGCGAGCAATAATAAGCTCGCCCAACCACATCAAGCAATACCGCGAGTTACCCGCCACCTACCTAGCAAGGGCGGAACTACTGTGGATAAAGGCGAGTCAAAAGAATAGCTTCGCGGCCGAGATCGATCGCATAACAAAAGGAAACACGCCCGGCCACAACGACCGACTAAGCCAGTTCAGTGTGTACATCGACAACGAAGGTATCGTACGTCTGAAAGGAAGAGTGACCGCGGCCAGAGACATAGAAGAAGACACCTCCAATCCCCCAATATTGGAAGGTAAACATACCTACACACGCTTGTACATAGCCTATGTACATGAAAAGTTACATCACGGCGGCGTGGAAATGGTCGTAAATGAATTACGACAGCGACTATGGATTTTAAAAATACGCCCCGCAGTAAGAAACACAGTGAAGAGCTGCCTACCGTGTCGCATAAGAAGAGCGAAGCCATCGATGCCCCTCACGGGCAACCTACCAGCGGCGCGCCTAGCACACCACGCACGACCATTCTCCTTTACCGGACTCGATTATTTCGGGCCAATCGAGGTCACAGTCGCCCGCCACCGAGAGAAGAGGTACGGAGCACTCTTCACATGTATGACTTCCAGGGCAATCCACATAGAAATCGCCCACACACTTAGTGCTGACTCAGCCATATCAGCACTAAGAAGGTTCATGGCCAGAAGAGGATGCCCCAAGGAAATATGGAGCGACAACGCCACCTGCTTCAAAGCAGCTGACAAGGAACTCGGCGAGGCAGCAATCGAAGCTCTACACCACGAGACTACGTGTCACCGCATCAAGTGGAAGTACATCCCACCCTCAGCGCCATTCATGGGAGGCACCTGGGAAAGGATGGTGCGCTCCGTGAAAGAAGCACTGCGCGTCACACTCACTGAAAAATACCCGAGCGACGAGACACTGACAACACTGCTCACCGAAGTCGAAAACACGGTGAACTCACGCCCGTTGACCCACGTGTCTGTCGACCACCTGGAACCAGAAGCGCTGACCCCGAACCACATACTCATCGGGCCGAATTCCCATGTTCCGGTACCTGGCCACTTTGAAGAAAACGACGTGACAGCTCGCCAGCAATGGAAGCGAGCCCAGACCTTGGCTGACATGTTTTGGAGAAGATGGGTCAAGGAGTACCTACCCCTACTGCAACACCGGCGGGAGCCCAGCAGCACCGGCACCCAACCTAAAATGGGTGACCTAGTCATCATCTGCGACAGCAACCTACCACGCAACGTATGGCCACGGGGACGCGTCACGCAAGTGTATCCAGGAAACGACGGAGAGGTACGAGTAGTGGACGTCACCACCAGCAGCGGCCACGTTCTACGTCGTCCCAGCAGGAAGATCGTCGTGCTACCAACGGAGTCGCGGCGTGGCGACGGCGGGAGAATGTGCACGACAGACGCCCGAACGAATGGCATGTAATTATACGTTATCTTAATACATAAGTTATAGAGTATATAAGTCTTAAAGTATATAAGTTTTAGTGTATATAAGTTCTAATAAATGTGTTATTGTGTTGTTTTTTATTGCCACCAGAGGCGCCACTTATAGTATAAGCTTAGGTATAGAGAAACTTTACCGTAAAGAGAACCGTTTTGTATTTTTGTAATTTTAAGGTGTAATTAATGATAGAAATACGCAGATTTTTGTAAATAGATTAAGATAAATATTAGGGAAATAAATAATGTAAATAGAGGTCTTGCCGTGGAAAATGGCCACAGTAGGTTTTTGTGGACAAAAGGGTCCCTTGCGCCTGATTGGTCAGAGGTTTGGGCATTAGTGCCGTGTGCAAAATTGTAACACTCTGATTGGTCAGGCGCAAACCAAATTAGGGTATAAAAAGAGGGCCATTTTTTATGGTAGGGCATTCCGAATTGAGTATCCAGAGGAAATAATACACGACGAAACTAAGAAGATCTTTTATTTCCCAAGAAGAACCTGCGTCCCCACTCTGCTCCAGTCGTCATCCTGCCGCCGTTTTACCCCCGGCTAGCTTCATGTTAAATAAGCTCCTGAGCGATCCCGTCACGTTCAATATTTTGAATTTGTTTGTTGTGAAAATTTCGTTTTAGAAAAGATTTGCTGTAAAATATTGTTTAAAAGAAGATAAAAGGTTTTGAGTTAAAAGTTTTTGTATTATCTTTTCAATCATCTTGCTAAACCCCAAATTGTTTAAAAAAATCTTTTCATAATAATATGAAAATCTACACAATTGTAAACTCATCATCAGCCTAGCCTTTTACCAACTATGTTGGGGTCGGCTTCCAGTCTAACCGGATGCAGCTGAATATCAGTATTTTACATAGAGCGACTGCCTCCTAGAGTGACCTCCACAACCCAGTTAGTACTGGGTAATACGATACCCCTTGGCAAGACTGGTTGTCAGACTTTCGGGACACTGACTACCTGTAACGACTGTCAAAGATCTACAAATGACAGCCGGGACCAACGGCTTAACGTGCTTTCCGAGGCACGGAGGAAACTCGGTATGTAATGGGTGGTCACCTATCCACAGACCAACCTAGGCAAGCGCGGCTTAACCTAAAGATCGACCCGAGCGGCTGCTGTTATTTAGCCACGAGCTCCTCTAAACTATTATACTAATATCATTGCCAATAAGTTAAATGGAAATAACATACAAAAAGCTTTAAATACAGAAAGAAAAACTAAATAAAACCAAAATATGGAGCAGAGGTGTAAGAACCTAATAGTGTACCCACATTTCACCAGTAATGTTGTAGCCATAGCAATAAGAGGCGAGCCTATTGCCATCAACTGACCCGGCAATCGAACCTAGGGCATCATACTCAGCAGCCCTGCTTGCAACAACTAGACCTATGAGGCATAATGCAGCTGTGCCCAGCGGTTTTACCTGCTGCTCAGGTCCTCCTTATCACTTAGGGGTATTCAAAATAGATATTGGCCGATTCTCAAACCTACCCGATATGCACACAACATTTTACACAAATCAGTCCAGCCGTTTCGGAGGAGTTTTTTAACATTCATTGCGACACGAGAATTTATATCTTAGATTGTAGTAAAGTCTACTACAAAATGAAAAAACGAAACAAAAGGTTTCTGAATTATTAGTCAACGATTCAATTGTTATGAAAAGTTATCAAAGGGAAAAACAATGTTAGAATAAAAGCTAACAATTTAGATGAAACTGCTAATTTAGGTAATGAAAGGGTATTTTGAATAAGAATATATATTTTAAGTCATCATCATCTGCCTAGCCTTTTCCCAACTATGTTGGGGTCAGCTTCTACTCTAACCGGATGCAGCTGAATATCAGTATTTTACATGGAGCGACTGCCTGTCTGACCTCCACAACCCAGTAAGTACTGGGTAATACGATACCCCTTGGTAAAGACTGGTTGTCAAACTTTCGGAACACTGACTACCTGTGACGACTGTCAAAGATCTACAAATGACAGCCGGGACCAACAGCTTAACGTGCTTTCCGAGGCACGGAGGAAACTCGGTATGTAACGGGTGGTCACCCATCCACAGACCAACCTAGGCAAGCGCGGCTTAACCTAAAGATCGACCCGAGCGGCTGCTATTATTTAGCCACGAGCTCCTCAATTAAATATACAATATATTTTAAGTATCTAGTTCAAAAAGCTGTTTAAACCAACTATAAAGGTAAACGATATAGAAGGTTTTAATTTAGCCGAAGTAACTAAAATTGATGAACAAACTAATGAAGAAAATTGCTATTTAAATTATTCTTGAGTCAGATTGAGTAAGGCTTTTAAATTAGATAACTTAATACGCCCACTTTTCTGTGCTAATTTTGTTAAGATAGTGATTTAGCGCCGACCCCAAATAGAATGGGACAAGGGCAGGAAAATGATGAGTGATTTAACAAAATCAGACATAATATATATATGTATTTCTAAGTTCGTTTCGTTTTATAACTTCGTTTTTCATCATCAATTTTTCCTTGCCTACTCGTTGGAAATACAGAAAGAGCTATCAAAATGCCATAAGCAGTATTTAATTATTGACCTTTTTCCTACTTCGTTAGGGTCGACTTCCAGGCTAACCGGATTCAGCTCAATGTACCATTATACTCTTGTGAGGTCATCGTGCTCATCACTATGTGACCAACCGTGAAAAACTGAGCTAGTTTAATTTATGTTAAATCTAGCTTATGCCCGCGGCTTCGCTCGCGTTAAATTCGGGGTAACACAGTTCCCCTTTCCTGATATGCAGGTACCTGCTACCTGTAGTTTTTGCCCTTGCGCATTATTTATTGTAATAGCAATGCTAATATTTCCCTTTTCTTCCCTCTTTCTCCCTCATATATCAATCTTTTTTTTTTAAATAGCCTATGTCCGTCTCCAGGCTCCCAACTATCTCAGTATCGAAATTCATTAAAATCGGTTTTGCCATTAAGACGTGAAGACGTAACAAACAAACAAACTCTTTTTCGATTTTATAATATTAGTTAGGATTCTCAGTTATTTCAATAAAAATGTTACTGATATAAATGTTTTCTATTGTTACAGAACCAGTGGAAGAATGTCAGAAAACGTGCTGTCTTTCAAAGCTGATGCGTCGGACAATAAGGCGCGGTACACATGTGAAGCAAAGAACGTGATGATCAGCAACACTTTGAAGGCTGAGATTGATCTTACAGTGTTGTGTAAGTATATTTTGAATACCGTGTTCTTCTTTGGGGTCAGTAAGATGTATGAGAAAATTGCTCTTATCATGGTTAATGTTTTGGATTTTGTCTGCGGCAGAAAGGACTGAAAGATGTGATTTTAGTAAAAAGAAAAGTTGTCCGAGAATTCAAGAACAATCAGCAACTATTTTTTTTTACTCAACTGTGTACTTTATAGTTACAATGATATTCGTCAGTTAAATAGTTAACTGATTGTAATATAGCTATGAACCTGTCAGTAAAACTAAGGATTGAGCAGCAACTAGAGAACTGCAAGTTTTCGTCCAACAGCAAGTCAACATAGGTCAACGATGTTGAATATTCTGAACTAATTCATCAATATTTTAAATAAAAAAATAACAAGCTTCGACAAAATATTCGAAAATACCGTTACATACAGCTTTTATTACCGAATATTTCAAACAAACTCATAAAACACAACAACATAAAGACGGTCAAAGTGAAGTTAAACTTATAAGCTTACACAATATTTGACAGAATCCAATAAGAGGTATACAGGCAACGATCGCATTTTGAATGGGAAAGCATCAAAGACCAAAATCCCTTTGGGAAATACACAGGAACAACCTCAGAGCAATTAGATTGTATCACAAAGTAATAAATACAGAAAATGTACGAACAATAAGATTTTGAACTGAAATTTCCTACATTTTGTAGACTTGATATTTTATTTTATAAGTAAACTAAGTACTAGGATTATTTTCCAAATGTTTTGTAATCAGCACATCTATCGAAGTACTATGAAACTAGTAATATCTTGAGGCTGAAAATTGTGTATTTGTTCAAGTATTTTCAAGTTTAGTTTCATATTTTAGTGAATTTTCAAGTCTCTTCATAGTAATTAATATTTTCTTGTTATCAAAGAACATTTTTTTAAAGTAATAAGTAAATATTGTTCGATATTTCAACTCCTAACTTTAGTCACTTCTAACGTCATTTCACATAACGAAATTAATTCATTGATTGTCGCCCAATACTGAACAAACATCGTCTCTACAACGAATAGTTTATTTTGTTATTACCACATAAAGATTCTGCACCTTCATTACCTATTCTTATTTTTCACAAAACAACAAAAGACCTTGACCCGTTTCAGCTCACAGCACCTGTAGCATCATCCCTCAATTTCCTCTTAAACCTACCAAAGCTACCAATATCAAAACGCATAATGCTCTGTAAGTAGCCCGGTCCATCCCCTTAGAGCATCGAATCCTTTGATGATATAACTCTATCAGGCAGGGGGTAGTCAAAAAGCGCAGTCATTTCGTTTGCGTGTGGTGCAAGGGATAAATGGAATACTGTTTTGGGATGGTTTAGTTTTTATTCTACGACGTTTATGTCTCTTGTGTTGTTTTGTTTATAGTTGTATAATATCTTAAAAACACGTGTTACTTGTTCATTATTGGTCTAAGTACAAATGCTTAGTTAGAAATATTAAAAATTTCATATTAATTACATTAGTTTCTCTTTGGCTGATGTCAATTACAGATGCTTCCAATTGAAGTGACACGCTCTTATTATAACTTTCAAATTTGCATTCCGAATTGAAATTAAAATTTATAATAAGACATTATTCAAAATAAAAACCATAATGTATTTCTATCCAGTACCTAGTACCAGTACTGGTCACATGCACGACTGCTTAGCATGAAGTCCTTGTTTTGATTCTCTGGTCGAGCAAAAGCTGTTGCGTTTTCCCATTAGGAATTTCTCAGTTGAGTCTGAATTGGTGATGATGGCAATAACCTCGCCCCCTGTTAAGCTTAAACGTAACTGTCAAAATGTGGGTGTGTTATTTTAATTCCTGCCTAGCCTTTTGGGGTTGACAGTCGTGATGTTAAGTTCTAATTCACCTTGAAATTTAATTTTCGCTTCCCAGATATTTTTGTAACTTGCCCCGCAGCTCAAACAAGTACCCCCTAAATCCCGTCTTATTGTTTATTTACAAAGAAAGGGCAGGTAGTCAGGTGTAGCCATCCAAGCGTGGAGGACCCAGTTTTTCTGTATAAAACACATTTGCTTGACTTGTCAAAGACTTCTGAAGTTAAACATCGATTCGAAGATCTTTAGTTATGATGTCATTGAGTTGGTCATAATACATGATAGGAAGGCTGTTTCTTGTGATTTTTGGATTGATCGGGTAGTCTAATATAAATAAAAAATACTTTGATCATGATACATAAGTCGTAACTCCATCAATTAATGTTTTTTTATGAATTGAGTCTTGATTTGTGGTCAGTATTAAAGCACACCCGGAGTCATGAATAACGCATTAAGAACATTACTATTAACTAGAGCATCATCTATGTAAATCTTTTTGTATTTTTCACACTATGTAACGTGTTTTCATTAAAACTACATGTTTTACATCTTCTTTTACTACAAGCCTAGAGTTTTATAACTAAAACATTTTTACTATGTTATAAGAGCCAGGCTGACCGAAGTTTTGATATCCAACCTTAATTTGATGAAACCCGCTGACTAAATCCACGCAGATTTCGGGATTACTATCTGCTTACACCCAAACTAATTAGTGTAAATTGGCTTTTGCTTACCCCTTAAGAGATAAAGGCGTGAGTGATACTTAATTGACTTTTGGTGGTCTTGTTAAAGGTCTGCTGGTATCGTAATTGGCCAATACACTTATGAATTAGTAGAGTTTATTTATTAGGCTACCTTCAGTAATATTAGAAAGCGGTTCTCTAACATGAGTACTGTTCAAGTTATCGTTAATAATAGAATTTACTGCAGTCTTACCAATGGGTTTCGAATTATGCAGTAACATGATGAGTAAAGTACTGGTATTCAGCGGCAACTGGTTAAACTGGTTGCCGACCTCGATAGAGTTATGCCGAAAAGGTTAGGCAGATGATTTTAACAGAAATAATCTAGACATCTGCTCGTTTGTAAAGATTTGTTTTTTTACAATCATTAATGGGCTCTTTTCTTCATAATTTCATTACTATTACTAAAGTTTAAAACTTTGAAGGTAAAAACATAACCATATTTTTGTTTATTCTAAAGCCTGCATGTAAAACCAAACTTATACCAACGTTTGTTTTCCTGTTACCGCTGTTAACTGCAAGTTACTCCTATATTATTTAAGCTTCTAGAGGTTGGCAGCCATTTTGGCGCCGCTAACTATGTAAAAACTAGAGAGACTTGCCCGACTTGCATTTTGTATGAGACGTGTTTAAGTCTAAATATAGTTTTAAATTATAAAGTTGTAGAAATATCTAATTTATTGCCAGTTTCATAAATAGAGAGTATTATCAAAAGGATGAGCAGAAGCAATTACTAGAAATGTTTTAGCTTTCGAATTTAAGATTAACTTTTGAGCTTTAAGAGCTCCTAGGTTATCTTTTACTGGTTAATTGTATTTATGAAGCGCATCTGTAATCTTTGGAGGGAGAGGCAGAAGTGCACCTTTACATAACCCCACATAATGTTTATACTAGAGATCTTTAGTTAAATCTCTTGTAATAATAGGAATAAGACTACTCTCAATACATAAGACAGTTTTAAAATGTCTAGGGACGAATTTCAATAATTAAACTACTAACAAATACGCAATCGGCATATCTGAATCGCTTTCAAAAGATGCCAATGACGATTTTGACCTTCATGTTAAATGTACTAACAAAAAGGATCCATTCGTTTTCAGTGTAATGCACCAAATTTGCCGTAACTTATCAAGTTCACAAAAATGTAGTGAAAAAGATTTGAGTATGCTATAGGAATAGAGGAAAAAACATGATGAACGGACTGTTTGAAGGAACATATGTCTAGAGAGGAAGTGACTGCTGATATGACGAGTAATATTTACGAATAGAAGACACGCTGCGCCGACTATAAATAAATTTAAAAAAGGGCTGAGGAATTATCGTGTCAGATTCAGAACATAGTCAAAATGTTTACGAATCAAATTATACCCCTCATCAAACCATAATAATTGCCTCACGTTTCAGTAACTCCCTAAACGAAACAGCTCAATGATACAAGCATAAATCACTAACTCCCAAAGCGACATTCAAATTTATTTGACATTTATACGAAGAGGGCAAAGTTTTAATTTGTTCCGACTCCATTGACGCCCCTCCGAAGTTTGCCGAACGTATTTTTACGTTAAACTCTTACTTCTATCGCTCCCATTCCGAAGTGTACACTAAAATTGGAATTTTCTTTTTTGAAATGTTATATTTTGAAGCGGTTTGTGATAGAAAGGTCACTTGTAACATTTGGATTAACTTTTATGTGTACTTATTGTTAGTAAACCGTTTTTTTACTATGTAAACGTGCTTTTTATTCTCTTTCTCTTATCGTGTGGTTATTGCTTAACCTGGTGTCAGAATTGTTATGGGCTTTACATGTTTTCAAAAAATATCTTCCAGGCATGTTTGATGATACCTTGTGCCGTTTTCGTTCACAAACAAGAAATAGAAATACAATACGCAAATCAATTCCAACAATCAGTGTTTCTCTTGGGTTTGAACTCGAGACCTATGAGTTGGCAGTCCGTCAGTCACACCCCTAAGCTATCATTAAGCTTAGCTTTTATTTACAAAAAAGATTATTGGTAATACCACTACAAAAAAATAATTACACTAGAGATTTAAAAAAGTAAAAATATAACCCGAAATTACACATTCGTTTATTTGTAAAAAAAACAGAAAGAATACTGTCTTATTTTTGCGTTAATAATACATATAGTTTCAGTAACAAAAACCTCTCAATTACCATTTCAGTCTTCTAATTTACTGCCAACGACATTAGAGCCGTTTAAAAATTTATCTTTCATTCCATTGTACTTAGACCGTTCATTAAAAATTCATCCATTTTCAACCACCGCAAAATTATGCTTAAAATAAGAATCTAGCCAGTTTCTGCGGTCTAGTTTGATACTGTAGATGTCCTGTCACCCTTGAGACAACCTTTGGCCTCGTTCAGAGTTAGAAGCGGTAGCGGGCACGTAGGCGAATGCGATTTCGAAATCACGGTGCATCGCCAACTGTTGTCGTTGTTTCAATTTACAATCGCAAAAAGTTTCGCCACACCAAGTGTCTGACGGTGCTGTGTCGATGGCGCGTTATTGTTCCACGCGCGCCTCATAGAGATTTCAATAGGCCAGGGTCACCGCCTGCCGGGGTTGCGGGTTATTCGAAAGAGATACCACGGCCCCGGAACACAAAGGGTAAAAGAAGGAACATGGGTGGGTTTTAGACAAGAGTTTGTAAAAGTCTGACACTCCCGTCCGCTCCGCCCAGAGCGGAAGTTATTTGATGATTACCCATCCTTAAAAAAGGTGTCCGTCGGTCCTTATTTGGACGTAGTAAAAGCAAAGGATGCTTAGTACGATTATTGATAATTTTCCCATAAAAAATTGTGGAAAGAGTTTGATGCACTAAAAATCCTTTTTTTTTATAAGAGAAGTTGATATTCATATAAAACGCCTACTCGGTGAAGTCGGTGAATTTTGGCCCTAGACGCACCCTGTGGTTTCATTATGTTTGGTGCTTCGCTCCCTCCTAAAATATGTCTTACTCAAAGATAACTAATTATCTAATAATTTATTCTACTCATACATAAGAACATGACTCTTACTAATGTCGATTAAATTGCTATATAACGATGTTTGTTCTAGATTACGTTCGTACTATTTCAGACTAAACAGTAAATTATTCAGTAGAAAAAAAAAATTCAAATTAATTATTAAATTCATGTTTTTTCAGTTTAGTAATTTAATGGTTAATGAAAAAGAAGGTGCAAGATACCAAAATGGTAAAAGATTTTTGTTTTTAGGTATGAAAATTATTTATAAGGAAAAAAGAGATCACCTTAGATGTCAATAAATGGGCAAAATAAGTGACCATTTAGAAAAGTACATGTAATAAACAGCATAATAATTTAAAGAACGTAAAGTTATAGTAATTCATTTATTAGTGCATGGAATTCAAATCAGGAGGGTTACTATGACATCTTATAGCAGTTCTTATTCCTGTGTGAGAAAGAGATGGTGCCACACATCTTGTATAGCTCTGTCTCGTTCCCTCAGTGGAATAAGTTCTGCTTTAAGACGTCATGGTAGGGTAGCAGTAACAACACACAGTGATGTTTTGAACTGAGTAGTTAATTACGCAAATAGTGAATTTGCTTTCATTATTAATTTCTAAATGTATCTATCGTACATCAAATGGTATATTTAAAACCATTAACATGGCTGCAATTTCATAAAACATAGAGCATTCAGGCTCTTTCCAAAATAAAATACATCATCTTCTCATGAAAATCAAATCAATCTACTAAAATAAATCAAATTTCTCCTACGATTGATTTTGCAAAGGCTTTCGACTCTCTCGAACATGCAGGCTTTCAAAATGTAATAAATTTCGCACAGTATCGTGGTTATGTGGCTTAGAGCGTTATTAGTGATGCATTAAACTTCTATGCTTTAGAATTTGCTATCTAATTTATTCAGTGTCAGGCGCCGTTATTAAAATTTAATGCATAATGTGGACTATCTTTTGTAAACAAAATTAACTAAGTCTTCAAAATTTTCTCTACTCTGGATTT
Source organism: Ochropleura plecta (assembly GCA_905475445.1). Lineage (NCBI taxonomy): Eukaryota > Metazoa > Arthropoda > Insecta > Lepidoptera > Noctuidae > Ochropleura > Ochropleura plecta. The sequence continues at coordinate 12,950,099 of FR997748.1, forward strand.
TGCTTCTTAGTTTGAGTAATTTTGGTATCAAAGTATTATAGTAAAAAAACAGTGTTTTAGAGATTTTGCAACTTAAAATTGGTTGATCATATTATCGCGAAATATCATGACTTTAATGATATTATCAAATTATTGAATGGGTCTACTACTGACCCCAATCTTATCGATGGAATGAGCTAATACAAACAAAAAGCCTATCAACTCGCAACTTAAATATTTTAAATAGATTCGCTCTTCCCAATATTATTCTATTACTGTTCATTTGGCATAAATCCAATACATCACGCCTTGTACCTATGGAAGTAGGCAGAAACTACAGAAAACCACTTGGTACGTTCTTCAAATACTCTGTTGCTCTCGTTGGTCACATCTGAATATTCTACTTCATGTATCTGGTACCATAATAACTAATCTCACCTTTTATCTTGCAGTTGCTCCAGCACACGTCACAATATCCGGACCTTCGGAAGCCAGGGTCGGAGATCCAGTACCTCTGACTTGCAGTACAGCACCTTCAAACCCAGCTGCTGATATCAAATGGCTGGTACTAGGGAAGCATCATAAGGAAGCTAGTAACAGGACTGTTATATCTCCTGAAGGTAATATTTCAAGTTATTTATGGTTTTTGGAAAGAAAATTAAGTATAGCAAGAACTCTTTGTGAGGCAACTTTTTTCCCACACCAAAAAAAAGACAACTTGCTAATAAAAGAAGCATGAGTCATTGCCAGCACCTCCATGTGATGGCAATGACTCATTAAATTCATTTTTTTACATGTTCATTGGCTGATCCCGTCAATTTCAATAGCAAGTTCATTTTTTTGCAAATTTAAAGAACTGGTAGAACAATCCACCACAGAGACCACAAGAGAGGTCTTGCTTTTATTTATACCAATACAAGGTGTATTATATCGCCTGAAGGGTATACAGGGGTTGGACTGCGGGTTGTTCGAATGAGATACTGCGGCCCCGGAACATAAAGGGCAAAAGACGGAACTTGGGTGGGTTTAAGTTAGTAAAAGTGTGATACTCCCCTCCCCCGCTCCGGTAGTTACCATTTTTTTTCCATCCTGAATCCTGAAAATTAACCTAACTTGTATTCAATTCATGTGCACATTTTGTGATGCACATCCTTACTAATATTATAAAAGCGAAAGTGAGTTTGTTTGTTTGTTTGTTTGTTACCTCTTCACGCTTTAATGGCTGAACCGATTTTGATGAATTTTGGTACAGAGATAGTTGGGAACCACGAGACGGACATAGGCTAATTTTTATTAAAAAAAAGTGGGATATGAGGGAGAACGAGGGAAGAAAAGGGAAAACTTAGCGTTGCTATTACAAATCAATCAGGCGCAAGAGCAAAAACTGCAGGTCTGCTTGGTGTGTTACACCGAATTTAACGCGAGCGAAGCCGCGGGCGAAAACTAGTAAATAATATAAATGTCATTTTAAATCAATTATTTATACTAATTATTATATAGTGGAAAGATTTTGTTTGTACTCAATAGGCTCCAAAACTACTCGAATGACTTTTACAGTTGTTTCATCAAAAGAAAGGGAATGGGCTCAGCTAGTGGTTAATATTTGTATGAAAGGCTACTGCAGTAAGCTTGCATACATCGCAGCCTCAGTACGCGCACCGTTATAGCCTGTACTAGGATCCTTTAACGATGACACTCCCCCCCCCCCCCCCTACGCCCATAAACACTCGAACGCCACTCAACTTTAAGACTTTCTTAAAAGTGTTTCTGTTTCTTTAATACTTCTCTAAGTGACAGAGATAGCATGAAATTTAACAATCACTTTTTTTGCGGACTGACAATTGTCAAATAACTTCCCCAGCTCTGGGCGGAGCAGGGGGATTGTCAGACTTGTACTGACTAAAACCCATTCATGTTCTTTCTTTTGCCCTTTTTGTTCCGGGGCCGCGGTATCTTTTTCAAACAACCCGTGTGGGTAACTTTGTCAAAGCCTCTGCCTAACCCACTAGAAATTACCGGTGTGATATGTGATGCTATGTTTAGTTTTTCAAGCAACTGTACGACATAACAAAAACTTAATATTAACTATCGTCGTTGCATTCGCAAACTCCGCATAAGTAACATTACCAATTCTATATAAAAATACCATATTATTATATCAAAGTCCGACAGTCAAACATTGAAATTGAAATAACTAACAAGACTTTGTGAAATCGGAAAACTTACACAAATATTGGCATAAACAACTACACGAGTTCCAACGAGGTATATCGTCGTTTGGCAATGTCAATTGAAAATTGAACCGTATGCTCAAGGACTGCAGTTAGTAAAGCCTTGGCCTAGATATTGGTGAGACCTCGACTACACAAAGACGAACAGATTGAATTGTCGAAGGTTGAAACGAAATCTGGTGAAGCTTTTAAAATATATAGCTGTCATGGCATCTGTATATTTCAAGAAAAGATTGAAAGACTTGTGTGAATTTGTGCCACCAAACCTCGACCGATTTAAAACTGTTTTTGTAGTAAAGATAAGCCTTAAAATCAGATTACGCTTACGATAAGAGCCCGCCCGGCGGTGCTTGACGGATAGTTGACGTAAATAATGGCAGTCCTTGATAGGTTAATAAAGGAAATATTCAATGATAAGAAAACATAATAAAAGAAAAATAGTAAGTAGTTCAAAATCTTAATAGAAAACTGCCCACAAGTAAAACATTTGTTTAAATTACTAAAACAAATATAGTCTTTCATCATGAAACTGTTTCAACTAATTATGTTTTTTTTTGTCAAGGGTTTTCTTGTTACTTGTGTTATGAGAATGATCTTTCAAAATATTCAGAATTTTAAAAGCGGCGTTTAACAAGATTGAATTCATCACGTTTCTTGATAATAAAATCTTAACCATTAATAGAATGTTTTAAATCTTGTCTAGACTTTCTGGAGGCACTTAGATAAACGTGAAAGCTTTTCTCAAGTTCTTATTAAGGTTTCGTACCTCAAAAAGAAAAAAACGGAACACTTATTAGATCACTTTGTTGTCCGTCTGTCTACCACGACTCTTTATCTCGGGAAAACGAAGAGGTATCAAGCTGAAATTAAAAACATATACTTAACTCTGTAACCCTTTTGTACTGTGAAAAAAAATCAATCGTCTAAATATACGCAAAAACAAGATATGGCTGTTTATGTCGCAAGTTTGTACGGAACCTTCGGTGTGCGAGTTTGACTTGGTCTTGGCCAGTTTTTTAAATACTTTGTTAACAATTCTTTGTCTTTCTACCCAGGAGGATGGATCACAACGTCGAACATCACTGTGGTTGTGGAGCCCAACAAGAGATCCATCGTGGTCGTCTGTCACGGCATCAATGGTCAGCTCACTGAGAACGTCGTCGCTACGCATACCATCAATGTGTTATGTAAGTACTTTAGTTTGTATTTTGTCCGTTTATTCATTTTTATACATATTTTTTGTTTTTAAATATTTCTTTTTGTAATAATATTATAATTTAAAAGAATGTCCATGGAGTTTCTTGCCCATTCTTCTTCATATAGATTAACGCTTTGGAATGGGCAACTAGAGTACCTACTTTCAGAAGTTATTTTGCCTTGTGACCGGGACAGTAGCTTCAATCTTTTTGTTTCTTTACATGTAAAAGTGCTTGTAATGGTCTAATTAAAATAAGTGCTTTGAGTTTGAGCTTATCAAAACTAAATAAAACAAAAACCTTTAAAAAAACATTTATATTTCGTTATCATTAGTTTAGTCTATTATTACTCGGCCTTTTGATGATTTGCTGTTAGGCCTACGTTATCCTCTCATAATCAAGTACCAACATCATAAAAACAATTGATTTTAAAAGAGAAACTATGAAGCTCCTTTTCGGTTCTTCTCCATAGGAAAGGAAATCATGTAAATACTTTTTATGTGAAATAAATATTATGATTTTGAAGTCTGTTGTATATCAACCGCAACTCTTTGTCCATTATAATTATTTTGTATCCAGTCTTTCTCTCATCTTTTTAAGGGCGTCAGTCTTTTAAGATCGCAGTAAGCACTTTAAAACTCGTTTGCTCGTCTGTTAGTTTTATGCATTTCATGTTTCATTTCATGTTTCACGTTTAGTAGTAGTAAATTAGCAATTTTTAGTTACGAATGTTTCATGTCTACTACTAAATTTGAATAGATTTCCACAGAATAAATCTTTTTAGAAATAAGATAAATATTAAAATATATATATATATAAAGGCTTTACGATATTGGAAAAATTATTTGTCATAAAATAAAAAAGCTTGTGGCACATAATATCATCTGCCTAGCCTTTTCCCAACTATGTTGGGGTCGGCTTCCAGTCTAACCGGATGCAGCTGAATATCAGTATTTTACATGGAGCGACTGCCTATCTGACCTCCACAACCAGTTAATACTGGGTAATACGATACCCCTTGGTAAGACTGGTTGTCAGACTTTTGGAACACTGACTACCTGTAACGACTGTCAAAGATCTACAAATGACAGCCGGGACCAACGGCTTAACGTGCTTTCCGAGGCACGGAGGAAACTCGGTATGTAACGGGTGGTCACCCATCCACAGACCAACCTAGGCAAGCGCGGCTTAACCTAAAGATCGACCCGAGCGGCTGCTATTATTTAGCCACGAGCTTGTGGCACATAATAACAAGATATCAAATGACAGACTGCTTTTTATAAAAATATAGTCAACCCTTATCTAAAAAATATAGATTTAGAGATTGTATTGACATGTTCATGTTATGAAGCAAGCATTTCAAAAACATTTTTAAAGAAAACCTTTAGATATAAATTAAATAAACGTCTATTTTATTTTAGCATATAAAATACTGGTTAATATTAAGCAAGTCATTGTTTATTTTGTATAAAATTGAATAACTAAATACTTCAAAATATATCGAAAAGTAGAATATTTAATTAATTACGAAAACACAATTATAACAAGAAAAGTGTTGTCTACAACATAACCAGTTGAGTATAGTTACAAATATCATAAAACATTATAAATATATAAAAACAAAACATAAATATTTTCTGATCACTGAATTAAATCAATCACACAAAATTCAAATAAACGAAAATACGTTCCTACAATCCTCCAACGAACTGAGATCAAAAATTACATTACCCTACAAAATATAATAATAATCTATGGCTTAAGTAAACACGAAAGATTTTCCATCAAATACCTATTTGATTAGAGAGCTGTCATGAGCAGAATCCCGGCCGAAGCATATTGATATGCAAGAAAAATATATCGTGATACCCGTAAGGTTAACAAGATTTTCAGAAGTTCTAATACGAAATGTGTCGGCACGTTATTTATATGAACTAAGTCGGACGCCATTTTGAAAATATGGGTGGATTTAAAATTGGAATGGAACGGTTAAAGCTGAACGCTGTCATTTGTTTTGTCTTGACAGTTTTGACAATACAGGGGCGCTCGGGTCGATCTTTACGTGACAATGAATGAATAATTTCTTATTTTTTTATAATTTTTTGTCATAATATAAATTGTATAAAATCTGGTTCTTCTAACCTGACAGACAGATGTGTTGCTGGGGAGTTTGTTCCGCCACTTCTTCTTCCCAGCTAAAACACTAGGAAGTGGCGAAGGGCAGGGCGTTTTTGTGGGACTGTCTCTTGTAATGTGACGTTCAAAAAGTGCTGATTATCAGCCTAATTTGAATAAATGACTTTTGACTTTGACTTTAGGTTAGGCTATGCTTGCCTAGGTTGGTCTGTGAACACCTATTACGTATTATGATTCCTTCGAGTCTCAAAAAGCACGTTAGGCCGTTGGTCCCCACTGTCAATTGTAGATTTAACGGTTCGTTACCCACGATGACCACGATACAGGAGAAATTCCTAGTGTGGGGCAACATTTATTTAAAAAAAAAAGTTAAGTGTAGAACATTTGATTGAATGAAGTCAGTGTTATTATAAATAAAGAATTAAACTTCGAGGGTAGGCAGTAACATTCTTCTACCTAATCACAACATGAACGATGTAACTACGATCTTGTAATAAAATTATAATTAAAAAGAGTGTCCATGGAGTTTTTTGCCTATTCTTCTCCATAGAGATCAACGCTTTGGAATGGGCAACTCTTTAGTTACTTTCACAAGTTATATAATGCCTTGTGATAGGATCTGTAGCTTCATCATTTTTTTGACATTCAAAAGTGCCTGTAATGGTCTAATTGAAATAAATGGTTTGAGTTTGAGTTTGACAACGTAGCCATAGCAATTTTACTTGATCCACCAGCAGATCAAGGATTTCCTTTAAATTTACAAACCCCAAAATTCAATCACAAAAACACATACTACTTAATTTTATATTTAATTAAACATTAAGTATTTCATGTCTCTACAACACAAAGTTCAAGAGCCAGGTAAAGAGAATAATTTATAACGCAATTCCTCAACTAAGGATTAACTGTCACTTCTTGAGCTATGACGAACTCCTGGACTATTATGTAGTTGAATGGAAGACGAGGTTGTAAGCGTAGGGCTTACGACTTGTCAAAAACGGCTACAGCGAAATGTATTCGTGGAAATTGTCTTTTGCAATTTTTATGGTAGGTATTTTTGTTGTGAACCTAGTAAGAAGCTTTATATTTTGTTCCCAAAAAATATTTTTGAAAAAAACCATTTCGACTTTCAAAAGAAACACTAAAAAAGTGGAAAATAACTTTATGTTAAAAGTCAATGACTTTAATTTGTTTTGTTTGCTTTCTTTGCAAAACAGTTATTTATTTATGACTTTTTAGTTTCTTGGGCAGGGTTGATGACAGGCTTTGGCCTATTACATGGGACTAAACATAAATGACGAAACAGCTGTTACATTTTGTAGTTTAAAATAAAATTTCACCCCCATAACCTGGTGTACACACCAATAAAAGATGATGAAACCCTTGACTTTTTAAGCAGGGGTTGTAGTATGCAGAAGTTGTCAACACAGTCACGCAAAACTAGTATTTTACAATAAAGTTTCACTCCCATCACCCCCCACTAAAGCACTATAGCAATAATTACACCCCTACCCACATATTTTCCGCCATTTTTCCCACACATGGTAACTTAATCAGGAGTCTATTTGACTTTATAATAATTCTGGCGACTCGAAACCCTTAGGAGACGTGACTTGAAAGCGTATTGCTGCTCACAACGTGTTGTGGCGTTATCTAGAACCACCCTGTATATTATATACAGCCTGTATATGTACAAGCGAAGGACATATTTCGAAGAAGTGTGGTGACTTTTAAATATTAAGTTCTGAGACGTTTTTGTAATGGGTCTTGTTAGTTGCGGGTTGTTCGAAAGAGATACCGCGGCCCCGGAACGTAAAGGGCAATGAACATGGGTGGGTTTTAGTCAGTAAAAGTCTGACACTCCCCCCCCGCTCCGCCCAGAGCGGGAAAAGTTATTTGATGATTTGACTCATCCCAAAAAAAAATGGGTCTTGTTAAGAACTGGTACTTGAGATTTTAAGGGTTCCGTATTTCAAAAGAGAAAAACTAAACCCTTAAGGAATCACATTGTTGTCCGTCGTCTGTCTGTCTGTCTGTCAATACCATTTATTTTGGGATCGCGGAGATATCGAATTGAAATTAAAACGGGATACTACGTCTGTGGTCTCTTGTATTTGTCAAAAAAAGAATTCCTCGAAGTACACGTAGTTATGGCCTATCTTTAAAGATATGGCCGTTTATGTCGAGAGTTTGTACGAAATCCTTGGTGTGCAAGTCCGACTCGCACTTTTCTGGTTTTTATGTAGTTTTCATGTGTTTTTGTATCGCTATCACCAATACCATTGTAACCAAACTCGTTTTACAGAAACTGCTGATTTTGATGAAATTCTGATTTCAATTTTTGATGAGCAATTAAGTATGTTCTATCTACAAAGTTCAGAGCGATAAATTGAAGACGTGGTGACTATAATATTACCACGTCGCTAAATGGAACTCCGTCACTTAAAAATGAAACTAGATTTCTGCCCAAAAAATATTGAAACACGTTTTCAGCATGATACAATATGTTAGAAACGATTACCTGTACAGTTAAACCTTACTCGCTAAACATACTCTTTTCATCAGAAATCAACCCCTAAAACGCCATTCACTAAAACGGAAAACCCTTCAAAATAATTGGAAATATACTGCCCTATTTACTAAAGGAAACTGAAATATTTTTGTAAAATGCAATGGCCGACATTTCAGCATTTTTCTTTTTCAGAGAAATTTCTCCAATTCCTTTTGCTAAACACATGTACGAGTCTGAGGTTTTAAATTCTTTCAATATTTTGTAGCATTCCGTATGGCGGCCATGTTGGATTTTTTTTTCCTGGTATGTTTGAATTATCGCTGTTTGAGTTAGTTCAATGTGCTTGATATTGGGATTTTTCGGATTGTGGAAATATGATATTATTAGCTTTTGCCCACGGCTTCGCACGCGTTAAATTCGGGGTAACACAGTTGCCCTTTTCTTATTTGCAGGTACCTGCTACCTGTAGTTTTTGCCCTTGCGCCTTATTTATTGTAATAGCAAAGCTAATCTTTCTCCCTCATTATTCACTTTTTAACTATCTCTGTACCAAAATTCTTCAAAATTGGTTTTGCCATTTAGGCATGAAGACGTAACAAACAAACTCACTTTCGCTTTTATAATATTAGTAAGGATTGTTTATTTTCTTGTGGCTAAACAATAACAGTAGCTCGGGTCGTTCTTCAGGTTAAGCTACGCTTGCCTATTTCGTTCCGTGGATGGGTGACCATCCCTTATATACTGAGTTTCCTCCGTACCTCGTAAAGCACGTTAAAAAGGAATTAAAAGAAGCAATTTAGTATTTTCACACAAATTTATTCAACGTTTATTTAAGATTTATTTTTAACAATTATTTTAACATTGTTGTGGTAGACAGACTTATTTTAAATTTGGTTTTTGCAATAGTGATTTCTTTAGATAATTCATTTAATTTAAAATTCAGTCTAACTAATTAAATGAAAAAAAAAAATCTAATTTTAGGTACCTGATTTAAATGAATTTTATTTTTTTGATTAACTGCATATTAACTTTAAAAGAACTGTTAAAATATTATAAATGCGATTTTTTGTGAGGATGGATTTATGGATGTTTGTTAATCTTTTACGTCAAAACGGCTGAATGATTCTTGATGAAATTTGGCACAGAGATAGATTATAGTCTGGAATAACATATAGCATACTTTTTTTCGATCATGCACCAGCTATTTAGAAAATAATACTTCTTAGTGAAATAAATCAGATTTAATACGAAAGCAGCAAACGCTTAACTTTTCTAAACTAAGTTGGGGTCGTTTACCAATCAAACCAAATAAGGCTGAACACCAGTAAGCAACTGCTTATCTGATCTTCACAACCTAGTTAGATCTCGAAATTACTGCCTGGACCAACAGCTTAACCTACATAGAAAATATGTCCTAGAAATGACATCAAATAAAATCTTTCTTACAAAGAGAAACCAGATCCGGGGTTGCGGGTTGTTCGATAGAGATACCGCGGCCAGAACGGGGGAAGTTATTTGATGATTTCCCATCTGCAAAAAAAAAGGTGAAACCGGATTGTAGACAATCGTTTCACGAGTTAATTTGTCAGAGACTAGTGGACAGATCTAATTTAAACATCATTACACTTCTCCATCTTTCACCCATAAAAACTCAAATCAAAACTTGACCATGGGTAATACAATTACCCACATACAGGCATACCCTCCATCAGTTGTGGTTGTACCCCTTACGCACTCGTGGTAACTAGGATTACCCTTTAAATCATTTTCTAGTCGGGGGTTAGACCCCGTAGTACCCCTTGTGGTCAAGTAAAGGGTGCTTTGTAAATCGTATGTGGTTGTGCGCGATCTTTGGTGTAGTCGTACTATCTTAAAATAGGGCTGAAATTGTTTTTGGGTGCTATTTTTGGTATCTATCGAGGATTTATTGAGGAGGTCGTGGCTAGATAATAGTAGTTGATTGAGCTTGAGGTTAAACCGCGCTTGTTTAGGTTGGTCTGTGGATGGATGACCATTTTCTTGCCCTTGTACCATTCTATTTAAGGTCGGCGCAATACGTTTTCTTCTTCCATTTTTCTCTGTCAGACGTCACGGCATCATTTACTCCTTTCTCCTTCATATCATTCCTTACACAATCCATCCATCTTTTCTTTGGCCTTCCTCTCCCTCTCCATTCAGATCCATCACTCTTTTAGTAACATGTGCTTCGTCCCTCCTCATTACATGTCCATTTAGACAGTGTATAACTCTGAAAAAACAAAACATTCCTGTAATCACACAAAGAACCCGCTGAACCGTAAAACTACAAACCCATGGAACACATCCAACTGTATAACATATTAAACATAAAATAAATAAATAAATAAATAAATATCTTGGGACAACTCACACACGGCTATCTGATCCCAAGCTAAGCAGAGCTTGTGTTATGGTAACCAGACAACTGATATACATACTTATATAATTTATAAATACATACATATTATAGATAAATCACACCCAGACACAGAACAAAAATAACAAAATGATAAAACTATGACTATATAAACAACGGACGAAACGTCCGGTCTGTGCGAATTATCATAATATTTGCGGAACCGGAAACGCAGCTGACGTCACGGCCGCTGCCGCCATTTTGGGGTTCGGTAGGGAAATTGTGTAATCCATTGTGGTAGTTTTGGATACATACATAATATATTGGTCTTTTGCAAGGTGGGATTTGAGAGTGATGAATTACTTTTGTTTTAGTTTGAAAGTTTACTGTGGTTTGGGAAACTGAAGCCACCTGCTTCCCTTGTGACTGACTTAGAAGATAATGTCGATGTTTTCAGCACAATAAGGCAAATCCATGAGCTTGTTTTTATTCTTTTTTATATATTTTTAAACTTTACCCCAATCTCGTATTTTTTCTTGTATCGTGGTTGTGTTTACAAAAAAATAAATTAGAATACAAAAACAGCCATACCCGGAATCTGTTAGCCATGTTTTTTTTTTCGTTTAGGTATCGAACACGTAGGAGTGTGTACGTAGCGGGCTACCAGCCAATCACTGTTCCGACTGTATCGTCTTTCCGAATTTGTTTTATAAAATAGGCCTCTGTTTGGACAGTATTTTGGGGGTCATTTTGAGCCCTCAATGATGTCATAACTGGTACTTGTAATAACAATATATAAAATGGTGTTAAATTGTTCTACAACTGGGTACTGAAATATCATCGATAAACAGAATGCAATACAATAGAAGATAAAATCAAAATATTTTTATTTCACATAGGCCTTAATGGACACTTATAACGTCGAGAAAACATGCATGAAACGACTCATTGTATAATTTTTTCCCCCAAAAGCCAAAAACAATAAAAATAAAATGTCAAGAACCAATCGATCTCAAATCTTCTTTATTCTACGGAACCCTTAGACTGTAAATTCATTACACCCTGTATTTTTTCCGTCAGCCTAACGCGATAAACCCTAGGTCGGATTAAACAGCTTTTTAAACTGGTCGTGTTGTCTCTTTCCCTCCCACACATTTTCGTTTTTCGTCTCTCTCTAGCAACGGATTTATGCTGTCGTTTTTTTAGTGGTTTAAAGTTTGCGTAGCCCAGGTTGTGGCGGGATGAGGGAATGGGGGAATGTGTGTGTTTGGAAATTGGGAAAAAGTTGTGTGTGAGATTTTTGCTAAGTATAATTTAAAATATGAGAAAAAGTTCTGAACTAGTTCAGGCGATTTTATGCTTTATTTTGTTATGTATATTTTTTCATACGCCATTTCACTATCTAAACTATAAGGGATATGTAGATAGCCATATATACTAGCTTTGACTAGCGGTTTCACCCGCTGCTCAGGTCACCTTAGATGATGACCGATTATCAAACCTACCCGATATGCACACACATACAAATCGGTCCTGCCATTTTTGGAGGAGTTTGGTAACTAGCACTGCGACCTTTAAATATAACATAACAACACGGCTGTAATCTCTTAAGGGTACGGCCAGACGTGCACTTAATGGTACACACACATTTCGTTAGTTCTGTTGTAATAGGATGGCAATAGGATTGTCATGAACCGGGCATAAATCGCCGTTAACGACAATTGAGAAAACATTAATGGAAAACCCGATAACACTTAGCATGGCTCGGGAAGCAAACCTTGTATCTCATGCTCAACAGTGGCTCTTGCGACCACTAAACCTCGTTGGAGTTCAAATATCTACTTCCAAAAGGCAAGATTGAATAGAAAACCATTGCGAAATTTACACACACGGAAACTTCACGAGCCAGTAGAGGCCCCAAGACCTATTTACCTTCCCAAAGTTGACATAGGCTCTCCCCTAGGCAACTACCAAATAACATACCTTTTTGTCACATTTCTAAACGCTGTTATTTTACGTCCGTCATTAACATAACGCTAGTGTAGCTTTTGAATGTTTAATTCGTCCGCCATTTTGGATTTTGAGGTCAGGTCGCGTCGTCAGATGGAATGGCTGCGTTTTAGTGCTTGTGAATGGGTGCGCCTGGAGGTATTTAAGGTTTAACAAGCTCTGGCCTTGAGTTTTGTTAGATGAATGGGATATGTTCATGTGTCGCGTTTTTGGGTCATTTTTTTACCTGTTGAAGTTGGTCTAGCTTTGCAAACATGATCAGCCTATAATATTCTATGCCTCTTTTGAAGAGGGGGGAGCTCAATGCGTTTTAATGGGATGTATATACACAACACACCCACCACATCACGCACGGTAATTTCTAAAGGAGGAGACAGGTGTGCCTAACAAGTTCACCCACATTCCGCCAGTTAATAAATCAATCCAAATTCCATGGCTGCTACTAAGCTAGTAAGAGAGAAAAATGTTGATGGCAAAAGGCTCGCTCCCAATTAATAGGTACCTTTATACATAGCTGGTGTAATGTAGGTGTTCTATTTGGTACGCTTTTTCCTAAATCAACGTGATGTTATGTTTATTATTCTGTTTATTCGTTTTTTTTATTTCTTATTAAAAATTTAAAAAAGTTTTTATTTCAGCATTTTTAGTTATGGTATAATGATTTATATCACATATTTTTTATCGAGTATTCATTTTCTATTGTTACTAAAAGATTAGCATATCATATCGACATAGAGAAAAAAATATTTATTATAGACGATGACTCATAAACTATCTAAGCAATATAAATAAAATTGATATGGGACTACCTGGAAAGTATTCCCTACCAAACAAAAAAAGAATTTTGCAAATCGGTACAGGCGTCTTTGAGTAATCGGTGAATATACATAAAAAAAGATTTCAATGAATTGAGAATCTCCTCCTTTTTTGAAGTTGGTTGAAAATACAAAAAAAAAACATAAATATAAACATTTTTAATACTTTAAAAAAAACATTGGCTTTGTTTTAATAGGAATCTTGGACACAGCTCTCGCTACAACATACCTCGCTCATTTCTCGCTCATCCTTCAACAAAGCGTAGTCCTAACTCTTGTTATTTTGAGTCTACGCCTACATTTCATTAGGAACAGTATTTAGGTCGAATAATTGTAATTTAAATTAGCCTCCTAATTGTATAAAGGAATACAAGATCAAAAGGAATACTGAGTTCCTTTCTTAGCTGAAATTATTATTACACTATAATTACAATTTCTTTGTTTTATGTTTCTTTGTTTTTGTTATATTTCAACTAGCCTGTAAATACAAGGCTGAATTAATTGGAAATTTACTACTTGCGTCTGTCTAGACTGTTTTTTTTTTGTATTGTATTATATTTTAATGATATATCCTTATCCTTACTAATATTATAAAAGCGAGAGTGAGTTTGTTTGTTTATTTGTTTGTTACCTCTTCACGCTTTAATGGGGAAACCGATTTTGATGAATTTTGGTACAAAGATAGTTGGGAACCAGGAGACGGACATAGGCAATTTTTTTTTTAAAAGTGGGATATGAGGGAGAAAAAGGGGTGAAAAGGGAAAACTATAACAATTCAATAAGGTGCTAGGGCAAAAACTGCAGGTAGCAGGTACTGTGTTATACCGAATTTAACGCGAGGGAAGCCGAGGGGAAAAGCTAGTTGTATTATATTTTAATGTTATATAAAAAACGTTGCCCCACACTACGATTTCTCTTGTATCGTGGCCGCGCATACAAACATTTAAACTTACATACACAAACAGCCAGACCCGGAACAACTATCTGTAGGCCATACAAATATTTGTTCCGTGCGGGGATCGAACCCGCGACACGCAGCGCAGCATTCAATCGCTCAGCCACTTTAACGCACTTCAATTTAATTCACTCAGACATTTTAAAGTTGTTTAATTGTAATGGTGTCTTTGTTGTTTCTAAAAAAAAACTAGATACTAATTCCGAACACCTTACCTGAGTGAGCAAATATAATTCACCTTCCAAACTTAGTTGAGAAGTCAGGTCTTCAAGGTCCACCCGCTAAACAAACACTCCTATACAAATCTTGTCTCATTCAAACATACGCGGGGAGTAGCCAAGTTGCTATCTACTCTACATTAATCATTTCTTAAGGAGCTGGCGTAAAGTATGGGGGGCAGCGGGTTCTCTTAATTGGGGGACTGTGTTAATGGAGAGGGTTGGGGGCTTTAAAAGATTTCAAATTATTATAAAAAACACACAAAAATATAGTTTGCAAAATTAGAAAGAATAGGCTAGTTTCCAAAAAAAAAAAAAAGATTAATCCGTCTTTTAAATTATTCAAAAATAGAAGACACGTACTTTTTTATTTGTTTATTAGAATAAAAATCATGTGACGTCACGCTGTGCTGGATTTTTTCGCAACGAGTGACGTCACACGTAACTTTAGACTGTAATTATTTTGACCCTGGAAACTACCCTATTACACTTGCTCACAGAATTGCTTGACATAAATTTATTCTTGTTGTAAAACAAAAACGGTATGACTGAATCTAAAAACCAAACTGCCACAATCTTAACCACATTTTTTTTTGTTTTGTAACATTAAAAAATACTATTCACCTATCTAAAAATATAAAACATAATTAAATGCCTTGCCTTTCCCCAACTACATAAAGCTTGGCTTCCAGTCTAACCGGACACATCTGAAAGTTAAAGTACCAACATTTTTCCTGAAAGAACCACCTATTAAACCTCCACGATCTAGTCACCCTAGCAAGACCGGCCACATCTAGGAGCTAAATTAAAAAACACATAGAAACCGTGTCCCCTAACTCTTCCCCCCCGCTTCATCTGCTTCCCTGGTCCACAATCCAACAGATTAGCAGAATGTGCCAGAGGTCCAGCGGCCAGCACAAACTTGAGATAGGGCCAGGAAACAGATTAACGTATGCTGATAACGTTTATCTTCATATTAGAGTAAAACTAGAGCTTTGGCACTCCGCTTTAGTTAGGGTGTTAATGATTTTACTGCCTAGTCTTTTTTGTGGATGTGAAATCCTTACTCCTTACTAATATTATAAAAGCGAAAGCGAGTTTGTTTGTTACGTCTTCACGCCTAAATGGCCAAACCAATTTTGATGAAATTTGGAAAAGAGATAGTTGGGACCCTAGAGACGGACATAGGCTAAAAAAAGTAAGAAAAGGGGGAGAAAGAGGGAAAAGGGGAGAGAAAGATATTTTTTTTTTTCGATCATCATGCGGACGAAGTCGCAGGCGGAAGCTAGTCATCAAATAATTTCCCAACTGGGTGTGTGAGACGGTGAGAGGGGCTTGCCATAGCCTCCGTCTGCCGGGGTTGCGGGTTGTTCAAAAGAGATACCGCGGCCCCGGAACGTAAAGGGCAATAGAAGGAACATGGGTGGGTTTTAGTCAGTACAAGTCTGACACGCACCCCGCTCCGCCCAGGGCGGGGGAAGTTATTTGATGATTTCCCACCCCAAAAAAAAGGGTCCTATCAATATTGATGTCTGTAAAAGTTACAGGTCTATTTTTCTCTATTATTTTAAGACACGTTTTTTTTATAAACTAGCACCTTTCGCGAGTCGACTCACGGCCACTATAGATGCGGGTCTGTGGACGGTGAGCAATGGGTAGGTCACCGTCTGTCCGTCTAGTGACAAATAGACCGTGTCGACGGCGCGATTGTGTTCCACTCGTGCATCAAAGAGATGTCAGCAAAAAGAGGGCTCTGCTGTTTGACTCAGCCGGGTTGTGGGTTGTTCGAAAGAGATGCCGCGGCCCGGGAACAAAAAGGGTAAATGAAGGTTCATGGGTGGGCTTTAGTCTGTTAAAGTCTGACAGTCCCTTCCTCACTGCCAGAAGGAGAAACTATTTGATGATTTCCGTACAAAAAACAAAACGAAACCCTCTTTACTTAGATAAAGAAATTTCTTTCTTTTGTCATTCATTAAAGAGTAATTAATTCAAGGAGTTGTCTTTTTGTGAAAATGTCAACTCAAAACAAGTTCCCAAATCATTAACAACCAGAAAAAACGGCAATAGAAAAATTTAAATATTGTTGTTTAGAATATGTTCTTAAAAGAGCTCGTTGCTAATTAATAACAGCCACACGGGTCAATCTTTAGGTTATTACACGCTTGCTTAGGTTGGTCCACGTATGAGTGATTACACAAAAAATATCAAGTGGCGATAAAGCCAGACAACTAGTGTTACTAAGGGATACCGTCTTACCCTATCCGAACTAGGTTATGGAGGTCAGATAGGCAGTTACTTCATGTAAAATACTGGTATTCAGCTGCATCCAGTAAGCCTGCATGCTGACCCCAACACAGTTAAGATAGATGTTGTTTTTCCAGAATCAGACTTTTATTTGCGAAACAGATATTTACATCAAGCTTAGCCGTGAAGAAGTAGAAATAAAAATAAGTAAACAGCAAACATGAAAACTAAAAAATTAACTTAAAAGAAAGATACTGTTTTAAAATCAAACTAATATCTTATCTTATTATGTTCCTATAGAAACAAACACAAGTATGCCAGTTCAATTCCAGATATCAAAATAGGTTTTATAAAAAACATTTATCTTTTCGCTTCAGACCTAAACATAGACCTAACATTTTTAGGCCACTGCCAAGGTGACGATGCAAAAACCCCATTCACATGTTGTTTACTGACCCCCTTTCTTGGGGGACTGTGATAATACCCCCTTTTTGCCCCGTGTATACATACAAGGCTTTTTGTATACATTTGCGTTTTCATGCCGGGTTTTAATGGACGGGAGTTTTTGTAGCTATCATATTTGAAAACAAACGGAATATTATACAGGACAGTCATCCTGGTTAAATTTTCAAAAAGTCGGACCACCAGTCATTCGGGTTAAATGTAATGCTTTATAAATATTCAAAACCGGTGTTCAGTCAGACTTTCGGAGCACTGTCTACCTGTAAATGATCTTACGCAGGGGTATCGTATTTTAGCTCACCTTCCATCCATCTATTAACGACAGGCCGTATCGACGGCGCTTTAGTGTTGCACGCGCGCCTCAAAGAGATGTCAGCAAAACAGAGGGTTCAAACGTACAGAGAAGTCTGCCAGGGCCTCCGCCTACTAGAGTTGCGGGTTGTTCTAAAAAGATACCACGACCCCGAAACATAAAAGGCAAATAAGGAACACGGGTGGTTTTTAGTTAGTAAAAGTTTGGTCACCCCCGCTCCGCAGCGGGTAAAGTTTGATGATTTGATGATTTCTCTCAAAAAAAAGCTAGCGCCATTTTTTTTTGTTCTGCATTTACTTAACATAATAATGCATGTTATTGCTTCAAATAGTTCGTATCAATGCTGCGAGGAGCTCGTGGCTAAATAATAGCAGCCGCTCGGGTCGATCTTTAGGTTAAGCCGCGCTTGCCTAGGTTGGTCTGTGGATGGGTGACCACCCGTTACATACCGAGTTTCCTCCGTGCCTCGGAAAGCACGTTAAGCCGTTGGTCCCGGCTGTCATTTGTAGATCTTTGACAGTCGTTACAGGTAGTCAGTGTCCCGAAAGTCTGACAACCAGTCTTACCAAGGGGTATCGTATTACCCAGTACTAACTGGGTTGTGGAGGTCAGATAGGCAGTCGCTCTATATAAAATACTGATATTCAGCTGCAAAGTCAAAGTCAAAAGTCATTTATTCAAATTAGGCTGATAATCAGCACTTTTTGAACGTCACATTACAAGAGACAGTCCCACAAAAACGCCCTGCCCTTCGTCCTTCGTCCTGCATCCGGTTAGACTGGAAGCCGACCCCAACATAGTTGGGAAAAGGCTAGGCAGATGATGATGATGAGTTCGTATCAATGCTAAAAAAACTATTTTTAGTAAATATTTGCTCATATTGAAGTAGACATTATATTTTCTTAATAAGCATGAGTTGAACACATTTCATATAGCTTGGAATGTAGGTTTTATTTGCTGCGAAAATTGTTACATGATTTAGAAATAATTTTCAATACGCGTAAGTAATTTATTACCTTACTCACTGAGCTAGTAAATTCATGATATTTCCTACGTTAATCCTGAATATTTGCTTTTAAGATTCTTTTTTTGTGTCGTTTCATAAATATTTAGCTCTTGCAGTGATAAATAGATTAAAGAGGAAGTCTTGGTTAAATAATACTAGCTGCTTGGGCCTTGGGTCGAACTTTGGGTTAAGCTGCACTTGCCAATTTTGGTCCATGGACAGATTGGTTGACCACCCGTTTTATTAATAAGAAAAAAGCGTTGCCCCACACTAGGAATTTCTCCTGTATCGTGGGTGCGTTTAAAAACATTTACTCATACACAAACAGCCAGACCCGAAACAACTACCAGAAGGTCATACAAATATATGTTACGTGCGGGGTTCGAACCCGCGACACGGAGCGCAGCATTCGATCGCTCAACTGTGTCTTCAAAGTGAAACTTACTCTTCCAAGTAGCCCAGATTCATTGAATTCCATTTTATTTCCTCTCATCATAAACAAAGCTGAAAGCATACTAAATCCACACACACGCACATAAAATAAGTTAAATACATCATCTAATCTCAGCACTAAAAAACGTCCATTACTTAAATTAAATCGTTGAGTACACAGCCCTATATATAGGGATGTGCCGTCCAGCACGTTTCTCTCATTATAGTAATGAGTCTGTGGACATCGCACGAATTAATTGCTCAACTCTCTCTCCCTGTGGTGACAACCCTAGCCTGCACAAGTGTGCTTGTAATTGTTGCAGGACAACCCTAAAATTTTGTGTTTTAATGTACTTTGTTGTGTACAGTTCGTGTTTATATTTTACAGATAAAAAACGCTTTTGTATGAGATTTTAAATGCGGTTTTTTATAGATTTTTTATTGGGCTTTCAGTTGTAAAGTTTCAGGATAAAGTGTGCTGTAAGCTGTATTTAAATAAGTAGTATTGCAGTGGTTTGCTTTTATCCTCGTTTCGTGTTTAATATTTGTCGGATGAGAGAATATTTTGTCGCTTTTGTACTTTTAGCGGTGAATATTATGATCACGCCATGTTTAATGATGGACAAATACAGGCTCATGTGTCTTGCGTGCATTACATCAGTAAACGACCATTTAGTGTAATGAGAAAAGGTAGATTTTTGCTTATATGGTTTTCTTTTGCGAACTTTCATGACAATAAACTTAACCAGAGGGCCTCGACAATGCCTAGGTTGCAGATTATTCAAGGAGATACCGCGGCGCCGAAACAAAAAGGGCACAATAAGGAACATAGATGGGTTTTCGACAGTAAAAGGCTGTCCCTATCCCTCCCCCACACTTCGCCTAAAGCGAGGGAAGTTATTTGATTATACATAAAAAAAAAATGTCAAAATGTGCCAGCACCTTGTACGCAAAAAGTTTTTACACACTTAAAAAAAAATGGAATACAGGAAGGACGCGTGACGTGACCTTGCATGGTCCTTTAAACTAAACATTTATGCCTAATTTCAGTGAACATCAGTGAAGTGACTTTCTGATAACTTCAAAGTTTTACGATAATATATTTCTATCCTTACTAATATTATAAAAGCGAAAGTGAGTTTGTTTGTTTGTTACGTTTTCACGCCTAAATGGCCAAACCGTTTTTTATGAATTTTGGTACAAAGATAGTTGGGACCCTGGAGACGGACATAGGCTATTTTTTTTAATGAGGAAAGAGGAAAGAAAAGGGGAGAGAAAGATATTTTTTCGATCGGTTGATCAATACGTGGGTTAAAGTTAGCGTTAGCACAAAGTAACTATGCCACGCGGACGAAGTCGTGGGTGGAAGCTAGTTCTATATTATTTATTGAATTCAGTTTAAAGATAATATTAAACAGACAAAAGTCAAAACAACTTAGAGAGAAACTATCCTTACTAATATTATAAAAGCGAAAGTGAGTTTGTTTGTTACCTCTTCACGCCTAAATGGCTAAACCGATTTTGATGTTTTTTTTAAAGGAGTGAATAATGAGGGAGTAAGAGGGAAAAAGGAAAAACTTAGCATTGCTATTACAATAAATAAGGCGCTAGGGCAAAAACTACAGGTGGCAGGTACCTACCTGCAGATCAAGAAAGGCGAACTGTCTTATCCTGAATTTAACGCGGGCGAAGCCGCGGGCGAAAGCTAGTTGTTATTATAAAGTAATAAAATATTTATCAATATCAACGTACAACTCATCCGTCATATCAACTGATTCTCTTGAGGATAACCCTGTTATCCGAATGATTAATGGTATCGATAACATGACAGCGTAGCAAGTTCGATTCAAGTGAAGAAGGCTCGTGGGGCTCCGCTGATTGTTGTACTATTATGCAGGTTATTTTTTACTAGCTAGCGCCCGTGGATTCGCTCGCATGATATCGAACAACAAAAGTATCTTATGTGCTATTCCAGACTATAATCTACCTCTGTGCTAAATTTCATCAAGATCCGTTCAGCCGTTTTGACGTGAAAGAGTAACAAACATCCATACATACATCCATCCATCCTCACAAACATTCGCATTTATAGTATTAATAGGATAAGCTGATATGCAAGAGGTTTTTTTTTAAAGACGTTGCCCCCTTTCCCCTTTCCAAATCTCATGTATCGTGGGTGCGTTTACAAACATTTAAACTCACATACACAAACAGCCAGACCCGAAACAAGGACCTGTAGGTCATACAAATATTTGTTTCGTGCGGGATTCGAACCTGCGACACGCAAGCAACAGTCGATCGTTCAACCACTGCGCCAACCGTGCCGTTGTGCCGAATCACGTGGTTACTTTTGAAGGCTTGATTGCTCCTTATCTTTTCCTGATTTCTTATACACTCTTTTATTAATCAGTTAGCTGATGCCTTGCAGGGTGACATGATGATATGTGATGGTTCTGTCTAATTTAACCCTAATACAACATAAAAACTCTGACAAGTGAGACGCGAACTGGCGTACCATGGGTTCCGTACCATCCTTACTATCCTTACTAATATTATAAAAGCGCAAGTGAGTTTGTTTGTTTGTTACCTCTTCACGCTTTAATTGCTAAACCGATTTTGATGAATTTTGGTACAAAGATAGTTGGGAACCAGGAGACGGACATAGGCTAATTTTTATAAAAAAAAAGTGGGATATGAGGGAGAACGAGGGAAGAAAAGGGAAAACTTAGCGTTGCTATTACAAATCAATAAGGCGCAAGGGGAACTGTGTTACCCCGAATTTAACGCGAGCGAAGCCGCGGGCAAAAGTAGTTATACAGTAGTTATACATAAAATCGGCCTTGTTTTGTAGTATTTTTTGCTATAGCGGCAACAGCTATAACAATACATAATCTGTGAAATTTTCAACTGTCTAATTATCATACGACGACGTGGGTAACATACAGTTCATGAGATACAGCTTGGTGACAGACGGGCAGATGGACAGCTGAACGGACAACGGAGTCATAATAATAGGGTCCCGTTTTTCCCTTTGGGTACGAAACCACAAGCGAGACCACGTCCCTTCACTAGTATATACACATTATTATGTATATTTACTCCAATACGGACTAATGCGTTCACTATTGTGACTTGAATATCTAACTCGCGACATGATTTCACTAAGTAATATCGTCATTTTTATTCAACCTAGTTTCGCGGCTTATTTTATACAACCTGATTTGTGTGAAGGTACGCTTTATCAAGGCTTATAACGTGGACTTATGACTTTATAAGAAAAAGGCACAGAGACACATTTATGTAGGATGTTATATCATAAACGCAAGATTTCTCGTGTACATGACAGATAATGAAAGTGAACATCTTTTTAAGACTTCTGAGAATTGGTAACTTTTTAAAGTTTGACAATTTTTTTTTTAAAACGTTGCCCCACCCTATTAATTACTCCTGTATCGTGGGTGCGTTTACAAAGATTTAAACTCATATACGCAAACAGCCAGACCCGGAACAACTATCTTTAGGCCATACAAATATTTGTTCCGTGCGGGGATCGAACCCGCGACATGCAGCGCAGCACCATTACTCAGCCACTGCGCCAACCGTGCCGTCAAAATCATCACAGCATTTTAATCATCTCATTAGTAACTTATTATATTTATTCACTTAAATAAAACTTATACAATTGTTTATCTATCAGTTATACCTGTTGGTTCTAGTATCGAACATGGGTGGGTTTTAATCAGTACAAGTCTGATATTCCCCCCGCTTCGCTGAGAGTGGGGGAAGTTATTTGATGATTTACCATCCGCAAAAATCATCTGCCTAGCCTTTTTCCCAACTATGTTGGGGTCGGCTTCCAGTCTAACCGGATCCAGCTGAATATCAGTATTTTACATGGAGCGACTGCCTATCTGACCTCCACAACCCAGTTAATACTGGGTAATACGATACCCCTTGGTAAGACTGGTTGTCTGACTTTCGGAACACTGACTAAAAAGATCTACAAATGACAGCCGGGACCAACGGCTTAACGTGCTTTCCGAGGCACGGAGGATACTCGGTATGTAACGGGTGGTCACCCATCCACAGACCAACCTAGGCAAGCGCGGCTTAACCTAAAGATCGACCCGAGCGGCTGCTATTTATTTAGCCACGAGCTCCTCTACTCTCTCATTACCATCCGCAAAAAAAAGCTCATAAAACAACAAAAACGACTATCAAATCAGAAACAGTCCATCAGTTTTCAATCTCAAAAAAACACACGCACACACAAACTAAACTGTTATTCTAGCACTCACTTCCTCAATCCTATGTAATGGCATAACATACCTATACATAACTGGTACATGTATGTAAAAACATTAATCATGACGGAATGCTTTCACA
Source organism: Ochropleura plecta (assembly GCA_905475445.1). Taxonomy (NCBI): domain Eukaryota; kingdom Metazoa; phylum Arthropoda; class Insecta; order Lepidoptera; family Noctuidae; genus Ochropleura; species Ochropleura plecta. Next base: position 12,973,368 of record FR997748.1, read on the forward strand.
AACGTTTTGTAAGATTTCTTGTTTATTCCTAACAGTTATGTTGCATTTATGATGGACTAGCTTTTGCCCGCGGCTTCGCTTGCGTTAAATTCGGGATAACACAGTTCCCCTTTCCTGATTTGCAGGTTCTTGCCCTTGCGCCTTGTCGATTGTAATAGCAATGCTAATTTTGCCATTTTCTTCCCTCTTTCTCCCTCATTTTAAACTTAAAAAAAATGCCTATGTGTAGCGAAAGTGAGTTTGTTTGTTACGTCTTCACGCCTTAACGGCTTAACCGTACCAAAATTTTCGCTTTTATAATATTAGTAAGGATAAACCCGTGATAATATGTTAAGATGAAATGTTTATAATAGGGGTTTCGTACCACAAGAGAAAAAAAACTAAACCCATATTGATTCATTTGGCTGTTCGTCTATCTGTCTGGTATGAGAGGCCAGCGTAGGCCTGTCAATAAGTCATTGCTTACTTTACAAAACGTAAAATAAGATGAGAGAAGTAAACTTTTTTTTTTAAGCTATTGCATAGCTTCTATCGCGGGCCTTGAGCGCGGGGGGCCGAATCCAGAAATTCCGTAACGAAGAAAAACATGACGCTCCCCACTCCGACGGGCACGGAGGTGTGGCTTGTCTACCGTCGTTTACACAATACGGTCAGTTATTTCAATCCCGATTCTAATGTTCTAATAGCGTGTTTGGTAGAGAATCGGATAGTCAATCGACATTACGCTGGAATAAACCCAAGGTCTTGTTTTTCTTTTTGCGACTTCTTTTCATTGGAAGTACTTTTTTAATATTATATTTAGTTTTTTTATTTATTGTCTAAGTTGATAAAAAAAAATTCTTTTTGTGACTTCTTTTCATTGGAAGTACTTTTTAAATATTTTATTTAGATTGTTTTTATTTATTGCATAAGTTGATAAAAAATGCTATGCAATAGCTTTACCGCGGCAGTCCCCGAGTGCCACACGTATGTTTTTTTATTATTGTATAGATTCTTTTCTACCAATTCGTTGTGAATGTTGATGATGTATGATCTTGTTAACTTTGGTTATTTATTATTTTATTTTATTATCTGTAAAGTAAGCATAGACTTATTGTCAGGCCTACGCTGTCCTCTCATACTTAAGTACTAACGCTGTAACAACAACATTGTAAAACCAAATGATTTTGAAAGAGTAACCATGGAGTTTCTTGCCGGTTCTTCTCCATAGGAAACGACCAACCCGAACCGTGCATCTTTTCTCGACGTTTTATAAGTGCCCATGTAGGCCTATGTGAAATAAAAATATTTTGATTTGATTGATTGATTTGATTTGAAACAGAAGTTAACAAGCGTCTAAAAATCTACAAGGCCAACAATGTTCACTCATTCAAAAATAATTGGCAAAAAAGAATCTGTACAAGTAATAGAAAAAAAAGTAATTTAGAAACACCGTGGCAAGATCATGGTTTTATCATTCATGAGATAATAGATTTTACATAGATACATGTGAGAACGTTAAACAAATATACACATATGTATATAATAATTATAGCAGTGTACCAGGGCGAAGCAGAAACTGGTAGTAAGTGTATTATAAAACTAGTAATATAATTATAGTGCTTTAATTACGCCTAATTGGACATAACTTTGTGTACCTAGTTAATTAATTAATTACAGAAACATAACAAGAGCACGTGATATTGATTTTAGTACTAATTAACATGCCTTTAATAATTATGGAAATTGGAAGTGCTCTTTCAACAAATACCTTAAACAACTACATACAAAAATAGATGAGTGATAGCCGAGACAAGACAAAGAAAATCGTTAAAAACTTGTTAACATAATCATGATGTTACTATGATCTTATAAAATTATTATGATTTAAAAAAGAGTCTATGGAGTTTCTTGCCCATTCTTCTCCATAGAGATTAACACTTTGGAATAGGCAACTACAGTAATTTCACAAGTTATTTTGCATTGTGTCTGGGACTGTAGCTTAATTTTTTTTGTTTCTTGACATTCAAAAGTGCCTGTAATGGTTTAATGAAATAAATGCTTTGAGTTTGAGTTACTTATTTATTTTTATTTAAATATAGCGTCACTAAAAAAAATTTATTCTCAACATGCCTTAGCCGATTATAATTTTAGGTGCAAACGCTGTCAGTTCAGAATAATTTGGACATATCATTTTTAACAACCAAAAATCCTTTTGGAACGTGATCTTACTCACAGAAATTGCCACACTGCATTTAATATTTTCTTTAAAATTCTAGACTCGTACCCAATTCAGTATAATTTACAAAAAATACAAATTCTACCTACGCCTTTTACATTTTGAAACGTGCGCATAATAATATCTTTGAAAAATGGGTATAGCATTTAATTTACACATTGAAGACTTGCAAAAAAAATATAAATAATAAAAGAATACTTCTACAGTATAGCTGTCAACGAACTTGCAAGATAATAGAGAAGGTCGGTTAGTGAATTTGAGGGCTGATCCATACGTCATGTTCGTGAACGGGCGCTGGGACTGGTCATCTTTAAGCTGCCACGTTTCAATTTAAAGTATTTAGTTTTTTAATTGAAATTTTTGCTTTTACTCTGGACGCTCTTGCCATGCACGGCATGCACCTGTTCTCATATATTTGTATAATCATAACATGATTCTTGTAATTTTATTACAATATTAAAGAGTGTCCATGGAGTTTCTTGCCCATTCTTCTCCATAGCGTTCAACGCTTTGGAATGGGCAACTACACGGGACTGTAGCCTTATCATTTTGTTTCTTGATATTCAAAAGTGCCTGGTTATGGACTAATTAAAATAAATGCTTTGAGTTTGAGCAAATCAAGCGCACACATAGACACGTAAGTAGGTACGTACGACGATCTAAAACAAATGACAGTCGCATAGAGTTCTTGTAATCACTCTACGTGTGTCGTGTGTATGCGTGCGTTTTACTTGTTAGCTGGAGCGACCTTGGACGTTGGACAAATGACAATAGTTTTCAGAACGTTTCATATTCTAAAACGATTTTCAAAGGGATTGAGCACCAGCATTTAGCTTAGTGATGGTGTCTATTATGTCATAGGTCTTTTTTTTACGGATGGGAAATAATCAAATAATTGGAGTATCAGACTTTTACGGGCTTAAACCCACCCATGTTCCTTCTTTTGACCTTTAGGTTCCGAGACCAAGGTTTTTTTTTATAAAAAACTAGTGAGTTAAGTAACTGTTAAGTCAACACTTTTTTATGCTTAATGTACTACTGTTTGTTTTCCCAAATGTAATATATAAATAAATAGTAGTAATTCGAGATAACACAGTTCCCCTTTCTTGATTTACAAGTACCTGCTACCTGTAGTTTTTGCCCGTGCGCCTTGTTTATTGTTATAGCAAGTTAAGTAATAAGATTTCCCGTTTCTTCCCTCTTTCTCCCCTCAATCTTTTTTTAAAATAATAGCCTATGTCCGTCTAAAGGGTCCCAACTATCTCTGTACCAAAATTCATCAAAATCCGTTAGCCATATAGGCGTAAAGACGTATCAAACAAACAAACTCACTTTCGCTTTTATAATATTAGTAAGGATAGGCTTGTGTTTGGTCGCAACACGCCTAATGTGAAGCGATAATGCGGTCTATTGTTGAATAGGCTTGTCTAGAATCAACCTATTTCATTTCGTCTGGGCCTTCATCTGTAGTTACTATTCTGTGTCTGAATAAGACTGAAAGACCTCAATGCCACCTGTTTTCTCAGTCAGTTTTCTTGTTAATACAGAGTATCGTGAAACAGCTTACGAGCGGGAGCAAATTAGGATCGCGAGTTTTTGTGAGTGGTCGGTGGAAACATACGACTGCAAAGTTTGACAGGGGACGCTTCGGTTATAACGCGTTTTTTTACTTTTTGAGTAAGTCATGGTTGTGTAAAAAGTTTTTTACCATTTAATTACTCTTGAATTTATTGATGTTAGTGAGCTCTAATGAGCTTATTTTAAATTTTATGAAAAACTAGCTGGCACCCGCGGCTTCGCCCGCGTGATGACATAAAAAGTATTCTATGTGTTATTCCAGACTATAATCTACCTCTGTGCCAAATTTAATTAAGATCCGTTCAGTAGTTTTTTCGTGAAAGAGGATCGAACATACATCCATACTCACAAACTTTCGCATTTATAATATTAGTAGGAAGTATTATAGTAGAATAGGATAGGAGAATACGCAATAAAACTCATAATTTCCGCAGTACGATTTTACAAGCCTGCTATAATATCAACTCGACGCAGAACTTAGCGTTAAATATTCAGCCGCATGCTTTTATTAATGCATCAATTTAGGTATTTTCTGTTGATGGATGAATGATATAACAATATGAAACGGGAGTTTTTTTTGTTAGTTAGCTTCTCTTTAAGTGAACTGTTATTTGTCTTATGAAAAATAAGAGTATTAAAACCAAATTTCACCACACTCAAACACCCAAGGTCACTCAAAAAATACTTCCGGGGCCTCCCCAACTTTCCTCCCGTATATTCAACCAAGGTTGTCGCATGAATCCTGATTGCAGTAGGCACGTGACGAGAATATCACCGTTACCGTTATCTGATACGAAGAACGGTTATTTATTGGATAAATCTCTAGTTATTTCGGCTGGTTATATACTTGGTTGGAGGTTGGTAAGGCTTGATTTGAGATGGAAATTTTTGGATTTAGAACAGTTCTTTTTTTTATAAATGCGTTGTTTTTTGTTTCGTGTTCCGTGTTTCGGAGAACACGTTGAACCGTTGGACATAGCTGTCATTTGTAGATATTTGACAGTCGTTATAGGTACTCAGTGACCCGTAAGTAAAACAACCAGTCTTACTAAGAGGTATCGTGCACAGCACTAATTGGGTTGTGGAGATCAGATAGGCAGTCGCTCCATGTAAAATACTAACTGCATCCGATCTGATATTTAACTGCATTCAGGTAGACTGGGAGCTGATCTCAAAATAGTTGGGAAAAGGCTTTTGTTTTTATTTTGATTTGTTTGACACCACACTGTTCAATGCAAAATAGAAAGACGAAACGAAAATAACTGGCTTGCTTTCTATGAGAGAGAGAGAGAGGCTGACAGACAGAGAAATACGCTCACGCCGCATGGCTTACAACTATAACAAAAAGTGTCGTTACAACTTTTGGTCTTAATTTTTTCCGTCTAGCCCCCTTTCAACGTGCGATAAGGAACGTCCTTCCAAAAAAAACAATTAAAAGAGGGCCTTAATATTGTGTTAAGAATGAACATAATTTTGAAACGCCACAAATTACGCATAAAATATTATATCTAATATCTAAATATCTTGGGACAACCTCACACACGGCTATCTGATCCCAAGCTAAGCAGAGCTTGTGTTATGGTAACCAGACAACTGATATACATACTTATATAATTTATAAATACATACATACATATTATAGATAAATCACACCCAGACACAGAACAAACAATCATGCTCATCACACAAAGTTTGTCCTGGGTGGGAATCGAACCCACGACCTCCGGCTCAGCAGTCAGGGCCACTAACCACTAGACCAACAGGCCCGTCTATATATTACTTACTACGACAGCAAAATTTTGACATTACACACCATGTACCTGCTTACAACACGGAAATGTTGCCATTTTCCTAAAACTAATAAACTCGGTGAAGCTCACACTATAATTACAATGTTATACAAACACGTACATGGTATCCAATTAGTGGCAACCCTAAACTAGGGCTGTACCCATTATTTTAATCACCACTCCGTGACTAGACCTTTCCTTATAATTTATAATTGTAAGGGTAGTTACTGACTTGCGTCAAAATTGTCACCAAAGATTTTTTGACAAGTCAAAAATAAAAAAAAATTGTCTGCATATATAATACTTTCTTAGGGGTTTCTTAACCGAAATGGAAAAATGGAACACTTATGGAATCAATTTGCTTTTTATCCAACTGTCTGTCTGTCAAGACCTTTTATTTCGGGAATACGCGGGAAAATCCAGTTGATGTTAAAACCGTACCCTCTAGTCTGTGGTCCCTTAGAGCTGTCAAAAAATCAACTTTCTAAGTCTATGCAGTCAAAAGATTTGGCTGTTTTTGTCGGTTTGTATGGAACCATCGGTGCGCAAGTATGACGCCTCGATTAAGCCTTGTTTTCGGTATATTGGGATTAACTTCTAGTCTAACCGAATGCAGCTGAGTATCAGTATTTTACATGGAGCGACTGCCTACCTTCACATGTAACATGTCTTTGTCACATTTTTTTAAGAAACTCCCGTCCGTGAGTCAGACTAGCACTTGGCCGGTTTTTTTTTTAATTATATGGGTAACTGATTTATAATTAAAACAGTTTCAATATTGGAAGAATTCATCTATTTGCTTCACCAACAGAAATTGTTTTTTTTTTGGTAATAGGTGCTTGGATACAAGGTCAAGATAAATTGTTTCTTTTCTCTAAATAAATTATTGACAACATAGTCCGTTTTAAAAACACGACACGTACTCTGATATTCATGAAAAAGATACATTTTCTTAAAATCGACAAACACATGTCATATACGGAAAGTCAATCAATTAATCTAATATTATGAAAGCAAAAGTGAGTTTGTTTGTTTGTTTTTTGTTACCTCTTCACGCCTAAATGGCTGAACCGATTCTGACGAATTTTGGTACAGAGATAGTTGGAACCCTGGAGACGAAGATAGGCTATTTTTTTTAATAAAAGGGAGAAAGAGGGAAGAAAAGGGAAAACTTAGCTTTGCTATTACAATAAATCAGACGCAAGGGCAAAACTACAGGTGGCAGGTACCTGCAAATCACGAAAGGGGAACCGTGTTACCCCGAATTTAACGCGAGCGAAGCCGCGGGCAAAAGCTAGTAGAAGTCATAAAAGCAAAAAACTCAAACACGACTAAATTCACCCAAAAAATCCCACGACTCAATCGCAAAAACGCAAGTGTACACCTACTCCTACATTGCTTGTCATTTCAACTGATAATTAATGATTATTAACTACATCATTACGGCATTGGAATGACAGGGTAATGAAAGAGATCCTCATTTAATTGTGTTTTCGTCTCAGGGTTAAGTTGAACGTAACGAGGTCTGTATTTTGATGGGTGACCACTCAAGCGGTGAGGTTCGGGTCTTTAATTTGCTTAATTTAAAAGGGAGGCTAATTTGTGGTTAATGGAGTATAATAGGGTTAATTTGAATCGATACTGTACTGGTTTATAAGGGAGTTAGATTGAAGAATATAACGTTTGTTGTTATAAGTCTTTAAACTTACATGGTCACTTACCTACATTATTATTAACACAACATCGCCGAAATATCGGAAACTTGAAATACAAATCAAACATGGTAAATATCCTGTGTCAAGTGCTAATAATAATGTTTATTGTTTATCTGATAAAAAAAACGAAACTCATGGACAAATAATAACAGCCACTCTGGTCAATCTTTAGGTTAAGCCGCACTTACCAAGGTTGTTCTGTGGATGGATGGTCCGTTACATTTCTTGCCTCATATAGTGTGTTAATTTGTTTGTCCAAGATCTAGATATAGATAGATATCTTTGCCATTCGTTACAGTTAGTCAGAGGCCCGTTAGTTTGACAACCAGTCAAAACCAAGGGGTGTCGTAATGCCCAGTACTAGGGTTGAGAGTTGTTCGAAAGAGGTACCGCGGCCCCGGAACATAAAGGGCAGTAGAAGGAACATGGGTGGGTTTTAGTCAGTACAAGTCTGATAATCCCCCCCGCTCCAAAAGCGGGGGAAGTTATTTATTGATTTCCCACCACAAAAAGAACACCCAGTACTAACTTTGTTCTGGAGGTCAGACAAGCAGTGAAGCTTTTTTTAAAATCTGTATACCTACGTAGAAAACGTATGAATCTAGAATTAAGCAACCGTCAGGACACCAAAAAAAAGATGGATAACCGCTCTAACATTTCCTTTTCCTTGTTTCAGACCCGCCAACAGCCCCCATGATCACTGGCTACGTCCCTGGCACCACTCTGTCTGCCGGTACCGTCCAGAGGTTGTCGTGCATATCTTCGGGAGGCAACCCATTGGCTACTCTTACATGGTTCAAGAATGATAAAAAGGTATGTTCTTCATTTGTTTCTACATGGCTGGTTGGTTTGGTGGTCGCCAATCACAGTTGAGCCTTGGGATCGACTCCTCACCTGCCTATCCACTTAGTGACTACGACTTCTACCAGTGGTTGCTTAGAAGACCATCATACACTCCACTGGTCTGATCTCTGCACGAGTAGTCGTGATCGCGTATGCGTTACGATAATAAATTTAAAAAAAATGGGTATGGTTACAAAGTATACCGCATTTTCCTTTCGAGGAACCCCAAAAACTATACCCAAAATTTCAGCTCAATCATAAAGGAAGTGGGTTAAATTTAATTCTTAAATGTTTTTTAATGATTTATTAAATATATTATGGAGAAAAATGGGCAAGAAACTCCATGGACACGAGTTTCTTGACCATTCTTCTCCATAGAGATTTACTCTCTGGAAAGGGCTACTACAGTAATGTACTTTCGCATGTTATTATGTCTTGTGACTGGGACTTTGTAGCATCTTTTTTGTTGTTATGACATTCAGAAGTGCCTGTAATGGTCTAATTAAAATAAATGGTTTAAGTTTGAGTTTTTTATATTATAGTTATAGTTATTTAAAAGCGTGTTAAAATGTAAGATATTAATTCTGTTGGAAGTTATTGTATAATTATAAAAAGCTTTAAAAGCTTCTATGCAAGTTTCAACACACACATCCACACTGACTTCATTATCAAATGAATACCAGTCAACATTCGCTTCACATTGTTTAATATTAATATTTTCGGAACAAAATAATTTCATTTCCATATCAGAACGCCACGGAAACTCTCATTGTTTTACTATTAAGAATAGTTGAATGGACCGTAACAATTCGATATCGATACTCGATTGAATTGTATCAATTGTAATATCTGCGTAATTGAAAACTTTCCGCTCAACTCTGATATCGATAGAAACTATATGACAGTAGCTTATAGTGTACAGTTAGCGCAGTATACAGTATTGAGAGATGTAACAACCTGTAAGTAGGCCAGTTACAGGCACGTTTGAACTGTCGAAACATTGACAATAATAAAATGAAGCTACAGTCCCAGTCACAAGGCATAATAACTGTGAAAGTACTGTAGTTATAAATAAAACTAACTGCGTTCCATTTCTAGTTCACGTACCGAGATGATCGAAGCATATTTTTGTCAATTTTAGGGTTCTGTGCCTTAAAAGGAAAAAAACGAACCCGGATAGGATCACTTTGTTGTCCGTTTGTCTGTTAAGGCCCTTAATCTCAGGAACGCGTAGAGGTATGAAATTAAAACAATACACTCAAGTGTTTACACTTGAGTGTATTGTTTTAATTTCATCTTGTCTCTTTGTGCTGTGAAAAAATCAACCCTCCAAGACTACGCAGTCTAAAGATATGGCCGTTTATGTCGCAAGTTTGTACGGAACCCTCGGTGCATGAGTCTGTTTCGCTCTTGGCCGGTTTGTTTAAGTAGCAGTCAATCATGAACCATGAATACCAGAATATTCAATTATTAATCTTCAAAATGCTCACAAACTTCTTCTTTTTCAGATACATTCAGTTACAAAAACGACTGAACGTTCAGTCTCCGCCGAGATCTCGATCCTGACCAATGTGACTGACAACCAGGCGCAGTACAGATGTGAAGCCACCAACAGTGCTACTGAGATACCTCTATTTGAAACTGTAACCTTGAATGTTTATTGTAAGTATTCCTACCTTATTTCTTTACCATAAGTTTGCCTGCCTATTTTTTTTCTTTTTTACAAAACGTTGCCCCACACTAGGAATTACTCCTGCATCGTGGGCGCGTTAACAAACGTTTAAACTCACATACACAAACAGCCAGACACAAAACAACTAGCTGTAGGCCATAAAAATATTTGTTCCGTGCGGGCATCGAATCCGCGACACGCATTGTTGCAGGCGTTCGCTCAGCCTCTGCGCCAACCGTGTCGTCAAAATTCATTCGTCATTGGTGCATGAGGTCTTGGTTGCGATGCCCAGGCCGCTTAAAATGTTATTAGGTTTTTTCACCAGAAAGTTTACACTAGCAAGCTCAAAGTCTGAATTTGTATCTGGCTGATATCAATATAATATGAAACTTAAAAATAATTTGTGAAATGTTAGGTACGATTACTTAACTAACTGCCTACCTTCGAAAGAGATACCGAGACCCCAGAACACAAAAGGCAAAAGAAGGAACATGGATGGGTAAGCGCCCAGAGCGAGAGAAGCTTTTTGATGATTTTCCATCCGAAAAAAAGGAGCAAAAACAAACACCGCATGATATCGCATCGTGTCACGACGACAATGCAATCTTGCGACGAACCACAACGAAAGACTGTAGTTATGTAAATTGAATAGATCTTCAGAATCCAGAAGTTAATTGGTCCCTTAAATAGAAGATCGAATAACTAGAGAGCCTACCGTAAGGGATATTACAAAACATATTATCTTAGCTCCAAACTATTCAAGCAAAGTCGTATCTTAATGTTTGCTTAGGACGGACTGAAGATTACAGCTGATTCTGTAGTTCTACAAATTGGGTAAAAGCAGACTTAGATTACGTTACATATATGTAAGAACTTTACAAAGCACCTACGTAGTTGAGAAATTTCGAGTAACTCACGTAGTTCTTGTTCTAAATTTGAAGAATTTCTGAAGATCAAACAGAAACTAAGCTTACTATTTTGAGCTTAGTACATGAAAATACTCTTTAAAGCTCGTAGGAGGTGGTTAATGTCAATCCTTACTAATATTATAAAAGCGAAAGTGAGTTTGTTTGTTTGATTTTGATGAATTTTGGTACAGAGATAGTTGGGAACCAGGAGACGGACATAGGCAATTTTTTTTTAAAAAGTGGGATGTGAGGGAGAAAGAGGGAAGAAAAGTCAAAACTTTGCGGTGCTACTACAAATCAATAAGGCGCAAGGGGAACTGTGTTACCCCGAATTTAACGCGAGCGAAGCCGCGGGCAAAAGCTAGTAAAGAAATAAATTTTTAAACTGAAATATTCACTTAAATTATTAACACGGTAAATATCCCGTGCCAAAAGTTATAATAAAAAAGGTAATGAAAAAAATACTCTGTTTAGGAAACATTTGTGCTGGGTACTATAACCGCAATTACTGCTTTTTCACTGTGCTGTCTATTTTTTTTTTTATTTAATAATAAATGTTGCCCCACACTAGGATTTCTCCTGTATCATCGGTGCGTTTACAAACATTTAAACTCACACACACAAACAGCCAGACAGCCAGACCTGAAACAACTATCTGAAGGTCATACAAATATTTGTTCCGTGCGGGAATCGAACCCGCGACTCGCAGCTCAGCAGTCGATCGCTCAGCCACTGCGCCAACCGTGTCGTCAAAAAAAATGCAGGACATCAGTGTCTTGCATTATTATATTAAAGTCAGCTAAATTTTTAACAAAAAATATTTGCAAAACTAAGCCCAAAATTGAGCTTAGTCTCAAATCAACATTATTGACATAACCTTTCTCCAACAGTTGCTCCCGAGGCTGTGAAAGTGCGAGTGGAACCAGAAGAGCTAAAAGTGGGAATCGAAGCCACTCTCTTCTGTGACGCAGCGAGTAGTAACCCGCCTGCGGCACTGTCGTGGTGGCGGGACGGAATTCCTGTGCAAGGTGAGTACAAGTTAATTAACTTCTTTAAGTTTTGTAGTAACCTCAATCATTGTTTTAAAGCATGCCTCTAAGAATTTCCTTTGTATCGTGGGTCCGTTTACAAACATTTAAATTCACATGCACAAACAGCCAGACCTGGAACAACTATCTTTAGGCCTTACTAATAATTGTTCCATACGGGGAGCGAACCCGCGACACGCAGTGCAGCAGTCGATCGCCACTGCTCCAACTGTGTCGTCGTATTTGAACTGCCACTTACGGCAGTTACGACATATCTTCCGTGTTTTTTTTTTATGAGCACACCTTATTTCCGGTTCTTCTCCATAGGAAACAACCAACCCGTGCGGTTTTTCTCGATTTTTTATAAGTGGCCATGTAAGCCTATGTAAATTAAAAATATTTTGATTTAACCTCTACAGCCCCAGCGGCACAAAAACGTGCCAGTAAACAAGTATTAGCGTTGAGCCCCGCTGGCACAAATTTGTGCCACCAAACCCCGACCGATTTAAAACTGTATTTGTAGTAAAGATAAGTCTTAAAATCGTTTCTGAACGAATGTTTAGAGCCCGCCTGCCGGTGCTTGACGGATAGTTGACGTAAATAATGGCGGTCCTTGAGAGGTTAATAAAATATTACTTTACATTAGTAACACTGATACTTTTCTAGAAAATAGAAAGAAAATAAACTTAGCTTTTTCAATCAAACAATAATATAGTCTAATATAAATTCCACAACAAGAAACTAAACGTCTTCCACACAACCTTCTGACCCAAACAGTCACCATTGACAATTTAACAAAGCTGTATAGAACTGTGTTGGCACTGTTTTGCATGTAAATCCCTTGTCTATATACATTCGTGATTTAGCCGTGCGTGACAAATCGATTGCTCTACATGGATGCGTCAGGGTCGTAAGTCGTTAATATGTAGCTAGTACTGTTACTGTACTGTTTGGACTGTCATTTTCTAGTAATTTTAGTGGTTCCGCACCTCAAAAGGAAAAAAACGGAACCCTTATTGGATCACTTTGTCGTCCGTCTGTCTGTCAAAACCCTTTTTTTTTTAAAACGTTGCCCCTCACTAGGAATTTCTCCTGTATCGTGGGTGCGTTTACAAACATATAAACTCACATACAAACAGCCAGACCCGAAACAACTATCTGTAGGCCATACAAATATTTGTTCCGTGCGGGAATCGAACCCGCGACACGCAGCGCAGCAGTCGATCGCTCAGCCACTGCGCCAACCGTGTCGCCTGTATCTCAGGAACGCGTGGAGGTATCCAATTAAAAAAATGTACTCAACTCTGTGGTTTTGTGCTATGAAAAAATTAACCTTCTAAAAAAAAAACAAAATCAAAATATTTTTATTTTACATAGGCCTACATGGGCACTTATAAAACGTCGACAAAAGATGCACGGTTCGGGTTGGTCGTTTCCTATGGAGAAGAACCGGCAAGAAACTCCATGGTTACTCTTTTAAAATCATTTAGTTTTACAATGTTGTTGTTGCTAAATCTACGCAATCAAAAGATATGGCTATTTATGTCGCAGTTTTGTTTCCAATCCCGTCAGGCTCGCGCACCCTCGGTGCGCGAGCCTGACGGGATTTTTTCTGTTTTGAAGTTTGGTTTGCTCTTTGTCAGGAGCAAATCTCAGCAAGTTGGGGTTTTCAAAATGAGTTCAATGATTCTTGAATTTCTGTGTTATTCATGCGTACTTACATATTATGCATGTTACTATCAATACTTTAATAATTTCATTTGACAGTGCTAATATGCATAAATCAAATGCGTAAACCTTTTACTGCCTAAACTTTAAGATGATCAAAAAATCTCAAAACGCATTATTGTGTCAAAAAAGGCTAAGAAATAAATACTGCTACCTACGATGCTACTGCCTGCCTACCATGACGTTTTTAAAGCAGAAATTATTCCACTGACGAAATGAGACAGCGCTATACAGGGTGTCTAGCACCATCTCTTTCTCACACAGAAATAAGAACTGCTATAAGATGTCATGGGAACCCTACTGATTCCAGCATCGTCATGTGGAGCTATTGAGCCTCACCCCATTTAATATAATAATTCTATGATGTTGACTGGTCTAGTCGACATTGGTCTTAGTAAGTCATAAGTTACCAAATGTACAAACAGTGCCTTAAATAACCTCTCTAACTAAGAGAATGAGGGATTGGACTTTTGAATATGCATCACAATTTCCTGAATGTTAAGCCTCTTCATCATTTCTAGGTCTACCGCCAAAGAAGACTAAAGGCCTCCATGGAGGGACGGTCTCCACTATAGAACTGAAGCTGTCCATCACTAAGGAACTAAATGGTGCCGTGTACACCTGCCAGGCCATGAACGAGGCGCTGCAGAGGAGTGTCCATGATGCACTGCCACTTAAAGTTTTATGTAAGTACTACCTTATGCTTGTAGCTTTGCACGTTGACTAAATAATGTTAATCTAGGTAAACTATCTGTGTACCAAATTTCATTTAAATCCATTTAGTAGTTTTTGTGTCAAACAAACATATAAATTTTTCATCTTTACAAACTTTTACATTTATTGTAGTAGTAAGATGATAATAATACAATTGCCAGAAAAAAGAAAATTAAAAGAGAAAAATGATGACGGACAAAACATATCAAACTTCTCGATATAAAAAATTCTACTGACCAAAACTTGGTAGGTAGTAAAGAGTCCACTTTCCATTTGAATATTTAAAACAAACACTAATAACTGTTTTAATCTCATCATACTAGAAAGTGGAAATGAAAAATAACTGCTTTTGGAAATCTGTATTTTGTATAGAATCAAGGAATCTGTTTAAAGAACAGCTTCAATTTAATTCAATCATTAAATTCTTCGAAATAGGGCTCTAAATCCTCACTCCCGCACGTTGCTTGAATAGAAGCTAGTACTTCAAAAACCTAACCTAATAGCTACAAAAAGAAACCGAAAACGCACTTCTTGTTTATCCAATAAAATATACTAAATTGAATCACTATTTCCAGACGCACCAATATTCGACGAGACGACGCCATACACGACAGTTGGAGTAGAAAACGAGCCTCTCATCATAGTATTACGAGCTGACGGTAACCCTGGGAGCATCACATACACCTGGACCAAGGATGGACTGCCTATCACGCAATCTTCATATAGCACTGGAAGTAAGTAGAATTATACATTAACTTTGCTTCGTTGGTCTACGAGAAACGTCCTAGGAATTCTAATGTTGAAGCTCGAAGCCATATGTAGTTTTGTTCAAAGTTTATGACGGCTCAGAAGTTACTGCGAATGATGAAACCTCTCCCCATAGGAATATTGTTATCTGTGAAATTATTGGAAATTTGTTAAAGATGTTAGTATGTTACCTTACGTATAAATAGATTGTAATAAGGTTATGGAAGCAAAATAATATATCTTATCATGGAAACCAAACCAGGCTCAAGCTATTTGTTTTCTTACTAATTCGTTTTAATCATTTTATTTTTATCTCTTGAAATAACTTAATTTAAACTAACATTAAAAAATAAATATTCAGTAAAATAGAAGGCTAATAGGCACGAAGTTCTGGAAACTAGAAAATAAACACTTTTATATGAAATATTACTTTTCTGAGAACTGAAAATATTAACACGTTAAACGATGACCCAGTAAAAATTCATTTAGAGACATAATATGGTTTTTTTTTCATTTTAAGAACAAAACTTAGAAATACCGGTCTAATTAGATCCTGAAAGGTCTTTTTAACAAAACTTTCTTAAACATTAATCATATATGCTGAAATTATGATATAAAGAGTCTAAAGCACGAGATCCCGGATTCGATTCTCGAGTCACAAAAGTTTTGTCGGATTTATTCATTATAAGTTTCTTAGTAGCAGCCACAGAGCCTTTTGCATCTGCATTTGCGCCCAGTTTATATCAATAGGCTCGCACCCTATCAAACAGACCTGGCGAAATGTGTCTGTACTTGTTAAGTACACTTCTGGTATGTACAACCCAACCCCTTAGGAGTTCCAAGGTGTGATGTTGTGTTAGATAAAATTTCATACCATATATAGGTTCCTGATTTGAAAGAAAAGATGGATGAATTGTGGAAGGAATGATATGAAGGAGAAAGGAGTAAATGATGCCGTGACGTCTGATAGGGGAGAATGGAAGAAGTAAACGTGTTGCGCCGACCCGAAATACAATGGGACAAGGGCAGGAAAATGATGATAATATCCTATATATATTATCATCATTTCCTGATTTCATGCACAAAATTTTATTTCAGAGAATCAAATAGTTTTAAAAGCCATTCACTATAAGCGCTAATGACAGTAATATTGAAAATCACGCATACCGAATAATTTAATTCTAGCAAACAAACATGCTTGTGTACTTAGCATTTAATCAAGCCTCATTAAACCATTGATAGTCTATGAAAGTTTGCTTTGTAATTAACAATATTATTAATCCCATAAAAGAGTATTTATCTGAAACAAATGAGGAGATTCAAAAATTTAGTACAACTCTCATTTTGGCATGTCCCTCAAGTTTTTTTGTTATTCGTAGGATGTTTTCTACTTTTTCTAGGTAAAAAAGCCTCTTTATTAATAATTTATATGTTTTGCCGCGTGTTTAACTAAATTGCAATTAAATTCAGCTAAAAATAAATATTTGTAAATTATTTAAAAAAAAATCCCCCTTTATTTTGGCTTGTCCCCAGTATAAATTAAAACTTTCAAGTTCAATTTTATCTATATTTTCTGGAGCACCTGGACATGTTTTATTGTTTTCACAAAAAATGACCTATATTTATTATATTTAAAGTATTTAACAAAGTTTTAATTCCGCTCAGCTATTTAAAACTTAAAAACAATTAGTGTCCCTGAAATTTGCTACATCCGGACAAGTCAGGTTTGTTACGTCAAAATCTTTTTTAAAAAAATACCAAATAGTTTTATTTTGGTTTTCCAAATAAGGCAACACTATAGCCGAATGATCAGCCATCTTAAAAATTGAATGCCAGTGTCATTTCGTCGCTAGTGAGAGTGGGTTTTGTTACTGGTTGGACGAAGAAGAAACTCGTCGTCAGGTTTGTACTAACGCTATTTATTACTTATTCGCACGTTACTTATAATAAATTAATAAATAAATGCATGGTTTATACTAAACAACTTGTTGTTTGAAGTTTAACTTTACGAGAAACTGAAACGCTAATATATATTTTTTAAGGTTAGGTTAACACATTATGTTACTTCGGTTTTGTTACTATAGGTCCGGTAACATATAGTTGGACCGAAAAAGTAACAAAACCGACAGCATAAAGCTAAGTTTACATAGCGGTTTTATCTAAAAATTAGGTAGAAATGGTCTACTACCTCCAAAAATTATCTAAACATCTTGCTAAGAATTAATGAAAAGTAGTTGGTTGTATTTTATTGTAGGTAGTTAAATGTTTAAACATTTGGGTGTTTCCAATCGGTGTTTTATAACTCACTTTTTTCAGAAATATGCCATTAACAGCAAAAGAAAAGATGCGTAGGTATAGAGAGAGGTTAAAAAATGAAAATCCTGAAAAATATGAGGAACAGCGAAAGAAGAACTTAGCAAGAATTAAATCAAAGAAGAAGAAAATTGCAGACATGACACAAGCTGAAGTAGAATCAAAAAGAAAAGAGTGGAGAGAAGAAAAAAGGATAAGCAGACAACGTCAACATGATACTAATAGACCATCACCTATGCCTGTCCCTAAAAATAGAACAACAGAGCAAGAACAGATAATAGAGGAAAACAAAATCAAAAAAATTAAAAAGAAACTTCAATGGTCTCAAAAACAAAACCAAAAAAATAAAGCTTTAATTAATAAGATGAAAACTAAAGTTGAATGTTACAAAAAAAGAATCCAAAGATCACAACAACAATTTAGTAAATCCATAGCTTCTTTACAAAAAACAATAGACATCATTAAAGCCCGAAATGAAGTACTAGAGATCGCAATAAAAAACAGTTTTTCAAGTTGTACGAAACATTCAGAAAAACAGTTATTTAAAAAAGTGGTTCACAATTCGAAAAATAAACAATATACTTCGAAGGTGCTCGGATTAAAAGTGACAGCAAGACTTAGACCAAAGAAGGCTAAAAAATTAGAGATTCCAGAAATAAAAGATTTCTTCGGAAGAGACGATGTTAGTAGAATAACATCAGGTAAAAAAGAATGTAGAGTAAAAAACAAAAATAAACAACAAATTAGGTACCTCATTGACAGCATTCCAAATCTTCATAAGAAATACAGAGCAGAGGGAGGGCGTTACGGCATTACTACTTTTTACAAAAATAAGCCATTCTTTGTTTTATCTCCTCATATTCAATCAAGATCAACTTGTCTATGCGAAAAACATGATAATATTAAATTTCAATACGAGAGTTTAAGGAGACATCGTATAATAAACGATGATTTTGACAAATTATTGCAAGATATAGTGTGTGACACCAAAAACCTTGAATGTATGTATAACAAATGCAAGAAATGCAAAAATAAAATACCAAAAATTGCAGCAGATCAAGATATGCAACATACGGTTAATTGGAACCAGTGGGAACGCCAAGATCATACGTACACAAAAAAGGGTGGAAACATAGTACACACAAAAAAGACTGTTCGAGTAACGAAGACTGACACAGCACAAAAATTGATGGATGATTTTAACCACGATATTATAGCTTTTAAGAAACATCATTATAATAATATTCACCAACAAAAAGAATATCAAAAGGCAGTTACTAATATGAAAGCTACCGAGGCCGTCATAATTTGTGATTTTTCTGAAAATTATCAGAGTAAATTGACGGAAGAAATACAATCCATGCACTTTGGTGCATCAAAATCTCAAATTAGTCTACATACCGGCATGATTTATTTGAAAAATAGGTCACATTAGCGGGCCATCCACTAACGTTCATTTCTTCCGACTTGTCCCGTTGTGCAAACTGTACAGAAAAGCAATGGGATAAAATAAAACCGTTGAAGCCACTAATTAAACCACAATCCTACGTTCTATCCCCTGACTTTATCACAGCACGCCAGTTCGACAGGAAAAACAATCCTTCAGTGACCATACACACGTTTAGGTACATTCCTGTCAGTGTGCATCTTGTCAATCATACCGAGGGATTGCGTGTCTGTGGATGGTTATAATCCCATCATTTTATGAAGATTGTTGTCATTTAAAAGGAATGCTCGTCATTTTGAATTATCTTTATGGATTATTTTCATTTTGCAACAACATGTGTACCTACGCTTAAGCAAGAAATTGCTATTGCTTTGAGTTTTATTGCGAGTGAATATCTATTTAAACCTAAAAGAAGACATAGAATATGGGGTAAAAAAGTGGTTATTAGAAAAGGAGGAATATAGTGATATAAGACTTTTAAAAGATTTGGCATGCGTTAAACCTGATGATTTTAAGAACTATTTAAGAATGGATGTCTCGACTTTTAAGGAACTGCTCAAGATGGTAACACCGTATTTGCAGAAACAAAACACCAGAATGAGAAATTGCATTACAGCCGAGGAGCGCCTTACAGTAACATTGCGGTTTTTAGCTACGGGTAGAAGTTATGAGTGTCTTAAATTTAGCTATGGTATATCTCCGCAAAGCTTTGGTCGTATCATTCCAGAAACATTGTGCAGTAATTTTTTTTTTACTAGCTGTCCCCCTCGGTTACACCTCGAACACAAAATGATTACAAACGAACGCTCAATCACGCCGGACAAATAAACAGGCACTAACTTGATCACAGAGCGCGTCGCGTCCTTCGCGACGGGAGGAGTGGCGGGGTTTTAATACCGTTATTCTTTCTCGATCTTGCAAATCCACTGGCGTTCATTCCTTAAGGATTGAAGATTCCGGCAGGAATGAACGTTAGTGGATGGCCCGCTAATCTTTTTGCACTATATCTGACAATCTCACTCACCAACCTCCGGCAATATGGGCCCACTTGACTCCTATTTTAAATACAGTTAAAGAGATGTGCCCCGACATAGATGTCATCCATTATTATTCGGACGGTCCAACTTCCCAATATCGACAGAAAAACAATTTTTTTTTACATTCTCTATTTACCAGAAAACTTAATCTCTCTTACTCAACGTGGTCATTTTTCGAAGCTGGCCATGGCAAGAGTGTGGCAGATGGAATCGGTGGCACCATAAAACGGATGTTGGACATGAAAGTATGTCACGGTGCCGACATAAAAAATGCTAGAGATGCATACGAGGCAATTCAACAATCCGAAACAGTTATACAAGTTCACCTTATTGAGGAAGAAGTTATAAATACAATTGCAAATAAAATTCCTGACAATATACGCGTTTTGCCCGGTACCATGAAAGTACACCAAATCATTACAGACGCACAGATAGACAGACATAAAATAAAATATAGAGATGTCAGTTGTTTTTGCGAACCGCTTAGAGGAAAGTGTTCTTGTTTTTCTCTGGGTGAACACTATCTACAATCAACCAACGGTGATCCAATACAACCGCTTCTATCCTGTGCAGAGTTGGATGACTCTGATTTGTTGGATGACGCTGATTTGTTGCACGATTTAGTTGAACTTGAGCTTCCATCACGACCACCTTCATGTTCTATTTTAACAGAAAATACCGCCTTATTCGATGTTCTTGATAAGGAAGGAAAATGTATGGACAATACGAACTGTACGTTAGATTCAGCACTAGATATCGACAAATTGCCCTTAATTATTTTACCCACCTCTCCTGGTACTAGTTCTAAACAAAATAACGTACACATTACGCCAAGATATTGCTCATCTAAGAGAAATATGAATCTTCAAAATTGCCATAAATGCAGTTGTACAATACTCGGCCAGGTAGCTAAATGTATGGCTTGTAAACAATTTTACTGTGAAGATTGCGTCGGCGGCGGACCCAGTTTCTTTGATTATATTTGCGATAAATGCTTTCAAGATAGTGAAGGTAGTTGCGCTTAGCTTTCGTTCTAAAGTTTTTTTTTTCAATTTCGTTAATTACTCTTAATTTACCTTTTTTGTTTAGATTGATTATCATCCTCGAGAGTGAGAGTTATAAAATTCAATTTACAATCTACAATACACACACTACGCCTTTCAAAGCACGGTGGCTTCATCTACTGGTTCAGGTATGTCACGTAAAGTAGATGAGCTTGTAATTGTATTTCTATAACTTCTTCTTTTCTTATAGCGAGTCACGCTCGCCTATCGTTAGTTTCTCAAATTATTAAAATTTTATTTTAGTAATATTTGTTTTTTTTACAGATTGATTATCTTCTTTAAAAGATATTGAGATAAAGCATAGTCATATCTACTTCAAAGATGGTGGTTGTTGTGGACATAGATAAAGTTTTAACAAAATACGATTTGCTGCAATATTATTACTACAATTTAAAGTGGCCATGGGCTGAGACACATTTCATCCTCTCCTCGGAGTGTGGGAAATGCCATGTAAATGTAACACATATTAGTGCTACAGGAATTCGACCGGATCACTTTACCTTATTAATGAATATAAACGATATAAAGTTGCTGTTAAATCGTTTACAATTTTGGTGTGATTATTGTGATGCATTCATTTACGATCATTATCCAAAAGACGAATGCATAATATGTTCCTAGACCTAGTGAGAAAAACTTAATAAAGACTGAAAGATAGTGCCTTTATTAATCTATTTAGATTTTTGTTAGTGAAGAATAATTTTATTACTTAGAAATGTTGATTGTTTATAAAACTTTAATCATTTAAAAATACCTAATGAACAAAATTATGTTATTTTTTTGTAAGAAGCATAGCATAGCATGCTAAAAAGTACAAATTGTGATATACCTAAGTATTAATAACACTGTTTATACCTTTAAACCCCACAAGACTTGCATAGTATGTATAATAATAATAGGTAACTATAAGATGTTAAATAATTTGTTATAAATAGATAAATACATAGGTACGTACTGTGTTCCTTCATATGGATCTCATAAAAAAATAAAATAGATTTAAGCTAAATATTTACTAAATACCTAGATGTTGTAAGTTTCATTGTTGTGTTAACGCAATGTAAACCGAGCCTTAGAATTTTGTTACTGTCGGTTTTGTTACTGTCCCTGTTTTTTTTCAAAGATTTTATAAGGTTTTAACGTAAATTTCTTTACTTTTAAGAATAAACTTGATATTGGTTATAAATATTAATTATTTAACTACTTCTGAACATGTTCTTATAATGATATTGTTCATTTTACATAATAAGCATGAAAAATAATAGTTGATTTTGAGACTGTGGTAACAAACCTGAGAGATAATTGTTTTTTCACTGTTTTCTATTATGTTTTTGTAATTTGTTGATTCGTTAAGTAATATAAAAAGACTGTATATTTCAATTAAATGTGTTAAAGTGGTAAACCCCCCATGTTTTAATTAATAATACGTCTCCAAGTATAGTAACAAAACTGACATAAATTTATACTTACCCCTCACATTTTTACATTTTATCTAATAAATACTATAGCTACGTAAAATATATATGATTTTTTTGTAACTAGAGAATATACGTTCGTTATTTGAGATAGTAAGAACACGTTACGATCACAAAAAATAAATTGCCATATTTTCATCAGTTGTACTAAATTTTTGAATCTCCTCAAATAGTTGTGGTCAATCATTGCCAACGTTTTCGTATACAATGTGGTTTGTAGAAATAACTTTATGGATTTTCAAATAGAGCAAAATGTGGGTAACTAGTTATTAAATAACAATTTTAGATCGAACATTTTCAAATAATATTCTCATTTTACTATTAAAATATACACTGTGCTGGTTTAAAAACCACAAGGAAACTGGGAAGCTGATTTCATAAATGAACAAATAAGAGTGAATGTTCATAATGAGAGAATTAAGGTTAAAACAGTTTAGCAAATGTACAAACGGCTATTTGTCAAACATGTGTGCATGCGGGCTATTGGGTTGCCTAACAAGGAACAGAAAGGGCGTGAAAGTATTTAATTAATTAAACAGTACCTATATTAAACATTGTGCCTTCAATGTGGATACAATCCGTGGTTACCACAAATACTTGTGTAACTGACAACACTTTTTTCTTAATTTTAATATTTATAATTCTTAATTAGAGTCGTTTACTAAAACTGAGATATTAAGCAATTAACAAAGAAAAACTTCATCATTTACAACATTTTTCTAACAAAAGAGACTAATTAAGGAAAATACGTTCGTCTACCTAGATGATATAATTATTATTCTCTTTTCTTTTTTTCTCTAGATGACAGGATCATATCAGAAGGCAGTATGCTGAACATGACAAAACTGACACGACATGATGCTGGCATCTATACCTGCGAAGCTGTGAACTCGCAAGGAGCAGCTGTTGCAAATATCAGCGTATCTGTGCACTGTAAGTATATATTTATGAAAAATCTATTCTATTTTAGTTTTGCAAAATAAATCCAAATAGGAGGAAAGTACTCTGGTACTGTAAGTATCTAATAAAAGATGCAATAAGAACATTTAACATAATCAACCACGGTAAAGTTCCTGTAGCTAACGCAAAAGAGAATAACTGCTACGAAAGACCTTATCTCTGATTTTCCTTATCGACATTAATATAAGTCACTGTTGCTGAAATGTCACCCAAAGCTCCTTACAAAGTAAGCGACAGAAAATAACATCATTTTGAACATTTAGTACAACTTTGCCGTAACAAAGGCCTCTGCTGCTACCAAACCAACCGCCTATCAACTCTCAACATTAAATTTCATGGCTTCGCAAACGGAATTGTTGATGAACTATTGTTGGTAATGTACTGATCAAACTTAGAAAGGGTTTCAAATTGAAGTAAAAGCAAATAATTAATTTTAAGGTTGATTTTTATATGCCCCTTATTGTTGTTTCGACTAAGTCATTGTCAACATTATAATTGGAATTAAATTTTCGAAAAGATGACTTGTGAACACTACCTACATATTTGGTAAACGAATCTGTTTGCAAGTTGCCTCTTGACCGTACTTACCTGGTTTCGAAACACCTAAGTGAAGATTCTGCAGGATAATTGCATCTTTCTTCAATGGTTAATTCATTTAAGCGGTCTTCTCTTACAGGAAATTGAATACTTTGTAGAAGTAGAACATTTTATGTAGTTTATTAAATTGTGAGCGGGGAACTGGGGTTGCCTTGATTTAATATACCTTGTGGACTGTGCCACTAAGTGAGTCCTTGTGTCGATTTTATTGTAGCTGTTATTTCTCTATGAACGTCTTTTGTTTGATATTGTTAAGGGTATAATGATGAGTTATTATTTTGTTCAAATATAGTCGTGGAGCAAATAGATTCGGATCGGATATATTTCGAAGATTTTTCCTTCAATTGGAATCTTTGATACGTGTCCTATTTCTTGTTTTCCTCAGTACCTTGTTGATTAAAATTTATTGAAGGTAACTAGGAAGTAAATATGAAAGTTTATTTTTATTTCAAATGATGTTATGGTACTGAAGTAGTATACGACTTCGTATATACCAGCTATATACTACTTGCAGTATTATATTATTTAGTAGAAGCAATAAGGTGAAGGTAACTCTGTTGCTGTCGCCCAGCATTTTATTATGCTGGGCAAGAGCAACAGATATTTACATTGCCAGAACAGAGCACAAAGCGTCATTAAATTCTCATATAAAATAGACTAGACTATACTATTTTTTTATTGCAGATCCGGCGAGTATCAAATCAGTGTCACAGCTTGATATCCTGAGTTCCAATCAAGATGCTTCTATATCATGTACATCGAATGGTGAGTGATTATCATCATTAACTGTTTAGCAATTTGAAGGGAAAACAGTTTTAGCTATCGGTTTTCTTTGTGATGCCTACCTGAAAACTTAATTAACAAAATCAGTTTATCTTACTTGATGAAATAACTGTACAATACCCCGCTGTAATTTTTCTTTCCTTTTTTATGTTCAAAGTTGAATCTAGTAAAAAATATAGTCACCATTGTACCAAATCTACAAACCTTAACAGCATATTCAATTTAATACCGTTCCGTATGATGTATTATTCCTATTGATAGGCTAGGCACTTATCGAAAAAACATCCTGAAACAAAATTATTCAACAAAATCTTCTTTACAGGCAACCCGCTTACTGCCGACAACATACGCTGGGAACGAAAAGGGTACAAAATTAACCCGAACCAAGTGACATTTGAACCTCGTAACCTAACCAGTACTTTGATTATAAAACAAGCGACTAGGGAAGATGTAGGGAACTTCCAATGTGTGGTGGATAACGGTATTGGAAGTGAATCGAGGCAGGATGTGATGCTGGTGGTGAAGTTTAAACCTGAGCTGGACAGTTCTCCTAGCCTGATGAA
Organism: Ochropleura plecta; assembly: GCA_905475445.1. Classification (NCBI taxonomy): domain Eukaryota; kingdom Metazoa; phylum Arthropoda; class Insecta; order Lepidoptera; family Noctuidae; genus Ochropleura; species Ochropleura plecta. Next base: position 12,998,545 of record FR997748.1, read on the forward strand.
GTCGGCTTCGAATGTGGGGCAGGTCGGAAGGTTGATGTGCAAGTAAGTGATATTTTATTAATATTCAATGAAGATGGTATGTTCGCCGTTGTACATAAGCCTTATTAGTATTGCAATTTGTGAGAATATTATTGTTTTTAAATTTTGTATGCAATAAAAAATATAAATAAAATAATGGATATAAATAAGATAGTTCACAGATCAAGCAAATTGTTATTGCCTTTTTTTATATACAGTATATTTATGCCCAGTTTTTGTAGCAAATGAATAGCAATTAACGTTTTATTGTAAACAGTTATGAATATTGAGGTATTTTTCCAAAACTATTCATTCCTCACCACTGTTGTTATTTCTAAATACTGTAGAAACAATTTTCATCTTTACACGTGCGGAATAAAGTGGTTACAGGCCGTGGTTTCCAATTATAATTTAATACGTTTTCTGTGTCCTTGAATATTAAACAATTTGGAAGCCTTTTTGTGGTGAATATTTTCTATGATCAAATAAAAATACAAATCATGCACATTTTTTTAACATCAAATAAAATCTGCTTATCTTAAAAGGGAAAAGATTGTGAATATTAGGGATAGTAAGAAGGGTGGAGGGGGTAGAGGAGGGGATAAGACTGAGTTATTACGATCAAATAGGACGTGAACTGTCAGAGGGGAAAGATATATGAATGGAAACCTTTTTGACTAGCTTCGTTTCTAGGTTTAACTCTATACTCTGTGATAAGTGATTTTTACTGCCTATTGACCTTTTATGGTGATATATAATCAATAAACAGTATTAGCAAAGAAAAAAACTTAGGACACAAAATCTGAATGATTCAATGACCTGGGACGTGCACGCGAAAGATCCAGGTTCACCCATGACGTCAAATAAAGTTTAAAAAAAATAAATAAGCTTTTCTATCGTTTATTAATAAGAGGGAAAATTATACTAGAGATTTAAATGTCAGTATACTATGACGGGTATAAATTATTTATTTGGATTTCCAATAATGGAGAAGCAGACACCTTATAATACACAACACAATAGGTTGTTTTGAGTGTATTCCTTCAATTATAGGAGACCTCAACAAGGTGTTAACACAAAAATATGAAGAAAGTCAAAATTAAAAAACATATTAAAATAATATGGCAAGAAAAGAGGTATTTGATTAGATAATGATTAATGAAGAAATATAGAAGAAGAAAACTTACTGTGCTGACCCCAAATAAATTAGGAAAAGGGCTAAAAAAATATGATGATATGTCGTCATGACACTAGCCTTACCGACGTTCTTATCCACTCTTAGCACATTCATATTGAATCACTTGGAGGGTATCATAAGTGAAGCTCGTGGCAAAATAATATCAGCCGCTCAGGTCGATCTTTAGGTTAAGCCGTGCTTGCCTAGGTTGGTCTTTGGATGGGTGACCACCCGTTACATACCGAGTTTCTTCCGCGCCTCGGAAAGCATGTTAATCTGTTGGTCCCCGCTGTCATTTGTAGATCTTTGACAGTCGTTAGAGATAGTCAGTGTCCCGAAAGTCTGACAGCCTTCTTACCAAGAGGTATCGTATTACCCAGTGCTAACTGGGTTATGGAGGTCAGATAGCAGTCGCTCCATGTAAAATACTGGTATTGAGCTGCATCCGGTAAGACTGGAAGCCGACCCCAACATAGTTGGAAAAAGGCTAGGCAGATGATGATGGAGGGTATCTTAAAATTATTACATCTATCCCAGATCACTAGACCCCTTAAATCTTAAATAAAACTGAATTTCATTGCTCAAATGCTCATCAATCATAAATTGCTCGTTAGAATTACGATTTTATTAACTATGGATTAGCTCAGGCAGTTAGATTTAGTACACCTGCGTCTAAAACCGTGTTCAAGGATCAAAATGATTTAAAATGTAATTGAGTTCGTAACAATTTTGACGTTTGAGATAGCTTTCTACCTGTGGTGCTATTTACTTAGGTTTTAGTATGTATTTCACTTAGCTGCAAACCTTAATCATTTGGATATCTTAGCCGCAGTTAATTTACAGATGCGTGGGTTTCTTAAAACAGTCGTACCATTAATACATGTCTTCGTACAAACTTGCGACATAAATACCCATTTCTTTTGACTGCGTACACTTAGCATGTTGATTGGTATGTAGCTTTGAGGGACCACATACTTGAAAATATGGTTTCAATTTCAAGTCTATACCTCCACGCGTTCTCGAAATAAAGTCTGTCATGACAGACAGACGGAGAACGATGTAATCCTATAATATACTAGCTTTTGCCGCTTCGGCTTCGCTCGCGTTAAATTTGGGGTAACACAGTTCCCCTTTCCTAATTTGCAGGTACCTGCTACCTGTAGTTTTTGCCCTTGCGCCTTATTTATTGTAATAGCAATGTTTAGTTTTCCCTTTTCTTCCCTCTTTCTCACTTTTTTAATAATAAATAATAATAGTTAGCCTATGTCCGTTTCCAGGGTCCCAACTATCTCTGTACCAAAATTCATCTAAGTCGGTTTAGCCATTAATGCGTGAAGACGTAACAAACAACCAACCAACTCACTTTCGCTTTTATAATATTAAGGATTTTTCCTTTTGTGGTTTGGAATCCTCAACCAGAAATTACAATGATGCCATTCCTTACTCGACTAAAACCAAGACCATCAAATATCATTCCAAAAAACTGCATCAAACTAAACCTTACCTTTTTTCCAGATGCAAAGCGGCTCCCGCACCAAACTTCACCTGGTCCAAGAACGGAGCCAAGCTGCCTGTCAATACATCTACCAAGTACTTCGCAGAGTACCACAAACTAGATCCTGTGACTTACACTTCGGTCCTCCTCATCAGTGACGTCAGTTCCTCGGACTACGGGTCCTATGAATGTGGAGCGAGAAATGACTTGGGATTCTCCACGACGTCTGTTAAGCTGGATATTACTAGTGCCCCAGGTACTAAAGATATATTGGCCATTATTTTGTCCTTCTTTTCCTAAGCGCGTCGATGGCAATCCAACTAGCGTCAGAAAAAAAAACTGAACCACGCATCTAGTGTCCTCGGTTCCTGTAATGAACAAACAACAGCACTCGCAGGACACGATATTATTGTTTGTGAAGGACAGAAAAACATACAGTTCATATTTTACAACATCTACTCTGATCAATCTCAAAATCGTAGAGGTCACTAATAAGACAACTGCGTGATTGATAGAAAACGTGTCGCTTAACATAAGTGAGAGGATCTGCCAGTTCTGGATTAGATCTCTTGGAAAATGTTAGTGGTTGCCTGGTTAGTGGCAAGGTGGCAACAGACAATTTACATTTTTTTTTTGTAAATAATGATGATAATCTAATGTCCCTTATCTTTGTTTCAGATCAAGTGATATCACTGATGATGACGAACGTGACCCATAACACCGTGACATTACAATGGGTGCCCGGCTTCGATGGAGGACTTCAGTCTTGGTACAGGATACGATATAGGTAAGTTTAGTCGTATGACGAATCACGTTAAATTAGTCACTGTTTCACTTCACAATTCATTTTCTGTTTGCTGAAAATTTGAATGCCAAAATAATTAGAACCTGCTAATAAAAACAAACCCGAAAAACAAGAAACGGAAATTCGAATAGGGTGAAATATTTATCTTGGAATTTGTCCTGTTCATTCCAATCCCCGACAAATTCTGCTGCACAAAAACCAGATTTCTTACTAAACGTTTCTTTGCAGGAGAATTTTTGAAGAGTCTTACAAATACGAAGATGTGGTACCCAGAAATGCTACCACATTCACCATAGGAGGTCTAGAACGAAACACCGACTATGTATTCTCTGTCATGGCAATCAACAAAATTGGTCAAAGCAAATACAGGCCTGATGACACCAAAGTTACGACACTAAGTAAGTTTTATGATATAATTTACATTTTAAACATGTTCTGTCAGAAAAGAAAATAAATGCCTCGGGTATATGAGAAGACATCAAAATGTATGAATACTTCAGTGTTATAAACAGGCCTTTGAAACCCAGCAATGCGTAATGAATCCAAATTATATTCGAAATTGCCAGACATGTCTAGTGTCAAAATTCAAATTAATAGAGTCACATATTTTTAACAAGAGTCAAATAGTTTGTTAATAAGGGTTCGAACCCCAAGTATACGCAAATGTGGGTAACATCAAACACCCAAGCAGGGGTTCCTCAAGACTATATACTAAGCCTAATCTAAATCCAAATTTTCCACGCTGCTCAGATATGATCCCTTCATCAATACAGTCTTCTTCTGAAGAATATAACTATAATGTACCAGGAGTATTCATAATAACTGGTACAATAGTTGGAACAGCTTTGATACTCCTAAATGTATTGCTGATCGGATTTTGTCTTCATAAAAGGACCAATAAGAGGATTCGAGGTTTGCGTCCACTTTTGAATCTATATATTTTGAATGTTTGTTTAAAGGATTTTGTTCTTTTTTTTTGGTTTTGTGTCAGTAGTTTTGAATGTTATTAGATTTTCAATTTTATAGTTGTTTTAGATTGGCAATTTAAACAGCTTCGTTGTTTATTCCTTTTTTATTATTTTGAGCCAACGATATAAATTGTCAACGCGTAAAAATAATGTAACAAAAAGTCTCATTTCCTACTAAAATATTTAAAACAAAAAATGTCAAAACAGGCCATTATTTTCATAGTACATTAAAAGCGTATCTACTGAAACGAAGGCTGAAGCTTTCAGTTACAAAGAGCGACCGTGAAAATTATATTAGAGTCAAGGGCGGCATGAAAAGTTCACTCAAATACTAAGTTGTTCTTGAATTTTGTCAGAAAGTATATTTTTCAGTTTTAAGTGGCGGTAGTGTCACCGAAAATGAATTTTGATGAGTACTTCTAAATAAAATAGACCCTTTTTTTGCTTTATTCGTCAAAGTATTCCGGAATGGCTGGTTAGATTACTTCTTCAATTAAAATGTCAATCTGAAATTTCGAATTGATTTATTCTTAGAAATAAAACTGGACGCTAGTAAGTGTAAATTTTTATACCTCATAAAAAAAAACTACAGACTGCAAAAACCTATCACGAACATTTGTTTTTCAAATAGAAACTACAAAGAAAACGTTTTTGTTTGTTTTTTTTAGATTTTACTCTCACAAAACCAAACTTATCTTACTTATCCATTTTTGCTTCATTTAGTTTTCTTTGCTAATTATTTTTATTTTCTCTTCTTTTAAAGCTTCTTCAGAAGTAGGCGAGCTGAATGTTGTATCAACAGAGTTTGTAGAAACAGCTGATGTATCCAAATCTGTAGTAATTTACGTATCGATCACTGGAGTCGTATTAGTGTTGATCAATGCTGCCTTAGTTGCTTGTTTTGTATTCAAAAGACGTTCTAGACGATTGAAAGGTAAGTTTTCTGTTTTATTTCTGCTTTTTAGTATTATTGGTTTTATTTTGATGTTATTTGTGTTTGTAGAGACGAGCATTAATATGTACATTTAGCTATTGTGTAACACGTCTGATCTCAAAGATGCGTTATTTAAGGAGAGTATCATGTTTAAATTTATGCTGTCAATACATATTATTAATGCTATCGTCATCTCCATTTTCAACGTAGCCTAATTATGCTTTTTCCTCACACAATAAATACAGTTTTAACTAAAAGAACAGAGTTGATTAATATTAACACTGGTTGAAAAATTACTCTTTTTGGTGTTTTATTATCTTGAATAATATATTTATCAACGTGTTCAAGCAATTCGTTTATTACGTGACCTGTAAAGACACAAAAATATATTTTACTAGCTGCGGGCAAAGTCTGCTCCCAAAAGGACAAAATGTCTATAAATTCTTACCTAATATCATTATATTACCTAACAACCTAATAATATTTTCAACAAAATTCTGCTTACTTCATAATTAATTTGTCCTTGTTACAACATAACCCTTTCTAGTAAATTAATATCTTCGTATAAGTAAGATACTTGAATTTCTTGACAAATATTTTACTCGTTATGTTTAAGGTTATTTTCAGAGTAATATTAACATAAAAATAAATTAGATGCTTGGGGTAAAATACTTCAGAAGAACTGACAAATAAATTAATTATTTTTGAAATAATTTGTCTGCGCTGATACTTTTAGTTAACTTCTTTGCTGTTAGCCATGTTAAATTTTACTAGTACATTATAAATTGTCAAGTAATACTAAACTTGATCATAAGGTCCTGGGTTCGACTCCTAAGTTGGTAAATTTTTTTGATTTTATCCATCAGAAATGTATAGCAAAATATGGGTTAAAATGTCCGTAGCTTCTAAGTATTTAGCAGCACTTCCATTATTATAAACAACGTCCTCATTAACATCACTTTCTAAATAATTATCTACATCACCATTATCATCTTCTGCTTCACTTATATCATTTTCTACATTACATTCATCACCTTCTACAGAACAAGCCGGTCAAGCTTCAAAATCAGCAACAATAGAGATGTACGCTCCCTCATCATACAACGACACAATGACTGGTGAGACCCTCAGCTCTGTGTCGGAGAAATCTGAGACCTACTCACAAGATGAAGGGCAGGATGAGAGGCAGCCGCCGCCTATACCTGAGGTGCCCTCCATGCCAACTAGGCATATGTTAAGTCAGGTAAGATCTGTTTTAGATATCATTTTATAGCGACCTATTGATGGAATGTGCCTAGAATGAATCTGGTAGAAAAAAAATTGTACGTGAATTTGAACAGAACTGATGCTGAGGCATGTTCCACATGATCCTATCTCAACTAAATGGTGACGCTGCGAAGGATTTGTTCAAATTCATGGCCCACGTTATTTGAAAGTTTGGCAATTATTTAGGATATGATGGGACACGCTGGATGGCATACGCTGTGCGTAAAAGTCACTATAATTAAATAAAGAAAAAAAAATAGCGTTTAGATAATGTGTTTACGGTTGTGAGAATTTTAGTTTTTAGCTGTTTTTTTTATCTAGTGTTTGCAAGAGTGATTGCTAGGTATAAAGACATGGGTTCAATTTCCAGGTCAGAAGACCAAGGTGTGTCTGACACGCACCTACCGGATGATGATGCCATGTGTTTGTTTTGGCGCAGCATATGGTCGGTGCCTGTCAGTCATACCGAAGGTGAATGGACTCGGGAAGTCGAGCGAGCATGCGATCCAATACCAGAAATGGGGGCCTTAACAATCAGCCCCCAAGATGTAGCTTGTGCGGTCCGTCCGTTGCCTAATTGGAAATCTCCAGGGCCGGACGGACTGCACAACTTCTGGATAAAATGGATCCAGAGGTCGCACGTTCGTTGGCGGCCCTATTCCAGTCGGCCTTAGAGTCAGGGTCGCTACCCAAGTTTCTGACAACTGGTATTACCCACCTGCTCCATAAATCGGGTAGTACGGCGGAACCCAAAAACTATAGACCAATTACGTGTCTTCCGACACTTTATAAAGTTCTTACATCCATTTTGAGAGCGAAAATCACTAAACACATTGGTGACAATTCTATCATGTCTGCTTCTCAAAATGGATGTAGGAACGGGTCCCGCGGTACTAAGGAGCTGCTCCTCATTGATATGGCCATTAGTCAACAGGTTCGCCGTTCCCGAAGGCATCTTTCGACATGTTGGATAGACTATAAGAAGGCCTATGACTCCGTGCCACATACATGGCTCATGAGGGTGCTAGATTTGTATAAAATTGATGCAACTCTGCGCACCTTCCTGATCTCGTGTATGAGGCAATGGAGTACAGTCCTTCGCTATCCAGGATGTCGGCAGATTCAGAGAAATAGTGAACCGATAAGGATAGAGTGAGGTATATTCCAGGGCGATAGTTTGAGTCCACTTTGGTTCTGCTTAGCCTTGAATCCTCTAAGCACGTTGCTGGAGAATTCAGGTCTGGGCTATCGATTGAAGAGAGGTGGTCAGGTTATATCTCACCTTCTTTACATGGATGACCTGAAACTCTTTGCCCCCAACGATTTGCAGCTGATGGAACTACTGAAGGTAACTGAAACTTTCAGTAGTGCCATCAGGATGGAATTTGGTGTGGACAAATGTGCGGTCATGCATGTAAAGCGAGGGGAAATTGTGGAATCTGTGGGAACCCAGCTTTCAGATTCCATAAATCTTAGATCCCTCTCAGCAACCGAAACCTACAAGTATTTGGGGATGTCGGAAGCGCTGGGCATCAATGTTGCTGACATGAAGCAATTGTTGAAAGAACGCTTCTTTGGCCGCCTGAGAAAAGTATTTAATAGTCTTTTATCAGGCGGAAACAAGGTGCGTGCTTTCAACGGTTGGGTCATGCCGGTTTTGATGTACTCTTTCGGCATACTCAAATGGACTCAAACAGAACTGGACGCCCTGGATAGGAAGGTCCGTACATTGTTAACGGCATTTCGTATGCATCACCCACGTTCTTCGGTTATGAGACTGTATATCCCGCGAAGTTGTGGAGGTCGAGGCTTTTTAAACGCTAAGACTCTCCACAATCGCGAGATATGCAGTCTGAGGGAATATTTCCTAGAAACCGACGTGGGAATGCATCGGGATGTGGTTGCAGTGGACAAAGGCCTCACCCCGCTCTCCTTGGCTAAAGAGAATTGGCGCAAACCTGTAGTGCTTGACACTAACGACCGCAGGGAGGTATGGCAGAGTAAGGAGCTTCACGGACGCTTTTTCCGGGCCCTACATGGTCCCGATGTAGATCAATCAGCGTCCGTAGCCTGGCTACGTTCCGGGGATCTCTTTGGAGAAACCGAGGGTTTTGTCTGTGCAATTATGGATGAAGTTATGATGACAAATAACTACCGGAGATTTATTGTGAAGGACGGCACGGTTGACATATGTCGGGCATGCCACCGTCCGGGTGAATCAATTCGACACATTATCTCCGGTTGTTCTCGTCTAGCTAACGGAGAGTACTTGCATAGACACAACCTTGTAGCCAGGATTATCCATCAACAACTTGCTCTAAAATATAACCTTGTGGAAGCGGAAGTGCCGTACTACAGGTATGAGCCCGACCCAGTTCTCGAACATGGCTATATCACATTGTACTGGGATCGATCCATCATCACTGACAGGACTGTTGTTGCCAACAAGCCTGATATAGTGGTGGTGGATCGATCAGAGCGGCGCGCAATGATTGTTGACATAACAGTCCCGCATGATGAGAACCTCGTGAAAGCCGAGAAAGATAAGCAAATCAAGTATATTGACTTGGCTCGCGAGGTTGTCGACATGTGGGATGTGGACTCAGCGATCATTGTGCCGATAGTCGTATCTGCCAATGGCTTAATTGCCAAGAGCCTCGACCAATACCTGAGGAGGCTCTCGTTAGGCAGCTGGATCAAGGGCTTGATACAGAAAGCGGTACTCCTGGACACGGCTCGTATTGTTAGGAGGTTCCTTTCTCTGGAGCCCTGACCGCCGGTAGCTTGGACCCTGTTCCCGATACCGGTGGGCTACTATTTTTATATTTTTAAATGTTTTTTTTTTGTTTTTGATAAAAAAAATATGTAAAAATATAAAAATATGTATGTAAATAAATAAATGAAAACATTTATTAAACAGGGTGTGACTTAATATAAGCTCACCTCCAGGTGGTCTGTTGGACTATAAATCCGAACAACTTTTGTTCCATAAGTTTTGGATACCATACTTTATTTTTGTTATCTCATACATGTTGATTAGTTGACCGCGTCAGTTCCTGAACGAGTCCAATTGTTTTTTTGCACAAGATTTCGTGGAACTAAAGTTCAGTTTCATGAGCCGTTCCCAAAGGAGGTCTTGCGTTTATTATATCACACCTTGCATAGTCCGCATAGAACGCGCTTGCGCTTGTGGTGCATATTTGTGAGATTGGAAGTTGCCAATAAACTTGCGAAATAGAACAAACTCATTCACAACTTTCAAACTAGTCATCAAACTTCACAACCAAAAATCTGTGCAGAAAACTAACCAACAAATTCCCTTCCAGACAACCGACGCTTTCCTAATGGATGACCAGGGTCTGGTGATACCTCCACCGCTGGACTATCCTCCTCCTAACTACGCAGTTTACGATGGAGATCACGCGAGGACTCTGCCGCACCCACATAGACATAAAGATATTAGTGGACATAGCACGCTGGGCAGAAGTGCTGGTAAGTAGTTCATTAGTAGTCTAAAGGTCTCAAGCGCGACTGCAGAGCATGAGGTTCTTGGTTCGATTCCCGGTTCTGGCTTAGTATTATTGGGTTTTTTCATCCGGGATTCCTCTGTCTGAAGTCTGGATCTGTGCCCAGATGATGGCAATAGGCTTGCCCCTTCTTACAAAGGACTTATAATATATCAGTTGCAATGCGGGTATAATGTAAATACACTTTTGCCTTCAGGTAATTTTGTTAAAAATATATAAAACTATCTGGCGCCCGCAGCTTCGCCCGCGTGATGCTGGAAAAAAAAGTATTATAATATGTTAACACATATCTACACACACCGGCACAATTAGGGGAACACAAAAAAAAGGTCGTTTTTCTTAACAAATTTATGTAGCACATATATTTTTCAGTTAATCAATAATTAATTGCACTCAAACTAACTGAAATAAACGCTAAAGTGACTCACACAATACTTCAACGTGAAGAAATAAACAAAAATGTCAAAAAATGAGAATTGAACGTTTTTTCCTTAAAAGTGAAATCTGTAAACATTTTCAAAAATGACAAAAAAATGGAGTTTTAGTATCGGGTATTGCCGCCACGGGATCTAATTAAAACCTGTACACGATTTCCCATGCTTCGGATAACGTTATCAATGAGTTCTTGGGACAAATTGTTCCACTCTTCCACTAACGCTAATTTAAGTTCCTCCACATTATTAGGGGCTAGATTTCTTTGTCGAACCTTTCTTCCCAGGTAGTCCCAGACATGTTCTATCGGGTTCATATCCGGTGATCGCGCTGGCCAGTTCATCTGAGTGATGCCTACTTCATTAAGGTAGTCACTCACTATACGCGCAGTGTGAGGGCGTGCGTTATCATGCATGAAAATGAAATTTTCGCCTATGAATGGGGCAAAAGGCATGACATGGGGTTCTAAGACTTCTGTAATGTACCGCTGTGCAGTTAGCGATCCATTACTGATGATCACTAGCTCCGTGCGGGCTCCCAAACATATGCCACCCCATACCATAATTGACTCTCCCCCATACGACACAGTTCCAGTGAAATTTGCTTGGTGATAACGTTCCCCTCGATGTCTCCACATTCTTTCCCTCCCATCCACGAAATTTACATAAAATCGGCTTTCGTCACTGAACAAAACACGGCCCCACTCATTAGTCCAATCTTGCTGCTGTCGAGCGAATGCTAATCTTGCTACACGATGAGCTACCTCGAGTTTTGGGGCCTTTGCTGGCACGTACGAGTTTAAGCCAACTTCATTCAACCGTCTTCTAACAGTCCTTTCACTCACGTTGACGTTACGGACTTCTGCTAAACGATTTCGGGTCTGGACAGCTGTTTGACGACGATTTCGTAAAGTCTGCATGACCAAGAAACGGTCATCCAAGGCGCTAGTTGCTCGATTTCTGCCCTGTTCTCGTCTGCGCACGAACGATCCAGTCTCCCTATAACGTCGGACGACGCGATGAATCACCGATGTCGATACACCCAGTGCGCGACTGACTGAGCGATAGGTGTGCCCTTCCTTGATCATGGTTACAGCCCTAGCCACAGAAGTTGCTGGTAAATCACTCATTTTGTATCAGAACAATGTGCACTATTCAAATGTAAACAGTTAAATGACCCACAGTCCCTATTCGCAGCATCCACTAAAGTTCTTATCAGAATGAGTACAAAACGTTAAGTGAGCAAATTCTTAAACAACCATAAATTCTTGTCAAAACACTTAAAATTAAACTTGGGGGTTCTTAAAACAATCTGTTATGAAGTTATTAACACTTAAACAAAAACTACTTATGAAAATACTCGACAATGTTAGAAAAAATCAACCTTTTTTTTGTGTTCCCCTAATTGTGCCGGTGTGTGTATTATAATACTACTTTTTTTTTAAAAAAGTATTATAATATGTTAACACATATTATAATACTTTTTTTTTATGTTAACACATATTATAATACTTTTTTTCTGTTTAGAACTAAAAGAGTAACAAACATCCATACATTCATCCTCACAAACATTCGCATTTATAATAGGACTAGCTTTTGCCCGCGGCTTCGCTCGCGTTAAATTCAGGGTAACACAGTTCCCCTTGCGCCTTATTGATATGTAATAGCAACGCTAAGTTTTCCCTTTTCTTTCCTCTTTCTCCCTCACATCCCACTTTAAAAAATATATATATAGCCTATGTCCGTCTCCTGGTTCCCAACTATCTCTGTACCAAAATTCATCAAAATCGGTTTAGCCATTAAAGCGTGAAGAGGTAACAAACAAACAAACAAATAAACAAACTCACTTTCGCTTTTATAATATTAGTAAGGATTTTGTCTGACGTAAAATTCTAGTCGACAATAGATATTTTCTTCAACATAGCGTCATCAAATTTATTTTATTTTTTAAATTTTCGCCACCAGGCAAGAACAACTACGTCCCGGCTCCGAGTCCAATGCCACCAATGGATGGATCGTATTACAACATGGCGTCAGACCGGTACTTGTCATACCCTCCACTCATCGGGGAGTACTTGCAGCAGGTAAGAATTTTGGAGTTGACTTCAGTTCATTTATTGTTTAATGCTTTTGTAGTAGACCGAACAACCTGGTGACAGAGTCTTTATACCCCCCATTGACCTCAGATTTGGCTTACCATGCCGTTGAGCAATATTTCTCAGGCATGCTGGCTTCCTCACGATGTTTTCCTTCTCCATAGCAAGTTAAACACTTGCTTCCATACTTCTAGATTAACATTTTCGTCGTCCAGAACTCAGCGTATGAGTCCAAAATAATCTCATACAGTTCTGGGCAGCGAAAGTGTTAATTTTCATTTGAGGCATTATCATAGTCACCTCTTGTCTAGCCTAGGCTTCTTCGAACATTCTAGCTATTTAATTGTCCACATTGTTGTCTGTGTCGCTAACCAAGCCGTTTGTCCCGCCAGCAACAAGGCCGCACCCCGACGCCGCCGCAGCAGTACGGTGGCGCGGCGCTGCCCAAGCCGCACATGCTGATGAACGGTGGGATGGCGGCGGGCTCTCCCTCGCACATGGCAAGCCCGCCACATAGCTACGCGCTTGATGGTAAGTTGTCTTGATAGTTTTCGTGAAGGTGTCTGTTTAGTCTTTACTGGTGATAATTTCCATTTCTGGGAATAACTACCTATCTAAAAGATAATTCGTTTGTTTTTGTTGCCTATTTGTAAACGCCTTAAATCCTTATTTTATTTATATATGATATGAAAAATTTTGGAGGTTAAATACCTACTGGTAATTAGCTATTTTCAGCAGACTGGAAGCCTGTCTAGTGTAAATGAAACCAGAAATAACAATACTAGCTTTGTACAACAGCCTATAAATTGTGCCTATAATAATCTCAGAAAAAATATGTAAAAACCATTATTTAAAAAAAAAATTTGAAAGACATCATTGTCGTCCCTGTTGACATAATCTCTGTGTTTACAATTAGCTGTAAAAGAGCTCAGATACATTAAATCATAAAGAGTTCTACCTGTAGACAGACAATCGGCGGGAGGCACACTGAGGCGGCAGAGACTGGATAAGATGGCCGCCGTGCCTCCACCTGACGTCACCGTACTGCATCAGGGGAACTGTGGACAGGTGAGAGTTCAAAATCCTTACTTCCTTACTAATATTATAAAAGCAAAAGTGAGTTCGTTTGTTTGTTTGTTTGTTACGTCTTCACGCCTAAATGGCTCAACCGATTTTGATGAATTTTGGTATAGAGATAGTTGGGACCCTGGAGACGGACATAGGCTATTTTTTTTAAAGATTGACATTTGAGGGAGAAAGAGGGAAGAAAAGGGAAAACTATTACAATATTATAAGGCGCAAGGGCAAAAACTACAGGTAGCAAGGAATTGTGTTGTGTTGGTAACAGGGAATTGTGTTACCCCGAATTTAACGCGAGCGAAGCCGCGGGCAAAAGCTAGTAATTCATATTTATTAATACAGCCAAACTAATCCTTCACGAAGTCATCAATCAAGTATTCTGTATGTACACACGACGGCATATCAACCTACACGAAACCATTTTAACCTGATCTCTCTACTAAGGTGTGCGATCCGTAGTCGAGAGATCAGGTTATAATAGTTTAGAATAGGTTGACCTGCCTTTGTGTGTACATCAAAATTTGTTACACTATGCAAAATTTATTGCTAGGTATCGACTTCTTTTTTCGGGTGAAAAATAACGTTTTATGGTAAAATGCAATGTTATGAACTCAACACTTTGTACTTGAATATCACGGGGTCGGGAGGTAATTTTAAAGTTAAGTTATAACATTCAAAACTTTGATTTAAAAATAAAAAAACCTGTGAAAGAAATGCCTTACTTTTCTTCTTTAAGTATCCTTATTAATGTTACAAAAGCGAAAGTGTGTTTGTTTGTATTTTTTTTTGTTTTTTAAGTGTATTAAGAGGGAAGAAAAGGGGAGAGAACGATAATTTTTTTTCGATCACCACGCGGGTTAAAGTTAGCGTTAGCCCAAAGTAACTATGCCACGCGGACGAAGTCGCGGGCGGAAGCTAGTTATTGATAAAGACTTATTTATAGTAATTTTCCTGTTTATGCTCTTTTCTCCAACACACATAAGTAAAAACCTTATGACGTCTTACCACACAGATCTACCATACAAATTGTAATAGATAGGTCTATCTTATGTCCTAGAAACCTTAGCTAGTGGATGAATTGTGACAGATAGCCACCGGTTGGCCCTGTGTGAGGCCAACACAATGAGCTATTAAGGTCACTCTGAAGATGATACTAGTGTAGGATATCTATCTATCTATCTATAGTGTATTGTTTGTACAAATAAATAAATATCTTGGGACAACTCACACACGGCTATCTGATCCCAAGCTAAGCAGAGCTTGTGTTATGGTAACCAGACAACTGATATACATACTTATATAATTTATAAATACAGACATATTATAGATAAATCACACCCAGACACAGAACAAACAATTATGCTCATCACACAAAGTTTATCCTGGGTGGGAATCGAACCCACGATCTCCGGCTCAGCAGTCAGGGCCACTAACCACTAGACCAACAGGCCCGTCAACAAACAAGCCCCTTAGATTTGGAAACTATGAAATGGAAGAGTGATAATGTGACAATAATTAAATTTATGGATTACTTGCTTTTGCCCGCGGCTTCGCTCCCGTTTAATTCGTGGTAACACGGTTCCCCTTTCCTGATTTGCAGGTACCTGCTACCTGCAGTTTTTGCCCTTGCGCCTGATTTATTGTAATAGCAAAGCTAAGTTTTCCCTTTTCTTCCCTCTTTCTCCCGCATTTCCAACTTTTTCATGAAAATCAAATCCAAAATTCATGAAAATCGGTTTCACCATTTAGTCGTGAAGAGGTAACAAACAAACTCACTTTCGCTTTTTAGTAAGGATTAGTTCAAATTTTTACTTTTTTTATAAAATCTTGTTCTTTTAACCTGACAGATAGATGTGTTGCTGGGGAGTTTGTTCCGCCACTTCTTCTTCCCAGCAAAAACACTAGGAAGTGGCGAAGGGTGGGTGTTTTGGTGGACTGTCTCTTGTAATGTTCACGTTTAAAATGTTCTGACTATCAGCCTAATATGAATGAATGATTTTTGATTTTGCTAAAACATAAATATTGCTATTCGTTCTTTAATTCTTAAGGTCAGTAATGTATTAACATCAGTAACTAAGGCATCCACAAATAAAACTAAATGTTCTTATATATTAAGTCGACGGTCCAGATACCTACTGTAACAAATGATCACCAATGATTTAAGTTATTATATTAATAAAATACAAAGAACAGAGGCAAATAAATAGAAGCATTTACCTAACTACTTATTAAATACCCACTCCTGTTTATGACAATATTGAATAATAAACGAACATAATACAAAGACAAAATACCGAGAATTACTCCAATAAGCTCCTTTGATCCAATTGGGAGTATTTCGTCTCGCTTACAATACTTTTATATAACCAGTAAAGCATGAACGATCTCATAATTTTAGATTAATTAACAACAAATTCCTGCTCCATTGCTAAAGCTTTGAAATTCCAATCTGCGAGAACTTTTCAATGGATTCGAAAATCTTCAACTTTTTGCTGAAACTTTGTCATTTTACGCTCAGGACGTAATTGTGTAAATGGCGTAAGAAAATACGTGATTCAATTTCTATTGGACTTAATTGAAACGGACTATTTAGTTGTGAATTTTGTTATTTTCGATTTTGAATCGAAACTGATTTACGTTAAAGCTTACAAAAAGGTTTTAAAAACGCTATAAAAACTCTTACAATAAGCATTTTGATATCTCGATAAATTATTAATTTGTATTGTGCTAAGCAAACAACAACAACTCGGTTTTGTCTAACTAACCCATGAATCGGAACGCCATCGCCAATAAGAACTTTAACCGGGTCGAAAAAAATTACTGCGTTTTATATCCCTGCATTTCTTTATGTGTATGATCATTTATCATATTGCCCAACTGTTTCTAATATGCCTCATTTGTTTCAGCATCTAGTCCAGACTCCAGTGCCAAAGCAGCCCCAATCAATCCTAAAGGACCCATCACGTCACAAATATGGCAACCAATACGGTAGCCCCATATCATCAAGCACGCCTCAGAACTCCAATCAGATACTTACAGTACAAAACCTCACTTCAGATGTTCCGCAGTATGGAACTATAAAAAAAGAAAACAAAAAACAGAACGTCACTATTGACGAGTCGTTCAACAAAAGAAGTGAAACTCACGTCGTTTAAAATCACAAACTAAAAGTGTAAAGTGACAAACTAAAAATGTAAAGTGACAAAACTAAAAACGAAAAGTGACAAAACTAAAAGTGTAAAGTCGGCTATGAGTGTAACATTGAAGTGAAGTGTAAATAAATGGACTAGTTAAAATTGTAGATAGATTTAAAATAATTGAATGTGATACTTAAACGAACTCTCAAACGATTAGTGTCCATTGCGTAGATAGATATGACAATGTTGCCTAAATTAGTATTTGGGCTAGTCGGGTTGTATTAAAATGTTCGACTGACTTATCATATTGTAATAGGTAATACGTCCAAATGACATAGGCGAACAAAAAAATATGATTTTTCCAATGTCCAATTGTAAAATCATTTTAGGATACATTTAGATGGTAAATGTACGATTTTATTATTTTTATTTTTTCGTATAAAGGCTGGATCTTGTGTTGTTCGACAATTTGGTGATTTATTCGTTTGATTACTTCGCTAGATTGTAAAGAATATTATCTAAGAAATTACTATAAAATTGTAACTTTAAGAATAAAGTCACATTTGAGGCGTGTTTTTTTCTGTTAGTTTTACTTTAACTGTCATAATATCTTGACAAAATTATGAAAAGGGTTTTTCAGTTTGATTGTTTAAAACCTCTACAAATTGTCGAACAAATGAATTAAATGCGAATCCAAATTTTTATTGATTCCATAAAAGGATCTCTCGTAATTAAGTTTTAAGATAATTATGATTGTTATAAACATACGATTTTTGAAAAAAAAAACAAGAAATTATTAATTCGGGAAAAATTTTGAATTTTATCCTGTCATCGTTTTTTACTTAAAATTATTCTCTAGAAAATGTTAATTACATTTTTATTGTTAGAAATGGTTTTCAAAACTTAAAAAGTTGTTCCTGACGATTTTTTCTCTTTCGTTTTGAGATATTTTTGTAAAAATCATTTTCTTTTTGTACTTTTACGATATTATTTCTGAAATTACGTTTAAAAACTTTTCAATTAAATACTAAACTATTATAAAAGACCCCATTACGTAATGTGTCAAATATTGAACGACTGTCATTTATAAACTGTAAATTGTAATTCTTTACAAAAATAACTGTATACATATTTACAGTTTTATTATTATTTTGTAAATTTTTACTCGTAAGTTACTTTTCTCTGCATTTTTACGATGTAAATAAGAAAAATAATAATACTCAAAGCGCGAACTGACAATAAAAATAAGTTCAATTAATTTTTAATTTATGTAAATCCATCTTGATTCTATGTAAATAATATATGTACCTAATTGTATTTTTTACATTAATAGCATTTCAGCCCCAAAATTTAATCGGTCATAATACACATGCCAAAGTTTTATTAATTTTAAACTTTAAGTTATTAAGATTACTTAATTATTTTCTATTATAATTTCTTATCATCGAACTTGTAACAATTGCAATTTTCTCTAAAATTTCGTTTGATTATCAATTCCTTTTCATTAGTTCTCCAAATTTGAGAGTCCATCCAATCACGAAATACGATTTTATATTTACAAAAAAACATCTATTGTTACATTTCGAATAAAAATAAAAAACCTAATAATATTTTGTTTTGTTTTATTTTAGTTCCTTTTATTTCCTTTATTTCCCTTTTTTTTACACGAAAATTCCAATTATTGAAACATATCAATCGAGGAAAGAAAACCTTTAGTTTTTTCTTTGTTTTTTTTTACAAATGAACTGAAAAAGTGCCAAAGCAGTTTCTTTTTTCGCGAGTAAAATAATCATCTAGATAATAAATATTAGCTGGGTTGACGTCCTTCTACATTTAAGTAAATTTAGTAAAATATTAAAACCGTGCCTTATACTTTTACGCCATTTTGAGAATAAAATATCACTTTAAATATTGCCAATTTAGTATAAAGAATATAAAAACGAACTTTTAGTAATAAGTGCATTCTTTTCATTACATTTTATTCTTGGATTTTGATCATTAAACATCGAGGCTTTGCGTTCTTTACCAATTTTAAGAATAGAGGTAATATTTGTTTTTAATTTATATTCTACCCCGTCTCGAAGTTTTAATAAAAATATTTTATTCTTGTAATGAAAGCCTGTTCTAAGAATATGTTACATCATTATTTCGTTGCAAATTATTGTTACTGTTTTTTTTTTTATTAATTTTATTTAAAAAATATGAGCTTGTCATCTAGTGGTAAGTGCTAATCGAATGTTCAAAACATATTGTCAATATGAATAAGATAATTAAAATAATTAACTAATTAAACAAGTCAATGTTAAAACTTCGGTAATAATCGTCAGTTTAATAATTATGCAAAAGATGTGGTTATTCATTATAAGTGTATTCGTAAATATATTTTTATTTCAATTTATTTTTTAATTTGAAGTTTGAACCGGTCCACATCTCTGAAAAGAAGTATTTTCTAATTATTTAATATTGTTAAATAAAATTATACTTAATATCTCTAAGGTTTTGCCAAGTTGTTTAACTAAGAAAAAGGGTTTTAACAATTTAATTTACAAAAACAACCTGTTTCATAATTTTGTTGATTTTGCTTTATTAACTAAAAACAAGTTGGCGAAACCACATTTCAAATTACGATAACTTCATCTTCAGCGATCATTGTAAAATAAGCCCAATCGATAAATAAATAAGGTTGTAAATTGTTCTGTAATTCCAAAAAAAATGTGACTTTGATATTACGTACTTACGTAAAGCTCATTTGTGTAATCAGCATACAATTGAATTAAAGCGTATATGTTAAACAACCATTTTATTACTTACCCCTTTTTTTCGGATGGGTAACCATCAAATAACTTCCCCCACACTGGGCGGAGCGGGCGGTAGGAGTATCAGACTTTAACTAACTAAAACCCACCCATGTTCCTTCTTTTGCTCCTTATCTTCTGGGGTCGCGGTATCTCTTTCGAACAACCCGCAACCCCGGCAAGCGGTGGCCCTGGTAGGCCCCTCGGCTTTACTGACATCTCTTTGAGGCGCGCGTGGATCAAGAAGGCGCCGTCGAAACGGCTTGTCACTGGACGGACGGACGGTGAGCAACCCAATGCTCACCGTCCACACCCGCATCTAAGGTGGCCGGGAGTCGTCTCGCGGCGCCCGACGCCCGGAGCGTCTCTCGCGGCGGCGGGTGGGTTGGTTTGAGGTTATTACTTCTGAAATTGATTTAAACTAAGCAACAGGTCAATTCTTTGTAATGGATAATTACGTCCCGCTCACAAAAAAATAACTTTATTCGAATTCGTGGGCAGGGATGCAATAATGCAGCCTAGGTTCCACTCACACACGCTTGCCTAGAAGAAACCGATTCAGTCGAACTTTGAAGAGATCTAGATTATAATTATTAGGTAACAACAACAACAGACTAACGTTTCGCACAATAAATGTGAAAGCAAAGCGCTTTGTAGTGTAAAGAAGTATAGCAGAAAAGAACGTTATTGAAAACAGCATGATATTTTTTTTTTTTTAAAGAAAAACGTTACCTACTAAGAATTTCTTCTGTATCGTGGCTGCATTTACAAACATTTAAACTCACATACACAAACAGCCAGACCCGAAACAACTACCTGTAGATCATACAAATATTTATACCGTGCGGGGATCAACCTGCGACACGCAGCGCAACAGTCGATCGCACAGCCACTGCGCCAACCGTGCCGTCAGTATAGCAACACTTAGCATCTGGTCAAGGTGAAAGCCAGCGCTTAAGTCACAGTAAATGTCCATTAAACGTAAGTATGTTTATCGTAAGAATGAAAAAGACCTTTTTTCAATAAGGTTAGACGGTCTTCGACGGATTCTTTAGCGAACAGCTTAGTCGACGACGAGGCAGACGATACCAAAGCTGAACACATCAACGCTGAAGATGAACCATCTACAATAAACATGGTAGGTTTACTAGAAAAAGAATTTAGATAGCAAACATGCAACAGATTCTTTTCAATTCAGGTGTTTAATTGAACAAAACTTTTGGTACCAATAATAATGACAGTTGTAAAAAAAATATTTTAAAACAGGTGAAAAATTTGATGAAAGAACAAAAGTCTAAAGACTTACGTAAGACAAGTTATTTTCTTATATTTTGTTTTTTTTTTGGAAGGCGGTTTTATTGCAAACACGTTTTTATTTTAGCCTTTTAGTTATGGTATGATGGTATGGTCACATACATTCTTATCTAGTACTAGCTTTCGCCCGCGGCTTCGCTCGCGTTAAATTCGGTATAACACACCAAGCAGACCTGCAGTTTTGCTCTTGCCCCTGATTGATTTGTAATAGCAACGCTAAGTTTTCCCTTTTCTTCCCTCGTTCTCCCTCATATCCCACTTTTTTTTAATAAAAATTAGCCTATGTCCGTCTCCTGGTTCCCAACTATCTCTGTACCAAAATTCATCAAAATCGGTTTAGCCATTAAAGCGTGAAGAGGTAACAAACAAACAAACAAACAAATAAACAAACAAACAAACTCACTTTCGCTTTTATAATATTAGTAAGGATTAATTTTCCATTGCTACTGAAATATAAAGCACATCATCAACACACACAAAAATATGTATTATAGAAAATATAAACTACCTGCTACATCCTTACTTCCTTATCCTTACTTATATATAAAGAACCTAATCCTTATAATATGAAGTCAGTTGAAAATAAAAGCACTCCGCCAAAAAAAAAAATTGTAAATTATTTCTTGACATTCAAACGTGCGAGTTTTTGAGTCTGGCATAAAAACTCCTGTCTTTATAAGCGATAAGCAATCGGTCCTGATTTTAAACCAGTTTTGATTGTATCCAAATGCTTACTAATATTATAAAAGCGAAAGTAAGTTTGTTTGTTTGTTACCTCTTCACGCCTAAATGGCTGAACCGATTTTGATGAATTTTGGTACAGAGATAGTTGGGACCCAGGAGGCGGACATAGGCAATTTTTTTTTAAACTGGGATATGAGGGAGAAAGAGGGAAGTAAAGGGAAAACTTAGCTTTGCTATTACAAATCAATAAGGCGCAAGGGCAAAAACTGCAGGTAGCAGATACCTGCAAATCAGGAAAGGGGAACTGTGTTACCCCAAATTTAACGCGAGCGAAGCCGCGGGCAAAAGCTAGTTCAATATAAACTAAGCAGAAAAAATCTCTGATACCTCCAATTATGCATTAATATCCTGTTAACATAACATCATCGTCGGAACGGTTCAGTTGAATACGAGTATTTTACATGGAGCTTATCTGACCTTCACAACCCAGTTAGTTCTGGATAAAACGATACTCTTTAGTTAGACTGGTAGTAAGGCTTTGGAGACGGCAAAAAAAGACTTTCGACGACTTTTACCTGTTGCCTTTGTCCTGGTTAAAAAAAACCCTTTGTCCTGGTTAAAAAAACCCTTTGTCCTGGTTAAAAAAACCCTTTGTCCTGATTAAAAAAAACCCTTTGTCCTGGTTGTCAATTAGTAGTAATTAACAACCAGGAAGAAGGGTTTTTTTTGAGGATGGGAAATCATCAAAAAGCTTCCCCAGCTCTCAGTCGAGTAGGGAGGAGAGTCAGACTTTTACTGACAAAAACCCATCCATTTTCCTTTTTTTGCCCGTTATGTTCCGGGCCGCGGTATCTCTTTCGAATAAACTGCAACCCCGGCAGGCAGTTTCCTTGGCAGGCCCCTCTGCTAGGACAAACGGTTTACATGTTGATCCATATTTAATCAATATTGTTTACTGCGTCTTCCCAGCGCAATAACTTAGGTGGATGTACATAACGCACAAAAACAGATAATTCTTCTCACAAACACTACACAAATCGCACAATACGCGTTTCGGGTCGAAATCTGAAAATGGAGAATAATAATTTGAGAAAGCCAGGGGGAATTACTCGTGTTAATTCGGAAGTGTAAATCCGTGCCTAATATGCTAAATACAGGTCTACCGTCAAATGCAGATCTCTGTGTTGTGTGGGACAAGTTATGAGCGGGAGGCGGTAGCGGGAAAGAGGAAATTTTTGCCCATTCTTCTCCATAGAGATCTACGCTTTGCAATGGGCAACTACAGTACTTTTACGAGTTATTAAGTCTTGTGACTGGGACTGTAGCAGCATCTTTTTTTTTGTTTTCATGACATTCAAAAGTGCTTGTAGTGGTTGAAATAATGATATGATTTTATTATTAGAACTCTTTTTTGTATAAAACATGTAGAGGGTGATTATCAAAAATGATTGTCCAGATTTGGATATTATTCAAATCTGGACAATCACTAGATCAGCCGTTTTGACGTGAAAGAGTAACAAACATCCATCCATCCTCCGAACATTCGCATTTATAATATTAGTAGGATAACATAACATCACACAAAAATTTGAAAAACCACCAAAACTACGAATGCTAACCTACGCTAAGAAACTAAAATGGAAGTTGACTGGGCACGTAGCGAGGCTAAAGGACAAGAGATGGACCATCAGAGTAACAGCGTGGAAGGGTCCAACTGGCAAACACCACAAAGGCAGAACCCCACACGAGATGGGCAGACGAGTTGATAAAGATAGCTGGTACCAGCTGACCGCAAGTAGCCCAAGACAGAGACATATGGAATTCTTTAGAGGAGGCCTTCACCTTCATTTGAGGAAGAATCCATAAAAACAAATTTCGGTACTACTAAAATATTTAAACAATTTCTAAAATAAGTGAAGTGTTTTTTTTTCTTTAAACTAAGTATGTTTAGTACTTTTGAATGAAATAAAAGGGTTTCTTATTCATTTATTGGAACGAAGTTCCTTTTCGCGCGTTGCGAAAGGGGGCTAGACGGAAAAAATTAAGACCAAAAGTTGTAACGACACTATGTGCTATAGTTGTAAGCCGTGCGACGTGCGCGTGTTTCTCTGTCTCTCTCTCTCTCTCTCTCTCTCATAGAAAGCAAGGCAGTTATTTTCCTTTCGTCTTTCTATTTCGCATTGAACAGTGTGGTGTCGCGACGATTATTTTTGTTGTGTGTATACAGGTTTTTTGTACATAATAAATAATAACTTCGTTCCATCCGGGTGTCCCTTGACACCTCTCAAGTTTTTTATAACAATATCGTGCTTGTAATACTCGAGGGCTTAAGCAGAGATACACCTTTGCTTCTGATAATAATATCTAAACGCCAGTTGTGTTTAAGTCTTATATAATAAGGGGATCGCCTATTGCCGTTAACCTGTCACACATTTTGATGGAAAAACACACTACCGACCCGGTTATCAAAATCAAATCAATCAAATCAAAATCATTTATTTCAATTGACGGCACGGTTGGCGCAGTGGCTGAGAGATCGACTGCTGCGCTGCGCGTCGCGGGTTCGATTCCCGCACGGAACAAATATTTGTATGACCTACAGATAGTTGTTTCGGGTCTGGCTGTTTGTGTATGTGAGTTTATATGTTTGTAAACGCACCCACGATACAGGAGAAATTCCTAGTGTGGGGCAACGTTTTTTTTTTAAAAAGAAAGAAAGAATTATACCATTACAGGCACTTTTGAATATCATGAAAAAAAAACTGATGCTGCTACAGTCCCAGTCACAAGACATAATAACTTGTGAAATTTCTGTAGTTGCCCATTCCAAATCGTAGATCTCTATAGAGAAGAATGGGCAAGAAACTCCATGGACACTCTTTTAAATCATAATATTTTTACAAAAACCATGGATACATCATTCATGTTGTTATTATAAATACATGTGACATTAAGAGTGTCCAGAGTAAAAGCAAAAACAAGAGTTTAATAGATAAATTAATTATTTAAAACAAACGTGGCGGCTAATAGATGACCAATCACAACTGACAGCGCCCGTTTACGAACATGACGCATATATAAGCCCCATTCAGCTCAACCATTTTGAAGGGAACTAAATGAACCGACACACACGCCACCATCAGCGAGACATTTAAGTGAGCATGACAATCTCTCAACCACCAGGGCAACCGTCGAGTCAATTAGTATCGAACCCAAAACCTCAAGCTCGACAGTCGCACTTGCAACCACTCGACCAAAGAGGAGCCTTAGTACATAATCAATAATCTAATCCAAAACATAACTATACGGTCTGAAGACACAAATTCAGATAACACCCCTTTCAGATTATCCAATGAAGAGTTATGATTTCAATCCATTATTCGCTGATGTAATAGATTTCCTTAGAAATCTGCGGACGGATTTTCTACTTGAATGCATAAGACGAGTAATTGAGACTACCTATATATATTTTTGAGTCGGGTGCGGTTTTAATAGGTAGATAGAATAATATGATTATGTACACGTTGTAACACTGCTTAAAGTTTGCAAGTTTTATAGATATAACTAGAACAAAAAAAGGGTGTTATAGACAAGCTTTTTCTTTTTTTTTTTGGGGTGGGAAATCATCAATTTACTTTCCCCGCTCTGGGCGGAGCGGGGGGGAGTATCAGACTTGTATTGACTAAAACCCAGCCATGTTCCGGGGCCGTGGTATCTCTTTCGAACAACCCCGGACCTATAACACCCTTAGCTTCACCTCTTCGTCGTACAGTATCTGGTACTAATTCCCCTATACCCCGCATATGCGAACTCATAAACGAACGCAGCGAACTGGTTGACGTCCACGCAAACTCAATATCGACGTTTGTCAGACGTCATAAGTATAAGTATGTATTAATTATTTAGAATCTAAGTTCACTGTAAGTACAATTTTGAGAATTAAATTAAAGAGCAATTTGCATGTGGTGTTTGCCTGTAATTGGTTGTACAGTGAGACATAAGACACAATTATTTGTGTGTTCCTATGTATATAATATCTGTAACAACTGTTGGTGAACCTTAATTGAATAAATAAATCACATCACTTACGGAATATCTTCCGTGATCTCCAATTAACTGTTTATGTTAACTTGACGCATTTCGTCCGAGTGTCCTATGTTTTTTTTCGTATGGGAAATCAACAAAATACTTCCACCGTTCTGGGTGGAGTGGAAAGCAGTGTCAGACTTTTACTGATTAAAACCTATTCATGTTCCTTTTGCCCTTTGTGTTCCGGGGCCGCGGTTTCTCTTTCGAACAACCCGCAATCCTGGCAGGCGCAACCCTGGTAGGGTCTGAGTGCCCTGTGATCGTTCTTCAGCAATGTGCTCTAGGCCCACATAGCTTGACCTAGGACCAACTAGTTTGGCTGGAAATTGGTTTAAACCATAAATTACCATTTTAAACTACAGGTCTGTAAAGTAATTGGTATGTTTGTCTTTTGTGTTTAATGTTACCTAAAATGAGTCGTTGTGTTACTTGCAATAAATAAATAAAAAGTATCTCATTTGAAGCGCAATAATTGTTAACTTAAAAAAAAACATAAAGATATAGTTAAATATAATATATCCTTACTAATATTATAAAAGCGAAAGTGAGTTTGTTTGTTTGTTACCTCTTCACGCTTTAATGGCTACACCGATTTTGATGAATGAACCAGGAGACGGACAAGGCTAATTTTTATTTGAAAAAAGTGGGATGTGAGGGAGAAAGAGGGAAGAAAAGGGAAAACTTAGCGTTGCTATTACAAATCAATAAGGCGCAAGGGGAACTGTGTTACCCCGAATTTAACGCGAGCGAAGCCGCGGGCAAAAGCTAGTATATATATATTCTAATTTTAAGAAAAACTAAGTATTAATTTTACTGCAAGACTTTTCTAGCAATTCGATTTAGGTATCACATTTTCTTTGCGATATAAAAAGGATTTTTCAGTAAAATATTCTAAAACATTGTTGTAAAGAAAATGTCTCGTTTATAGTATAGTCTTAGGTGGTGAACAAAATTAAAAAGTGAGTTTTAGGGTGAAATCACATTTGCTTGATTTCAAATAAATATCTCTATTTAATTCTGTTGAGTTAACGTCATTCGGTGCAGCAAAAACAAGGCCACAAGAACGAAAAAAAGAAAACATGTTTATTTAGCACCTGCCGCAATGCACACAAGAAAAAAACTAAACACTAAAAAAACCATGCTTGGTATTTCAAGGCCCACTTCAGCAAATTTCCGAGCAGCTAGTGCTCATAATCGCTCTCGCTTTTAACTTGTACCACAACCAGCAATACGTATGAGTTCAGCACCATATTGATATGTTAATGGTAGCGTACACGGCGCGATAGCGGGTGGAGCACGCTTTCATACCTCCCCGCTTGTTTTATAGCTCAACATACGGATCGAGAAAGGTTTTATAAGGAAATGATAGGATAAACATTTATTCTTATTTTTTCTTTGAAGTGTGAATCAGAAACTCGATTTCTGTGAAAAGAATGTGCCTTGTTGGTCTGGTAGTTGCACAATCACGACTTCTGAACATGGCGTCTTAGGTTCTATCTCCGGGTCTAACATTTTGTTGTTGGATATTTCTAATTTCTGAATAGCGCCCATGGAGTCTGGATTTGTGATGCATATACATATTTTAATTGGGGAATTAATCTGCATGTCTATCTGTTTTTTGTCAAAACATAACAACTTATAAAATATTAATAAAATTTGGCACACAGGCAGAACTTGTCAATCAGTCTTTTTATTGAATAAAACATACGCATTTTCCTTCTTTTGCCCTTTATGTTCCGGGGCCGCGGTATCTCTTTCGAACAACCCGCAACCCCAGCAGGCGGCGGCCCTGACAGGCCCCTGTCTTTGAGGCGCGCGTAGAACATAACAGTGCCGTCGTCATGGCCGTCAGTAGACGGATGGACGGTAAGCTACCCATTGCTGCCCGTTGTGGACAGCCATCCACAGACCCGCATCTACGGTGGCCGGGAGTCATCTCACGGCGCGATTCTCGCTGCAGCTGAGTTGGTTTGAGGTTCTCTCCCTCAAACGGCCGACCATTTTTTTCACATGACCACTTCGCAAAAGGAGGTGATTAGCCAAGTTTTTATTTTTGAAGTTTTAGTAACATTATTAAAATCGGATATTTTCATATTGTTTTTTTTTGTGATTTTGTTTCAACAAGAAAATAAAATTCAGTTCGAAAGTTTTTTTTTTTAACCCGCCGTTAATTTGTCTACGTTTTGCTCCTCGTTTATCGTTAACATACAGTGTTACAATACATAGTTCGAGATCATTCTATCAATATTGATTTCACAGCATTTGCATTTTCCTAAGAAAAAAAAATACCCACTAACGTCTAGGGATATAAATACTTACTCTTTGACTAGGTAAAAAGCCCGTAATATCTGTAGCTGCAACTTCAACTTGGCTAAAAGCTAAACCCTGTAGTAGATATTAGGGTTCCGTACGCGGTGAACCACGACACGAATCGACACCTGATGAATATTGAAAGCTGAACTTTTCGTTTAAGTAAGGTCTGAATGCCTGGATTTATTGAGGAGTGAAAATAGCCCTCTATTTTCACTCCAGATTATTTTTGGAGGTAGATTTTTTTGGTGAGCTACAGACGAATTTAGGTGACACTGACTACCTGTAACGACTGTCAAAGATCCTACAAATAACAGCCGGGACCAACGGCATAACGTGCTTTCCGAGGCACGGAGTAAACTCGGTATGTAACGGGTGGTCACCCTTACACAGACCAACCTAGGCAAGCGCGGCTTGACCTATAGATCTGATATTATTTAGACACGAGCTCTTGCCGTGGCTGACTCTGAAATCTCTAAATAGACTCCAAGCCCAAGTCGACGGTAGAAAAGGTCTAAATCTCTGTAGATGGTTTTTTATATATCTCAAGTGTTTATGCGGCTTGCTCTGTAGAGACAGACAATGGCCCAACTTCATCTTTTGCTCCATACTCTGACACCTGCATACTTGACGATCTTCAGGCAAAAGAACTGGGCTTTCACACTTTTAGGGAAGTGGGAGTAGAAAAGAAGGCAAAAGAAAGAAACATGGGTGGGTTTTAGCCTGTAAAAGTCCGACCCCTCCCCCCCCCGCTCCGCCCAGGGCTAAGGAAGTTATTTGATAATTTCCCATCCGCAAAAAAAAGCTATGGCTTCAGCACTTAGGAGCAGAGTAGGGCACAGCTAGTCCTTACTAATATTATAAAAGCGAAAGTGAGTTTGTTTGTTACCTATTCACGCCTTAATGGCTAAACCGATTTTGATGAATTTTAATACAGAGATAGCTGGGACCCAGGAGACGGACATAGGCTATTTTTTTTTTAGAAAAAGTGGGTATGAGGGAGAAAGAAGCAAGAAAAGGGAAAACTAAGCTTTGCTATTACAATAAATAAGGCGCAAGGGCAAAAACTGCAGGTAGCAGGTACCTGCAAATCAGGAAAGGGGAACTATGTTACCCCAAATTTAACGCGAGCGAAGCCGCGGGCAAAAGCTAGTTATACTATAACCAAACGGAAGTTATCCACCGCCGCCAAGCTACATTCCAGGTATTATAATGTAAGGTATTGTTACCAAAGTAATTGGGATTTGTATTTTTAGCATCCGTGACCCCGAAACGTCAAAGTTATCGTATTATCTTGTTCTTCCCACTTTTCTTATATTTACGGCAAACAAATCAAGATTTATATAAGATTTATCTGAGAACAACAAATAAGTCATTCGTGCCCTCATCTTTATTATAACGCTGTTTCCTTGTAGGGTAAGCAGGGTACTGGTTTGTGTAAAAAATACTGTTATTGATCTCATATATATATATATCCATACTAATATTATAATTGGGAAAGTGTATGTTTGTGTTCGTTTGTTTGTCCATCTTTAACGGCAAAACGGAGCGAATTTAATAATAAATAATAAAAAAATTAAAGGGGAGATAGTTGAAAGAATGGAGAGTGACATAGGCTACTGTTTGTCTCTTTCTATCCCCCATTTCCCTAAAATGGGGGGGTGGATGCGAGCGAAGCCGCGGGCTAAAGCTCGTATGTATATAAAACAGAAAATAAATGACCTATCACGAAATATCAAAAACTAGAAGTGCTAAGAGTCTCAAATTTGGTATGGGGATCCTTTATGGACGTAAGTTTGTATGTATAAGTGTATGTATGTATTAGTAATACAGGTTTTTTTTTCTTAAAAAAAAAGTAACTTCGCCCCCCCCCCCCCACACACACACTAGGAATTTCTCCTGTATCGTGGGTGCGTTTACAAACATTTAAACTCACATACACAAACAGCCAGACCCGAAACTTGTAGGTCATACAAATATTGCGCGACACGTAGCGCAGCAGTCGATTTCTCAGCCACTGCGCCAAACGTGTCGTCAATTCAACCAGTAAGGGAGTCAGACACAGTGGCAAAGTTTATTATGGGAGAACGCGATTCCTTGGCCGGATTGCCTAGAAATTTTGCAAAAGAGCTGACCGTGCAACCGCTGGGCACAACTATTTTTCATATATAAATGAAGTACATAGTATTTACTTATAGCTTGTATTGTTGCATTATTCACACTGTATCATCGATTGAGTAACTTGTTCAAGCTATGGTCCGGAGCGAGAGGGAATGGTAAGCAGCCACCTCCTTCTGCGAAGCATTTACGCAAGGTGGCCGGTCGTTTAAGGAAGAGATCTTCAACACGAACCAGCCGCTGTGGGAGACGCGTTGGGAACCACATGATTACTCCCGACCAGCGTAGTGACAGGCGGGCGTTGACTAGGTCACCATCCGTCCGTCTAGTGATGACAGGCCGTGTCGGAAGCGCCTTCGTCATCCACGCACGCTTTATAAAGATGTCATCGAATCTGAGAGCCCTGTAGGGCCTCTGACTACCGGGGCTGCTTTAGTTCGTAAGAGACACCGTGGCCTCGGAACACAAAAAGCAAAAAAAGGAACTTAGATGGGTTAAAGTCACAAAACAGAAGGCAAGCATACAGTATCAAAAAAGCTTACGACCCCCAGGATAAAACATAAATAAAGTATAAAATAAAAGTAGCCACAATATTCATCGTAATATTATTATTTTGAACCAATAAAATATGATTCCTATCCGTGTGGGTTTCGCATCCAATGAACGTAGCCCATTCGGGCCGGCCCTCCTCCTTACCTATCTGTGTTGAAATATGGAGATGGTTAGCAGAAAAACCAACAGATAAATGTATTTTTTTTATTCTGTAGTTTTCTATTAAATAAGCTTGAGACAATCTACATTTTATTTCCGGGGTTGCCCCCGGAAATTGTTTGACTTTGCAAAACTACTTTCGTCAATTCTTTTCAACATATTAAGGTGCACTCTCGTTGGAAACGTTTCGGTAACCGGCTCGATCACGATGAGTTTGCATTGTTGCGGGATAGACAGCGATATGTTCAGGAGCTTTGCTATAGTAAATACTTACATGAAACTGAAAATAACATGAAGAAAAATCCTAAAACGTTT
This sequence comes from Ochropleura plecta, assembly GCA_905475445.1. NCBI lineage: Eukaryota > Metazoa > Arthropoda > Insecta > Lepidoptera > Noctuidae > Ochropleura > Ochropleura plecta. The sequence goes on from FR997748.1 coordinate 13,029,815, forward strand.
TGGTCCTACATAAAACATTTGCGTGGAGGATCCAGTTATCCAAAAATGTTGTCCCGCAACAACGTAAACTACACAGAGGGAAAAGACATTTGCGAAGCATTCGGTGACTTCTTCCATGATGTTTTTGGTGAACCCTCTGACTATGACCAAGCTAGTTGGGACACAGAAGTTGATAATGGTTGTGTTGATATCATAACTGACCTACAATTTACTCTTTCAACAGTGGAGGGGTCACTAAGTGCTTTAGGTGCGGATAAGGGTCCGGGCTGTGATGGAATACCACCACTGTTTTGGAAAAGTTGCGCAAAGTCTCTAGCACATCCTATTACTTTCATCTTTAACTTCTCTCTAAAAGAAGGTACATTCCCAAATAAATGGAAGAAAGCATTTATAATTCCGATACATAAGAAAGGTTCACGAGTAAAAATAGAAAATTACAGGGGTATTTCCATACTTAATACTTTAGGTAAAGTGTTTGAAAAGTTTGTGTACAATGCTATATATCCTTACATTCTCAGAGGTATTTCTTATAAACAACACGGATTCTTGAAAAAGCGTTCGACTGTATCTAATCTAGCTTGCTTTTCAAACTTTGTCCTTGAAAGTACAGACAATGGCGGGCAGGTTGATGTGATCTACACAGATTTCGAGAAAGCTTTTGATCGCGTGGATCACAGCATCCTGCTCAGCAAATTATATAAATTGGGTATACGCGGCGATCTACTACGTTGGGTAAAATCATACTTACTCAAAAGGTCACAGGCTGTAGTATTGGGTGGTTATCGTTCTAACTTCATTGAAATACCTAGCGGTGTACCACAAGGATCCCATTTGGGACCTCTTTTCTATAATGCATATTTATACGATATTACTGACTCTTTTAAACACTCTGAACATTTAATGTACGCTGACGACAAAAAAATATTTTACAAAATAACTTCATTAGGTGACTGTACAGCTCTCCAACAAGACCTAAATAATTTACATAATTACTACACACGAAATAAGATCACAGTTAACGTCAATAAATGTCAATGCATCAGTTACACACGAAAGAAGAACCCTATAACGTACTCGTACCAATTTAATGGAATAACTATTGATAAAGTCGAGATAGTGCGAGACTTAGGAGTCATGTTCGATAAGAAATTGGCATTTTCAAATCACATAGACCTTATTACTAACAGAGCTTACAAAAATTTAGGATTTGTTTTCAGAACCTGCAAGGTATTTAAAAACGTTGAAGCGCTTAAATCTGTATACTTTGCTTATGTTCGCAGCGTTCTAGAATACGCGTGTCCAATATGGTCCCCTCAATGTATTATATATAAAAATCAAATTGAACGGGTTCAAAAAAGATTCATAAACCACCTTAACTACCGCCTCCGCAAACCTCTTATGTCCTACGAAATTAGCTGTCGGACACATGGACTTTTAACACTCGATGAACGACGTATACTGTTGGAAATGTGTTTACTTTACGACATACTGAATGGTAGGCTGGACTGTCCGGATTTGTTATCACAGGTCAAATTTAATGCTCCCCTACGACGCACTCGCCACACGCCAATGTTACATGTACCTCGGCATGCAACTAACTATGCTAGTAATTGTGTACTCACTCGTATTGCTCGAACATATAACAACAACTTCTCTCAAGTTGACATTTTTAACTGTACAAAACCGAGTTTTAAAGCTCAGATTAAAAACATTATTACCAATAAAAACAAATAGCACGCAACTACGTTCTGTACACCAATAAGCATTTACCATGTTTATTTTTTTTTTTTTATTATTATAATTATTTAACTTTTTTTTTATATGGTGTATTTAACCTTTGTTTCTAATTTAAAGCCATTATTTTATTTGTTTGTTTAATGTCCGTTCGCATGGTAAACATTATTTAAGTTATATAGGGAAACCTATTATTAGCCTTACTCAACTATTTTATATTTATTTGTAATGCATTATATGTATCGCCGTTGGTTTTCTAAATAAATAAATAAATTACCTGTGTTCAAATTTATAACATAACGAAAGTTGAGTGGAATCATGTTTTAAAAATGTTAGGTAGATTGAGGTATATTTTCCTGCCTTAGCCCCGATCAAAACCTAGTAGTGTTTTGTTTACAACACCAGAGAAACTTAAACGTTTATATATATTTTCTATCAGCGAATTCAATGTCAATAACTTTGATATTATGTCAAACGGTTTGTTTAAAAAAATCTTATAAAACCGTAACGTACGCTTAGCTTTTTCTGCGAACGCCCCACAAAAGCTTAGTTTAGATTCCGTCACAAGTTCTTTATGTGAAACAATATGAGGTCCCCTGCTTAGGTCAGCTTTTTACATTCCCTATATTTGCTATCCAAAGTATTAATATAAAGACGTATCGTTTGTATGTTTGTAAGTTTCTCTGTAGAGGGCAGTCTATGGAACTACCGATTCGATTCTGAAATTATTATTTTTTACAAATGGGCAGCTTCCCGAGTTCCGTTAAAGAATAAAGGTGACTTTTGTTGGTTTCGTTGACTTTTTTGCCATCGACTTCCGGAAGTAAAGTTACTTTCCACTTTTTAGTTTTTTTTTAGGAAGTCGTTTTTATTTTTTACAAAAAAAAATTGGTTGTTTGTAAAGCAGGTTTACGATCGAGATGTTTACGTGATAACTTCTTATTGGTGATATAAGTTATCACCAGTAGTGACATCTAAAATGAAATTAAGTACTAATTTAAAGTTTTTTTTTCGAGCCAAGTAACAGATGGCGCTACCATCTTTATGAAATGTCGCTTGTGAGGTTTTGGTGTGACACAAGTTTCTGAACATGTCACCCGACTAAAACGATTTTAAAGACGTTATCACGTCAAAAAAATATTCACCATTTTTAGTCATGGTATCATGATATATCCATTTTTTTTTTCAAGTATTCAATTTCCATTATTACTAAAAAAATTAGCAGATATAAACATAGAGAAAAAATATGTATTATCGACGTTATCATGTATAATACATATATTTTCTCATAAACTACCTAAGCAATATAAATACAATTGATACGGGACCACCTTCAAAGTATACCCTATCAAATAAAAAAAGAATTTTGCAAATCGGTCCAGTAGTCTTTGAGTAATCGGTGAACATACATAAATAAAAAAAGAGAAAGAATTAAAAACCTTGGCCCTTTTTTTGAAGCTGGTTAATTAAAAATAATCCTTCCACTTTTTGCGTTCCAGTGCGATTGTAAGCCAATTCTTTGAGAAAGAATCCAGCCCATCCCGCCATATTCTGGGCCTTTTTTTTCGGATGGGAAATCATCAAAGATCTTCCCCCGCCCTGAGCGGAGCGGGGAGGAGTGTCAGACTTGTACTGACTAAAACCCACCCATGTTCCTTCTATCGCCCTTTACGTTTCGGGGTCCCGGTATCTCTTTCGAACAACTCGCAGCAACCCCGGCAGGCGGTGGCCCTGGCAAGCCTGTCACAGTGTCATTTTTTGTCCATTTGATATCCATTGAGTGGTTAATTATCGCCCATTGCTCCTTCGTCATTTGTGCCCGTTTCCGATTGTGAAGCGAACGAAACCGCGGGTATGAGCTAGTTTGACATAAACAAAAATATTTCCAGACGATGCGTATTACAGACTTTATTTTGTAGCCACTGGCTTTGATGCTATCTTGTCAGATTGTGGATGAGATATGATGAGTAGGCTGGTTTTAAGGTTTGTTTTATTTTTGTTACCTTGTTACCTCAGTTTTAGGATTATGATTATAAGAGGTTGATAAAAGGCTCCTTATTGCAGCGGTCTGAAGTGTGGCATACATATATATACTTATATATATATATACATACCAGCCAGCGTATGTGTAAATTAATGATGTAATAAATATTAAAAGAAAATTTATTTATTCATTATTTATTAAATTCTCTTTTTTACCAAGTCCTCTTGTAAGTTGACTAAGATTTTTGACTGGACCTTAAAAGAGACTATGACCTCTGAGTTTGTTCGGCTGTTTCTTCTTAATGTAGGCGAGTACGAAACACCGGCCTCAAAGTTTTTTTTGTAAAAACCTGCTTGCAAAATAAACATCATTTATCAAATAAGAAACATAATTTAATGAAAGCATTCCAATCAGTCCATGAACTGAAAAATCCTACATAATAATTATTACGTATATACCCAAACCAGACTTATAATTCCGGTACTTATTGAATAGCCCGCCATTTTGTATTTCAAAATGGCGCCGATGTTGTCAAATTAATCCTAAGCGTTTAAAGTCCCATATAATTGAGAGGCCTTGGGGTTTTTCTATGAAACTCGTTACGGGAGATTGAAAGAGCCATTGAAATTGGTAGGTATTTAGGAAAATTAATTGATTTAGAATACCGTGGCTGTGTTTTTGATCAGAATTTTGTGTTTAAGAGAATACATTTGACCGTGTAGGTAGGGTATTGCATTTTTTAGGAAACTGCAGGTAAAAAAATACTAAAAAATCATGTTTGTTGTATAAGAACCCCTTTTTTGCGGAAGGAAAATCATCAAATAACTTCCCCCGCTCTGGGCGGCGCGGGGGAGAGTGTCAGACTTGTACTGACTGAAACTCACCCATGTTCCTTCTATTGCTCTTTACGTTCCGGGGCCGCGGTATCTTTTTTGAACAACCCGCAACCCCGGATGGGAGCCCCCTTTTTTTTTTTTTTTTTTTTTCAGGTGGGTAATCATCCAATGACTTCCCCCGCTCTGGGCGGAGCGGGGGAGCATGTCAGACTTGTACTGACTAAAACCCACCTATGTTCCTTCTATTGCCCTTTACGTTCCGGGGCCGCGGTATCTCTTTCGAACAACCCGCAACTCCGGCATGGGAGCCCCCTTAAATATTTATTTCGTTCGGATTTTTAGTGCGTCAATAGAAATTCATAATCTGTAAAAATGACAACTGTCTTACTATCACGGTTTATGAGATACAGCCAGGTAACAGATGGACAGACGGACGGACAGCGGAGTCGAAGTTTTACACATTCGGTACGTAACCTTACGTTGTACCTACAGACGCCTGCACATCAAGCTACTACAATCCGTCAGATTTCTTTGATGGATTTTCGACTTTATTTCAAGGTTCATTGGGAAAAATTTACAGTTTCGGGTAGCTTGACCTGCTGGCGGCTGTACATCAATATGACCCGCTTAAGTTCATCATTTTAATTCCGTAGAATGATATGTTCATGAAAAAGTAATAATATGAGATTAAATGAACTGACAGCGTTCTGTGAATGTATTTAGTGACAATATTTCTGTTTATACCTACGTGTTCTTTTAATTCATATCTACATTAAGCCGAATGGACAACATTGCCGATAGAAAATCAACAAACAACTTCCCCTGCTCTGGGCGGAGCAGGGAGCAGAGTGTCAGACTTGTACTAACTAAAACCCACCTATGTATGTTCCATCTTTTGCCCTTTATGTTCCGGGGCCGCGGTATATCTTTCGAACAACCCACAACCCCAGCAGGTGGTGACCCTGACAGGCCCCTTTGCTTATTGCGATATATATGCGATGTATGGGCAATTTAATTAATTTGACGACACGGTTGGCTCAGGGACTGAGCGCTCGACTGCTGCGCTGCGTGTCGCGGGTTCGATTCCCGCACGGAACAAATATTTGTATGACCTGCAGATAGTTGTTTCGGGTCTGGCTGTTTGTGTATGTGAGTTCAAATGTTTGTAAACGCGCCCAAGATACAGGAGAAAATCCTAGTGTGGGGCAACGTTTTTATGGGACATGGATGAGTTTTAGCCAGTACAAGTCTGACACTCCCCCCGTAGCGATAATGGTTGGACAAGCAAAAATCCTACTTTAATTAACAATTAATTAAATAATTAATATTTATTTAATATATGTATTAAATATCCTACTATAATAATTATTATGAATGGGAATGTTTGTGAGGATGTATGGATGTTTATTACTGTTTCAAATCAAAACAGCTGAACGGATCTTGATGAAATTTGGCACACAGGTAGATTATAGTCTGGAATAATACATAGGATACTTTTTTCGATCATCACGCGCGGTGAAGCCGCGGGTGGCAGCTAGTGGAATTTTAAACGTTTGGCGACAACACCAACCAACGTGGGGTAAGGGCTGAAAGATATAATCGATCTTGATCCGAAATATACTTTACAAAGAGCCCCATAAATAAACACCCAAAACTGCCCATCCCCAAAACAACCCTTAAACCGTGATGTTCAATAAGCAGGTTGTTTTAACAGCTACGCGGCTCTATCGTTAACATACCCGTTTTTAACTGTGTTTTTATATGGAGTAATTAAATTTTATGAGTTTCAGTTGCATGAATGGGTGGGTAGGGATAAACGGATGCTTGGGCTATTAATTTTATTACATGAAAACGTTATTTTCAATTCAATAAATGCTTTTTTTTCGTCGTATTTTTTTGCATTTGTGTATGTTGCCTGCCTCTTTTGTCAAGGTCATAATTATACATTATGAATGTTGATGGATGCAAAGGGCGAGAAAAGTCAAAGGAAAGATTGATGGGTTATTTAAGGAATAATATGAAGGAGAAAGGAGTAAATGATGCCGTGACGTCTGACAAGGGAAAATGGAAAATGGAAAAACAAAACGTGTTGCACCGTCCACAAATAGACTGCGACAACGGCAGGAACATGATGATGAAGAATTAATCCTTACTAATATTATAAAAGCGAAAGTGAGTTTGTTTGTTTATCTTCACGCTGAAATGGCTAAACTGATTTTAATGAATTTTGGTACAGAGATAGTTGGAACCCTGGAGACGGACATAGACTATTTTTTTTAAAGTGAGAAATGAGGGAGAAAAGGGGAAGAAAAGGGAAAACTTAGCTTTGCTATTGCAATAAATAAGGCGCAAGGGCAAAAACTACAGGTAGCAGGTACCTGCAAATCAGGAAAGGGGAACTGTGTTACCCTGAACTGTCTGGAGTGAGAGGGAATAGGAAGCGGTCAACTCCTTCTGCGAAGCAGTCATGCTAGCGAAGGAGGTGTCTGGGCGTTTGAGGGAGAGAACCTCAAACCAACCCAGCCGCCGCGGGAGATGCCCTGGACGTCGGGCGCCGCGAGACGACTCCCGGCCACCGTAGATGCGTGCCTGTGGACGGTGAGCAATGGGTAGCTCACCGTCCGTCCGTCTATTGAAGACAGGCCGTGTCGACGGCGCGTTAGTTTTTCACGCGCGCCTTAAAGAGATGTTAGCAAAGCAGAGGGGCCTGGCAGGGTTGCGGGTTGTAAAGGGCCATAGAAGGAACATGGGTGGATTTTAGTCAGTACAAGTCTGACACTCCCTCCCGCTCCACCCAGAGCGGGGGAAGTTATTTGATGATTTATACAAAAAAATAAATAAAGAGGATTACCTACATTTCCCCAGTTATGTTTATGTCCGGTGTAATATGGGGCGACCTTATTTCCATCAACCGGACACAAATCTAGACTCTACTGAGAAAGAGAAAGTGGGTGCTACTAAGGGAATCGTGATGAAAACACCCAATTACACTTTGTCCAAACCGGGAATCAAATATGCTCAGCAGCCCTATCCCATAAAAGACAGAGTAGCTATTTTAATTTCACATCAAAGTAATTCTCATAAAACATCGTACAAAGAGAAATCGCTACATTATTGCTACGATCATTTACATATTGAGCTCAATACAGAAAACACAATTAAAAATCAATTACCTACATCTGTTAATTTAGCACAAAAGGTCAGTTTGTTAACAAAGCGAGCAGAGTCCATCTTTATGCTCATTGCATTAACTCATTAAATATGTTAAATGCTCGTCCAAGAGCACGGGGCGACGATTGTGCTCAAGGTGGGGAGTGAGTAACGGAATTAATTTGTACAGATACTGTCGGTTACTGGGGGATGTTGGTATGTCAGATGTGACAAGCTAAAAATCCTTACTAATATTATAAAAGCGAAAAAGAGTTTGTTTGTTTGTTACGTCTTCACGCCTTAATGGCTAAACCGATTTTGATGAATTTTAGTACAGAGATAGTTGGGAACCTGGAAACGGTAATAGGATTAGTTTTAAAAAAAATGAGAAATGAGGGAGAAAGAGGTAAGAAAAGGGAAAACTTATCATTGTTATTACAATAAATAAGGCGTAAGGGCAAAAACTATAGGTAGCAGGTACCTGCAAATCAGGAAAGGGGAACTGTGTTACCCCGAATTTAACGCGTTCGAAGCCGCGGGCAAAAGCTAGTATATTTTTAACAATTTTTTTTACGACTTTAGAAGCAAATATTACACCAATAATTTTTCAAAAGCTATCGAAAGAAACCCCACACAGTTTTATAAGTAGACTTATTTATGTTAGTCCTCACTTTTACGTGTATCGAGGTCAACCCCCATTTTCATGTTTTCACATCATATTATTTCTGTTGCGGCTTATAAAAGGCTCTGGTCAAATTTGAAGTGCGTTTTGTCGATATTCTCGGAGAAAAATGGCTAGGACAGACAGACAGATGGACAGAGCGGATCTGTAAGGGTTTCGTTTATGGCAATGGAACTAAAAACCGGTTAAGTACTGGATATATCAGTCAGGCCTAGTCATAAAATCCTTTGCTTTTTGGGACAGAACGTTAAAAAAAGAAATACATCATATGCCTATGGTTTTCCTTAGTATAATGGGGTCCTTTCAGTCTAACCAGATGCAGGGATGATACTAATATTGTACACTAGTTGGCGCACGCGGCTTCACCCGCGTGATGATTGAAAAAAAAGTATCCTATGTGTTAAATTCCAGACTATAATCTACCTCTGTGCCACATGACACGGCCGGAATTGGTATAGAGCTGTGCCCTAACAAAAAACTATTCATGTACATTGATGTACAGTACGTCATTTTAAAACTTACGTGTAGGGCTTAACAATCGGTTATGTTTTATGATCAGAGAATAGGCGAAAGAATAGTACGATAATACGTGATAAAATAAACGCAGGATGACAATGTAAAATGTCAATCAATGCAATGTCAGAATATAAAACTACAAAATCAATGAACAAACATAATATATTTTTTGCATTTTCTCTCGCCTATTTTAGGGAAATGTAATTAATGCGATTATTTTTTATTTATTTTAAAAGGAATTTTCATACATGAATCATTACTGTGCATTATCAGGGCAGGATCCGGCCATGTCCTTTCTTATAGATCCATTCAGCCGTTTTAACGTGAAAGAGTAACAAACATCCATACATCTATACATCCATCCGTAGGATAAACCCAGTTTGTACACACGACGACACATCAAACTATACAAAACCAGTTTATGCTGATCTCTCAACTACGTATCGTACACCATAGATTTCCGTACAATGAGAGATTCGCATAAACTGGTTTTGTATGGGATTATATGTCTTCCTGTGTTTGTCGTAAATACGATATTGCTTTCCCCCAGAAATACTGGTTATTAGACTATTTGGCCACTGACTACATGCAACGACTGTTTGAAGTGTAAATAGACAGCCGACCAACAACTTGGGGTGCTTGCTGAAACGGAGGAAATTTGGTAGATAATGGAGGGTCACCCATCCGCAGGATGCAGCTGAATATCAGTATTTCACATGGAGCTACTGCCTATCTGACCTCCACAACCCAGTTAGTTCCAGGTATGATGATACTTCCTGCTAAGACTGGTTGTCAGACTTTCAGGACACTGATTCTCTGTGAGATTGATCTGTAACGACTGTCAAAGATTTTAAAATCACAGCCAGCACCAACAACTTAACGTGTTTTCCGAATCACGGAGAAAACTTTGGTATGTAACGGGTGGTCAACCATTCATAGACCAACTTAGGCAAGTGCAGCTTAACCTTTAGATCGAATCGAGTCGCTGCTATTATTAAGCCATGAGCTTCGGAGACCTACCGTCTCGAGTTCTTTTTTGTCAACAATCCGAAGGCTGTTGTTCATTCACATTCCTTGTTAAGTATATAAATCTAGTGTCAAAACTATCATGATGCTTGCGTGAGTGTTGGCTCGAATAACAAAGAACCGGTCAAGAGCGAGTCAGACTAGCGTACCGAGGATTCCGTACAAAATTGCGACATAAACAGCCATATCTTGTGACTACGCCGACATGTTTTTTTTGCGCGGAGTGGTGCGGGCGGCGTGTCAGATTTGTACTGACTAAAACCAACCTATGTTCCGTCTTTTGCCCTTTATGTTCCGGGGCCAGAGACTGCGTAGACTTAGAGGTTTGATTTTTTCACAGCACAAAAGGACTACACAGTTAAGTAAATGGTTTTAATTTCAACTCGATGCCTCCACGCCTTCCCGAGATACAGAGTCTTGACGGACAGACAGACAAATTGACAACAAAGTGATACAATAAGGTTTTTCCTTTTGAAGTACAGAACCATAAAACGAATCATTGATGTTGACATGGGATTTAACAGATCAAATGGTACTTCATTGAATTTTTAAAGAGTAGGCAATTGTTTTAGTTACCAGGATTAGTTTTGCGCAAAAAATATTTTTGATTGAATGAAAAATATTTTTTCCACAATGTAAATAAAATGCATATCCGCACCAATTGTATGAATGGATTTGCTGTTTTCGGCAGTTTTTATATGTAAATAAGTGTGTTTTTGGGGTTGCTAAACTCAAAAGGAAAAAAACGTGCAAGGAGCAGAGGGTTCATTACAAACTTGAGACTTATACGGCTATATCTTTTGACTGCGTAAACTTAGAGGGTTGATTTTTTCACTGCACAAAGGGACCGCAGAGTTTAGTACATGGTTTTAATTTCAACTCGTTACCTCCACGTGTTCCCGAGATAAAGGGCCTTGACAGACAGACAGACAGACAGCAAAGTGATCCAATAAGGGTTCCGTGTTTTCGTTTTGAGATACGGAACCCTAAAAAATAAATGTACAACTTTATTTTTTTTTAAAACAGTAATGTTATTATAATCAACTAGCTTTTGCCCGCGGCTTCGCTCGCGTTAAATTCGGGGTAACACAGTTCCCTTTGTGCCTTATTGATTTGTAATAGCAACGCTAAGTTTTCCCTTTTCTATCCTCTTTCTCCCTCACATCACACTTTAAAAAAAAATAGCCTATGTCCGACTCCTGGTTCCCAACTATCTCTGTACCAAAATTCATCAAAATCGGTGTAGCCATTAAAGCGTGAAGAGGTAACAAGCAAACAAACAATCTCACTTTCACTTTTATAATATTAGTAAGGATTTAAAACATTTTCTCTTGCTCACCTATTGCATAACACCGTCCATTTGAGAGCTCATCAAGCGTCGAGAAAATATCATTAGCGTCAGTAGCGACACGTAAAAGAGGCTTCTGCGCCGGTTCTTAGTGCAGCCCCGATCGTAATTATTCATTCTCTTTTGCCCACGCTCTGTTACTTGTACAATTAGACGTTGGGTACTTAAGACAATTTTTTTAGAGTACATCTGTATCGATTTTAGGGTTATGTACCTCAAAAGGAACGACTCAAACTGTGGCGCGAAAGTGTTAACCTATTCAGTTGTTTACCTTATTCCAGCCCATTTCTGAGAATCTCCCAAGTGGGAGATTCGGGATTGGGAGAAGAGCTTAAAAGAAGACTTCGAACTCAGGTTGTCTGAAGTAAGGAAAACCTGTTCAGGAGGAGATTCTTAGATGACTCTGACCTGGAGTGTAATGTGCTGTTGCTCCAGAAACGATGGGACACTTGACATCGTGTCCTGTCTGTGTTGTTGCTTGCACATCACAGGAAATGATAGACGCCACTGAAAACGCCAAATTAAGTTACACAGCAGGAACTATCAAACTAGACTAGACCATCACATTAACCAGTTAACTGCAGAACTGTTCAAGATACTCTCAACTCAAGAGAAATAGTATACCTGATCTAGCAACAAAAGTTGCCAACCAACCAATCGGTGCACTTAAACGAAAATCCTACAACATATTAGATTATTTTGCCAACAAGAAACCGATTGCTAAGTAGCAAAACACAAAAAAAAAGTTTATTCATGTATAATATTTATATGTAGCACAAAAATGTTAACTACAATTTTTTCTCCCCACTTAACTAACCTTGAGATCACAAAGTATACAATAATAAATAAACTTGAATGGTGTCGTATCAGAAAATTGGATATTATTTTTTAAAACCATTTCCTTGTAATGTGCAACCGTTATACGAACGACAGTTCTGTTAATGTTTGTATTTTTCGTATTAGCATTTTTTTTTTAGAAGAAAAGAATTTCTTTATTTTTGTGTAATATATAACTTTTTACGGGAAATCATCAAATAACTTCCCCCGCTCTGGGCGGAGCTGAGGGGAGTGTCTTAAACCCACCCACATTCCTTATTTTTGCCCTTTATGTTCCGGGGCCGTGGTATCTCTTTCGAACAATTCATTCACCCCAGCAGGTAGTGTCCCAGACAGGCTCCTCTGCTTTGCTTACATCTCTTTGAGGCGTGCGTGGATCATGTCGCTAGACAGACAGACGGTAAGCTACAAATGGCTGCATATCTGAGTTCTGGAAGTCAGATAAGAATTCGCTCCATTTGAAATACTGGTATTCAGCTGCATCCGGCTACACTGGAAGCCGACCCTAACAAAGTTGTAAAAAGAATGACATCTTCGAAAAAAAAACTGCTTAAACTAATTAGCAACAAATAACTTTTATACAGTCTTATTTGCAAAAGCACTTAGCATTATATGTCAAATTTTTCTTACCAGCTCAAAAAAAGAGTCCTGTTTAACCTCAAAATGCAATTACAATTAAATATACGATCAAATTAAACGAAGCGTTTTTACGAATTTAAAGAAACTATTTTGTTTGTCTAAAGTTTGTCATTTTGGCTAATTTGCTTTCTCTTTGGAGCCAGGTATAATTGTGAGACAGGGGTGTGAACTTAGGTACATCATCATTTTCCTGCCCTTGTTCCATTCTATTTGGGGTCGGCGCAACACGTTTTCTTCTTCCATTCTCCCCTGTCAGACATCACGGCATCATTTACTCCATTCTCCTTCATATCATTTCTTACACAATCTATTCATCTTTTCTTTGGCCTTCCTCTCCCTCTCCATTCAGATCCATCACTCGTTTAGTCACATGTGCTCGTCCCTCCTCATAACATCAAGACTCCCTTTATTTTTTTTTTCTGTAACAGGCGCAGCTTTCAAACTTCCTCTAATATTCCTAATATTCCTTTCTTTATCCATTCTCATCACTCCACACATCCATCTCAGCATTTAAAAATAAACGTAAGTTAAACGTTGTTTTGTTAATTGTGACCAACGGAGAGGTCGAAAAAGTCAACAATAGTATTGACCATTGTTGACTTTTTCGACCTCTGCGTTCATAAATAAATTAAAGGAATCCATCAAGTAGTTAGCAGCTAGGTTTATTGAACTTCACAACCATTAACAATCACTAATACGCAACATATGCCGCCCCAAACTTCTAAGGGCCAGACACATTAAATTAATTACCTACATTATCAACTACAAATGCGTATGTTTCCAAAGACCCCAGACAGGCAACGTCCCAAGTGTAAGTCTTTGTCTAAAAGGCTCTCGGGCACCGCATGGGAAATCACACGATGCACTAAGTCTACTTGAAAAATATTGTTTTTTTTACGTTTGAATAAAAGGCTATTGTGCTTTTATTGATCGGCTGTGTAAATAAAACCTTTTTGTAAACTCTGGCTTCAGGTTTTTGTTAGAGGTATTGTTGAATATTGAGGTGGATTTTTTTTTGATTTTTTTAAAGCGTTTTGAATCTACGTCACAATATATCTCGTAAAACATTTATGTACAGAGAATAGCAACGTTTTCACCCTGTTCCAATATGAACATTTTAGAAAAAGAGTGCCTTCTGGACTCGTTTCATTTGGAAATTATTATGATACTAGCTTTTGCCCGCGGCTTCGCTCGCGTTAAATTCGGGGTAACACAGTTCCCCTTTCCTGATTTGCAGTTACCTGCTACCTGTAGTTTTTGCCCTTGCACCTTATTTATTGTAATAGCAAAGCTAAGTTTTCCCTTTTGATTCCCTCTTTCTCCCTCATTTCTCACTTAAAAAAAAAACAAATTAGCCTATGTCCGTCTAGCCATGTAAGCGTGAAGACGTAACAAACAAGCAAACTCACTTTCGTTTTTATAATATTCATAATAGTAAGGATTAGCTTAAGAACAAGCTCTAAAATCTCAATTGAATCGAACCAGTCAACCACAACCTAAACAAAAACACAGCAAAAATACCACGAGTGCACAATATCTCCAAATCAAATTCCAATTTCATCGTTATTGAAATCTACGATCAAATAGCAGAGCATCATAACATATTGTAGTTCATTTATTCCCGATTGATTCCATACAGAATAGTTTATAAAGTTAATATCGTAAATTCTCGTAAAAACACGCTATGTTTATTGTGTTGCTATTTTAATAATATCGTTGGGAGGTTTCTGAATGGTTTTGTGGTACAGATGTAGTGGAATTTTGTAGTTTAAAAGTTTTTTTTTTTTAAACTAAAACTCAGAGCATTTATTTCAATAAGACTATTACATGCATTTTTTAATGTTTAGAAACAAAAAAATTAGCTTCAAGCAAGCTACATTTTGGCATTATTTATTTTATTTTGTCAAGGTGTTCCTAATTTTTTTTTAATAATACTAAATAAACGCAATTTTCTTTCTTTCTGCAGTTCCAGATACAATGCCTACTAACTTGTGAAAGTACTGTAGCTGTCCATTCCAAAGCGTTGAACTTTATGGAGAAGAATAGGCAAGAAACTCTATGGACACTATTTTATATAATAATAGTTTAACAAGATCATGATTACATGATTCATGTTGAGATTATACAAATATCTGAACGATGAAGGTTAACGTGTACATTAAGAACGTCCAGAGTAAGAGTGAAAATCTATACAATGCAAAGATAGTCTTACAATCTTCTGCAGCTCGACATATCACGAAGGTAAGTAATCGTTTGATTCCCGCCCCAACAACCAAAATAAAATCAAATCATTTATTTCAAGTAGGCCAGTTACAGGCACTTTTGAACTGTCGAAACATTGACAACAATAAAAATGAAGCTACAGTCCCAGTCACAAGGCATAATAACTGTGAATGTACTGTAGTTGCCCATTCCAAAGCGTAGATCTCTATGGAGAAGAATGGGCAATAAACTCCATGGACACTCTTTTAAATCAGACAACAACACGTAAGCTAACCTTTTGCTTATTGGAAATCACCAAATAACATCCCCCGCTCAACAGGGGGGAGCGTCAGACTTTAACTGACTAAAACCCATCTACGTTCCTTCTTTTACCCTTTCTGCTCCGGAGCCGCAGTAGCTCTTTCGAACAAATCGCAACCCCGGCAGACAGTGGCTCTAACACGTCCCTCTTCTTTGCTGTCATCTCTTTAAAGCGCGCATGGAACACGAACGCGCCGACGACAAGAAA
The DNA here is from genome assembly GCA_905475445.1 of Ochropleura plecta. Taxonomy (NCBI): domain Eukaryota; kingdom Metazoa; phylum Arthropoda; class Insecta; order Lepidoptera; family Noctuidae; genus Ochropleura; species Ochropleura plecta. Next base: position 13,045,298 of record FR997748.1, read on the forward strand.
ATTACCCTTAGCTTACCACCCCTCTTTCTATATTGTTTTTCACCCCAACTTAACCTACACAAATGCAACTCATTACACTAATCACTTCCCTCTAAGCAACTCAATTAATTAAAAACACTATTCCCAAATTCCCGTACCGAGTTACCAGGATAATTTAAGGGTCAATAATGTTAAACCGTTCGAAAAACGACAGCGCCCCGGGTTTAATCGCATGGAATATCAGTTAGCGCTGCACTCGACTGGGGTACGAGAGACCCCACTTGTGAGTACCTATTATGACGTATTGGAAGACGATATTAAGGTTTTTGAGTAGTCTATAACTTTCTTTCTAGTGCCTATTTTGAAATGATTGAAGAATCATATTAAAAGATTATTCGGTTTCAAATGGTCCAGAGGTTAAGTGCTTCGCCTGTTATGGTTATGAGTTCAAATCTGGGCAAGTACCAATGTGACTTTTTCAATTTATTGTGTACTTTCTAAATGTTTTTCAAAGACATCACAGACAACGGTGAAGGAATACTTTGTTAGAAAACTTGGACTTCTAAAATATAGAATGTTGAGATGAATGTGTGGAATAACGATAAAGGATAAAGTAAGGAATAATAATAAATATCTTGGGACAACTCACACACGGCTATCTGATCCCAAGCTAAGCAGAGCTTGTGTTATGGTAACCAGACAACTGATATACATACTTATATAATTTATAAATACACTAGCTGTGCCCCGGCATGCGTTGCTATGCAATTTTCTACCTACCCTACCTACCCTACCTACCCTACCTACCCTACCTACCCTACCTACCCTACCTACCCTACCTACCCTACCTACCCTACCTACCCTACCTACCCTACCTACCCTACCTACCCTACCTACCCTACCTACCCTACCTACCCTACCTACCCTACCTACCCTACCTACCCTACCTACCCTACCTACCCTACCTACCCTACCTACCCTACCTACCCTACCTACCCTACCTACCCTACCTACCCTACCTACCCTACCTACCCTACCTACCCTACCTACCCTACCTACCCTACCTACCCTACCTACCCTACCTACCCTACCTACCCTACCTACCCTACCTACCCTACCTACCCTACCTACCCTACCTACCCTACCTACCCTACCTACCCTACCTACCCTACCTACCCTACCTACCCTACCTACCCTACCTACCCTACCTACCCTACCTACCCTACCTACCCTACCTACCCTACCTACCCTACCTACCCTACCTACCCTACCTACCCTACCTACCCTACCTACCCTACCTACCCTACCTACCCTACCTACCCTACCTACCCTACCTACCCTACCTACCCTACCTACCCTACCTACCCTACCTACCCTACCTACCCTACCTACCCTACCTACCCTACCTACCCTACCTACCCTACCTACCCTACCTACCCTACCTACCCTACCTACCCTACCTACCCTACCTACCCTACCTACCCTACCTACCCTACCTACCCTACCTACCCTACCTACCCTACCTACCCTACCTACCCTACCTACCCTACCTACCCTACCTACCCTACCTACCCTACCTACCCTACCTACCCTACCTACCCTACCTACCCTACCTACCCTACCTACACTACCTACCCTACCTACCCTACCTACCCTACCTACCCTACCTACCCTACCTACCCTACCTACCCTACCTACCCTACCTACCCTACCTACCCTACCTACCCTACCTACCCTACCTACCCTACCTACCCTACCTACCCTACCTACCCTACCTACCCTACCCTACCCTACCTACCCTACCTACCCTACCTACCCTACCTACCCTACCTACCCTACCTACCCTACCTACCCTACCTACCCTACCTACCCTACCTACCCTACCTACCCTACCTACCCTACCTACCCTACCTACCCTACCTACCCTACCTACCCTACCTACCCTACCTACCCTACCTACCCTACCTACCCTACCTACCCTACCTACCCTACCTACCCTACCTACCCTACCTACCCTACCTACCCTACCTACCCTACCTTTACTTTGCTATAAACCTCACGGAGCCCGAGACCTTTCCAACGAATGCAAAACCGTGGAAATCGGTTCGTGCGTTCTGGAGTTATAGCGTCAGGAAGGAAAACCCGATTTATTTTTATATATTAGATTATACATATTATAGATAAATCACACCCAGACACAGAACAAACAATCATGCTCATCACACAAAGTTTGTCCTGGGTGGGAATCGAACCCACGACCTCCGGCTCAGCAGTCAGGGCCACTAACCACTAGACCAACAGGCCCGTCAATGAGAAATTAGTACATTAGAGTTTGAAAGTTGCGCCTGTAACAGAAAAATTGAAAGTTAGCCGTTTGTCTTGCAATGGACATGTAATGAGGAGGGATGAAGCACATGTGACTAAAAGAGTGATGGACGCAGAGCGAGAGAAAGGCCAAAGAAAAGATGGATGGATTGTGTAAGGAATGATATGTAGGAGAAAGGAGTAAATGATGCCGTGACGTCTGATAGGGGAGGATGGAAGAAGAAAACGTGTTAGCGACCCCAAATAGAATGGGACAAGGGCATGAAAATGATGATGATGCAACCGCCTGTCTCGAGCACACGTGGTGATCAATGCTCATGCGTTCTCTGTATGAGAAGATGCTTTCGTCCAGCAGTGGGACATTTAAAGGGTGGTATCACTATTTAAGTGGCTGTATCAGTTTATTTCTATAAAAAAAATATGCGCCACGTTGATCAAGTGGTCGAAAATGCGACTGTCCACCACGAGGAACTGGGTTCGATTCAAATTGGTAAATTTACCCTTACAAATATTAAACTGTTTTTAATCCATTGGGTGCTAACACTCTAGTTGGGTGCAATAGAACTTCAAGGTGAATCAATATACTCAATGCCTAGTATTAAATTGATGTTTCGAAGAACGATAAAGTCAAGAGATTAATAAAAAACCGGCCAAGTGCGAGACGGACTCGCGCACCAACGGTTCCGTATAAATTAGCGACACAAACGGTCATATCTTTTGAATGCGTAGACTTAGTAAGCTAATTTTTCACAGCTTTAAAAGACCGCATACTTAAATGTATGGTTTTAATTTCAACTCGATGACTTCTTGCGTTCCCGAGATAAAGGGTTTTAACGTACTCACAACAATGTTACTATAATCTTACCTTTTTTCTATTTGAGGCACGCAACCCTCAGCAAAGCAGAGGGCCCTGCCAAGGCCTCCGCCTGCCGGGGTTGCGGGTTGTTCGAAAGAGATACCGCGGCCCCGGAACGTAAAGGTAAAGGGCAATAGAAGGAATATGGGTGGATTTTAGTCAGTACAAGTCTGACACTCCCCCCCGCTCCGCTTAGAGCGGGGGAAGTTATTTGGTGATTTCTCACCCCACAAAAGAAAAAGCCACGCAACCCTAAAAACGACTGTGATAAAAACAACTTAAGATTTTTTAAATTATTAAAAAATAAATTTCACGCACAAATACTACCTATAAAATTTATTTTTCAGCACTGCTCACATTTCATTCACACCATAAATCCTAAGCAATAAAGGCTAGATATTGCCAAAAATCTTTTACCTAAGATACTATTTTCATCTCAAGTATTATAAGATAGAATATCGTTTGGAAGTGCACTTGAGACCGGTATAGCGAGCGAAGACCTCGAGATTCGATTTTATGAGGATTTAGTAAGAGTCGCTCATCGGATTGATAAATATCGGTTAAGGCCCTCTTTTACCGCATCGTTTTTTCTCAGCGACCATCAGTATTCGCACAAGACAAAACCATAAAACGAAATTATTTAAAAAAAGAACAACAAAAACTAAAAAACCAATATAAAAAACTTGAGAGGTGTCAAGGGACACCCGGATGGAACGAAATTATTATTTATTATGTACAAAAAACCTGTATACACACAACAAAAATAATCGTCGCGACACCACACTGTTTAATGCGAAATAGAAAGACGAAACGAAAATAACTGGCTTGCTTTCTATGAGAGAGAGAGAGACAACTATAGCAGAAAGTGTCGTTACAACATTTGGTCTTATTTTTTTTCCGTCTAGCCCAATTCACAACGTGCGATATGCAACTTTGTTCCAAAAAGACAATTAACTAAATTGGTTCTATATACGAGGCCAAAAGACTCCTATCTAAGCATGGTGCTGCAACATGGCAACCATGATATAGCGCGCATCGCGCGCATGCTGTTAGCCATTGTTCATGTATGTTACATAATAGGTACACAGAACAGTTCTAAGTCAAATTATTTATTACGAACTAAGTGTACAGAATTTAGCTGTTAACAAAGGGTAGGTAGGTTTTTAGAACTTAGTTGCCCGTTTAGGCATTGCAATTAAATAGTTGATGATACATATAAGAAAAACAAAAAAAAAGTACTAAATTTAACAGTCAAACATTTTACATTTTATTAAACATTATTTACATCCCTTTATTTACTTTTCATCTTATACTTACATTTTTAAATATTTTTTAGAAAATAAATTTTAAAAATGTACTAGCTACCTGTGGTTAGGTCTCCAGATACGGTAACCTCCTCACAATGCGAGCCATATCGAGAAATACTGCCTTCTGAATCAGGCCCTTGATCCAACCACCTAAGGAGAGCTTCGACAGATGTTCGTCGAGGCTATTGGCAATTAAGCCATTGGCCGTTACGACAATAGGCGTGACGAAAAATTTTAAAATCCTCTTCCATAATGTGGGTACACTTTTACTATTTACAAAAAAGCCTTTATTTCGGTAATAAACTTAAGTTTAACAAAGTTTGAAGCCATTTTTCTCATAAATTTTCAATAGTGCCCGAAAACAGCTTGCATGTGTCATGGCGTCGGCATGACGTCACAGTTAAATAAAAATGACATTGTTTCTATAACAACGTCCCATAAATCACATAACCGTGACGTCATACGCTGTGATCAGTGTTTCAGTCAAAATGGCCGATTGCAGTATTTTAATGTTTTATTTTATTGAAAATCTTAATAATCTGTTATTTTTAAATAAAACTAAACCTGTGTTTACTTTTTTTTTAATATGACTTCTCCCTTGTCATCACTGAATCAGCGATTTTTTTATACTGTCGTCATGCCTATTGTCACATTGATAACCGAGTTCACATTCCACATGTCGACAACCTCGTGTGCCAAGTCATGATATTTAAGTTAGACATTATTACTATAATTCATACATTTTATGTCAGTTACACATTTATTGTATGTTCAGAAATATTATCTTAGGTTATTTTATTTTGCTGACATTATTTTCCTAGCTAATATGTACCACCCACGTCACTTTGCTTGTCAGTGTTGCCATCCACACTTATGGCATAGCTGTTACCATAGATATGTTATGTGTAAATTTCGCTTTTTTATATTTGTTTTTATTTACTCGTCCCACAATTTCATCGTATCTATTTCATCTATCGTATCTGACCGTGGCTTCACTTGCTTGGGCCCTATCAAAATATCAGCTCTGTAATATGGCAGTCATCACAATCGACATCGCAGTCCAGAAAGAGCAACTTGTTTTTATAAAAAAAAAAAAAAAAAACGTTAAGCCGTTTTAAAAAAAGAAGCTTTATTATTTTACGTAACTTTTATAAAATATTTTTTAATAAATATTTTTCCGAAGCATAATTTAACACTGCAGTTAAAAAATGATGACTTTATATCAAAACTAGCTATGCCCAGCGGATTCACCCGCTGCTCAGGTTTTCTTCTGAAGAAGGCCACCCTTGCCACTTAGGAGTCTGAAAAAATTAATTACGACAGATTCTCAGATAAGACTGAGAATCTGTGGTAATTTATTTTTTATTAGTAAGGATAAGGATTTTAATTTATTAGTAAGAAATTTTATACGTGTATTCGGCTTACCGAATACACGTATAAAATTTCATAAAAATCAGTCAAGCCGTTTAGGAGGAGTATGACAATACTGTGGCAAGGCGAGAATCCTTACTTAATATTATAAAAGCGAAAGTCAGTTTCTTTGTTTGTTTGTTACGTCTTCCTGCCTACATGGCTAAACCGATTTTGATGCATTTTGGTACAGAGATAGTTGGGACCCTGGAGACGGACATAGTTTTTAAGTTTTTATTTTTTAAAGTGCGAAATGAGGGAGAAAGAGCGAAGAAAAGGGAAAACTTAGCTTTGCTATTACAATAAATAAGGCACTAGGACAAAAACTACAGGTAGCAGGTACCTGCAGATCAGGAAAGGGGAACTGTATTATCCCAAATTAAACGCGAGCGAAGCCGCGTGCAAAAGATAGTTTTATATTTAAGAAGAAAATAACCTGGTTAAAGCCAACTTTACTTAACTGCTAACCTCATGACAGTAACAGCGGAAGTACAAGTATTTTTAAACGAGGACAAAGTACACTAAAGAACTAGGTACGAAGTAAATACTTCAACAAAACCCATTACTTAGAAAAAAATAACAATCTGAGCACTGTGGCCGACAAAGAATGATGTCGGACTGTATAGACGAGATGCAGAAAGCCAAGTCAGTATACTATGGGAGAAGCAAGAAGAATAAAATAATAATAATAATAAATAACAACACCTGAGGAGGCTCTCGTTAGGCAGCTGGATCAAGGGCTTGATACAGAAAGCGGTACTCCTGGACACGGCTCGTATTGTTAGGAGGTTCCTTTCTCTGGAGCCCTGACCGCTGGTAGCTTGGACCCTGTTCCCGATACCGGTGGCCTACTATTTTTACATTTTTAAATGTTTTTTATTTTTTGTTTTTAAGAAATATTTAAAAATTTAATTATATGTATAGAAAACAATAAATGGACGATATAATAAATAAATAAATATCTTGGGACAACTCACACACGGCTATCTGATCCCAAGCTAAGCAGAGCTTGTGTTATGGTAACCAGACAACTGATATACATACTTATATAATTTATAAATACATACATATTATAGATAAATCACACCCAGACACAGAACAAACAATCATGCTCATCACACAAAGTTTGTCCTGGGTGAGAATCGAACCCACGACCTCCGGCTCAGCAGTCAGGGCCACTAACCACTAGACCAACAGGCCCGTCAACTATGGGAGAAGCAAGAAGAATACTTCGTTCTAAACGATTACCGCGATGTTGAAGAGGTTCCATGCTATCATGCGTAGGAAAGCGGCTTCCTCACTGCAGGGCTTGCGAAGCACTAGTAACAGCATCCTGTAAATTACTAGTAGGCCCGACTGCCCCATTCAAAGGCACTGGGTGAAATTTGCTGTAGGTTCATGTAATTATATGTATAAAAAGGCAAGAGAAGAAGGTGTAAAAGCGATAATAAAATACGATAAACTGGTAATTCTTAACAAGGAAGACAAACAAGAAGAACATACTAAGATACATAACAAAAAGAAAAATTTATCAGAATCCCCCGAGCAAACAAAAAACTATACAAGCACTGAAAACCAGATTAAAAAACAGCCCACAAAGATAAATAAAACGAACAATATGAACAACTTTATTATTAAAAAACCTACGCTCACACTACCTGAGAAAACTCCTTCCACGAACTACACGAAACAAACAGCTGATTAGCAATTACCGGCCCCTCTCAATCTCCCAACTCGGCTTGTCACCGCGGGAGGTTTAGACAACAACCCTCCAGTATGTCAAAAACTCTACATCTGCACATACAATGTAAAATCGTTACTATCACCACAAAGAATGATATTGCTAAAGTATTCTCTAGAAAAAATCAAATACGACATTATAGGCCTCGCGGAAGTCAGGCGAGAAGGTAATAATATTATAGAAGACTAGCTTTCGCCCGCGGCTTCGCTCGCGTTAAATTCGGTATAACACACCAAGCAGACCTGTAGTTTTTGCTCTTGCGCCTGATTGATTTGTAATAGCAACGCTAAGTTTTCCCTTTTCTTCCCTCGTTCTCCCTCATATCCCACTTTTTTTTAAATAAAAATTAGCCTATGTCCGTCTCCTGGTTCCCAACTATCTCTGTACCAAAATTCATCAAAATCGGTTTAGCCATTAAAGCGTGAAGAGGTAACAAACAAACAAACAAATAAACAAACAAACTCACTTTCGCTTTTATAATATTAGTAAGGATGATGACCACATTTTCTGTCACACCGGAGAGTCGAAAGGGCTACATGGAGTCGGATTCCTGATTAAGAAAAAGTTCAAAAGCAATATAGAAAACTACATAGGGATATCAAAAAGAGTGTGTTTGCTAAATCTAAACTTCGAATCAATGAAGATCACAATTATTCAAGTTTACGCCCCCACCTCTGAAGCAACTGAGGAAGAGGCTGATGATTTTTACGAACAGATAGAAAACGCCCGGAACCTAGCATCAAGTAAAACCATCATACTACTAGGAGATCTGAATGCAAAAATAGGTAAAAGAAAACCTGAGGAAAACAGTATAATAGGATCTTTTTGTTACGGAAAAAGGAACCCAAGAGGCGAAAAACTCGTTCAATACGCTCTAAAAAATAAATTTACAATAATGAATACAATATTCAGGAAAAACAGAAATAACTTATGGACATGGATTACACCAGACCAAAAAAATAGGAACCAAATAGACTACATTTTGAGTAACAACCCTAAACTATTCACCAACGTAGAAATTATTAACAAAATGTATTTTCCCAGCGACCACAGACTCCTAAGAGGAACAATAACACTAACTAATCGAAAGAAAACCAGAAATACATTTAATTCAACCCTAGCACCCAACCTATCAAGTAAAAAATCACAAGAAATATACATATCTACCGTGTGCAAGGAACTAGAATGTATGTGCTGGGAAGACAATGATGACATAGAGACATATTACTTCAAGATAGAGTCTGCTATACAAAAAAGCTTAAAGAGTTCGGCGTCCATTAAAATAAAGAAAGAAATAATATCAGAAGAAACTATTAACCAAATTAAAAAACGAAATGCTCTACAATTTAAACCTTTAAAAGATAAAAATGATAAAAAAGAACTCTCAGCGCTCTATAAAACTACAAACAGATTACTTAAAAGAGATTATGATAACCACAGAATAAAAATAATTGAAAAACACCTTACAAATACAGGAAGTCAAAAGAGAGCGTTTAAAGAGCTAAGAACAGAAAAATCATGGATTCCTACATTGAAGTCACAAAAAACGGGACAGAAACAACAAACAAGAAGAGACTTGGTAAAAATCGCCTCTAAATTTTACGAGAAATTATACGAAGATCAATCTATTAATAATATTAGCTACGAAAAGCTTCCAGAGCCTACAGATACGAAAATAGAAATACAACTATTCACTACTGAAGAAATAATGTCAAAAATTAAAAAACTGAAAATGGATAAGAGTCCAGGTGAAGACAACATACCCAACGAGGCCCTAACAGTTGGATGCCACGTATTGATAGAACCTATTACAACCCTATTCAATAAAATACTCGAAAAACAGGAAGTACCATCTAAATGGACAAAGTCACGCATAATTCTTATTTATAAAAAAGGTGATCCAGCAGACATAAATAACTACCGACCGATCAGCTTACTACCCACATTGTATAAACTGTTTGCAATGTGTTTGGAAAAAAGAATAGAGTCAATTCTAGAAAAAAGCCAACCAGTGGAACAGGCTGGTTTCCGCCAAGGGTATTCAACAGTCGACCAAATACACACCTTGGACCAAATAATAGAGAAACATGTAGAATTCAAGAAAGATCTCTACCTCGCTTATGTTGACTACGCCAAAGCATTTGACTCTATCTCACATAACAGCATATGGGAAGCATTACAGCATCAAAATCTACCATACACATACATCAACATAATTAAAAACATATACAAAAAGAGCACCAGTCGCGTAAAACTAGATAGAGTAGGCCCTGAATTTAACATCAATAGAGGCGTGAAACAAGGAGATCCGCTGTCACCTAGAATTTTCATAGCTGTAATACAAAATATAATGAAAAGCTTGAACTGGGATAGGAAAGGAATACTGATTTGTGGAAAGTACCTTACCAACCTTAGATTTGCGGATGATATAGTTCTCTTCGCTAAGACTTCAAAACAACTAGAAGCTATGCTTACAGAACTAAACGATGTCAGCGACAAAATCGGCCTACTACTAAACACCGCAAAAACAAAGGTATGTACCAACGGCAAGCAAACCCCCATTCAAATAAATGGAACACCCGTTGAGTATGTGGAGAGCTATATATATCTAGGAAAATAAATTTCTTTTAAAAGCTCAAGGCATATGGATGAAATAGATAGACGGGTCAATATGACTTGGAAAAAATATTGGAGCTTTAAAGAAATTATGAAGTCGAAGCTCTCAATAAACTTAAAGAAAAAAGTGATGGATTCCTGCCTACTTCCCTGCCTATCATATGGCGCACAAACATGGATCTACAATAATAAAACCCTGCAAAAAATCCGTTCATGCCAGCGGGCTATGGAGAGGAGCATCCTTGGTGTAAAGATCACAGAAAAACAGAATAGTAGAAAAATTAGACAAAAAACCCAAGTATTAGATGCAATTCAACATACGATGCGTCTGAAGTGGAGATGGGCAGGTCACATTGCCCGATACTCTGAGGACAGATGGCCAAATCGCGTTACCAAATGGCACGGTCCTGGAGGTAAGAGATTAAAAGGTAGACCAAGAGCTCGTTGGACTGACGAACTAGAAAGAATAGCGGGTAGAGACTGGATAGACGTCGCGAATAATAGAGAAAGTTGGAGACAACTGGAGGAGGCCTATACCCGAAAGGGGCCATGACGTTTTTATAAAATGTAACAAATATTTCATAGTCATAGAATTAATTTATAAGTATCTAAAAATGTTTTCTTTTAATGTTAAAAACAAATATTTATACCCCTAGTGTTTAGTTATATAAGAACTTAAAAATGTTTTTTTTTGTCATGGAAATAAAGAGGCTTTTGAATTGAATTGAATTGAATCATGTAATTCAAAAGTACCAGTCAGTCCGTTGTCTTAGCAAATAGAACCAAGTTGGCGTTACATAGTGTTTCCTTGCGCTTTTCATACGGAATGATAGGAAAGAAGGAAGGAACAGCCTGCTGTTCCCCTTTTGCTGTGGTTTGCCGTAATCAAACCGTCACTGCTGGGGTGGTTATTCTTCCGCAACCCAACCAGAAGTGTGAGTACGAGAAAGAGGCCTGCCGTAGTTCTTCATTTCTGTCATAGCTCAATCAATCAATCAATTCCACAGCACGGTTGGCGCAGTGGCTGAGCGATCGACTGCTGCGCTGCGTGTCGTGGGTTCGATTCCCGCACGGAACATATATTTGTATGACCTGCAGATAGTTGTTCCGGATCTGGCTGTTTGTGTATGTGAGTTTAAATGTTTGTAAACGCACCCAAGATACAGGAGAAATTCCTAGTGTGGGGCAACGTTTAAAAAAAAACACATAGGCCTACATGGGCATTTATAAATCGAAAAAAGGTGCGCGCTTCGAGTTGGTATTTTCTAATGGAGAAGAACCGGCAAGAAACTCTATGGTCACTCTTTTTGACGCTATAGCTAGCGTGCAAGCTATTTTTATTTTGTCCCCTATATATGTATTTGTAAATGTTTGCATGTGGAATGTTTATTTTTTTTGTTATTTTGTTGCTCGTTGTAATTTGCGACTAATAAATGTTTTTTCTTCCTTTCTTCATTTCTTCACTATAGTACTTCTTGTAGTGCCGTTAGAAAATCGAATAGCTGGAACTTCTGTATTCTTTATCTACTGCTATTGAGGTCAAACATCCACCTTTATCTTCAAGAAACAAGTACTGAAAGCAAAGTTTCAGTTATCCCCCCTTTGTCGGCTCGCAATATCCGGCCTCCGGTTCACGGGCCACCGGAACTTCAATCAACAGTTTATTTTACCTTCTATAGCCATTTCCTGTTTATCATAGTTTAGGAATATCACGCCTGTAATTGCCTTGAAGTTTGGCAGAGGTCTGCAAAATCACCGTTATGTTTGTATTGTATTACAAACAATTGCTGAGAAGGGCTTGTGGATAAATAATAACAGCCGCTTGGATAGAACTTCAAGCCGTGCTTGCCAAGGTTGGTCTGTGGATTCTTTTCTCAATTCCTTCTACCTATTTCGAAAAAAATACATACTTACATACATTCTACTAATATTAAAATCCTTCCTACTATGTATATATGTCACCGGAAAATAACAAGATCCGTAAGTTTATCAATTTACTAGGAAGTTTATAAACTTTCGTAAGATTCTAAACGGGAGATAAATTGTAATATTTTACGTCCACATTTTCGTGCACCAAATATTCCTTCCTGAATGTTAAAAAAATGCGTAGGTTAGGTTAGGTTAAAACTGTGACCCCCTACGACAGTAACGACGTAAAATATTACAATTTATCTCCCGTTTAGAATCTTACGAAAGTTTATAAACTTCCTAGTAAATTGATAAACTTACGGATCTTGTTATTTTCCGGTGACATATACATATTATTTAAATAATATCTAATATTTAAAATTTCCGTGTCACAATGTTAGTTACCGTACTCCTCCGAAACGGCTCGACCGATTCTTATGAAATTTTGGGTACATATTGGGTAGGTCTGAGAATCGGCTAACATCTATTTTTCATACCCCTAAACCTCAGCGGGTGAACGCCAGGGCACAGCTAGTGTATATATATGTATATTATACACGCGAAAGTTTGTACGGGTGTACGGGTGTATGTTGCTATTTCACGCAAAAACTACTGAATGGAATGATGAATGAAACTTTATAATAATATAGCTCATACATCAGATAACACATAGCCTACAATTCATAAAGAAATATTGTACATTATAATTATCACCACGCGAACGAAACCGCAGAGCGCAGCTAGTCTTGTGTATATGCGTGAAGGAACACGTAAGTAGTCCAACTGTGTAAGATGTGACACGCGACTGAAGTTGAGGCGACAATTTAGTTACAACATAACTTATAACAAGTTAGAAACTTGAACTGTGGGGATTTGAGTCCGTCAAACATCACACCTTGTAGAGTTGAAGTTGTTTCGAATTATACTTTGGGTACTTTGTAACATATTATTAGACTAGCTTTTGCCCGCGGCTTCGCTCGCGTTAAATTCGGGGTAACACAGTTCCCCTTGCGCCTTATTGATTTCTAATAGCAACGCTAAGTTTTCCCTTCTCTTCCCTGTTTCTCCCTCATTTCTAACTTTTTTTAAAAGAAAATTAGCCTATGTCCGTCTCCAGGGTAGCAACTATCTCTATACTAAAATCCATCAAAATCGGTTTAGCTATTTAGGCGTGACGACGTAACAAACAAACTCACTTTCGCTTTAATAATATTAGTAAGGATAAGTAAGGATTGTATACTGGTTAAGAAGTCACAAAATACCTTTGAAGGGTCCGTACCCCCTTAGCTCACCGTCCGTCCGTCGATTGACGACAGGCCGTGTCGACGGCGCGTTCGTGTTTCACGCGCGCCTCAAAGAGATGTCAGCAAAGCAAAGGGGCTTGCCAGAGCCACCGCCTGCCGGGGTTGCGGGTTGTTCGAAAGAGATACCGCGGCCCCGGAACGTAAAGGGCAATAGAAGGAACATGGGTGGGTTTTAGTCAGCACAAGTCTGACATGCCCCCCCGCTCCGCCCAGGGCGGGGGAAGTCATTGGATGATTTCCAAAACCCGAAAAAAAAAAGGGTCCGTACCCCTAGGGTTGTTCGAAAGAGTTACCGGAGTCACGGAACGTAAAGGACAAAAAAAGGAACATGGGTGGATTTTAGTCAGTAAAAGTCTGAAGAAAAACTGAAAGGAAGTCGTTTGTCTTGGTATGGACATGTAATGAGGAGGGACGAAGCACAATATGTGACTAAAAGAGTGATGGATCTGAATGTTGTGAAGGCCAAAGAAAAGATGGATGGATTGTGTAAGGAATAACATGAAGGAGAAAGGAGTAAATGATGCCGTGATGTCTGATAGGGAAGAATGGAAGAAGAAAACGTGTTGCTCCGACCACAAATAGAATGGGACAAGGGCAAGAAAATGATAATGATGATGATGAAAAGTCTGAAGTTATTTGACGATTTACCATCCGCAAAAAATAAGGGTTTTGTTCTACACCCTTATAGGATCACTTTATTTCAAGAAAGTGTGGATTACTTTTCCCGAGCAGCAGAAACTATATGAATTAATATAGTTAAATTGGTTTATCAAAAAAAAAACAGCACGTTAAGCCGGTCCCGGCTGTCATTTGTAGATCTTTGACATTCGTTACAGGTAGTCAGTGTTCCGAAAGTCTGACAACCAGTCTTACCAAGGGGTATCGTATTACCCAGAATTAACTGGGTTGTGGAGGTCAGATAGGCAGTCGCTCCATGTAAAATACTGATATTCAGCTGCATCCGGTTAGACTGGAAGCCGACCCCAACATAGTTGGGAAAAGGTTAGGCAGATGATGAATGAACAGGTTTTAAAATAAACATTAAGTATAGAGTTTGTGGATACAAAATAAAAAAAAAATAAAAAAATGGATTTAAATAAAATATTGGAGAGCTTCTGGATATAAATTAGGAAGATAAATTTAAATAAATTATAACTATCGAAAAATGAAACAATATTTATGTATAATATTGAGCTTTTTTTGGGATGGGAAATCATCAAATAACTTCTCCCGCTCAGGCCGGAGCGGGGGAGAGCGTCAGGCTTTTACTGACAACACACCCATGTTCCTTCTATTGCCCTTTACGTTCCGGGGCCGCGGTATCTCTTTCGAACAACTCGCAACCCCGGCAGGATTTTATTGGGCTTGTTTCGTGTTGTGTGTGTATTTGTAAATTTGTTTATTTGTGTGTGTTGTGTGACTGTTGTGTATGCTATATCAGTGTCGTCGTATGACAATTTCAAAAGAGCAGATCTTAATATTTTTTACAGGTGGTGGTTGAGCAGTAAAAAATTTGCAACCTCCGAGAGGTTGATTTTGATAAATATGTTATTGATTTTCATAAAAAATAAATTAAAATGATCTAGTTAGATTAAATATCTGCCTGTGACTAAAAGAGTGATACCTAAAATGTTTATAGATGGAAAGGAAGAGGAAAGTCAAAGAAAAGAAGGATGGATTATGTAAGGAATAAAATGAAGAAGAAAGGAGTAAATGATGCCGTGACGTCTGATAGGGGAGAATGGAAGAAGAAGACGTGTAGCGCCGACCCCAAATAGAATGGGACAAGGACAGGAAAATGATGATGAAAACGATCTATTCATTGTTATAAAACCAAAAAAATATTCATATTGTAACTATTCTGCCAACTTGGCACGTGAACACAGTTGAAAGTTTTAGGCTGAAATGCAAACGACGCCGAGACATTTCGTAGTCAAAAATACATTTCTCCCACGTAAATAATGTTTTAATAATACTCTGTTGCGGTCAACGCGAAAATATATGGTGTGTTTAGTGTGGAAGAGGATTTTATAAAAAAAAAACTGAACTGCAAAAATTTTTATGAAAAGTAGATGTGATGCAAAAAAAACGACTTAAAAAAACTAAAAAGTGAAACATAACAATAAGATGGCGAGAAAGTCAATGAAACAAGAAAAGCAACAATGCTTGTGCACTGTATATTTCAACCTGTTAAAACAAATGACGTGCAAGCAAAATTGAACCGTAAATTAATATTGTACTAACGAATCTATATACCTGTGTATGCTCTTCAAAGCAAATGGCAATGCAGCTTTAAGGATCAATTTATAATAGGTATCTACCAAGTCTATGTATTAAAGCTGCATGATTCTGTTTCCTCGAATAATACATTTCACAATCACAAGGAGCTCTAATACCAAGCTTATGGAAGGTTCTATGCCAGGTTATCAAATCAACGCTTAATAATTTAGATTTAATTAGAGTAATCTAACTTTGTGCTTTACTAACTGGAGCCCGCAGCTTCGCCCGCGTGATGATCGGAATAAATTATCCTATGTGTTTTTCCAGACTATAATAGTCTAGTTCTGTGCCAAATTTCATCAAGAGCCGTGTAGCCGTTTAGACGTGAAAGAGTAATAAACATCCATCCTCACAAACATTTGCTTTTATAATATTAGTAGGATAGGATTAAATAAACTAAAATAATAAAACCATAAAAGGGCATAAAAAAAACTCGTCATCAACGTTGTCTGTCAGCTGGAAATACCTAAGAGTCTGTCTGCGTTGCTACGTTGTATGGCAGCCTTTGGACAAAGTAAAAGTCAGCCCTTGTGTCATAGGAAGCGTCAACTAAGCGATTTGATAAGTCTTTAAAAAGGCCATCATTGCTTAATCGGTGTTACAGTACATAAATTTCAGTTATTTGAAAGCCATGTTATAATAAGAGTTTTAAAGATAAAACTTCCACATAGAAAAATAACACCCATCTTCAAAAACAGAGCTTCCTTTACTTTACCCATTTGGTGTCCCTTGACACCTCTCAAGTTTTTTTTGTATTTGCCCGGATTAGAAAACCATGCATGCAAAAGTTGAAGAACCGGAGATCTCTCTCCATAGTATCCAACTAACCCCCAAACGCGGACATATCATAAAATTCTCATTTGCGTGTTTCCGTGGGTCCCGTAGTCTAGAGCCGGCGATATTATCCACTGTTTCGTTGGCTCCTTAGTTTTTATGTCGCCCTAGTACCTCCATTATGCTAATGATATTTTTATGAAATAATACTTTTTGATTGAAGAGGGTGTGTGGTTCCAAGGATTAGTTGACAGAATTGATAATATAACGTACTTCTTCTGTATTTCAGGCTTATATTTCAATTAAACAGCATTTTATAAAAGCTTTATTTATAGATAAATAAATCATTTATTTGATGCAACAAAAGACACAATATTGTAATCATCACAAAAAAACCATCAAGCTGTGAAAAAAGACAAAGATTAAAAAAGATAGATTGACCCAATACTGGGTGGTGTATGTCTCAAGGTTGCACCAAATTGGAGTTCAAAAGCAGATGTCAAATTCTGCTAAATCCCGCTAGTGACACGCGGATGCCAAGAAAACGCATTGATTAAAAAAAAAAACAGGATGTCAGTCTTTGATTTGATTCATAAATTTTCTTACCACCAATTTCCAGAAGAAAATGTGAAATGGAAGTTGACTTTTTTTTTTGCAAAAAAGTATTGTATTTCAGCCTTTTTAGTTATAGTATACTAACTTTTGCCCGCGGCTTCGCTCACGTTAAATTCGGGGTAACACAGTTCCCCTTGCGCCTTATTGATTTGTAATAGCAACGCAAAATTTTCCCTTTTCTTCCCTCTTTCTCCATCACATCCTACTTTTTTTAAAAAAATGTAGCCCATGTCCGTCTCCTGGTTTCCAACTATCTCTGTACCAAAATTCATCTAGGCTATTCAAAAGGCTAGGCAGATGATGACATAAGAAGAAAAAATATGTATTGTAGAAGAAAATTCACCAGTTAGCCAAGCAATATAGATGGGGAATCCTTTGTGAGTAAACCCTTTCGATTATAAAAAGAATTTTGAAAATCGATGGAGAAATCGTGAGACTGTTGGCGCTGCCATGCACCCGCCACATCAGGGATGCGATACGTATAGATATTCTTTAGGGAAAACCCAAAAACACTTTGATCGTCCCAGGAATTGAACCCAGGATCTCTTGTCCAGGAGTCGCGCTTCAGGCAGAGGCAGTCAGGTCCTAAAAACTTCTCACTACAAAATGTACCTGCCATCAATAAACTAGTATATTTATGTTAATAACTTAGCCATCACAAAAACTTACCTACATCAATAAGAACTTTCAACTTAACCATTTAACCAACATCATAAAAAAACCCGTAAACGTTAACCCGTCACCACCGATAGACATTTTTAATCCCGCATACGTAATTTTTAATTTTAAAATTTTCAAAAGCCCCGCTGACCAATTAAAAACAAATTACTTGCTCGACTAAGAGCGCACTCCACGCCCGCATTTCTACGTGGGAAATACGTTTGAACATGGAATTCCACGTTCTAATTTCAAAAGGAGGCGAACGCGTTCATGAAATTCAAATTTTTCGAATTCGTTTTCTAACGTTTCTTTTC
Organism: Ochropleura plecta; assembly: GCA_905475445.1. Lineage (NCBI taxonomy): Eukaryota > Metazoa > Arthropoda > Insecta > Lepidoptera > Noctuidae > Ochropleura > Ochropleura plecta. The sequence goes on from FR997748.1 coordinate 13,063,387, forward strand.
TTTCTTTTATAAATCCTGGGATTAAACGATGTCAAACTGATAACGCGATGCTTTTTGCGGGATGTTAAACATTTTGGTGTTAAGAATGTAATTTGTGGTTTAAAAGGTAGTGATGTATGGGTTTTGGGGTGAAAGTTGGTCACGATTTTTTGAGCTTTTTTTTTAGTTTTATTCGTTTTTGTTTTGCCGAAGTGATTTGCGCAAAGATAACAATGGAAGGTTATGCGGGAGACTTTTTTCTAGCAGTTTAAAAACATAGGTTATAAAAAATATATACATATTTAAAAAAGTCGGGACCCATTATTGGAGTATGAGCCGTTTTACATATTAATGGGTCCCGACTGTTCTTCATAGTTTCAGATTACAGTACTTGTGTACGAGCCAATAATGCTCGTACAGCAAATAAACGTCATATTAAATACCTTCGTAAACATTATACTTCAGTCGTAACTAAATAGCCGTCACGCGCTAAGGTGTCAATAATATAATCGTATAATATACGTAATGTGCGACTCAGACCCTCAAGCTTGTGCGTAGACAGCAACTTGTATTTACTCCTTTGTAGTAAATAAATCATTAATGAGTAGTGTTTGTGGAGTATCATTTATCACACCTGCAATCAACTACCTGGAGTATCGTCAACGGCGAGAACCCCAACATCTTTTGGTCCTTCGAGATATATTGAACCTTCCGGCCCTTCGAGAAATTGGAACCTTCTGGGTCTTCAAGATTTCGTAGCACCGGAGCGGCGAAGATAACGTCGACTGCTACCAATGGCGGAAGAAGAATACCAACAGTTTGCGGAGCTTCTCCAGAAGCAGCAAAGCAGCTATGAGAACATCAAAGCTCTGCAAAGTAACTACAAAAAGGATTCAGGGAGTAGAAAAACCCTAGAATACTTAAACAAACGCATCGTAGCGTTACAATCCCTCTGGGATGAATTTTTAACAAATCATGAGTTCTTGAAGAAGTTTGAATCTGTAAAAAAGGACCATGATTACTTTAAGGCGGACATTTTTGACATAACAAGGAGAATGTTCGACGAAACTAAAATGTCGATGACTCAACGAAGAAAAGAGTTGTTAGAGGCACCTGGATTCTCGGGGACTCCGAAACTGAAAATACCAGAAACTAGCGGAACACCGAAGTTCGATATAGAAGGTGTAACGAAATCTGCAGGAGATGATGCGGACAAGCATTTATCATTGCTGTTACGAAATCAGATGTGCAACTTCAATGCCTTAAAGCGAGCAGTTTCGAAAGTCAACGCGAAAGACCTGAAAGAAAAGTGGCAACTCCAAGATCAACTGAAGACCATACAGGCTAAGTGGGAATCTATCGACAGGATCCATTGGGAGTTAAGTTACCTACTGGACGGAGACGACGATGATTATGAATCCAAATTCGAGTATTGGGAGCAAGTCTACGACCAGCTGAAAGAAGAGTTGAATAGAAAGATCTTTGAGACTTCATACTACGAAAATTCAACACCGCGAATGGAATTGCCAGAGTTCAACGGAGCTTACAACAACTGGGTCTCGTTTAGAGATTTATTCCATGAGATGATCCACAAAAATCCAACGTTGAATAAAACGCAGAAGATGAAGTTTCTGAAATCGAAGTTGAAGGGAGAAGCAGAAAAGTTGATTAAACATCTTTCGGTGAGTGCTGAGAACTATGACTCATGCCTGGAAATTATTGAGCATCGCTACAACAACAAGCGACTACTTTTCACATCGTATCTTGATACGCTTCTCGAACAACCAGCTATCGATAAACCAACTTCGGCAAACCTGAAAAGACTGCACGATACTACGAAGGAGTGTTTAAATGCACTGGGAAACATTGAGATCAATATTCCAGTATGGGGTCCATTTATCGCGCATTCACTGTCTTCAAAGCTGGATGACATCACTCACAGTGACTACATAGAAAGTATGAAGCACCCAAGAGAGTTACCAGACTTAGATGAACTTATGGACTTCCTGGAAATGAGATTTATGACATTGGAGACAGCTAGAAACAAGAAAGGTAGTCAGAAGCAAAATAATTCAGCATATAACAACCTATATAAAAATAATAAGTCAACGACCTTTAAAGACGCAGAAAAGTCGACCAAAACATATCATACTTCACTGCGAAAATGCCCTCTTTGCAGTAATGAACATGCACTGAGGCAGTGTTCGACATTCTTAGGCATGGATGTCGCAACGCGCAATCAAACTGTAAACAAACTTAATACTTGCAAAATCTGTTTGTTTAGTCACGGCGGAAAATGCAAATTTGCGAATAAAAGATGCCGCACGTGTAACAATAAACATAACTCTCTTCTTCATGACGATAATCTAAAAGGGCTAAGAGCAAAGCCAGTCATCCCTGCGGTGACTGAGTTAACCTCGAATCACGTAAACGGCGATCAAGAGATTCTCTTGACGACACTTCAGATTAAGATCAAAAATAAGGAGGGAGAATATGTCATCCTTCGGGCGTTACTGGACCAAGGCTCTCAAGTGACCTTAATCACAGAAAATGCAGCTCAAAGATTGAACCTTCCCCGAAACAAAACTAATGCCACTGTCACGGGTGTCGGAACTATAATGGGCGCGAGTAAAGGATTAATTCAACTGGAATGTAAATCTATACATTCAGATTATACATTCCAGACCGAAGCATTGGTCATGCGTAAACTTATTAGTAACTTACCAAACTCTACTATTAACACGGAGAATTGGACACATCTAGATAACATCAAATTGGCAGACCCTGACTTCAACATCTCCGGCCCTATCGATTTATTGCTAGGAGCTGATATTTACTCCGCTGTAATCCTAGAAGGAGTACTAAAATATAGTCCAAACACACCAGTGGCACAACAAACAAAGTTGGGCTGGATATTGTGCGGGGGGGCTACGAAGCAGTTTAACTGTCTTGTCACCCTAACAGAGATAGACGATCTGACAAGATTCTGGGAGACTGAAGAAATTCCTCCGGAACCTGAGTCTACGACAAACGATGAGTACTGTGAGAAATACTACACAGAAACTACACTGCGATCCAGCGAAGGGCGGTACGTCGTAAAAATGCCAATAAAAGCTAATTACGAACAAAACCTCGGCAGTTCAAAATCACAAGCCATCGCGCAATTTCTTCAATTAGAAAAGAAAATGACGAGACAAGAACACTTCGCTAAGCAGTATAAACAGTTCATAAGCGACTACATCGAATTAGGTCACATGAGACCAGTGAGAGAATCCGAGAGCCAGCCACAAGCCTACCTACCACACCACGGCGTGCTAAGGGAGAGCTCAACAACAACGAAACTACGAGCTGTTTTTAACGCATCAGCAAAAACAGACTCTGGCTATAGTCTAAACGACTTGATGGAAAAAGGACCTAACTTACAAAAGGACATATTATCTCTGATCATCAAGTGGCGGAGCTATAAATATGTTCTTACGGCGGACATAGAGAAAATGTACCGTCAAATCCTTATCCATGAAGATCAACAATCTCTCCAAAAAATAATTTGGAGAGATTCCGTAAAGGAACCTCTTAGAGAGATGCAACTGTGCACCCTAACCTACGGTACCAAGGCAGCACCATTCATTGCAATGCGCACTCTCCAGCAACTAGGCAAGGACGAAGGCAACGCATTCCCCTTAGCCCTAAAGTCGCTACAAAATGATTTCTATATGGATGACGTCATAACAGGTCAACATACCATAGAAATGACAAGATTATTGCAAAAGGAGCTCTACGAGTTACTGAAGCGAGGTGGATTCATTTTACGAAAATGGGCCACTAACGAACCCTCTATTCTTGAAGAAATACAAGAGAAAGAGAGAAGTCACACGAATAATTTTAATTTTAAACAGCAAGAATTTAGCAAAACTCTGGGTCTTGCATGGGATGACGTAAGCGATACATTCCATTTCAATTACGAAGAGCCTAGCAACAGTAAAAATGCACCATATACAAAACGCAGGCTACTATCGGAAATTAGCAAGATCTACGATCCACTCGGCTGGCTAGCTCCAATGACAATCCAAGCTAAGCTGATTTTCCAAAAACTATGGAGTGAACATTTCCAACATATTGGCTGGGATGACAATGTTCCTGACAGTATCCAAAAGGAGTGGATAAAAATCAAATCGGAATTGCCGAATATTAAAAACATCAGTTTACCTAGATGGATAAAATATGAAAATAACGGAACGATCGAATTGCAAGCATTCTGCGACGCAAGCGAGCAAGCCTACGCATGCGTCGTCTACAGCCGTACGATGTCGCCAAGCGGTGAATACCAAACTGTTTTGATCGCAGCTAAAACCAAAGTAGCGCCAATGAAAAGGAAAATTACAATACCAAAGTTGGAGTTATGCGCAGCAGTTTTACTAGCGAAACTTATAGAGAAGACAGCCAGGGTACTGACAGACTACGATCTGAAGGTTTCCTGCTGGACCGACTCGAAAGTAGTTTTAGCATGGCTCCAAGGAGTTCATGCTAAATACGAGAAATTCGTATCGAACAGAGCTAAGCAAATAGTAAACATCGTTCCTGCAATAAACTGGGGTTACGTAAAGACCAATGAAAACCCCGCCGACTGCGCAACAAGGGGACTATCACCATCGAAGCTGATTAATTTTGCTCTCTGGTGGGAAGGACCTCAATGGCTAAAGAATCAAGAGAAAGAAGCCACTGCAGCATCTGAAACATTTTCTACGAAAGAAGGTGTCGTAATAAACTGTTACACAAATGTGAATACAGAACCCGCAACGATTACAAATGTATTAATTCATTCATTACTTGTGCGACATAGCAACTTAGATCGCATTACAAGAATACTTGCTTGGGTCATCCGGTTCGTCGAGTCGACGCAAAACAAAAGGAGGTCGAATGAGTGCAATGAACTAAAGTTGAAGGAAATAAATAACGCATTATGGATTATTATAAAATCAGTACAAGAAGATCATTTTAAAAGTGAAATAGAATCTCTCCGTAAAAGCGAAAAACTTCCTAACAAGAGCGCCATTCTGAAACTCAACCCAAGTTTTTGGACTCGGTCGGGATCCTACACGTCGGAGGTCGTCTCGAACATTCAGACTTGCCAATAGAAGCCAAACACGCCATTCTCATCCCGGGAGAAGGCAGACTCACTCAACTGATAGTAGAAAGTGCGCATCAGCACACGCTACACGGTGGAGCAAGACTAACGCTAGCTCACACTAGGAGCAAGTACTGGATCATAAGCGGCAATAGAACTGTCAAGAAGATATTGCGACAGTGCGTCCGGTGTCGTCGTTACACAACAGCTCGGACTGAGCAGCTGATGGGGAACCTACCAAAAGAAAGGATCACTCCGTCAAGACCATTCTTACATTGTGGCATTGACTTCACAGGGCATGTGGATGTGAAGATGAACAAAGGCCGCGGAATCAAGACCTGTAAAGGTTATATCGCCATATTCATATGTATGTGCACCAAAGCTGTACATATTGAGCTGGTTTCGGATCTATCTACACAAACTTTTATCGCAGCACTGAAGAGATTGTGCGCAAGAAGAGGAACTCCGAAACATATTTATTCCGACAATGGTACCAACTTTGTCGGCGCTGCAAAAGTATTAAAAGAAGAATTCCTGTTATATAGAACAATGCTATCTTCAGAGTTCTTTAAAGAGGTCAACAACCTGCAAATCGAGTGGCATTTCAACGCTCCATCTTGGCCGTCAGCTGGAGGCTTATGGGAAGCCGCCGTACGCTCAATGAAGTCTCACTTGAAACGAGTAATTGGTCAACAGAAGCTGACATACGAACAATTTGCGACGCTTCTTACTCAAATCGAGGCGTGCTTAAACAGCAGACCACTGAGCCCGTTGTCTGAAGACGTGGAAGACCTGGCCTATCTCACCCCGGGTCATTTTCTTACGGGAGGTCCAATGCTGTCACTACCAATGAATGAAACTGAAAACTGGAAATCTATAGATATCAGGGACAATTGGAAACTTAGCGAACTGATGCGTCGACACTACTGGGATCGTTGGTCAAAAGAGTATCTTCATCTACTACAAAATCGAAACAAATGGCAAAAGACAAAGGAGAACTTGCAAAGGGGGCAACTAGTACTCGTGAAGGAAAATAACCTGCCTCCAGGAAAGTGGGCTATGGGTCGTATCATAGAATTACACCCCGGCACCGATGACCTAGTCCGAGTCGTCACGCTGAAGACGCAAAGTGGGGTTCTTAAAAGACCTATAAGTAAACTGGCACCGCTACCTATAAACGAAGTATGCGAGACTACTGAACCACCGGAATTGAGTCCTGAACCTGAAACCTGCAAAAGGAGCAAACGAGTTAGGAAAACCAAGAAGGTTAACTGCTTGTTGATGATGTTACTTGTAGCATTCGCAACGCTACCTTTTGGCCTACCTATGCCCATGGAACATTTTAAAACGACTCGATTGACTGATAACCAACCTATTTACTTTGACCCTATCGGAAATATTCAACTTATTCACGATGAATGGAAGCTTCTGGTATTCTACAACCTAACTACATTCTGGCAGAGTACAGCAAAGGTGGACAAATTCGTCAAACAGTTGGGTCAAATATGTGACACAATGCCTCACGAGCCATGTCACTCCACGATACATCAGCTAAAGTTCGAAATGGACCAGCTGAACGAATACAATAACTTGTTACTGTCTCAACATCAGCAACGAAGACGTCGCGGCTACATTAACGGCGTAGGAAACATCGCACGAGCTCTCTTTGGTATCCTGGATAACGATTTTGCTGAAAAATACGCTCAAGACATACAAAAAATCCAGACGAACGAGCAATATTTATTACAGCTGATACGGAATCAAACGCTTATTATCGAGGCAGAAAACAATGTTATAAAGAAAAATGAAGACTTCGTAAAAACACAACTGCAAACGATACAACAATTTATGGACGAAACGAGAAACAATACAGCAGTACTAGAAAACAGATTTCAAGTTATGAAAACCATGAATGACGTTAACGCTGGAGCGCTGACTGCCAGTTTACTCTTGTCCGTACTAAGAAGAAATCAAAAGATGCTCCTGGATGCAATGACGGACGTCTACAGAGGACACCTCGATGTGAATCTATTCACTCCTGAACAACTGTCGGAGCAGCTCAATTTCATAGCCGACGTTATATCAAAACGATTAACGTTACCGATTAAAGACAGCAATGAAGAAAACATACGGGACATCTACAAACTTATTTACGTCAAAGCTCGACTTACCGAAAAATACCTGCTATTTGAACTTCATATCCCGTTACTAAGTGACGACGAGTATACGTTGTATCGCAACATACCTATACCTAGACAACACACATCGAACCAATGTCAGGCGATAGCGATAACAACAAAGTATATTGGAGTGAACTACGTTAAGAACACCTATATACAAATGGAAGAGGTGGATCTTGGTCAATGTACAACGATGACTGCTGACAGCTACATTTGTCACGCCTATACGCCGATTCGCAACTTACATGGGACCTCAGCGTCCTGCGAGGCCAAACTGCTGAGTCAAACTGGAAACATCACCTGTGATTGGAGGCTACAACAATGCTCTGACCAATGGAGAAAGTTACAGAGACCGAACATATGGCTGTATAATTGCATAAAGGAATGTGCAACCCATATAGTATGCGAGAATCGAATTACAACGACCATGTTTACCAAGGCGGGGCTCCTTGCCCTGGGTCAGGACTGTGTAATTCAACACGACGACGCGACAATATACTCACATAACGTGTTCACTAGCAAGGCAAAAATTGGACTGACTTTGGAAGTACCGACTATTGACTCTCCAAATGATATGTGGTATACGTACAAAAACACTGCGATTGTACTACATAAACTCAATCTATCTGAGGAACACCGGTCTTTAGATTACCAGATAAATGAACAGAAGGGACGGGAGAGCCTACCTAACGAATTGTCCGTCCATGACGTCGGCAACTACACCATAAGCAGTTTGCTGGTGGGAGGAATTGTCGTCACAATGGTGATATGGGGAGTTAGAAAATATGCACCCTCATGCCAGAAAGGCAAGACGCCCATAGCAAAAGAAAATATAGAACTAGAGGAGATCCCCACCTATGCTACGGTAGGAGGTCGACGTTCAAGGAACCCTCGTCAACAACCAACAATGGAATCAAGTTTCCGATTATGAGTTATTAATTATATCAGTGATTGAACTTTTGCTTATAGTGCTTTGCTTAGACATTTTTATTGTAACATTTGTAGTGTAACACAAGTTTGGCGATCTGGGTACGCATAATCTTTCCCTCGGGAGCATGTACGAGCCAATAATGCTCGTACAGCAAATAAACGTCATATTAAATACCTTCGTAAACATTATACTTCAGTCGTAACTAAATAGCCGTCACGCGCTAAGGTGTCAATAATATAATCGTATAATATACGTAATGTGCGACTCAGACCCTCAAGCTTGTGCGTAGACAGCAACTTGTATTTACTCCTTTGTAGTAAATAAATCATTAATGAGTAGTGTTTGTGGAGTATCATTTATCACACCTGCAATCAACTACCTGGAGTATCGTCAACGGCGAGAACCCCAACAACTTGTTTTTGTCTTTTTAGTTTATTTTTATTAGGTATTTAGTTTGATTCACTTTTTACGCAGTCGGGTTTTTTTATTTATTTTATTGAATAAAAATTTATTTTAGACTTTTTAGTTATGAGTATCTATTATTATTTATAAACGCGCCGCCCGGACACCGCCGCGGCCGGCCGCTATTATATGTTCCTGCATTTTAAATCTGTAATATCTTCGGAAATATTTATTTAAATTGTATGCTGTAAAGGGCTATATTGATCTATATTAAATAGGCAATGTATTTATGGTACTTAATTGGATATAAATTAATGCTGTATTGTTTAAAATACATAAGTACATACGTATTTATAAATAAATAGTCACTCGAATCGAAAAGTGATGAAAGAAAACTATTATTGATTTTTAAATACCTATTCGACGATATCCCACTTGACATATTTTGTTGGTTTTAATTTTTTTCATTTTCACAATATGGCGTCTCATGCTCGTCATTTTTCATTTTTTATTATTTTACTAGCTTTTGCCCGCGGCTTCGCTCGCGTTAAATTCGGTAGCGCCTTATTGATTTGTAATAGCAACGCCAAGTTTTCCCGTTTCTTCCCTCTTTCTCCCTCATATCCCACTCTTTTTAAAAAAATAATAGCCTATGTCCGTCTCCTGGTTCCCAACTATCTCTGTACCAAAATTCATCAAAATCGGTTTAGCCATTAAAGCGTGAAGAGGTAACAAACAAACAAACAAACTCACTTTCGCTTTTATAATATTAAGTAAGGATGTCTTTAGTGACACTCGCAGGGCTAACAGGAATCGATTGACGTAAAAGTCATTAAAATCGGCCTAGCCGTTTAGTCTGTATAGTGCTTCAAAGGAACAAACATACATACATACACCCTCCTCTGCGGCGCACAGTCGGGTAAAAAATCGGTCAAGAGCGAGTCAGACTCACGCACTGATGGTTCCGTACAAACTTGCGACATAAACAGCCTTAAACTTAAGGCAAGTTAAATAAAAGCGTTTAACAAAGAAAATACTAAAGAAGTTATGCAACATGTCAGCAAGAATTCTTTTAAAGGTAATATTTTTACATCAAGCAACGTTCCAGTTTAAGTGATCCAGACAACATCTGAGAAGAACGATCTTGTTTTAGTTCTTGGTAATGTAATAATGTCAAGATGAAATAAGAAATGTTTTAAAAGTCTGCAATTTACCGGTAAATGGGACATAACATAATCTGTTTGCTTTCTGAAATTCATGATATAATGTAAACTACTTAACAATTTATTTTAAATAAAAGAAAATAATTTTTCTTACACCCTCCTCTGGCGGCTCGGGCGTTAATTACGCCTCGGTCGCTAGGACAAAGTATCCTCACTTGGATTAAAATGAAATGAAATTTATTTGCTATGAATGTAGGTACAGAAATATGGTGTTGAGTAACATTTTTACATTAGAATTAATTACGAAATTAATTAAATAAACAAAATAAAAGAGACAAATATTTAACTAATTTCAAGTGATTACAATCATCAATAAAATATAAATCATTCAAATTGTAAATTCATTAAGTAGTAAACAATGTCAAAACAAAAATTAATCATTAGTCAATAATAAAATGTTAATAATAAGTTAATAATAAGTCATCAATACAATGTCAATAATAAGTTGAATATGCAATGTCAATAGCAAGTTATTAATTAGTCAATAATACAATCAAAAAAAGTCAAATTTAAATTAAGTTAAAAAATTAAAATCTTCAGGAAAATCATTGTTAATAAATAATCATATGGATTTGTCATTCAAAAATTCATCTATTGTATAATAACATTTTTTAACTAGCAATTTATTTAATTTAGTTTTAAACATTTGTAGTGTACAATTTTTTTATATCATCAGGTATTTTATTGTATACCACGGGTCCCATATGCATAATATTTTTTTTCAGCAGTGCTGTTTTAAATTTGCCTGTATATAAAAGATTTTTATATTGAGATCTTATTAACCACTCTGCACGACAGGATTTTGACATATGACACATCAGCTGAATCGGTGGGGTGACGCGAATTGTCATGAAATTCAAGATTTTTCATCAATTTACAGCATTCAATTTTGCTATTAAAAATAAATCACAGCGGCTGTTTCATACGATAGGTTTGAGGTTTATATTTCCAAAAACCTCATAAGGTCGATAAAACGGCGTCAATCTATTGCAAAATGTGTGTAAAATACATATTACTACACCCTTCCAAAAATTAGATACTTTAAAAACGCTGGAAATAATGTACATACACAAGATAACCATTTGATAATAAAGTCGGAAATCTAAAATAAAAACATTGACATTCCATTGCCATTCTTATTTTTGCCATTTTACATATAAATTAATAAAAAAACACGATACAAATCTCGACAAAAAATACTACAAAGTGTGTTGCAATATGACATTTCTTAGTGCTGACCGTAAAACTAAGTTTCATCATTACGATTAAAAAGTTGCATTCAACCTAATCGATAATCGTAATAGAGTAAACTTTAAAGAAAAGTTTTGGGACCACTGAGGAAATTACCTATGGAGATGGCATATCATTCTACTATAGATATTTTAGTTGTACATACAAATATCTATGATATCGATAATAAAAGAAAGACAACAACATTTTGTCACGTGCTTTTTTATTATGCTATAATTATTTTGTTAAGCGCCCAGATTTGATGTACATTTGCTGTCAAACGGTTTCGCGGTAAAAGATTTTGGCTGTTTTCTTGAATGACGATAAATGAAAATGGCGGCCAATTTTGTAGGTCATGCTAATTCTGTAGGTAGCCAGTCAGGCCGCCCAGCCGGCACAACAATACCGTACCGGACCTAGAAAGCCATGCCTCCGCAGTAGAGCCTATTAAGACACACAGGGACTCCGTACACAAGTACACATCGGGGTCTAAAATATTGACACTTAAAAGTATTGGTTGGATAAAAAAATTAGAAAGGTATAGGGAGACCTTTGCGTAACAGTAAGCGGTTCAGCCTATTAAAACAGACCGGCCAAATGCGAGTCGGACTCACGCACCAAAGGTTCCGTACAAACTGACGACATAAACGGTCATCTTTTATCTACGTAGACTTGGAGGGTTGTTTTTTTCACAGCTTCAAGGGACCACAGATTTGATATTTGGGTTATTTTTTATGAGGTACGGAACCCTAAAAAAAGTATTTTTAAATAGTGTATCTCTCTTTTATGGAATTTAAGGACTTCTTTAGGAATTTAAAGGAGGCCTTCTCATAAACTTCTTTAGGAATTTAAAGGTGGCCTACTTTAAATTCCGCCATTTATATCGGTCTTGCGCCACTTGGATGGGAAATCATCAAATATCCGCTCCTGTTAAACTTTTAACAAAAAGTCGTTGTCGTCTCGCGGCGCCCGACCCCTGTAGCGTCTCCCGCGGTGGCTGGCTTTGTTTGAGGTTCTCTCCTTCAAATATCACCATCTCCTCCGGGACAGAGCGGTGCTCCGCTCAAAAGAGCAGACTGCCAGTATGCTCCAACGTGTCCTCCGGGCGATAGTCACATTGGTGACACCTGGGTGTTTCCTCTCGCCCCATGATGTGCAGGAACGTCTCGAAACTTTCGTGTCCGGTGAGGATCTGCGTCAGGTGGTAGGTGAGGATGCCGTGGCGCCTCACTTCCCCCGCTCTGGGCGGAGCGGGGGGGAGTGTCAGACCCGCAACCCCGGTAGGGTCCTGCCGGGATTATGGGTTGTTCGAAAGAGATACCGCGGCCCCGAGTAAAAGAAGGAACATCGATCGGTGGACATTAGTCAGTAAAAGTCTGACACTCCCCCCCGCTTCGCCTAGAGCGGGGAAGTTATCTGATGATTTACCACCCCAAAAAAAAACCCGGTACACGACATCAAGAAAACTCCAAACTCCTTTTTACCCCAAGGCTTCCACTCCAAGAACACTTTGGCCTACGAGCCATGTTTTAGGAAAGAATGAAAACGCTTTCCAAATAACTAATCAAACCATACTACAAACAATTTTGTCGAACAAATATAATTTATCTAGGCTGATTTTTTTACTGTGCCTACCAAGATCATAATAAGGGCGTTCTATATTCAACCTTATTTATTTCTGTTTGCAATTCACATTCAAATAGTAGGTACAAAACCAAATTATTAATAGAATAGCAAATAAACATTTTAATATAAATTCGAACAGCGAGCGCATTCCTTATTTGAATTTTTATCTGAAAATAAAATTGGCGCGAATTTAGCCATAGATCAGATTCTACTGTTTGTTGTTGAGTCGGTTTTAGTGGCGTAAAAAATATTATTATCAATATTTATAGTATTTTACACGTATTACAAAATTATTCTTATTTTAATCTATCAATTTCTGATATTCCATAATTTAATTATTCGAGTTGATTGATTTACAAGAAAATAATCGATTGAAATAATCGCATTTACACATCACAACATAAAAAAAAAAAGAAATGGACGTCATTTTCGAAAGTGAATTTAGTAGTGGTTATGAATATTACGTGTTAATGGTCCTATTATTGCAAATTACGATAAGATCTGGGCATGTTCATGTTATTTATAATATTTGCAATGATATTTGTCTCATTTGTTATAGAATCTATTCGCGTCCGTGTGATATAATGTGGAATGAAAAATGTAAACAAGCACGATTGGCGCGAAACTTCGACTTTAGATTTCAAAATGTATCATTACCACTGCTAATTTAAGTTCAATTACGAATGATTTCTGCACGTAATAAAAGGACACGTTAATCAGGCCCAACAATGCGGAGCTTATATGTCCGAAAACCATTTTTTTTATGATTTTTAGCGTCGACCTACACTGCCATCAAAATGGCTATGATCGTAATTTACGCACATGGATTTTATAAAGGTTAATTAAGAAACTTGCTCAATAATTAAAGAACTTCTAACGACGTTTACATATGAGATTTTTATTCTACTATCTTAATGAATGCACACCCATATTATTTTTTAACCAGAAAATAAAATATTTACAAAAATAATGAGGAGGTCGTATGACTTAAATGTTCGACCCCTTTCGGGGCCAGTACCGAGCCAGCGGAGGTTTGAATGTCGAGCCCCCGAAGGGGTCCGTACCGAACTATACGGTTAATGTTGGCCTTGTATGTAATAAATGTACTATCGATTGTCTGCAAGTAGTTCTAAATGGGCCATAGGCATGTAGGACGAGTTGATGAACACACAGTGAGAAAGAAACCAAGAAGACTGTGAGCAAAGTGAGCAAACTAAAGGTACCAACACCTCTGCCTAGTCCTTTTTTATAAAAACCTTGCCCCACACTAGGAATTTCTCCTGTATCGTGGGTGCGTTTACAAACATATAAACTCACATACACAAACAGCCAGACCCGAAACAACTATCTGCAGGTCATACAAATATTTGTTCTGTGCGGGGATCGAACCCGCAACACGCAGCGCAGCAGTCGATAGCTCAGCCACTGCGCCAACCGTGTTTTCAAAAAAAGTCCTTTGGCGAAACAGGTTTTATAATAAGCATTTTCTTAACAACGAAGTTCCCAAAAGATATCATAAATATTTGAGTTACCAATGCGCCATTTTGAATATAGCTCTCAAATATTCTTACAACATTATTCTTACGAAGTAGGAGATTTTACAACCTACTTTTAATAATTCATGATTCTCGAGCATATGGTTTTTTACCAGTGTAACCTTGATTTGTATAAAATATTCATTTTTAAAGTTATTGCCCTTTACATAACTTAGGATTTAAGATGCAGAAAAAAATTATTTTGTAAGACACGTTTTTTTCGGGCAGGTTTTTTTTTTCTTTAAGATAAATTCTTTTAAAATATGACACGTTTTAAACACAGCAAATTTTAAAGGTTCGATCCTTTAAAACAGCTTGATTTTAACACTAAAACTCATCATCATAAGTCTTCAGCAGACCACCGTTGAATAAGGCCTCTTCCATCGCACGCCACTTGATTCGATTTTCAACCGACTTCATTAAAACGAACAGCTATGCTATTCTGAAACGTTCATTTGCGATCTCACATCTGAATCCGCGTCGAGTTCATGTGAAATCAACGTTTCGTATTCTGAAATTGAGTGAATTCCACACTAGCGCCACCGAGTAAGAACGTAAGCGAGAGGAATTACAACGGGTGAGTATTTTGACGTTTGTCAATAGGATTTCGTATTCTCACACACGTTTTACTTGCTATCTCGAAAGTCATTTCGCATTTCGCACAAGAATTCATCTGGCAAATGAGAAGTTACTATTTCTTGAGTGAAAACAAATGTGTTGATTAAATTAATTAATATAATAAGCTCCAAAAGAAAGCAATTTACATATACATATATTATTGATTGTCTTGCAGAGAAATTGAAACGGTTAGTATGAACTATAAACCAATATAGTGACCATAAAAAACTTTATAACCTCAGTATTTTCATCTATTTCTAACTTTTGTAGATGTCTCGTTCTTTTTTGATACTGAGTTAGCTGAAAGAATCTGATAGTTTAAACGTTGCTGCAAGCCGCCGCCAAGCCCAAAATATGTGCATGGTCAAGACTATGTGCATGTGTACAGACTAACATTACATAGGAGCTTTTAGAAATTTAGAACAAGAGCTTAGACCTCTAATACCTGTGACTGCAAAAAAGGGAAGAGGTCTGACCAATAGAATTAAGGTATATAAATGATTTATTATTTACTTTAAAGTTTAAAAATACTTAAAACCTGTGCGACTCATTTTCCCATTATGCTACAGACCTACTATCACTGCACCATTTTAATTTCTTTAAGGACATACAAGTATAACTTAAAGTGTTTAAAAAAAGGTTTTTTTTTCAGCTACTCTCTACTTTGTCGTTTCTGGCCAATGGAAGCTATCAAAAAATATTAATTAAAAATGAAAATACTTTTCTCTCGCAAGCTTCAATATCATGCAGCATGCAGCAAATAGTTAATGTATTAAACCAACCTATAATAGCAAAAAAAAAGTACATAAGGATTCCATAAAATGCAGCTGAAAGATAAAAATTAAAGGAATAGTAAGTATGTTTAATGTTCTTATTAGATTCTTCTTTAAAATAATATGATTTGAGATAATAGGCAGCCTAGGTACAAATCACCACTTTAGGAGCACCTTTGATCAGTATGTATGGCCTATTGTGCTGACCCAGTATCATTTGGTTTACATGTATTTTTATTATCGTGCTCTGCGGTGGTATGGAGAGAGATATCGAGACCGTCAGGCACTACCTCGGTTTGTGTTGTTCATCCTAATTGACCAACGATCGATGCAATAGTACAGGGTGCAACTTTTACAGATTTTAGTCGGTTCGATTATCGTGTGCGGCAAGCGAATTTTAAAAAAACTTTGAATGCCGTTTTCTTTCTTTTCAAAAATAAAGGAATGTTTTCTTTGAATAAAATTTTCTATCTAAAGTATTAAGAGTACTTCCCCTTCAGGTAGCATCACAAAATTCCACCCTGTATAGTCTGAGTGGTCAGCATCGCTACAATTTATCTGCACCGTTACTATGAGCTATTCTCTAGTTTACGGAACTCCAAAAAATAAAACTACAACCTTCGTCAGCTTCAATCATTGTCTTCGAACCCAAAGAACCTACAAGTACCCACTTATTCGTTTGTTTCTCTATGTTTTATTCTCTCAAGGTCATATTTTGTCGCAGAGGTCTAAAAAGGTTTAGGTTTAGAACTGGCCGTTTGTAGCCTTTTATGGCTCGTCGCGTTTAGTGCCTATTTACACTGTATTGCTGATTGCAAACCAGTTTGCATGCCGCTTCTTTTTTAACCGACGTACTACAAAAATAGGAGGAGGTTCTCAATTCGAACCATTTGAATTTACAGGAGACGTGCCAAAAAACTCCCCCTTAACTCAAACCCTACTTAAAGTGCACCCATTGTAGGAGAAACCCCTTTTATTTCTCTGTTTACTGGTAGTGTGACGCAAATACTGTCAACCGCTCTTTCATGGCAACAATTTTCAACATTGACAGCACTTTATATCGAAGCATTAAGGGCGGTTTTCGTAGTTCACTCACATGTGTCACTAGTGGATTCGGCCCAGTTCAAATGATTATTATGCTCCCCACGTACATTAAATACACCTTTTTTTAAGATACAGTGTCACCTGTACCTATTTATTTAGTTTAAGGGTTTGATATAACTTGAGTGACCATCATTTATTTAAGAGATTGTTGGATAAAATTACAAATTGAGTTAAAAAATACAATTCAGCTGTACAAAGTTTTTTTTTAAAAGCCTTGCCCCACTTTAGGAATTTCTCCTGTATCGTGGGTGCGTTTACCAAACATTTAAATTCAGACAGCTAGACCCTAACAATTATCTGTAGGTCATACAATTATTTGTTCCATGCGGGTTTCAAACCCGCGACACGTAGCGCAGTAGTCAAACGCTTAGTCACTGCGCCAACTTGTCGTCAATGTTTGAAGCGTTATGTGGAAACTGTTGCCTTACACAGTGAAGTGCGATTGGCCACGATGAAGATGATGGGACGAATTCAGGTTTCATCAGAACTGGAAGGAGGAAAGAGGGGTGGGAGGCGGTTGCCGAGGAGAGGAACAAGCTAGGAAAACAAAAAGATTATCCTTCGAATTTGGGATAAATAAATATAAATAAATATCTTGGGACAACTCACACACGGCTATCTGATCCCAAGCTAAGCAGAGCATAATAAGATAATATCTAATAACAGGTCGCGTTGAAACCTAGCGTCGGACACTAGTAGTCCGGTAGTTTGCTGAACTGGGTCTATTTGACGCAGCCGTGAGACACACAATAATTATTAATTTATTTAATAATTTAAGTACACACAAAATAAAAAACAAGGAAACAATAATTTATAGTACAATTATCGTCTTTTTGTGTTAAGATTTTTTTTTCTTCTTTTTTATTGTTTAATGTTTTGTGCAGTTGGGGTATGTGCCAAATATAATTATTTATTTTGTTTTCTTTCTTTCTGTCATAAAATGCTGCCATTTTTCTTTTGCTGCATTTGAGTTTTCCTTGTAAATTAACTATGATCCTCGACTGAATTCAGGCCAATATTTACATACAGTAACTAAATACCCATCCGACAGTTCATACAAATCAGATAGAACAAAAGGACAACACACATATTTATATAATAACAGTCGCATGGTTTTCGTTCTCGAGGTTAAGCAGTGCTTTCCGCGGTCGATCCATAGATGGGGGACCATCATGACATTGTATTGAATTCCTTTCGTGCATCGCCAAGCGCGTTAAGCTGTTGGTGTTGGATGTATTTTTTCTATTAATTGTTGTGATACACTAAGAATTCTCCTGTATCGTGGGTGCGTTACCAACATTTAAACTCACCTACACAAACAGCTAGACCCGTCACAACTATTTGTAGGCCATACAAATATTTGTTCCGTGCGGGAATCGAAACCGCGACACGCAGCGCAGCAGTCAATCGTTCAGCCACTGCGCCAACCGCCGTCAAAAAACTAAAATTGTAAAAGATCTAATGTTTTTTGTAGTTGTATGAAACTAACCTTCTGGAATACTCTATAGTAGCAAACGCAATTCGAGTGACCCCGGGGCAGACATGTGCAGAATTTATTATGTGTGTGTGAATTACCCTGGCATGTCTTACTACCACGGCGCCCCTGTTCAAACATGGACAATGAAGGGTTATACTTCAAAACATGCTTTGACGAAGTTGTTTATTTGGTTTGGGGAGTAAAAAGGTATGTTCAACTGACTTCCAAAACGGAGGAGGTTCTCAATTCGGCTGTATTTTTTGGGTTCCTATAGGATATGCTTATAGGATAACTTTGTTTCCCGTCTGTCTGTCTGTCAAGAGGCTATATCTTAAGGTCGCGTGGCGGTATCGAGTTGAAATTAAAACCGTATACTCAACTCTATTTTTTTTTAAACTGTGAAACAAATCAACCCTCTAAATGTACGCATTTAAAAGACAGGGCCATTTATATCGCATATCGCTACGGAACGTTATGAGCAGTGGGTGAAACTGTTTGGTATGGGTAGCAACAAATCCTGACTAATATTATAAAAGCGAAAGTGAGTTTGTTTGTTTGTTTGTTACCTCTTCACGCTTTAATGGCTACACCGATTTTGATGAATTTTGGCACAGAGATAGTTGGGAACCAGGAGGGCTATTTTTTAAAAAAGTGAGGGAGAAAGAGGGAAGAAAAGGGAAAACTTAGCGTTACTATTACAAATCAATAAGGCGCAAGAGGAATTGTGTTACCCCGAATTTAACGCGAGCGAAGCCGCGGGTAAAAGCTAGTAATATTATAATGCTTCAGTATAATTGTATTTAAACCGACATTAAAAAAAGAAGGAGGTTATCAATTCGACTGTTTGACTGGGTGAACCGATTTTGATGATTTTTTTTTACTAGGAAGCTGGCGCTTCCCATATGGTCCCTTTTTTTTATATTGCTTAGGTAGTTCACTAGTGGGTTATCGTCTATGATACATATTTTGTCTCTATGTCTATAAGGATGATCTGCTAATCTTTTAGTAACAATGGAAAATGAATACTTGATAAAAAATATGAGATTTATCATAATACCGTAACTAAAAATACTGGAATAAAAACTTATAAAAAATTAATGAGATTTTTTTTGTAGGTACTACTTATCGTTAATATCTACGTCGATTTTTAACGATAAAAAATTTACTTGTTAACGTTACGGGTCTGACTTACATTTAAAAAGATAAGGTACAAAAACAAAATTTCTAGTTAATTTCCCATTCTAAAGAAAAAAAACTATTAATTTAAATTTTCTTAGTGGTTAGTTCAGAGGTCAAGTATGTACATAAAAATCGAATTAAATCTCATCGAATACAGCTCGGAGTGTTAATTTGGTTCAAATTTATCGCAGGCCAATTGCAAATATATAAGGGTGGTCGGGGGTAGAAAAGTGTTCGAGATTTATGTGCGGCGGTCGCTTTAAAACGAGAGACTGGGAGTCTGGCTTAGAATTGACATGTGTGAATAATAATTTAATTGATTGAATTGTTTTTGGGGTTAAATATAATGACCACCATAAAATGCTTTGATAGCCTTAGTTATGTAACCAAAAATATCTACTTAACACCAGAAAAATAATGTCTAAAATTACAATAGTACCAGCTATTTTAGTCACGACTGCCCTTTAAATTGTATTCGACCACCAAATGTAGTAAATGATCACCAAATCTAATCGAATTATAACCTCATTATGGCTCAGAGTACCCCGACTCGGATAGGAAGGCTAAGGTGGTTTTTTTTAAACCAACCAGAAATAAAAACATATAACCAATGTTTTTATTTCAGGGTGGTTTTTTACTTTAAAATGCTGGTTTAATTTTGGTGATCATTTACTATTTTTGGGTTAACCACGTTTTATTTGGAGTCATTTTGCTTAAATAGGATAGCAAAGTGTTAAACTTTGGTTATAATTTTACATTAAAATGCGGGTTTCATTCTGGTGATCATTTACTATTTAAATATTTTTAGATATTTTTAACGGTTTGATAGCTGCAATATGATATCAGATTTTTAGATTTTTTGTAATTGAACGTGGCTAAAGAAAAATGGAGGATCGTACGCGACGTTCTGGACTATCTGCCTACCTAGATGGATAAAATGCCCAAGTTTTTAGTTAATTCTGTCTTTATAAAGGAAACGGGCCAAGTACAAACCTGCAATATAAACAGCCGTAACGGGTAGCTCAACGTCCGTCCGTCTAGTATCGACAGGCCGTGTCGACGGCGCATTCGTACTTCACGTGCCTCCAAGAGATGTCAGCAAAGCAGAGAAGCCAGCCAGGGCCACCGCCTGCCGGGATTGCCGGTTATTCAAAAAAGATATCATGGCGGGACACAAAGGGCAGAAGAAGGAAACATGGATGGGTTGTAGTCAGTAAAAGTCTGACATTTCTTCCGCTCTGCTGGGCGGGAGAAACAAAAGTCCTGATTTTATTCTGAACTAAATTTGAATTCGATATAATATTTTTGTATGAAAATAAGGAAACGATTCTCAGACCATTCCCCGCTCCCGAGCTACGATTCCGGTCGATTCTAGAGCCGGTTACGACTGGCTTTATCCGGCTTGTCGCTTCTTTGGCTCAAAATGGCGAAATGGCGGCATAATTCAGTCTACTCTGTGGCCCAACGGACGCCACAATTCGATTTTACTATTCTTAATGTAAAACTGTTTGACTTAGAATTAATGAGAAAGTTAATGCGTTTTGTGTGTCATTAGAAAACGCGCTGGAGCTGGATTGTTATAAGATGGGTGATAAACGATTGTTTGTAGCTGAGATGAGAATGTTGAGACGGATGTGTGGAGTGACAAGAATGGATAAAGTAAGGATCATTCCTTACTTAACCCTCTATCACTAATAAACTGGGATTTATTTGAATTTTTTGGATTGGAAATGATTACAAGAAAATAAAATACACGTATTTCTGGGTTTTATTATTTTTAACAAATAAAACAAAATTACAAAAATAAGGAATGTTGCTTGTAGGCAACACTACGGTCAAGAGTAGAATTTTTTGGTACTACCTCGTTAGTTCGAAATGTGGACTATAAGCTACTATAGGAAGGAAATCAATTATTAAAAACTAGCGTTTGCCCGCGGCTTCGCTCACGTTAAATTCGGGGTAACACAGTTCTTCTTTCCTGATTTACAGGTACCTGCTACCTGTAGTTTTTACCCTAGCGCCTTATTTATTGTAATAGCAATGCTAAGTTTTAAGTCCTTTTCTTTCTTCCTCATATCTCAATCTTTAAAAAAAACAATTAAATAAAAAATAGCCTTTGTCCGTCTCCAACTATCTATCCCAACTATCCCAACTATGATCCCAACTTTCTCTGTACCAAAATTCATCAAAATCGGTTTTGCCATTTAAGCGTGAAGACGTAACAAACAAACAAACTCACTTTCACTTTTATAATATTAGTATGGATTCACAAGCTCCTGCAGTATTTTATCCAACATCTAAATAAAACCTTCTAAAAAATTGCCTTTGAACAGGGATTGTTTTTAAAACATTTTAATAACTTTATAAACAGACAAACTCCTTTGAACAGCAAAATAGGTGTAACGTGGGCCTAGCACAAATGAGCGTAAATATCCTAATAAAACATCTGTGTGAGGAATTTGTTAAAATTTGTTTAGTAGTTTTTGCGTAACAATCTACACTACATCTGAAGTGGTCCCTTGTCAATTTTACTTTATTTTTTATAAAAAAGAAACGTTGCCCCACACTAGGAATTTCTCCTGTTTCGTGGGTGCGTTTACAAACATTTAAACTCACATACACGAACAGCCAGATCCGGAACAACTATCTGTAGGTCATACAAATATTTGTTCGCTGCGCAGTGCAGCAGTCGATCGTTCAGCCACTGCACTAACCGTGTCGTCAAAAAGTTATATAAAAATTATAAAGCTTAGGTAGTTTATGAGTTATCGTCTATATTTTTTTTCTATGTCTTATGGATGATCTTCTAATTTGCAAAAAAAATTATAAATTAAAAAAAAAATATTTAAATTATTAATAATTAATAAAATAAACATTTTATTATTAAAATGTGTGAGATATCCTCATACCATAAATAAAAGTGCTGAAATAAAAAAACTTTGAAAACATTGCGTTTACTCTGCTCGTTCGAGCAAGCCCCACTTTCAAAAGAATTTCCGACGCAAGGTCAAGTGGCCTCAAGACGTCTTACCAAAGAGTTTTTCCCTCAAAAATGTTCAAGTTTTTTTTTTTTTATAAAATGCTACTTTTGTTAAAAGAGAAAAGAATCTCAGTGTAATGCGGTATGAAAAAGTCATTATTGTTTACCGGTTTTTTAGTTGTACGCTAAGGGTTTTTAAGTTATTTTGGAATAAGGTTTTATCACCCATTTTTTACTTTTCTAGGTCAAAAATATGATGTCAATAAAGCAGAGGGGCCTGAAACAGCCACCGCCTGCCGGGGTTGCGGGTTGTTCGAGAGAGATACCGCAGACCTAGTACAGAAAGGGCAAAATAAGAAACATGGGTGGGTTTTAGTCAGTAAAAGTCTCTCCCTTTCGCTCCGCCCAAAGCGGGGGAAGTTATTTGATAATTTCCAAAAAAAATGCCTAAAAATATATAGAGACACTAAAGCACTTCATCATCCCTTTCCCAACTATGTCAGGGTCAGTTTCCAGTCTTACCGGGTTCAGCTGAGTACCAGTATTTTATATGGAGCGAGTGCCAATCTGACCTCCGCAACCCAGCTATAACTGGATAACACACATACTCTTTGGTAAGTTTGCTTGTCAGACTTTCGAGCCACTGACTACCTGTTGTAACAACGGCAAAGATCTTCAAATGTGTCTCGATTAATTTTTAATTTATTTAGATTTTTATTATTCCGGGGTAACACAGTTCCCCTTTACTGATGAAGGGCAAAATCTACAGGTAGCAGGTACCTGCAAATCAGGAAAGGGGAACTGTGTTACCCCGAATTTAACGCAAACGAAGCCGCGGGCAAAAGCTAGTTAAATATAATCAAATTGATAACCTCCTTTTTTGAATTCGGTTAAAATGAATCATGGGTCATTCTTTATGAATCATGGATTCAGCTAGCCATATTTTATTTACTTCGTTTATAATAAATAACAGATAATAATACAGAGTAAGGGTGTTAATAATTAACTAGTTAACAACAGCATCAACGGAACTGAAAATATAATTATTTTTATTTCGGTAGGTATTTGTAGGAATTACGAATGCTTACTAATATTATAAAAGCGAACGTGAGTTTGTTTGTTTGTTACCTCTTCACGCTTTAATGGCTAAACTGATTTTGATGAATTTTGGTACAGACATTGTTGGGAACCAGGAGACGGACATAGGCTAATTTTTATTTAAAAAATGGGATATGAGGAAGAACGAGGGAAGAAAAGGGAAAACTTAGCGTTGCTATTACAAATCAATCAGGCGCAAGAGCAAAAACTGCAGGTCTGCTTGGTGTGTTATGTTATACCGAATTTAACGCGAGCGAAGCCGCGGGCGAAAGCTAGTCTTTAATAATGTTTATTTTTTAATACACTCGGCGATACAACTAACTGCAGTTCCAGTATAACATGGCCTTTTTTTGCGAATGGGAAATCGTCAAATAACTTCCCCCGAGCGGGGAGGAGTGTTAGACTTGTACTGACTAAAACCCACCCATGTTCCTTCTATTACTCTTTACGTTCTGGGGCCGCGGTATCTCTTTCGAACAACCCGCAACCCCGGCAGGCGGTGGCCCTGGCAGGCCCCTCTGCTTTGCTGACATCTCTTTGAGGCGCGCGTGGAACACTAACGCGCCGTCGACGCGGCCTGTCGTTAATAGACGGACGGACGGTTAGCTACCTATTGCTCACCGTCCACAGGCCCGCATCTACGGTGGCCGGGAGTCGTGTCGCGGCGCCCGACGTCCGGGACATCTCCCGCGGCGGTTGGGTTGGTTTAAGGTTCTCTCCCTCAAACGCCCGGCCACCTCCTTCGCTAGGTATAACATGGCCTCGATTCACCTTTATTTGGTTTTGTAATTAACTATTTATTTTATTTATTTGTAGTAATTAAATAAATAATAATAATCAAATCATTTTATTTGTCACAATACAGATATATCGTTCACAATAGGTGCTAAAAATAATTATATTATATAGTGCGATGTATTCTGCTGTCAAGGATACAAATATTAAAAATAGGTACATTACATAAGATTTTTTAATGTCGTCGTATATCAAATAATAGAGTGTCAACCAATAAAATGTAAAGTCAAAATTTAAATAAAAATTGTGTTATCAATAATAAATTTAACAATCCTTCATAAATTCAGTCGTAGAGTAATAATAACATCATTCATATAATAATATAATACCGTATAATGAAAAAGATCGCATAAAATGGTTTTGTATGGCTTGATTTTCCGAATAGACTGGAAGCCGACCCCATCATGATTGGGATAAAGCTAGACAGATATTGACGAAGAATTCAAGTAACTTGCTTTATAAAAAATAAAATTCATGTATTTATGTCGGGCAACGGAGATCCATATATAGCGGCTTATGCTCTAGTGTAAGTAGCAGTAAAAATAAAATATTAATACAAAAGATGACAACGCAGGAACAATGTGTCCTACTTGATCAACCTCCGAATAAAATGCCCAATATTTGGAGTATAGTATATGTGGCTCTCCGTCACAGCTCTCTGGATATAGCTGCGACTACTCCGCACCGCTCTGCACTCTGCATAGCAGAGACATAGTTTTGCGTATTATAGCGTGAAAGCCATCGGTGTGGACCTGGGCAAAACTTTTTCTTGCTCATAATTAAACACAATATATCCATGTTAATCATCCATAGAGAACGACAGCACGCAAATTAATCTGAATGATAAACTGTTAACTTAAGTAGTGTACAACCCAATTTAACAGTTTTCGAAGATGAAAACCAAAAACCATCCAACAGAATTCTACACCCGAATGGACGCCAAAACTCCACGAAAACGTTTTCATCTCCAGTTATTCATCCAAGACATCTTACACGATATCTCAGCGGGAACTTGAAAGATACATTTCAACAAATTTCAAAGTGAAATTATAAAATTCACAGTCAAACTCTTGCTGGGACTGGGCGAAGGATCTTGGTCTAGTTTCGCTGTAGTTTGCGCCCCAACTCACGCGTGCTAAAGGTTTATTTAAAAGTTTGTAATAACACCATCTGTTGGTAGGTTTATGGAGGTGATGTTATTTAATTGAGAGACATCTAGTGGGAGAAAATTCGACTGATTGTTTTTTTGTAATATCGATTTAGGATGAATATTTTTATGATAGTGTCAGGGCGTTTACATAGAGTAAAATAAATTGGAAGCAATATTTATGCAATACTAGCTTTTGGCCGCGGCTTCGTTCGCGTCAAATTCGGTATAACACAGTACCTGCTACCTGCAGTTTTTGCCCTTGCGCCTTATTGATTTGTAATAGCAACGCTTTTTCCCTTTTCTTCCCTCTTTCTCCCTCATATCCCACTTAAAAAAAAAAGTTAACCTATGTCAGTCTCCTGGTTCCCAACTATCTCTGTACCAAAATTCATCAAAATCGGTTTAGCCATTAAAGCGTGAAGTGGTAACAAACAAACTCACTTTCGCTTTTATAATATTAGTAAGGATGTTCATAGATTTAATTTTGAAATGATTTTTCTTTTATTCTGCAGATCTAAAACCAACAAAGCTAGCAGTACAGGCCTTTGTCTCCCGAAATGGAAAGCACAGCTCATAAAAAGTAACCAGTGTGTGTAGAGAATCTGTCATGCAAGGCATAAACGCTTTGAAGCCATTTTGTGTACCGCTAACTTAGTCGTACAAAAACACAGTCTGAAATTTGTTTCACAAAATATGACGCATCTAATCCACGAAGAAATAGGCAAAAGTGAACCTAATAGTACACCTATATCGTCAATTATTTATTTATTTAAACTTCATGTGCAATAGTGGTACATAGGCGGACTTAATGCCATAAGGCATTCTCTACCAGTCAACCTTTGGGTAAAATACGACAACATTGTGATAGGGTACAAAAAAAAAATACATAAAATATCTAAAACTATTTTTACGAAAACATATATTTTTATACGGATACTAAAACACATATACATATCAAATAAACTAATACCTAATTTATAAACTAATAAGTAAATATGTTTAAGTGTCACGTGTTTTTTGGGAAAAATAAAAAATATATATTTTTCTTACTAACACATCGTAACACATTTCATGCCTTTTTACCGTGGGGGGTAGGCAGAAAGTACAGAACGCTATATACTACTACCCTTTCATACTTCTTAGAGTAATTTTATTATTCCATCAGTAATCCTATAGTTTTTTTTTTATTTAAAAAACGTTGCCCCACACTAGGATTTCTCCTCTATAGTGGGTGCGTTTACAAACATTTATAGGACTCACATACACAAACAGCCAGACCCGAAACAACTATCTGCAGGTCATACAAATATTTGTACCGTGCGGGAATCGAACCCGCGACATGCAGCACAGTAGTCGATCGCTCAGTCACTGTGCCAACCGTGTTGTCAAATCCAAAAGCGACAGGTTTGCTCCCAATTATCCGAAACTTAAACATGACCAGCGAAATATGGGTATTCTATTAGGTAGACCTCAGCAAACCCTTTCAGAATGACAGTCGCCCTGTCCTGCCTCAGAAGAGGGTCAAAAGCTGAACTTTAAACTATTTTAATTACAAATCTCACTGAATTGTGTGAGACAGCCCCAACTAGCTTAGTTTAAATCAAAATTTTGCATATCTTATCCAATTTAAATTTTAAAATTCATACTTATTCATCGTCCTAAGTTTTGGAGTCAAACGTTTGACTTCTACGTTGTGGGGCTGCTTAACTTAAAACTTTAAACCTCAATTTTATTGTTACGAATACCTGAAAAAAGGAGGTTTTAAAGGAAAAAGGAAACTATAAAAAAATATAAACTGAAATAAAAACTAGCGATTTTAAATTTATGATTGTCTCGTTGATATAGTGGTTGCTAGCGCTACCGCTAAATATAAGGTCCTGGGTTTGATTCGATCAAAGGGTTTGGTCGAGCAAAGCCTATAACTTGAATATCCTTCCTAATATTATAAAAGCGAAAGTGAGTTTGTTTGTTTGTTACCTCTTCACGCCTTAATGGCTAAACCGATTTTGATGAATTTTGTTACAGAGATAGTTGGAACCCTGGAGACGGACATAGGCTACACACAGGCTTTTAAATAAAAGTGACAAATAAGGGAGAAAGAGGGAAGAAAAGGGAAAACTTAGATGTGCTATTACAATAAATCAGGCGCTATGGCTAAAACTACAGGTAGCAGGTACCTGCAAATCAAGAAAAGCGACCGTGTTACCCCGAATTTAACGCGAGCGAAGCCGCGGGCAAAAGCTAGTTACTATATAAAGTCAGGTTTTTCAAAACAATCAGACAGTTGTGTTGCTGGGGAGTTTGTTCCGCCACTTCGAGTTCCCAGCTAAAACACTAGGAAGTGGCGAAGGGTGAGCGTTTTTGGGGACTGTCTTGTGTAATGACGTTCAAAAAGTGATGATTATCAGCCTAGTTTGAATAAATGGCTTTTGATTTAATAAGGAACTAGATGGCGCCCGCGGCTTCGCCTGCGTGATATCGAAAATAAATTATCATTGTCATCATATTGTTATTCCAGACTATAATCTACCTCTGTGCCAAATTTCATCAAGATCAGTTCAGCCATTTTGACGTGAAGGAGTAAAAAACATTCATACATCCTCACAAATGTATTATCCTTACTTCCTTACTAATATTATAAAAGCGAAAGTGAGTTTGTTTGTTATCTCTTCACGCTTTGATGGCTACACCGATTTTGATGAATTTTGGTACAGAGAGAGTTGTGAACCAGAAGACGGACATAGGCTATAATATTTATATTTTATATCGTAATTTTTATTTTAAAAAAGTGGGATGTGAGGGAGAAAGGGGGAAGAAAAAGGAAAACTTAGCGTTGCTATTACAAATCAATAAGGCGCAAGGGGAACTGTGTTACCCCGAATTTAACGCGAGCGAAGCCGCGGGCAAAAGATAGTAATATTATATTAGTAAGGATAGGATAGAATTTCTCTGTAGTAGCCCAAATTCTGGATTTGTACCAGGTTGACGGCATTTGGTTTGCTGCCTATTACGTGAAACTAATAATGATTTAATTATAATTCTAAAGGATCGGCAGTAGACTCTATAGGTTTTGCATGATTATTTGAATTTTTAGGCTAGATTTGCTTGATACATTACGTACAAATATTGTTTAGTTTCTTTCTTTTTGTTTGTTACCTCAGTGAATATTGCTTATGCTTTTTTTTCTTTTAATTTGATAACGTTAATTTAGCCCTGTTACAATTACGTTTGCTAACAGTTTGTATTATGTCATAGAGTAATCTGTGGAAAATGTTGTGGGTAGTATATTTATTAAGTTTAATGTTAAGTCAAAATTTTTTTATTTTTAATGTAGGTACTACTGTTTTTTTCCCAAATGTGAAATGTATTCTATTAAAAACACCTCTGCCTAAGCTTCGCGAATTACAGCCGTGATGCTCTATTAAGTTTAAAGCGTAAAAATGTCTAAAACTCATTATTATGTCATCGTTGTTCACAATCGACAACGGATTAACAAAATTTCTAAAACAAAATGCTTTCATACGACCACAAATGATGAAGATGTAAATGCAAATACAAGCACCCATCCTTACTAATATTATAAAAGCGAAAGTGAGTTTGTTTGTTTGTTACGTCTTCACGCCTTAATGGCTAAACCGATTTTGATGAATTTTGGTACAAAGATAGTTGAGACCCTGGAGATGGACATAGGCTATTTTTTAAGTGTCATATGAGGGAGAAAGAGGGAAGAAAAGGAAAACTTAGCTTTGCTATTAATTATCAATAAGGCGCAAGAGCAAAAACTACAGCTACTGCAAATCAGAAAAAGGAAACTGTGTTACCCCGAATTTAACACGAGCGAACCCGCGGGCGAAAGCTAGTAACCAATATTTCCATATTTTCTGTGCAGAATCTGTTCGTAGATAAAGTAAAATGAAGTTGTTGTGAACCAGGTCATTATTTTAGAATTACTTTGTCGTGCAATATGAGTGTCCTGGCGAATATTGCGGTTGTGGAACTTTTGGCTATTGTTGTCCAATTGTTTTTGAGTAGATATGGTTGTTTCTAAAAACTTATAGATAGTTAACATAAATATTCTGGCTGAAAATAGAGAATCGTACGACAGGAGTAAAAAGTATTCAATGTCCTAGTCCCGTTTTTGGTAGATCCCTGTGCCAAATAACTAACGATAGACAGATCGACCGGTGGAATGACGAACAGTTTGATAAAAATACGGATAAACCGACTGAAAGACAGACAAACTGACAGATCTATTTAAAATATATTCTTAAGGAAGATTTATTTTTTGCTTCACCAAGCACAATAGCAGAACATGTATATATTTATTTAAATATGTAACAATAATAATTATAGTACCTAATGCAACTTTATATGATTAGCATATATACCTATAAACGATTTGCTGTAAACTGTTAGTTTAAATTTAACTAGCTTTTAATTCGGGCGCTCGCGTTAAATTCGGGGAAGCACAGTTCCTCTTTCCTGATTTGCAGGAGGTACCTACTACCTGTAGTGTTTGCCCTTGCGCCTTATTTATTGGAATAGCAAAGCTAAGTTTCCCTTTTCTTCTCTCTTTCTCCCTCATTTATCACTTTAAAAAAAATAGCTTATGTCCGTCTTCAGGGTCCCAACAATATCTATACCAAAATTCATTAAAATCGGTTTAGCTATTAAGGCGTGAAGACGTAACAAACACACAAACAACAAACTCACTTTCGCTTTTATAATATTAGTAAGGATTAATAAATGAATACACAGGGTGCAATATTGAAGTCATGGGCATTATTTTAAACTAATGCTCTACTCACGATACTAAGTGCATTAAGGCTACTATAACGCAAATCAAAAATATTATTAATGCAATTACGGAAAATGTAGTAAGTCATATTGTAAAAGGCTTATCATTGAAAATAAACACTAAAAGTAATTTAAAAAGTACTTTTTAAACGCCAGAAGTCGTGAAGTATCAACGTCTTAAAGGATAGTACAGGGCGGAAAGTAAACAAACATCAAATAATACTAATAACTAGTTATTGATACAACCGGCACGCGCGCGGCATTTTCTTAGAAGTAGCAATAACAATGATATTTTTGATTTGCGTTATAGTAGCCCTAATGCACTTAGTATCGTAGTCTTAGTATCTTAGTTTAAAATAATGCCCATGACTTCAATTGCACCCTGTAGATATGTAAAAACAAAACACAGACAGAAAACAAGAGAAACAGACGAATACACAATAAGACAAACCAACCGAAAAACATAAAGTTACTTTTACATTACTACAAGTATCTCACTATTCATTATATTATGTAGTATAGTTTATGTCGAATGTGTCAAATTGTATTACATTCCTAAACTCACACGTTAAGGGACATGACATCTGAGGGGGCCAAACGCCTCCTGCCGTAGGCTCTATGCCGGAGTCGTGCGGTCCATGGCCCTTTACGGGGCCCCGGTATGGGCGCGTTCGTTAGGGTGGCGCGCCGCCCACTACCTGAACGCGCCCCAAAAGGTGGTAGCCATTAGGCTGATCCGGGGCTACCGCACGATCTCCGGTGAGGCAGCGAGCCTCCTTGCCGGATGGCCACCGTGGGATCTAGAGGCGATAGTCCTCGCGCGTCTGTATGAGTGGCGCGCGGAGGCACTTCACCGGGGGAAACTCCGCTACCGCGGCAAATTGCCGCTCAGCGGACAGACCTCCGGTGCGATCTCATGGTGGCATGGAGAGAGCGACTGTCGCAACCCCGTGCAGGGCATGCCACAATAGTGACCGTACCACCGTAGATGCGGGCTTGTGGACGGTGAGCAATGGGTAGCTCACCGTCCGTCCGTCTATTGACGACAGGCCGTGTCGACGGCGCATTAGTGTTTCACGCGCGCCTCAAAGAGATTTCAGCAAAGCAGAGGGGCTTGCCAGGGCCTCCGCCTGAAGGGGATGGGACCGCCGCGGGTTGTTCTTAAGAGATACCGCGGCCCCGGAACGTAAAGGGCAATAGAGGGAACATGGGTGGGTTTTAGTCAGTAAAAGTCTGACACTCCTCCCCGTTCCGCCCAGAGCGGGGGAAGTTATTTGATGATTTCCCACCCCGAAAAAAAGGGACATGACAGGTGCCACATTATGATGACTGTTTGTAAGTGGGTAGATACGAGATTAAATACAAAAATATATGACATCGTTGAATAAGGACGTAATATTATTCGAGTTTATTTGTAAAACGAAATATTTATTGTAGACATTACTATGTTCCAGTTATGTTGTGTAGTTTCTGTTTTGAATTATCGGCCTAGAAGTGTTACGTATGTTCTGTTGCACCCCTTTTTTATGTGAATAGGTAATCATCAAACTACTTGGTGGGTTACCCATGTTCCTTATTTTGCCCTTTATGTTTCGGGGCCACGGTATCTCTTTCGAAGAACTCGCAACTCCGGCAGGCGGTGGCCCTGGCAGGTCTCTCTGCTTTGCTGACATCTCTTTGAGGCGCGCGTGGAGCACGGACGAGCCGTCGACACGGCCTCTCGTCATTAGACGGACGGACGTTTTGTGGTCCTTTTCGTTACTGACCTTATTGGTAATGGTCTACAGAAGAGTGCTTAATTCTTACAACCGGCATGCGTAACCAGGGGTATGAACCTGGCCGAGGCGAATGGAGTGTGTAAGAAAATGTAGCACGTGGAATTCTGTAGTTTCTGTCTAGTTCTTTGGTGAAAATGCGTAATTAGGTCTGTACGTATGTTTAGTACCTGCTGAAACTGTAATACAGAATAAACCTTCATTATTCCATCACTCAACCATACCTTCATCAAAATTTTACGATTTCCTACGTAAAAATGTAAAAAAATATTTTCCGTCAAAATAAAATATGAAAACCTACTAACTTTAAAACAAAGCTGAGGGACCCTAAACCTCACAATTTTATCTCAGCGGTAATGAATTTTTAAATCTGACTTGTTCAAGAGCGTTGTAAGATTAGAGTAAGAATGAATACTGGCGCCCAAGCAGGGACCGCACCTTGTGTAATAAAAACGTATTTTCGCTAAATTATAACCTTCGG
This sequence comes from Ochropleura plecta, assembly GCA_905475445.1. Classification (NCBI taxonomy): domain Eukaryota; kingdom Metazoa; phylum Arthropoda; class Insecta; order Lepidoptera; family Noctuidae; genus Ochropleura; species Ochropleura plecta. The sequence continues at coordinate 13,095,845 of FR997748.1, forward strand.
GAGACATAGTAGTTTAAGTTTTGTAAAGATAAAAATGTTAAAAGTGTCTGATTTTACACAAGGTGAAGGAAACTTTTAGTGGCGCCCAACGTGGGACTTTTTATACATTAACTGTCTATAGGGTTCGCTTCCTCAAAAGGATAAAATGTAACCCTTGTAGGATCACCTTGTTGTGTATCTGTCCGTCTGTCAAGGTTATTTATCTCGGGAACGCGCGGAAGTATCGAGTTGAAATTAAAACTATATACTTAAGTTTGTTATCCCTTAGAGTTGTTAAAAAATCAACCCTCTAAGTCTCCGCATTCAAAGAGATAGATATGGTCGTTGTTGTCGTAAGTTTATACGGAACCTCTTGGGGCGCGAATTCGACTCGCACTTGGCCTGTTTTAAAATAGAACTAAGTTCTATCATTTCTTATATTTTAGTAATAATCAAGTAGTTTGTTACACATGTACAGCCAAAACTATGTTTATAGATCTCTCGCGAGTAACCCATGCCAGCAAAACTAATAGCCAAGAATTTTTTTAAGTCTAGCACATTATTTCTCATCTACCCAACAAAATTTATGAAAAAACCAGGGAACGCTAGTACAAAAAATAACAAATTTAACATCACTACAGCTAGAGATGTGTGCACTGCCTCTTAATTAATGTTTGAACACGGAACGTTGAAGCAACGGAACAGCGATCATTGTCACTGTGATTTTGTACTCGTAACAGTTATTTTTTGTTAAAACGAGTATTTATTCATGCGATATTTTATTGGAAATCAAATCAAAGTTGTATGTAGTTTGAGCCTTTTGTTGTAGTTTTTATTTAACTTTTATATTGTGGCAATTGTGGGTGCAGAATATCAAGTGCTGCATTGGATCCATTGATTGGATTGTAATAGTAGGAGCAATTATGTTGTTGATTTTGATTCAGTTAGTGCACTAGTGAGTTTGGGGTCCCTGATTCGAGTACTAGGTCTTGGGAATTCCCATCAAGAGTTCTACCCAAAGGGTTTGAGCCCAAATGACAGCCACAATACTGTTAACTACTGGAAAAAGCGTTCTGCAGTAGATACCGCAATTAGGCAAGCATCATGTTCTGGGCAGGGCTGTCAGCAGCTGTGTAGCGGAAGATCGGGCAAAGTGGCGCACCTTGGGAGAGGCCTATTCCCAGCGATGGGCTGATACAGTTTAATAAAAATGGTGATAGCTACAAAGAATTGCCCCCTATTACATGGGATTTACTGCAGGTACACGTCTGTCTAATGCTTTGGAAAAGCATACGTATTCTTATTTAATTATTTTTTAACCTGTTTTGTTCCACTGCTAGGTAAAAGCCTCCCCCATTCCTTCCCAACTCTTGCGGTGCTTAGCCTCCTCTGGCCAATCCGGCAGGAACGAGTCCAAATCGTGACACCAGCTCTTTATGGACCTTCCTCGGTGACGAGGACCGTTTTAAGGAACCCACTGTGTGACAACTCTGGCCCATCTGCCCTTACCCGCTCAGTCTCATTCTAACTTCACAGCAATTGCTGCGAAGTGCATTTGTCTTGAAGCGAATTCGCTCCAAGACATGCAACGCATTGTCTAGGAGCATATTATTATTGTTAAACGTTGTAATTCAAGTAAAAAGTATCTCTACATAGAGATATACCTAAGTCTTTTTACTGATTGTTGTAACATCACTATTTAGTTGTACTATTATGGTCTTCACTAGTCTATGTATTATCTGTGATCTCCCGGCGCTCTGCCTCACTTCTTACTGTCATGTCTTACGATGTGTACCTACCATGTCTCCTGTCAATAAACCAGTATCATACTTAATGGACATCTTTTATTAAGAATCCAACATAACATGGTGTCAGAAGTCATCTGAAGAAGTCATCTAAAGAAAAATGTCACAAGTCGGCGACGCGACCAGGCAAGTCGGCCATGACGGTGAGTCAACTTTCAACTCACATATCAAAAATTTCAACATATCGTCGGATCCAGCTCATAACAACGCTGAATCATGGAAAAAATGGTCGCAAGCATTTGAGCTATATTTACTAGCGACAGGCCTTGACAAAGCAACTGAGAAACGCAAAATAGCCATTCTACTGCACTCAATCGGTGAGCGAGGTCTGAACATTTTCAATACCTTTAACCTAACAATCAATGGCAGCACGCTTGAAGAGGTGAAAACAAAATTTGATAAATATTTCGAGCCAAGAAAAAATATCACGATGTGCAGATACCTATTCTTCACACGTAAGCAGGAAAAATCCGAAAGCATCGACGAATTCCTCATGGATTTGGAGAATAAAAGCAGAGAATGTGAGTTTGGCACGCTCAGGGAATCGCTCATCAAAGATATTTTCATTGCAAACCTCAATTTGGACTTGTCACATGTGCGTCAAAGGTTACTGCAAGAACATGACTTAACATATCAGAGAATGCAAGAGCTAGCGAGGACGCTCATAGTCGCACAGCAGGATGCTGAGAAAATAGTCAAAGGGAGCAGCATCGCCAGTGAAAACGTCATGCATCTCAGTCGGAGGAGCCGTAGTCGAGGAGATGGTCGACAGCGAGCTTCCAGTCGCAAGTCAGCTTCAAGCAGTCGCAAGTCAGCTTCAGGCAGTCGCGAGTCACCTTCAGCTGACATGTCTTCGAGCTGCTTGAAGCTTCAAGCAGCTCGAAGACATGTAGCCGCTGTGGGCAGTCTCATCGCTACAAGTGTCCAGCTCAAGGAGTTCAATGCAGGTCATGTAAATCTTATAATCATTTTGCTAAATTTTGTCTCAAAAATAAAAAAGTCAGTCAGTTGCAATCGTTTAATTCAGATAAGGGTAGTCAAGATTATTTCGTAGGTATACTGAATAGTCAAAGTCATAATAGTCATTCTCACGGTCAGTCACTCAGTCAGTCCAGTCAGGTCCTATGTCCAGTCAAAAAGTCACGGTCAGTCACTCAGTCAGACCAGTCAGTCAGTCAGTCAGTCCAGTCAGGTCCTATGTCCAGTCAAAAAGTCACGGTCAGTCACTCAGACAGACCAGTCAGTCAGTCAGTCAGTCCAGTCAGGTCCTATGTCCAGTCAAAAAGTCACGGTCAGTCAGTCAGTCAGACCAGTCAGTCAGTCCAGTCAGGTCCTATGTCCAGTCAAAAAGTCAAAAGAAAAAGTGTCAGAGTCTCAATGATGAAATCAGTCACATGTCTGAGGGATTTCACAATAAGGCACAGTCGTCCAGTCAGTCACACAATGGATCATCAGTGGTCAATACTTTGAATCACTCAAAGCAGTCGTGGCAAATTAGCTTATTGGTAGGAGATACCAAAGTCAAATGCATTATAGACTCAGGTGCAGATGTCAATATAATGTCAAAACAAACATTTCAAAATGTTAAAAGTCAAAATAAGCTGTCAAAATTCTCACTTGTCAAATGTCAAATAAATGTCACAGGATTTGGTGGAAAATCCATTCCGATTTTAGGCAAAGTCAACTTAATTTGTAATTTTTGCTTAAACAATAAGAACATTGTTGAAAACATAATGTTTATAATACCAGATATAGAATGTCCAAATGTCCTTGGTCTCCCAATTTGTGAAAAGTTAGGCATAATAAAACGTGTCTTTTCAGTATCAAAACAAGACTTTTGTGAACAAATTCATACACAATATAATGATGTATTCCAGGGTCTTGGCTGTCTGCCTCCAGTCTGTCATCTAAAACTCAAGCCTGATGCAGTACCATGTGTGGATCCGCCCAGGAAAGTCCCATTCGCATTACAAGGGAAACTGCGTGAGGAGTTGGATCGCATGGAGAAAATGCAAGTCATAGTAAAGGTTACAAAACCTACAGAGTGGGTTAATTCAGTCGTTGTAACAGTAAAAAGTTCAGGTCAGTTACGAATTTGTCTTGATCCTAGAAATTTAAATAAAAATATCATGAGGGAACATTATCCACTCAAGTCAATTGATGAGATTAGGTCTCAGCTCGAAGGGGCTGTATGTTTTTCTCATTTAGATGCATTTTCAGGGTTTTGGATGCTACGTTTAGATGAATATAGTTCAGAATTATGTACCTTTCAAACACCATTTGGTAGATATAAATATTTCAGATTACCATACGGCATAAATGCCTCATCAGAAATATTTCAAAGAGTCATGATGAATTTATTTGGTGATATAGAAGGAGTTCTAATTTTTATTGACGATATTTTAGTCTATGGTCCAAACGAGTCAATTCACAATGAAAGATTACATAAAGTCATGAAAAGAGCTCGTCAAGTCAATTTAAAATTTAACAAGTCAAAGTGTAAATTTTCACTGTCAGAAGTATGTTTTTTAGGTTATGTCTTCAGTAAAGATGGTGCAAGGGCAGATCTTGAGAAGGTCAAAGCAATTGTCAACATGCCTACACCACAAAATGTCAAAGAGTTACAGAGAATACTAGGTATGATAAACTACCTAGGACCTTTTATAAGTAACCTGTCAGAAAAAACACAAATGTTAAGAAATCTTTTAAAAAAAGATGCAGTCTGGACTTGGGATGAAAATCATAGTCAATGTCTGAGGAAACTGAAGGATGAAATTACAAATTCACCAGTTTTAGCTCATTATAATCCCAAGATTCCATTAGTCTTGTCAGTCGATTCGTCAAAGTCAGCGTTAGGTGCAGTCATTTTACAAAAAAATAAGCCTATAGCATACAGTTCAAAAACTTTAACTCAAACCCAAGAAAGGTATGCTCAAATAGAGAAGGAGCTGCTAGCAATTCAATTTGGTTGTGAAAAATTTCACCAATATGTATATGGTAACAGAGTCACAGTTCACACTGATCATAAACCATTAGTCTATCTGTTTAAAAAACCATTACATGATGTCCCAGCTAGATTACAGCGTATGATGTTAACTTGTCAAAAATATGATTTAGAAGTTATACATGTCCCAGGTAAAGAAATGTTTATATCAGACACTTTGTCAAGAGCCGCCTTGAAAGATCACTATATACCTGAAAATGAATCAGAAATGTCTTGTCATGTCAATCTAATGTATGCTAACTTAGCAATTACAAAAGAATATAGTACACAATTGGCACAGGAAACCAGAAAGGATGAATCCTTGCAATTATTAAAAAAATATTATAATGAAGGATGGCCAAACAATAAAAACAATGTCAGTCCATTGGTAAAACCATTTTGGAATATTCAAGGGGAAATTCATGTAATTAAAGATTTACTTTTCAAAGGCTCAAAATTAATAGTACCACAGTCTATGTACAAAGGAATGTTAGAACAGATTCACAAAGGTCACCAGGGTATAAACAAATGTTTAAAACTAGCTAAAGAATCTCTGTATTGGCCAAATATGTCAAGTGATATTAAGAATTTAGTAGACCAATGTCTTATGTGCTAAGTTTAAACAAAGCAATCAAAAGGAACCACTACAAAATTTTGAAATCTGTAAATACCCATGGCAACAAGTAGGTATTGATTTAATGCATTTTGATAGTTTAGTATATTTAATTGTCACAGACTATTACTCAAAATACATAGAAATAGCATTATTAAATAAAAACAGTACATCTCAAAATGTTATTACTCATTTAAAGTCAATTTTTGCACGCCATGGAATACCATTGTTACTAGTCTCAGATGGTGGACCTCCTTTTCAGTCAATCCAATTCAAAATTTTTTTGCAAGAATGGGACATAGAACATGTTGTTACTAGCCCATATCATTCACAGTCTAATGGACAAGCAGAGAGTTCAGTCAAAATTATAAAAAACATGCTAAGAAAATGCAAAGAAAATGGATCAGATCCATACATAGCATTGTTACAATATAGAAATACAGGTAAAAATAATTTTTCATCACCAGCACAGTTACTCATGTCTAGGAACTTAAGAGATAACATTCCAACATCATATAAGAAGTTAAAGCCAAAAGTGGTAACATTTAAAGATTACAAAGAGTCTGTCAAGAAAAATGATCAAAATAAGTCAAAATACTACAATAAGAATGCCAAGTCAATGTCTATGTTACATCATAATGATCATGTCTATTTTAAGAGAAACCCTAGTAGCAACTGGGAACAAGCTATTGTTAAGCAAAGATTGTCAAATAATAGATCATATGTTGTTGAGGATGTCAATGGAGTTAGGTATAGGAGGAATAGAATTCACTTAAGACATAAATATTCTCATAATTGTGCTAACCCTCCAATGCAATCCAACTCGTCACAAAGGGGAGAGGAAGGTGACAGACAGGAGTCTAGGCATCAAGGATCCTCATCTCAACGATCCTCAAATGTAACAACTAGGTCAGGTCGTATTGTAAAACCTACCAGAAGGTTAATTGAAGAAATTGATTAAGTTAAGTTATAAATAAAGTCATAAGTAAAGTTTAAGTATAACCATAAGTATAATTAAGCATGTTGTCTTGTATAAAGTCAAATAGCATAGCACTTATATTAATTGTCAGTCAGGGGTCTAATTTGAACTCAACAAGGGGGATGTTGTAACATCACTATTTAGTTGTACTATTATGGTCTTCACTAGTCTATGTATTATCTGTGATCTCCCGGCGCTCTGCCTCACTTCTTACTGTCATGTCTTACGATGTGTACCTACCATGTCTCCTGTCAATAAACCAGTATCATACTTAATGGACATCTTTTATTAAGAATCCAACATAACACTGATATGGTCACTAACATTATTATTTATTGTTGAAATGGGATATTTTCCATGTTTATAGAGAAAACTTGGTAAATATCCCGTTTTAAATAATTATTATTTATTTATTAAAAAAAGTAACCAACAGCTTCTGTATAAAAATATTCAAAAAAATAAAAATTATAGTATTGGACTAATACAGTTGCCAATTACAGGTTAACCAAAATTAATTAGCATAGAGATATTGAAAATATTTTTTTTAGTGTGCCTTATTTACTAGGTATTTATAACCACCACTAATTTAATTGGTTCTGCCTAAAAATCACACATCAGAGAGAAAATACACATGTATAAAATTAATTAGGCACCGAAATTAGTACTTAAATACCAAAAAAATACTCAGTCATAAACAAATCTGGTATCACTGTTATTTCCTCATTGCTTCTTCTAAATAACTGTTAAAATTAATAACAGACGGTTACTTCCGTGATAGAGTGACGGACATTTGTGTAATCCGGCCTTAATCCGCGGAAAATAAGTCGCCGTTTAACATAATGGTGCAGTCAGGCCTCAATTTGACATCGAGAAAGGAAAGTTATTTTTATTGTTTTGAGTCAGTTTTTGGAATACGTAATGGAAATTGTTGTAATTTATTTTAAAGGAAAATTTTCCTTTTCTTTTTCTGGGTATTATCATATTTTAATTATTTTATTTTATAATCTGTCCTTAAACAAAACCCGATTTGGTCGAATTGGGAGCGGGTAGTTAAATTAAACACTGGACTTTATATTAAGCGCGTATAATAATACAATCACAGCTCACACCAAAAAAATCGAAACGTATTTTGACCTACACAAATCAAAAGTATCTAGGGATCAACATATATTTTTGCAATAACTTTTCTCCTGATTGATATTAATTAAAATTTTCTCTAAGGATTCATCAAATAAAGTGTTTTCGTTTGTCACAGTAACGATAAACCAAGTCACCTTTGCATTAATAAAGAAATTTGCCATTTTCCTAATAAAGGGATTTTTGACATTTGAACCACTAACATTAAAGTTCGAAAAAAAGACTGAAATAACAGTTTTCTTTAAAATTTTATTGGGTAACTTAAACAATTAATAATCCGTGTTTCTACCGCGAACACTAACAACACAAGAACATCGGTTTGGCATACTCAAAATGAGTTCATCCAAATCACGCTGTGGAATGGCCGCCCATGTTCGTTGCAACAACAAAAAAAGGTCTTCTTGCGACTGGATACCCTCCATATTCGGCAGAGCTCTTCTCTGTAGCATATCCCATGCATGCTCAATCGGGTTCAAGTCTGGCGACTGAGCAGGCCAGGGCAGGACATTGATGTTAGCTGCGGCGAGAGTCTGTCTTACAACTCTTGCGGTGTGCGGTCGTGCATTATCATGCATTAACTGAAATAAGGGACCGATTTGCACTTGTAGAGGAACGATGACGACTGATACAATCGTCTCAGCATAAATTTGAGCGTTGAGGTTGCCTCTGATCCAAATCAACTCAGTTCTTCCGCCGATCCAAATACCCGCCCATACCATGATGGTTCCACCACTATAAGGATGGACTTCCTGGCAGGATTTTAATCGCTGTTGGCGTCCAGGGGTTCTCCAGTGTCGTATACGTCTTGTATCCGGTCTCATACCAAAACGAGACTCATCAGAAAAGCACACGAAACGCCATTGTTCTTCTGCCCAATTTCTGTGTTCAAGAGCCCATTGATATCGAATCCTACGATTGTGCATTGCTATAGGTGGTACCCGTAGCGGTCTTCGGGAATGAAGGTTCACTTCATGCAAGCGGTTTCTGACTGTTTGGTCGCTAATTAAGTTCCCTGAAGAGTGATGAAGCCTCACGGCTAACATCATGGCGGTTATTGTTGGAGCTCTTCGAGTTAAGATTTGAATGTATCGGTCTTGTCTCCGTGTGGTGCAGCGATACCGTCCTCCATGGCGCTCAGCCACGGTACCAGTGCTTCGGTAACGTGTCCAAAGTCGACTGATAACACTCTGACTTGTATTCAGAGCTAAAGCTACAGTACGTTGCCGGGAACCAGCTTCTATCATTCCCACGGCTCTGAGCATTTCTTCCCTGCTTAAATGACGTCGCCGCTCCATAATAACGTTGGTTTTAATCAGTAGTAGGGAAACAGTAGCACTAATAATGTCTTCAATGCGTTGTATGTTTTTATAGGGAAAATATTGACAGCTTATTTTCATCTTTTACTCGAATTTGATTGAGAGTTCCTGATTCAAATTATGAAATGCACCAAAAAGGATCCATATAAATTTATAAAATCATAAATTTATTACAAAGCCACATCTCAATCTCAAGAAATCCGCATAAAAATGCTTGATCCCTAGACACTTTTGATGTGTGTAGTTGAACGCCGGAGAATCTTAACACCGAGATTCAGAAATCGGCGTTCAACTATCAACGCCATCTATTGGCAAAATTATTAACTAATATTTCCTTGAACAGTCCTACTTTTTAGGGTTCCGCACGTAAAATGAAAAATAACAGGACCCTTATAGGATCACTTTCTTGACCATCCTGTCTGTCTGTCAAGACCCATTATCTCTGGGACACGAGTTTGTATCGATTGAAATTAAAACCATGTAGTCTGTGGTCCCTTTGTGCTGTAAAAAAAAAACAACAAAGATATGACTGTTTATATCACAAGTTTGTTCAGAAGCCTCGGTGTGAGAGTGGAGTTTCATGCACAGGCGACTTGTTCGCATTTAGTACTCAATACTCAATTCTCAATATCTTTATTGCTTTACCATAATGTGTACTTAGGTGTTAGTTTATAATAATGAGATCATTATGGACCCTGTAGGGCACAGCAAAAGGGTAGAGGACTAGTACTTTGTACAACGCAATATCTCTCAGCTCTCAGGCGATTATAGCAATGCTAAATGGATGTAGGTATCTAGTTAATTCCAACTATTGATTAACAAGAAATACTTCCTTTTTTTGCTCACTTAAATGTCTCGCTGATGGTGGCGTGTGTCGGGTCATTTAGCTCCCTTCAAAATGGTCGAGCTGAATGGGGCTGATCCATACGTCATGTTCGTGAACGGGCGCTGTCAGTTGGGACTGGTAATTTTTTTAACTACCACGGTAATTTTTAATTTATTTAGATTTTAAATTGAATTTTGCTTTTTATTTACTCTGGACGCTCTTACTGTGCACGTCTTTCTACATCGTTCTCACATATTTGTATGATCTCAACATGAATGATGTAAATACGATTTTGTAAAAATATTATAATTTAAAAGAGTGTCCATGGAGTTTCTTGCCCATTCTTCTCCATAGAGATCAACGCTTTGGAATGGGCAACTACAGTACTTTCACAAGTCATTATGCCTTGTGACCGGGACTGTAGATTCATTTTATTTCTTGACATTCAAAAGTGCCTGTAATGGTTAATTGAAATAAATGATTTGATTTGATTGATTTCCGGCACCTATATTTATATTAAAAAACTAGCCAAGACCGAGTCAGATCCGCGCACCTAGGGTTCCGTACAAACTTGCTACATAAACAGCCATATCTTTGGACTGCGTAGACTTAGAAGGTTGATTTTTACACAGCACACAATAACTAAAGTGTTGAGTATGTGGTTTTAATTTCAACTTGATACCTTTACGCGTTCTTGAGATAAAGAGTCTTGACAGACAGACAGACGGATGGCAAAGTGATTCAATAAGGGTTCCATGTTATTCCTTTTAAGTTACGGAACCACGAAAATTCCCCACATCATTCCTCATATCATTTAACCGTAGTATTTAAAACCTAGTGCATACGTCAAAACGCCATAAGTTAAAGCTGTCATGATATTTTACAACCACTGGGAGCCATTACTCAACCCGTTATAAAACGGGACGGAACGGGCCGGAACAAAAGCGCCATACAACTGACAATGGTGCTTCTGTACACATAAATCATAGTGACGGGATTGTGGAAACTGGTATTTTTAACTGACTTACTATCGTTTAGATGGAAAAATCAGGGTTAAAGTTATAGGATAGTCCGGGGTTGTAGGTGGTTCCAAAGAGATACCGCGGCCCCGGAACATAAATGGCAATAGAAGGAACAAGGGTAGGCTTTAGTCAGTTCAAGTCTGACACTCCCTCCCGCTCCACCCTGGGCGGGGGTAGTTGTTTAATGATTTCCTATCCGCAAAAAAAAAGAGTTATGGATAGTTCACGTGAAACTGCAAAATAACCCTTTTTACCCCTAAAATAAAACAAGAGCGTGTCAGACTAGCGCAACGAAAGTTCCGTACAAACTTTTTTTAAAAAAAACGTCGCCCTACGCTGGCAATTTCTCCTGTATCGTGGGCGCGTTTATAAACATTTAAACTCACATACACAAACAGTCAGACCCGAAACAACTACCCATCATCAGCCAATGCAACAAAATTAGACCTATTTATGCAAACAGGAACCAATCCACATATGCCAGAGTTGAGACAGAACTACAGAAAGCTTCAAAAATGCTTTTTCTACCAACCCTGTAGAGGCATCTGACAATTTTTACAAACCCTGTGAGGCTTAAAGGCATCTGATATTCACAGACTAAAACATTAAATTGTCAGATCATTTTGATCTCCGAACTCTGGCACGTATGTGGATTGGTTCCTGTTTGCATAAATAGGTCCTCTGTTCAGTTGTTCTTGACAAAGAAATAACATCCATCCACGCATTCATCCTCACAAGACTTAGCATTTATATATTTGTAGGATGAAAAACTTCACCCTGTTCATAACAACCCTATATGTCTAAGAAAACCAAAACAAGTATAGCCTTAATTTTAAATTAATAACCACGAAACACTTCCTTCAGCTGTGGTAAACAAAACACTTATAACTTACGAAGTTATCAAGTAATCGATCAGTACTTTACTTGATTTTATAGCTTTCAAGTTACGCGGGTTTAAGGGGGGAAGAACGCTTCGGTTAATGTAAATAGAGAAGTTTAAGTCTCTGTTTGGAGGGTGTGGGGATGAATTTCAGAATAAGTCACCCTCTATACTTTCAAGACTCTGCGAGAGATTGTTATCCTTACTAATATCCTTACTAATCCTTACTAATATTATAAAAGCGAAAGTGAGTTTGTTTGTTTGTTACCTCTTCACGCTTTAATGGCTACACCGATTTTGATGAGGAACCAGGAGACGGACATAGGCTAATTTTTATTTGAAAAAAGTGGGATGTGAGGGAGAAAGAGGGAAGAAAAGGGAAAACTTAGCGTTGCTATTACAAATCAATAAGGCGCAAGGGGAACTGTGTTACCCCGAATTTAACGCGAGCGAAGCCGCGGGCAAAAGCTAGTATATTATAAAAGCGAAAGTTTGTTTGTTTGTTACGTCTTCACGCCTAAATGGCCGAACCGATTTTGATGAATTTTGGTACAAAGATAGTTCGGACCCTGGAGACGGATATAGGCTAAAACAAGTGAGAAATGAGAGAGAAAGAGGGAATTAAAGGGAAATCTTAGCTTTGCTATTACAATAAATAAGGCGCTCGGGCAAAAACCACAAGTAGCAGGTACCTGCAAATCAGGAAAGGGGAACTGTGTTACTCCAAAATAAACGCGAGCGAAGCCGCGTGCAAAGGCTAGTAACAAATAAAACGTCTATAAAACCTCTTACAGTACTCTCAGGTTTTTCGCACATATTATGGCATTTTCTGGAAATACGTATAATATTGGACCGGTTGAAATATGACAGATATAGGTTATAACCTGGATTAACACAAATAATAATTTTTACCCAGGTAGAATTATGCCGATTAAACAATAAGTAACCCAAAGATATTTATAGTGTTAAGTTATTTAAAAACAAACTTAGGACATAATTATTGAGGAAAGGCTATTTATTTATACTATTGATGAGTTCATAGATGGAAAATGACATTTTAACTTTGATAATGTAAGTTTGTGATTGTTTTTATTTTTTTATTTTTATTTGACATTTATAATTGGTTGTACCTTCTTTCACTCTCATTATTGTTATACCGAATGAATGTTAATTAATTGTTTTTAATTTTTATATTTTCTACACAATTTATATTGTTATTAAATAAATTATTAATGACTTATGCCGTGGAAAAATAATAAAAAATTGAAAAAAATACATTTGTTTCAGGTAATACACCCATAATAACAATTATTATTAATACTACATAATTACTAATTAAACTTCGCAGGGATGACCTAGTGACAAATAGGACCGAAAATCTGTTTGAAACTCGAAAACCATGGCTATCACAGTGACATTCAGAAGTGAACATTTAAATAAAATAAAACGGTAGATAACAACATTCTCCAATACAGTGCGACTCACAAACAAGTAGTCAGTAGAGTGTATGTCGCGCGCGCGACGTCGCGAACGTTTCGGTGACATGTTGCTGGCTGTTTATTGTGGATGGGACTTTATATTTAGGGCTGTCAGAAAGCAGTTGACACCTATTTTTAATAATTAATACAATGACTATTTACAATCTATTGACATCATATTTATAATGTTTTTAGTAACATTTTTATTGATTACTAGCTTTTGCCCGCGGCTTCGCTCACGTTAAATTCGGGGTAACACAGTTCCCCTTTTCTGATTTGCAGGTACCTGCTACCTGCAGTTTTTGCTCTTGCGCCTTATTGATTTGTAATAGCAAAGCTAAGTTTTCCCTTGTCTTCCCACTTTCTCCCTCATTCATTCCATGAATTTTGGTAAAGAGATTTTGCCCTAGCGCCTTAGGGGCCGTTCAAGTATTACGTAAGCACTATGAGGGGGCGGGGGGGTCTTTGCTTTGCTTATTTTGGATGACATGGGGGTAGGGGAGTTTAGATGATGATTACGTCATCGGTAGTTATTTACTTTTTTACCGAATGGCAACACTCACATTGTCTTAGCTTGAAAACAAAACGCATTTTCGGGGATTCCCGCAAATAATGTTTGTAAGATTATAATATTTTTGTCCTCTACTCTATGTTGAATACCGTATCAATAAAATCTAATCTCCTACCCTAAATCTATTTTCTTATTTTTAAAATTATAATTATTATAATACACACATCAAAAGTATCTAAGGATCGTTTTTGCAATAACTTTTCTCCTGATTGATATTAATTAAAATTTTCTTTAAGGATTCATCAAATAAAGTGTTTTCGTTTGTCACAGTAACGATAAACCAAGTCACCTTTGCATTAATAAAGAAATTTGCCATTTTCCTAATAAAGGGATTTTTGACATTTGAACCACTAACATTAAAGTTCGAAAAAAAGACTGAAATAACAGTTTTCTTTAAAATTTTATTGGGTAACTTAAACAATTAATAATCCGTGTTTCTACCGCGAACACTAACAACACAAGAACATCGGTTTGGCATACTCAAAATGAGTTCATCCAAATCACGCTGTGGAATGGCCGCCCATGTTCGTTGCAACAACAAAAAAAGGTCTTCTTGCGACTGGATACCCTCCATATTCGGCAGAGCTCTTCTCTGTAGCATATCCCATGCATGCTCAATCGGGTTCAAGTCTGGCGACTGAGCAGGCCAGGGCAGGACATTGATGTTAGCTGCGGCGAGAGTCTGTCTTACAACTTTTGCGGTGTGCGGTCGTGCATTATCATGCATTAACTGAAATAAGGGACCGATTTGCACTTGTAGAGGAACGATGACGTCTGATACAATCGTCTCAGCATAAATTTGAGCGTTGAGGTTGCCTCTGATCCAAATCAACTCAGTTCTTCCGCCGATCCAAATACCCGCCCATACCATGATGGTTCCACCACTATAAGGATGGACTTCCTGGCAGGATTTTAATCGCTGTTGGCGTCCAGGGGTTCTCCAGTGTCGTATACGTCTTGTATCCGGTCTCATACCAAAACGAGACTCATCAGAAAAGCACACGAAACGCCATTGTTCTTCTGCCCAATTTCTGTGTTCAAGAGCCCATTGATATCGAATCCTACGATTGTGCATTGCTATAGGTGGTACCCGTAGCGGTCTTCGGGAATGAAGGTTCACTTCATGCAAGCGGTTTCTGACTGTTTGGTCGCTAATTAAGTTCCCTGAAGAGTGATGAAGCCTCACGGCTAACATCATGGCGGTTATTGTTGGAGCTCTTCGAGTTAAGATTTGAATGTATCGGTCTTGTCTCCGTGTGGTGCAGCGATACCGTCCTCCATGGCGCTCAGCCACGGTACCAGTGCTTCGGTAACGTGTCCAAAGTCGACTGATAACACTCTGACTTGTATTCAGAGCTAAAGCTACAGTACGTTGCCGGGAACCAGCTTCTATCATTCCCACGGCTCTGAGCATTTCTTCCCTGTTTAAATGACGTCGCCGCTCCATAATAACGTTGGTTTTAATCAGTAGTAGGGAAACAGTAGCACTAATAATGTCTTCAATGCGTTGTATGTTTTTATAGGGAAAATATTGACAGCTTATTTTCATCTTTTACTCGAATTTGATTAAGAGTTCCTGATTCAAATTATGAAATGCACCAAAAAGGATCCATATAAATTTATAAAATCATAAATTTATTACAAAGCCACATCTCAATCTCAAGAAATCCGCATAAAAATGCTTGATCCCTAGACACTTTTGATGTGTGTATTTAAAAAAAACAATACAGTAATTGAAAATGTTTACGTAGGCATGGGGGGAGGGGGTAAGAGCTTTGCTTACTTTTGCTGACAAGGGGGATGGGGGGGGTAAATAATTGTAATAAATCTGCTTACGTAATACTTGAACGGCCCCTTATTGATTTGTAACAGCAACGCTAAGTTTTCCCTTTTCTTCCCTCTTTCTCCCTCATATCTCACTTTAAAAAAATAAATAGCCGATGTCCGTCTCCTGGTTCCCAACTATCTCTGTACTAAAATTGATCCAAATCGGTTTAACCATTAAAGCGTGAAGAGGTAACAAACAAACAAACTCACTTTCGCTTTTATAATATTAGTAAGGATAGTAAGGATAAGGATTTTATGGTCTTAAAAAAAAACATTAAAAAAATTGCTAGCGAAACACACAGTTAATTGGTAAAAAATATTACTAAGTTCCCAAAAAACATACCAGACGAACCAGTAATTAAGAGAGAGAGTTTGCTTCTCGACAAGGTTACTTGGTAAACTTGCACTAACTAAAAAGTTAAAAAATAAACTTGGATGGGTCCAAGTTTTTTTTATTAAAGTGCTCTACACTAGGTATTTCTCCTGTATCATGGGTGCGTTTACAAACATTTAAACTCACTTACACAAACAGCCAGACCCGAAACAACTATCTGCAGGTCATACAAAATATTTGTTCCGTGCGGGAATCGAACTCGCGACACGCAGCGTAGCAGTCGATCGCTCAGCCACTGCGCCAACCGTGTCGTCAATCCTCAGTTCCTCCTCTTGCCAACCAACAAACCAACCAACCTCCTCGGTGCCAACCCTGGTATAGTTAGTTTAAAGTTAGTCAAAAATACCCACGACTCATGGTCGTCTGAATATCGAGAATTATTTGTATTTACTTCAGTTTCGCCAGTGTTTTGTTTTGAACTGTCGACTCGCAGACAGTTTGTGTTCGGAAATATTGTTTTGTTTTATAAAAGTTTGTTTAGAATGCGGCGGACCGAATACATTTGTTAATTTTTTTTGGTGATTTTTAAACTGAGGTGAAAGATTATTAAACTAAATATAATTATTTCAATAAAAATCTGATGATAACTTATTTGATTTTCTTCCTCTTATATTAACTTCAGTTATGCTTGACCCGAATTTTATATTTAATTGGAACATAACGAAATAATAAAGTCAGAAGTTTTCAGCTGTTACAAATCACTGATAAAAAAGCATGTTAATATTGAAATTGGTTTGACGACACGTTTGTCGCAGTGGCCGACCTCGACTGCTGCGCTGCGTATCACGGGTTCGATCCTCACACCAAGCCATTATTTGTATGTCCTACAAATAATTATGTCGGGTCTGGCTTAGGGCATGCAATTACCGTAAAAATAAATTACCGGTAAAAAAACGGTAATAGAAATACTTGAATGTGATATAATAACAATATGATTGGGTAGTCTTAAAGCAAAAAATAAAAATATATACAAGGTATACGATGGTAAATTATTGCTTAAAATGAGCATAGGAACACAAATTCTAAAAACATGACATTTCTTTTGGCGCAGTCTAGGGTAAATGTAGCACATTTATAATTTAATCAATTTTCATTATCACATGTTAACAAACAATTAAATTATAAAGGTTTTTCAAAAAAAAACTTTTTTGCAAAAAATAAAACCGACTTCCAAAAAAAAACTAAAAAGTGGAAAATAACTTTATTTCCGGAAGTCGGTGGCAAAAAAGTCAACGAAACCAACAAAAGCCACCGACTTCCGGAAATAAAGTTATTTTCCACTTTTTAGTTTTTTTTTTGGAAGTCGGTTTTATTTTTTGCAAAAAAGTTTTTTATTTCAGCATTTTTAGTTATAGTATTTTGATATAATTCGCAAACATGGTTATTTTTAGCTTTTTAGTGCGTAGGTCCCGTCTCCTTCTCCTTTTTTTTAGAAGTCGGTTAAAAAAACTTCCCTCGATTTCGCCAAGATTCCATCATCAGATCCCGACTTGGTGACTATGGGAGCAATTTGGAAAGCATAGGCTTTAATTTTTTTTTTTGTTGATTTTTCAATAACCGCTTGTCCGATTTCGATAAAATTTTCATGGGACCATTTGGGAAGTATAACCTTTCCAACAAAAAAAGAATTTTTGAAATCGGTTGGCAAGCGACGGAGTTAAGCGCGAACAAACCTTTTTTAAAAAAAAAAAAAAAAAAAACATACAAACATCCGAATTGAGAACCTCCTCCTTTTTTAGAAGTCGCTTAATAAAAACAATCAGTATGTAAGCTACCAATTTTAGTAGTCTTAATTATCAACTTAATATTTTCCGCAGTATTTGTACTGAACAATTTAGTATATAAACTCAAATTAACTTCTATCAGCTACAGCGTTTCCTTTTTATTAAAAACGACAATGACAATGTAATTGATCACATAAACTCAAGTTAACTTTCAACTTACATTCTCGATAATATTTTAAACAAATCGTATAAAATCAAAATGAACTTCAAATTCAACTTATTAAAAACCGGTAAATTACCGGTTACATATTTTTTTACCGGCAATTTAATAATCGCGAAAATGGGCGGTTTACCGGTAAAAATGAAAACCGGGAAACCGGTATTGCATGCCCTAGCTGGCTGTTTGTGTATGTGAGTCTAAATGTTTGTAAACGCTACAGGAGATATTCCTAGTGTAGGGCAACGTTTAAAAAATAATAATGTGTGATTACACAAAGCGTTTAACACACCTACCCTTAACAATCATAAGACATAGCAACACTCACTTAATTACCATTCCTTGTGTGTCTATGACAATATGTGAAGCTACAATACCGGAGCCAATCCAGTCAGTATATTGGCGAGGTAGATAATCTCCGGTATAACATTGTAGTGTAATCGTGTTGGCATAAGGACTTGTGGTGTTTATGTCTAATGGTAGATTATTTATCGTTACAGTTGTTGTCTCAAGTTCTATGCTGGATTTGATTGTAAATCGGGGTTTTCTAGTAAAAAAAAAAATTAACTTAAAGTATTTATTTCAATTAGACCATAACAAGCACTCTTGAATGTCAAGAAACAAAACGATAAAGCTACAGTCCCGGTCACAAGGCATAATAATTTGTGCAAGTACTGTAGTTGCCCATTCCAAAGCATTGATCTCTATGGAGAAAAATGGCTTTATGGACACTCTTTTAAATTATAATATTACTGGCTTCCGCTCGCGACTTCGTCCGCGTAGAATATTTACTTTGGGCTAACGCTAACTTTAACCCGCGACTCTGTTTATATAGGTGAGAAAATACTGGGTCTTATAAGCAAAACAGAATTCGATAAGTTGTGCTGATGATTGATTATTTAAAAGAGTGTCCATGGAGTTTCTTGCCCATTCTTTTCCATAGAGATTTACGCTTTGAAATGGGCAACTACAGTACTTTCGCAAGTTACTATGTCTTCTGACTGGGACTGTAGTAGCATCTTTTTGTTTTTATGACATTCAAAAGTGCCTGTAATGGTCTAATTGAAATAAATGCTTTGAGTTTGAGTTTAAACTACCGCGACATTTGGTCCATCAAAACCACGCCTAAAAACACAAGTTAGATTAAAAAGCCATAAACGGATATTTAAATGAAGCAATAACCACACGTTCCAATCTATTGTCGGACACGGCCGGACGGTGTCAGCGCAATAATTGTCGATACGCTTCGTATAGAGTCATTTGTAAACGATATTGTATTAGTTCATTAGGGCTTTGCTGGGGAGTAAGCGAGGCGTAACGTCCAAACTGAACGTTTTACCTGACTTACATATCGCCAAGCTATGTACCCTTTGAAGGGTTCCAGAGTTCTTCCTAATAGTACACTTACATCTCGCTAGTATTGTTTTTAATTTAAAAAAAAACCTTGCCCGTCATTAGTAATTTCTCCTGTATCGTAGGTGCGTTTACAAACATATAAACTCATATACACAAACAGCCAGACCCGGAACAATTAGGTACCTGTAGGTCATACAAATATTTGTTCCATGCGGGGATACGCGACACGCAGCGCAGCAGTCGATCGCTCAAACACTGTGCCAACCGTGCAGTCAAAAGTTATGTCTGTCTTTTGCCCAGACTCCGTGGCGACCACAGAAAAAATCCTAATGAGATAACGCTCTGCCCAAGCTGGGTACCGAACCCAGGACGTCATGCTCAGCTTGCGACCACTGAACCAGGTAGTCTTATTGAATGTATCCATAATAATGTTTACGCCCATATTGTCCAGATTCAACACTAAAACATGGTCACAACAAATGGTCGTCTATCTCGTTTTAAACTAGGACCAGCCCTTGTATGGGCCTGTGCCTCAATAGATCATCAAACCAACCCAGTCGCCGCGAAAGACGCTCAGGGATTCAGGTGACACGAGACGACTCCCGGCCACCGTAGACGCGAGTCTGTGGACGGTGAGCAATGGGTAGGTCACCGTCTGACTACAGGCCCTGTTGGCGGCCCGTTGGTGTTCCACGCGCGCCTCAAAGACATGTCAGCAAAGCAGATGGGCCTGCCAGAGCTACTGCTTGCTGGTATTGCTGGTTGTTCTAAAGAGATACCGTGGCCCCAGAACATAAAGGGCAAACAGAAGGAACATGGGTAAGTTTTACTCCATAAAAGTCTGACACTGCCTCCCGCTCCGCAAAAGTATCGTCTAAGCTTTCCCACAACGCTCACATCCCCGCTCCACTTCCAACATAGCCTAACCTTTACTATTTGCTTTGCCTGTGTTAATGATGTGGTCGGCGAGGGAATTATGTGCAATGACCATTTGTGCAGCGGTGATTAGACGTGGCAATTACATTGTGATGAACTAAATGTAGGGTGATCAAAGGGTGTACTGATCAGGAAGGTTACCTACCCGAGGGCTTAGATAAAAAGATATAATATGTTGCGGAAACTCATGACATTAAATGTTTTGTTTTTTATTCCGGGAATGAGATCCAAACGTAGATATGAAAAAAAACGTTGCCCTGTAGGGTTACCATGACATCTTATAGCAGTTCTTATTCCTGTGTGAGAAAGAGATGGTGCTAGACATCCTGTATACCTCTGTCTCTTTCCCGCAGCGGAATAAGTTCTGTTTTAAGACGTCATGGTAGGCTAGCTGTACTAGGAATTTCTCCTATATCGTGGGTGCATTTACAAACATTTAAACTCTTTTACACTAACAGTCATACCTGGAACAACTATCTGTAGGCCATACAAATATTTGTTCTATGAGGGGATCGAACTCGCGATATGCATCGTAGCAATCGAACGCTCAGCTACTACGCCAACCATGTCGTCGTTTTGTTAAACAGCCACTGGTATTTTTTTTTTAACTATCAAACTTACATTCCAAAACAAATATGAACCCAAAACTGATTAAAATAAACTCCTACTTGTATATTCTTACTTCTAATACTATCACAAATCCCTTTCACTCCCACTCGGCGCCATCTTGGTCCTTTTCATCGAGTACCAATTAGCTGCAAGCTGCTACTCTGCTTACCCTTTCAAAGCATCCTTACTATCCTTACTAATATTATAAAAGCGAAAGTGAGTTTGTTTGTTTGTTTATTTGTTTGTTTGTTACCTCTTCACGCTTTAATGGCTAAACCGATTTTGATGAATTTTGGTACAGAGATAGTTGGGAACCAGGAGACGGACATAGGCTAATTTTTATTTAAAAAAAGTGGGATATGAGGGAGAACGAGGGTAGAAAAGGGAAAACTTAGCGTTGCTATTACAAATCAATCAGGCGCAAGAGCAAAAACTGCAGGTCTGCTTGGTGTGTTATACCGAATTTAACGCGAGCGAAGCCGCGGGCGAAAGCTAGTCGTCAATAATATTACGGACTGAATGTGTCTGCGTTACACATTGACAATGCGTGTACGTTGAAACTACAGTATTACTTGTGCAATGTAAAGTTGCGCAACTGTGGCGGGACTTTAAATATGCTTTTATGAAGGCAACACCACTTAACCGCAACGCTTATACAAAGCGCAAGTGATTCCAAAAAAACCAGCCAAGTGCTTCTGCGAAGCAGTAATGCTAGCAAAGGAGGTGGCCGGGCGTTTGAGGGAGAGAACATCGAACCAAACCAGCCGCCGCGGGAGACACCCCGGGCGCCGGGCGCCGCAAGAGCAGTCCCGGCCACCGTAGATAAGAGCCTGTGGACGGTGAGCAATGGGTAGCTCACCGTCCGTCCGTCGATTGACGACAGGCCGTGTCGACGGCGCGTTCGTGTTTTACGCGCGCCTCAAAGAGATGTCAGCAAAGCAGAGGGGCTTGCCAGAGCCTCCACCTGCCGGGGTTGCGGGTTGTTCGAAAGAGATACCGCGGCTCCGGAACGTAAAGGGCAATAGAAGGAACATGGGGAGTTTTAGTCAGTACAAGTCTGACATGCCCCCCCGCTCCGCCCAGAGCGGGGGAAGTCATTTGGTGATTTCCCATCAAAAAAAAAAAACAAAGGGTTCCATGCAAACTTGCGATATAAACATGAAATGGATTTTCCTACTCCCGACCTTCTGATGTACCTTAAATAGATCGCATCTTAGAAACTCCCTCCCCTCTCTACCGACTTCTACTCCTACTCCTTTACTGTTTATGCTGTGCGGTTGTGTGGCGCTTCCGCCTGACATTAGGGACTGCCAAACTGTTTCAGTTTTCAAGAAAAGAGTGAAAGAACATTATCTTTCCATTTCACCATAGCTGCATAGGTTTTTATTTTTCTATTTGATATTGTATTTATGTTACATATTTGTCTTTGTACTTGTATGTATATTGTTATCGCAGGTATACTGCTGGAAGAGATTTCTTTAGAAATAAGCAATTTCTTTGTACCTATTTACTGTTCCTGTCTTTCATCCTCACAAATATTCGCATTTACAATATTAGTAGGATGCAAATGTCTGTGAGGATGTATGGATGTATGGATGTTTGTTACTCTTTCACGTCAAAACAGCTGAACGGATGTTGATGAAATTTGGCATAAGGTAGATTATAGTCTGGAATAACACAGGATATTTTTTTTGATCATCACGCGGGCGAAGTCGCGGGTGCCAGCTAGTTGTTAAATAAATGAACGGCCGGTGCTATTGACTGCTTTAACTTACAGAGTTGTTTTTTCACAGCATCAACGGATCACAGATTTGACTATTTGGTTTTAATTTCAACAGATAGACAAACATAGTTATCCTGCTGTTAGACTGCTACGCTGCGTGTTGCGGGTTTGATTCCCACACGGAACAAATATTTGTATGTTCTGCAGATAGTTGTTTCGGGTCTGGCTGTTTGTTTTGTTGTGTAGTTTAAATATTTGTAAACGCACCCACGACACAGGAGAAATTTCTAGTGTTGGGCAACTTTCTTTTTTAAATACAAAATAAAATACCAGCAACCCTCAGCAACTCATCAGCAACTATTCTCTTAACACGTAATTTCACGTAATATACCCTCCGTTGGTGTAGACTGTGTAGCTCCCACCATATCGCGATAACGAGGTGTCACGCTGTCGAGAGTCACACGATCAATGTCCTACTATTTGACGTGACGCATTGACTTTTAATTGACTGCATTGAAACCACGTTCCAATATCAGAATCACGTTATGAGATGTCGTTGGTAATTATTTATTTGTGATAATCTTTAAATAGTTTTAAATAAAATTGCTTCCGCTGTTGTTACTCAACGGATTTTTATGCAGTTTTTTAGCAACAGATAGAGTGATTCAAGGGGAAGGTTTCTTCTCTACTAACCTTTTTTATTTAGTATCTACATTGCACATTGGTCGCTAGTCTATACTTAATCCTTACTTCCTTACTAATATTATAAAAGCGAAAGTGAGTTTGTTTGTTTGTTACCTCTTCACGCCTAAATGGCTAAACCGATTTTGATGAATTTTGGTACAGAGATAGTTGGGACCCTGGAGACGGACATAGGCTATTTTTTATAAAAAGAGTAAAATTTAGGGAGAAAAAGGGAAAACTTAGCATTGCTATTACAATAAATAAAGCGCTAGGGCAAAAACTACAGGTAGCAGGTACCTGCAAATCAAGAAAGGGGAACTGTCTTATCCCGAATTCAACATGGGCGAAGCCGCGGGCCAAAGCTAGTAATATTATAAAAAAGAAAGATTTGTTTGTTTGTTTCGAATAGACTCGAAAACTATTGGACCGATTTTAACCATTTTTTCGTTAATAGGAAGCTACATTTACAGAAAGTAACATAGGCTATACAACATCACGCTACTACCCACGGGAGCGAGGCAGCGACTAAAGACGCGGGTGAAAAAGCGCAAACACTGCTAGCCTACTAATCCTACTCTACTAATATTATAAATGCGAATGTTTGTGAGGATGGATGGATGGATGTATGGATGTCTGTTACTCTTTCACGTCAAAACGGCTGAACGGATCTTGATGAAATTTGGAACAATGGCATAATCTACCACTGTTCTGGCTGGAAAAACACATAAGATACTTATACGTCTTGTCTCTTTCCTACATTGTAAAATGAAATGATTTTAAAAGAGTATAATGTAGTTTCCTGCCCGTTTTTCTCCATAGGAAACGACCAACCCGAACCGTGCACCTTTTCTAGACGTTTCACAAGTGCCCATGTAAGCCTATGTAAAATAAAAATATTTTGATTTTGTCCCAAAAAATGGAACAGTTCAAACCAAAAAAAAAAACAGAAGTTTAATGAAAAAACTACACATGCGGTCCAGTAGTCCCGCTACACGTCATACGAAAGTTTCTCTGTAAACCGTGACGCGCTATCACGACATGTCACGCTGTCCTGTTCAACACTACACCGTAGTGTTTGATTGATTTTTAGTTTCGAATGCAGCGTGAGTTATGGAGTGACATTTTGTTATCTTTGGTGTCAGCTGAAGGGAGTATGGCGAGTTGTTCAGTATAGGTGGAAGGTGGGAGGGTTAAATCCAATTTGGATTTTAAATGACTTTCAAAAATAGAAAGTGATACTCAGTTTGCGCCCGCGGCTTTGCCCGCGTGATATCGAAAAAAAAGTATCCTATGTGTTATTCCAGACTAAAATCTACCTCTGTGCCAAATTTCATCAAGATCCGTTTAGCCGTTTTGACGTGAATGTGTAACAAACATCCATATATCCATACATCCATCCTCACAAACAGTCGCATATATAATATTATATATATATGTTCCGTGTTTATCGAACCCACGTTAGTCAATCGCTCAGCCACTGCGCCAACCGTGCTGTCAAATTGACGGTCTCCCATCCACAGACCGACCTTGACAACCGCTGCTTAATTTGTGTGACTGTTATTATTTATCCACCAAACTCTTACTGTAAACATCTACATAAAAAGTACCAAAAATAACTCAACAGTTTTTCCTACTAAACATAAATAAATACTTAAATAATAAATAAATATCTTGGGACAACTCACACACGGCTATCTGATCCCAAGCTAAGCAGAGCTTGTGTTATGGTAACCAGACAACTGATATACATACTTATATAATTTATAAATACATACATATTATAGATAAATCACACCCAGACACAGAACAAACAATCATGCTCATCACACAAAGTTTGTCCTGGGTGGGAATCGAACCCACGACCTCCGGCTCAGCAGTCAGGGCCACTAACCACTAGACCAACAGGCCCGTCAAACACAAACACATCCATCAGGTTAAACAAATATCTATCTCCGTTCACCTTCCAAAACTTCAATCCTTAACCTTTCGCCTTCCAATGAGCAACATGAATAGGCACTACCTATAAGTAGCTAAGCATCCGAGTAAAAGTTAGGGACTGCCTAGAATCTGCAACTAATTACTGCTAACTGAACTAAAGTACTTATGTGTACGTCAAACGCAAAGAGGACGCTACAAGCGAGAAGCTCTGAAGTTAGTGTTACTTTGATAATCGGTCGTAAACATAATATAACATGATGCGTGTAATTCTTAAAGGGTAGGGAGAGACATCCTTTTTTTTAAAAAAAAACGTTGCCCCACACTAGGTATTTTTCCTGTATCGTGGGTGCGTTTACAAACATTTAAACTCACATACACAAACAGCCAGACCCGAAACAACTATCTGCAGGTATCTGCAGGACAAGCAGCGCAGCAGTCGATCCCTCAGCCACTGCGCCAACCGTGCCGTCAAATATTATAAAAGCGAAAGTGAGTTTGTTTGTTTGTTACATCTTCACGCTTAAATGGCTCAACCGATTTTGATGAATTTTGTTACAGAGATAGTTGGGACCCTGGAGACGGACATAGGTTATTTTTTTTAAATGAGATATGAGGGAGAAAGAGGGAAGAACAGGGAAAACTTAGCTTTGCTATTACAATACAATCAATAAGGCGCAAGGGCAAAAACTACAGGTAGCAGGTACCTGCAAATCAGAAAAGGGGAACTGTGTTACCCCTAAATTAACACTAGCGAAGTCGCGAGCAAAAGCTAGTTTCCAATTTACCTACACTTTTTCTTAATGCGGTGACCATGTTTTCTGTGTTTTCTTTTTAGTACAAAAAAAGTTTCAACATAGCATAATTAGCATATAAAGTTTACTGGGAAACACTTATGTAAGACCGTGTATGCCGCAGGCTCTATGTATGTTAGTGGATGTTACATGTACGCCTTGGAATGTTAATAGAAAAGAAAGAAGACAAAAATATCAACAAATGAGACATGCCACAAAAGGCCATGTATCTCATCATGGCGCTGTAACTTGTAATAAAAAAAAACAGTCAAGTGCTGATGGTTCCGTACAAACTTGCAGCATAAACGGCCATATCTTTTGACTTCGTAGAATTAGAAGAATGATTTTTCTACAAACATAAGGTCCTGTCACTAGCGGGATTCAGCAGAATACCAGCGTCAGGTAATCTACCTGGCATTATGCTGAGCTGGACTCCATTTTGGTGCAATTTTGAGACACACCGCCCATTAGTGGGCGACCTTAATAAATATATGTGATGTGTCTAAATGCTTATGGGTCGATTTAACTTAGTCTACCTTACTTTTTTTTTATGTGTTCCATTTTTTTTCTGTGTGATGTTTTTTTTTGTTTTAATTCTTGTATTGTGTCTTTTGTTGCATCAAATAAATGATTTATCTATCTATCTAAGGGACTACATACTTGAGTATATTACTTTAATAATAATAAATATTGTCTATCGTATTATAATACAATAAAAAATATTTAAAAGTAAACACCTATATACAAATCAGCAAAATTGTAATAAAAACAAAGATTTAAATAAAAATATAACACATATTTATAAATAATTGTTTAGTACCACCTGAATTGTTTAATGACAAATCTTCTACACAAAAATATCAACTATCTTCTAAAACCAAGCTTCCTCCCCTCTACCCTTTTGCTGTGCCCTATGGGGTCCATAATGATCACAATATTATAAAAACTACCACCTAAGTACACGTTATGGTAAAGGAAATAAAGATTGAGATTGAGAAATAATGACCCAAGTAGTAATGTAATGTTTCATAAAACAGGAGCTATTGAAAATCGTACACTCGGTATATTTACTTAAGATTGCACTGTCTTGAAATGGTCCGCAAAAGAAGACATCATATTTTTGGTTCGATAGCAAGTTGATATCGTCGCGATATTTTTGTTTGTTCTTTTGAAAGCAACGGTAGTTAAAGAAATAAAACATGTTTGTTTGGCTCAGGCCTTTTTTTTTTTTTTTTTTTTTTCGGGTGGGAAATCATCCAATGACTTCCCCCGCTCTGGGCGGAGCGGGGGGGCATGTCAGACTTGTACTGACTAAAACCCACCCATGTTCCTTCTATTGCCCTTTACGTTCCGGGGCCGCGGTATCTCTTTCGAACAACCCGCAACCCCGGCAGGCGGAGGCTCTGGCAAGCCCCTCTGCTTTGCTGACTCTCTTTGAGGCGCGCGTGAAACACGAACGCGCCGTCGACACGGCCTGTCGTAAATCGACGGACGGACGGTGAACTACCCATTGCTCACCGCCCACAGGCCCGCATCTACGGTGGCCGGAAGTCGTCTCGCGGCGCCCGGCGCCCTGGGCGTCTCCCGCGGCGGCTGGGTTGGGCAGATGTTCTCTCCCTCAAACGCCCGGCCACCTCCTTTGCTACCATTACTGCTTCGCAGAAGGTGGTGACCGCTTCCCATTCCCTCTCGCTCCGGACCATGGCCTGAACCAGGGCCGGACGCGAGAGATCGCCGCCGCCGATCGCCTCTACGAGGGCACGGCGGTGCTCCGCCCAAGCTGGGCAGACCGCCACTGTGTGCTCCACCGTGTCCTCCGGGCGATCGTCACAATGGTGACACCCGGGCGCTTCCTCCCGCCCGATGATGTGCAGGAACCTCCCGAAACTTCCGTGTCCGGTGAGGACCTGCGTCAGGCGGTAGGTGAAGACGCCATGATGCCTCTCCAGCCACTCCTCAAAGAGGGGACTTACCGCCACTATTGTGGCGTGCCCTGCACAGGGTTACGACAGTCGCTCTCTCCATGCCACCATGAGATCGCACCGGAGGTCTGCCCGCCGAGCGGCAACTTGCCGCGGCAGCGGGTTTTCCCCCCGGTGTAGTGCCTCCGCGCGCCACTCAAACAGGTGCGCGAGGACTATCGCCTCCAGATCCCATGGTGGCAGTCCGGCAAGGAGGCTTGCTGCCTCGCCGGAGATCGTGCGGTAGCCCCGGATCAGCCTTATGGCTACCACCTTTTGGGGCGCGTTCAGGTAGTGGGCGGCGCGCCGCCCTAAAGAACGCGCCCATACCGGGGCCCCGTAAAGGGCCATGGACCGCACGACTCCGGCATAGAGCCTACGGCAGGAGGCGTTTGGCCCCCTCAGATTGGGCACGAGCCGCTTGAAAGCAGCCCCCGTCCACTCGAGTTTGGGAGCCAAACGTCGGAAGTGTTCGACGAAGTTCCACCGGCTGTCGAGGACGATTCCCAGGTACTTCATCGTCGACCCGACGCCGAGGCGAACCCCTCCTACCGTCAACTGGGATCCCGACGGTGGCGTGTTTCCGCGGCCATGAAAAACCATGGCCTCGGATTTGTGCACGGCCACCTCGAGACCCAGTAGCCGGATCCTCTCCGCGACTATCGCAACCCCGCGTGTCATATTGTCGGCCGCCGCCTGGTGCGACCCCCCCTGAGCCAGGACGAGCGTGTCGTCAGCGTAGCAAACTACACTGACGCCGCTGGGGAGGTCGGCGCGCAGCACCCAGTCGTAACCGATGTCCCACAGGAGCGGCCCCAAGACCGATCCCTGTGGGACACCGCACGACATCTCTCGCCGGTTCCACTCTCCAGAGCGACCGGGGTATATGACGGCCCTGTCCGTCAGATATGCCCCGACCACACGACGGCTCAGGCCTTAAGTGCAAACAAAAATAAACCAAAAGTGTAAATATAAATAAACTAGCTTTTGCCCGTGGCTTCGCTTGCGTTAAATTCGAGGTAACACAGTTCCCCTTTCCTGATTTGCAGGTAGTACCTTTGCACCTGTAGTTTTCGCCCTTGCGCCTTATTTTTTTGTAATAGCAATGCCAAGTTTTCCCTTTTCTTCCCACTTTCTCCTATATTGCTCACTTGAAAAAAAAATAGTCTATGTCCTGTGTCTCCAGAGTCTCAACTATCTCTGTACCAAAATTCTTAAAAATCGGTTTAGCCATTTAGGCGTGAAGACGTAACAAACAAACTCATTTTTGCTTTTATAATATTAGTAAGGATTACACAACGCACTATAATGTCTGGGGTAGAACCCACGACCTGCTTGTCAATAGGGGTCACTGATCATACACCAACTACTTTATATTCCTTGGGGTAATTTAGACAGATCAATAATATCAAACCTTAACTAATAATGTTTGCAAGCCACAAATGATAAATGATGTTTATTTTGAAAGTAGGTTTTTACAAATTCTTTTAAACGTCGTTTTTTTTAAACTAGATGAGGCCGACTACTCTGAGAAGAAACGGCCGAAACAAATTCAGAGGTCATAGTCTCTTCTAAGGTCCAGACAAAAATCTTGGTCAACTTACATGATGAATGACAGAATGTGATGAGATCATTGTTTAAAATATAGACCATTATTTTACCTGATTCATCAGATGCAGTTTAAATTGTCTTAGAAATCCATTAATATTTTGGAATAAATTAAAATTTGAGTTATTAAATTGATAAAATTAGAGTTCAAGACGTAATTTTTTTTTAGAAACCGTCTAAGAAAGAATCAACTAGGTACATACAATCTGACAAGACTGGTTACTTCTTCTTTTGATGACTGTAACATATTCGGATCAATAAATGAGTTATTATTATTTGAGATATTACTACAAAAAAAATGAGATCAGCCTTAACCAACCTCTTCACTCTCTTCAAATCACTTCACCTGTTTTTCTTTAATTTTCCGATCACAAATCATGGCCGCTCCACATAACATTTCCTGTGGAAGCATCAATCAATTCTATAATGACGTCACCGCAGAAAAACATGGCTAGAGGGTAGGTTATACATTTTTATTACAACCTAACAAGTTTATGTTTGAGAATATTTTTTGTATTACAAACCAACTTCCAGAGTTTTCGAGAGGGTTTTCGATTTTAAAAATAATCATTTAAATCAGCCTAAAATAGCCGAATTGAGTATCATCTCTTTGAATTGAAATCGGTTAAAATACCTACTATCACATATAATATACCTATCTGCTCGTAGTTGAAGCCAAATTAAAATATTAGGAACTAGCTAGTGCCCGCGGCTTCGCCCGCGTGATATCGAAAATGAATTATCCTATGTGTTATTCACGACTTTAATCTATCTCTGTTCCAAATTTCATCAAGATCCGTTTTGACGTACAAGAGTATCATCCATACATCCTCACAAACATTCCCATTTGTAATATTATATACGTAGGATAGATAAAATATAGTCTTTAAAAACACAAATCTTTGAGACCTCTGTTATTACAATGTCATTCTCACTCCACATATAACCTTACAAAACTTTCCACTTTCCAATCTTACCTCGGGGGAGGACAAAAATTCCTGGCATTTTTGGGCAAAAACTTCGGCCATCACCGAATAAAGACACTGAGGCAACTTTTTTAATTTCACAAGTGGACATAATCTGTGGACACCATCAATCTACGCGTGACATGTAAGTGGCTTCGAGTTTTTTTTTTTAATTAAGTTTTTATAGAGTAACGGAGATCGTGTTCTGTTCTTAGTTAAGTTTAACTTGATTTGTTGTGTTTTTGTGCGCGGATGGTGGAAATATACATGAAAAATTAAAAGGGAGACGTTTGTCTTTGTATGGACATGTAATGAGGAGGGATGAAGCACATGTGACTAAAAGGGCAGATATTTATGGATGGAGAGAGAGGTGATAGAAAAGAGAAAGGAGTAGATGATGCCGTGACGTTTGACAGGGGAGAATGGGAGAAGAAAATGAGTTGCGTCGACTCCAAATAGAAGAGGACAAGGGTAGGAAAATGACGATGATGATGATATATGGAAATATACAGGGTGTAAACCAACCTTTGAATATCGAATTCGTCAACCATGTACTCCATAGATCAAACTAAGTACTGATCTCTACGCAAAAATTATAGCTGGGTGTACCTTTCTTTTTTAGCGTGAAAGATCTCGTTTTTCAGTACAACTCAATGTAAAGCACTCAAAACTTTCTGCTGATAGATGCATTGAATAGTACGGGGATCGGGGAGGTATTAAGAGTAGTAATTACATAAAAAATTTGGATTAAAAATAAATGAAACCTAGAAGGTTCCCAAGTATAGTGTTCAATCTGTGTGGTGCTTTCTTAAAAAGACCATTTCAGACACTATCTGCATAGTCCTCATGTGAGATGACCAAGATTTTTTTTGTCTGGACCTTAAAAGAGACTATGACCTCTGAGTTTCTTTCGGTTGTTTCTTCTCAGAGTAGTCGGGTACGAAACACCGGCCTCATCTAGTTTAAAAAAAAGACGTGTAAAAGTGTTTGTGAAAACCTACTTGCAAAATAAACATAATTTATGCTTTGTATGTTAATTTTTTTTGTGTGTTCTTATTTTATTTTTCTTTCTTTCTTTTCCTGCCCCAAAGAGCATTCGATAAGCAGAGGTATTTTCATCATTCCTTCGAGCAAGTTCCACAACAAGCAAACACTAAGGTATTCCTATTTCATTGGTGTGCGCAATAAAGCTAGGATTTCTATCCTCTTAGTGCTTTAGCTTAGATTACCAACTTTAAGTACACCTTTTGAAGTGCCTTGCTCTTGATATGACTTGCTCTTATGCTACGGGTTGTGGGTTCGATTCCTTTAAGAAAGAAAGACAAACTATTTATTAGACTCGCACAGGACAAGACACTAAAACAAAAATTAAGTATAAAAAAATTACTACAAAAAATAAATAAAAAAACAGACAATTTATTACATTAGTCTTGTACGAGAACAAAAGGCATTTTCAGCATGATATTCTAATTACTTGTATAATTACTCATTGATGGTTTTTTCAGATCATGGATAAACGTATCCAGTTGAAAATCAGTGTTGGACACTAGTTGCCTGGCAGTTTTCTGAAGTAGAGGTCGCAGTCATTAGACACACAATAATGATGTCCTTGTGTTTAGTTTTTTTTTTTTTCAAATTTTGTCTTATGTTTTTTTTTTCTTTTTTTAATGTTGTGTGCACTTGTGGCACTGGCAACTTATTTTTATAACGTATTCACGCCTAAATAGTTAAACCGATTTTAATGAATTTTGGTACAGAGATAGTTTAGACCCTGGAAACGGACATAAGTTAATAAATTAAAAAAAAAGTGAGAATTGAGGGAGAAAGAGGGAAGAAAAGGGTAAACTTAGCTTTGCTATTACAATAAATAAGGCGTAAGGGCAAACACTACAGGTAGCAGGTACCTGCCAATCAGGAAAGGGGAACTGTATTACCCCGAATTTAACGCGAGCGAAGCCGCGGGCAAAAGCTAGTAAGATCATATAGTTAGGAAGGATGGATTTATGTATGAATGTGTGGATGTATGAATGTTTGTTACTCTTTCACGTCAAAACGGCTGAACGGATCTTGATGAAATTTGGCACAGAGTTAGATTATAGTCTGGAATGTAATAGGATACTTTTTTTCGATAATCACGCGGGCGAAGCCGCGGGCGCCAGCTAGTTATCTATAAAACATGACATAATTTGATGTATATTGTAAGTATACACATTTTTTTTCTTTCTAGATCAAAACTCAAGATATTTCTTTCAGCACGTCTACAGGGTACAGTCACTAGTGAAGGTATAAAATTAAAAGCGTTCGTCGAGAGTGGCACGTCTCATTACCTTGTTCAGACGAGAATTAAACCATTCCCGAGTTAATGAATGGCGCGTGGTCGCATGCTGTACACGAATGGATGCGGTACTCTCAGCGAATTAGAAAATATTGTAACATATGTACATAACGTTACACCTGTAATGATGTGTACCCGTAATACGATTTTGTAATAATATTATCCATAATTTAAAAGAGTGTCCATAGAGTTTCTTGCCCATTCTTCTCCATAGAGATCAAGGCTTTGGAATGGGCAACAGTTGCCCATAACGTTAGTTACTAACTGTAGCTTCATTATTTTGTTTCTTGACATTCAAAAGTGCCTGTAATGGTCTAATTGAAATAAATGCTTTGAGTTTGAGTTTTTGTAATCCCTGAAATTGAGGCAGAGCTTTACATAATAGTACTACCCACATTTTGCCAGTTATTATTTGAAGTTTCATGTAAGAAGGGGTGAAGCTATTGTTATCAACCAGGCACAAACCCAGTCTGCTACTGAATAATTCCTGATAGGAAAACCCAACAACACTTTTTCTGATCCGGGAATTGTACCCAGGACTTCGTACTCAGAAGTCGCGCGATAATTTTCCATATAAAAAAAACTTGAGAGGTGTCAAGGGACACCCGGATGGAACGAAGTTATTATTTATTATGTACAAAAAACCTGTAAACACTCAACAAAAATAAATTCAATGCGAAATAGAAATGAAAATATCTGGCTTGCTTTCTATAAGAGAGAGAGAGAGAGACAGACAGAGAAACATGCGCATGCCGCACAGATTACAATAGCTTACTATAGCAAAAAGTGTCGTTACAACTTTTCGTGAGATTTTTTTTCGTCTAGCCCCCTTTCACAACGCGCGATAAGGAACTTCGTTCCATTAAAAAAAAAACAAAAAGAAAACTACTCTAGGCTGTATGTAACCTGTGACCGGACGTTTGAGGAAGAGGACCTCAAACCAACCCAGCCGTCGCGGAAAACGCCAGGCGTCGGGCCCCGTGAGTAGAAGGCCACCACGAGACGACTCCTGGCTTTCGAAGACGCAGGCCTGTGGACGGTGAGCAATGGGTAGCTCACCATTCGATCGTCTTGTGACGGCAAGCCATGTCGACGGTGCATTCGTGTTAACGAGCGCCTCAGAGACAGCAAAGCAGAGGAACCGCGGCCTCGGAACACAAAAGGCAAAAGAAGGTACATGGACGGGATTTAGTTAGGAAAAGTCTGACACTCCCTCCCGTTCCAACCAGAGCGGGTTAGTTTTTTGATGATTTCCCATCCACAAAAAGAAACTCCTACTGTCTATTATCACTTACATGTAGCAAAATACTTTTCTTTCTGCCTGTGTGCACATATTTTTCTTTTCTCTTCGAAATAACAAATTTCAGTGAAATACAGCAAAAGGGAAAGTCATCATTTGTTCGAGGATATACGTTTTTTTTCTAGCAATACATTTTGGTGAGAAAACTTCACCCGTGGAAAGCCAAATGTGATTCATGCGTTCTGAAATCTTTAAGTGGTCTATCCATCCATCATTTGCTACTTAGCTGAACTGTCTGACGAATTGACAAATGGCGATACTCGCTAAATTAAGGGTATTAGCGAGTTAGTAGCTCCGTATTTGGTTCAGCAAGCAAATATTAGGTGAGGCGTTGCCGATCCGGTGCAGGACGAAAAAGTGTGCTTAAATTTGATCTATATGGAATATAACTAGAGTTATCTATCTAGTCTATATCTAGTGCACGGCATACGTACAATGGTCCACTAAAAGGACTAAGTGCGGAAACCGGACCCCCCCAAGAAGCGGGGTCCGCATGAAGAAGAAGAAGAGTTATCTATTCACGAGACATCACCGTATCTCAAAGGAAAAAAACGAAACCCTTATTGTCGTCTCTCTGTCTGTCAAGACCCTTTATCTCGGGAACGAGTCGAGGTATCGACTTGAAATTAAAACTAATACTCAACTCTGTAGTTCTTTTGTGCTGTGAAAAAAAAAACAACTCTCTAAATTTACGCAGACAATAGATATGGACTTTTATGTCGCAAGTTTGTACGGACGTTACCTTATAATTTACATTTTTAAATATTTTTTAAATAAATAGTAGTAAAATAATAAGCTACCGGTGCCGGTGGTTAGGGCTCCAGAGACAGGAACCTCCTCACAATGCGGGCCAGTATCGAGGAGTACTGCCTTCTGAATCAGGCCCTTGATCCAACTGACAAATGCTTGCACTGACTGGACAGGTCCACTCAATCTGTGTGGTGCTTTCTTAAAAAAGACTATTTCAGACGCTATCTGCATAGTGCTCATGTAAGTTGACCAAGATTTTTTTGTCTGGACCTTAAAAGAGACTATGACCTCTGAGTTTGTTTCGGCTGTTTCTTCTCAGAGTAGTCGGGTACGAAACACCAGCCTCATCTAGTTTAAAAAAAAACAAAGACGTGTAAAAGTGTTTGTCAAAACCTACTTGCAAAATAAACATAATTTATGCTTTGTATGTTAATTTTTTTTGTGTGTTCTTATTTTATTTTTCTTTCTTTCTTTTCCTGTCCCAAAGAGCATTCGATAAGCAGAGGTATTTTCATCATTCCTTCAAGCAAGTTCCACAACAAGCAAATACTAAGGTATTCCATTTATCATTTAACCGCTGTCTTATTATTCTTATTTATTACAGAATTGAGAATTTACAGCTTATAATAAAAAAAACGTGACAAAAAAGAAAACCATGGACAACAGCAAGCCAACTAGAAGTCCTCACGTATAGTATCAGACTGGAAATTGAAAATGAAATGTGAGCACTTAACACAATGAGTTAACTTATTTAAAGGCTACATAAAATAAAAATAAAAAAGCTTTTATTATTCCTTACAAAGAGGTATGAAAAAAAAACTTAATAAAACAGTAATGGGTAATATGTAAAATATAAAATTAAATTAAAAGACTTATCACTTTATTAGTTTGTTAGTGTTGTGTGTTGGTATCTTCTCTTGTGTTTCTCTCATGTTCAATGTAAGGACCGCCTGCGGTAAAAGCCTCCTCCAACTGCTTCCATCCATCACGTAGTCTAGCTGTTCTGGCCCAGAGTTTACCAGCTACCTTGACTATTTCGTCATTCCATCTTTTAAATGGTCTGCCTCTTTTCCTTTTTAAATTTCTAGGCATCCAGTTTGTTATAATATGGGCCCATCTTTCTGGTTCTAGCCTCTGAATGTGGCCCGCCCATCGACACTTGAGTCCGAGTATCTGTCTGATAAAGGCTACATAAACAATGTCAAATATAAAGATTTAACGAGTAATTGTCTGGAACTGTAAAAATGAATAATAATTCGTAGATATGTTCGGTTTACAATCAAACTCTTCGAAAATACCTTTAAAAGACCATATATTCTACACATCTACAAGCCTTAAGGATAAAAACATAACTGGTAGGACTCTAAAAACTTTGTCAACCATCTGCTGATCCCGTAAGTGATAAAAAGTATCGTTTTATGTGGTCATAGAACAAACCGTGCGCCTGATTATAAACCATATCGATTTCATGATCGTGGGACGTATAACATAGCATAGAGCAGAGTATGAATGAGACAAGTTTACCATAGAGAAC
This sequence comes from Ochropleura plecta, assembly GCA_905475445.1. NCBI lineage: Eukaryota > Metazoa > Arthropoda > Insecta > Lepidoptera > Noctuidae > Ochropleura > Ochropleura plecta. The sequence goes on from FR997748.1 coordinate 13,132,086, forward strand.
CTATACAAAGTTCTATCAAAGATAAAACTATATTAGGTAAGTGCCGACAGTGTAACTCAAATCTGTTGAACCTCCATCTACATACAAATATGAAAAGTTTCAAAAATGATTTCCACTTGTGAAGATCTTTAAAGCAAATAGAATTAATACTTCAAACCAAATTTACAAAAAACAAACTCATCTGTTTGACTGTTTTTGTGACAATATTTGGCCGCGGTATCTCTTTCGAACAACCCGCAACCCCGGCAGGTGGTGGCCCTGGCAGGCCCCTCTGCTTTGCTAACATAATATCTTTGAGACGCGCGTGGAACACTAACGCGCCGTCAACACGGCCTGTCGTCACCGGGCGGACGGACGGTGAGGTACCCATTGCCTACAGGCCCGCATCTACGGTGGCCGGGAGTCGTCTCGCGGCGCCCGACGCCCAGAGCATCTCCCGTGTATTGACAGTTACACTAAGACGTTGTCTTATTCATACTCTTTGCTATAAAATAAAGGTCGTAGAGTTTTTATGAAGAGTTCCTCTATAAACGTGGATTGAGTTCAGTGTTTCGATTGTAAAACATAAAATTGGAATGATGAAGGGTCTCGTGTTATGTCGTATGTTTGCTATTGTTGGGGTGAGCAGAGAGGTTGAGCGGGATCGATATAAGATAAACTGTTTGAAAAAAACTTTTGCGAAGAACTTACCAGTATGTTTTTGCACCATGCAGCATTGCAAATAGCTTCTTTTTTATATATATCACTAGCTGGCACCCGCGGATCCAACCTCGTGATATCGAAAAAACTATCTATCGAAAAGACTATAATCCACCTCTGTGCCAAATTTCATCAAGATCCGTTTAGCCGTTTGGACGTGAAAGAGTAACTAACATCCATACAATCATACATCCATTAATCCTCACAAACATTCACATTTATAATATTAGTAGGATTCTGTTGTACGTGTGTATTTCACTGAACTCCTCCTAAACGGCTGGACCACCGGTTTAAATGATTTTTGTATGCGTTTCGGTGCGCCTTGGACGGTTTAGATTCACCCGGCAGATGGCGCTGCAGTCAGTAGGTAAGGTATTTTTTATCTATACTGCAACTAAAGGGCTGGATTGATTTGAATGAATTATGATTAAAGTACTAGGCTTGCATGAATTCACTGTGTAATTATTATTATTCCTAAAGTTTGATCTGTTGATGCAAGTTCTTGCGAACTAACTACGTTGACATAAAATTACTAGGATTGCATCAAATTCACAGTGGTATTGGAACGAAGTTCCTTATCGTGCGTTGCGAAAGGGGGCTAGACGGAAAAAAAATCGATCAAAAGTTGTATCAACACTTTTTGCTATAGTTGTAAGCCGTGCGGCGTGCGCGTGTTTGTCTGTCTGTCTCTCTCTCTCATAGAAAGCAAGCCAGTTATTTTCGTTTCGTCTTTCTATTTCGCATTGAACAGTGAGGTTTTTTGTACATAAAATAAATAATAACTTCGTTCCATCCGGGCGTCCCTTCACACCTCTCAAGTTTTTTTTTTGTAGCAGTTTGGTCTGTATACACAGCTATCGGCTGTATGACATCACGCTACAAAAGTTGGGAGCTGTGTGGTGAGTGAAACCGCTGGGCACAGCTAGTGTACGTATAAAATAAAGAGTGACACTCATGACACTTCATCGGAAGATGAGTGTCTGAGACATCCGACACTCCATTTCCACTCTTGTGATTCTGTGAGACGACAGAGTAAAAATTACAGGAAAACATAGAACCTCGTCTTTTTTGAAAAAAAGGGTTACTTGACTTAATTTAGTTGACTTATTCTTATTATTTATTGCACACAAATATTTAATCTTCACTATCCTTACTCATATTATATTTAAAAGCGAAAGTGAGTTTGTATGTTTGTTACGTCTTCACGCCTAAATGGCCAAACCGATTTTGATGAATTTTGTTACAGAGATAGTTGGGACCCTGGCGACAAACATAGGCTAAAATAAAAAAAAAGTGAGAAAAGGGGGAGGAATAGGGAAGAAAAGGGGAGAAAGATATTTGTTTTTTGATAAAACAAAGTAACAATGCCACACGGACGAAGTCGCGGGCGGAAGCTAGTACATATATACAGATAAATTGTAATACTAAAGCTTATGTTGAACGGCGATCTTAACCCAGAATTGAGTTTTTTTTACAGCAAACTGAAATTGAGGCAAATGAGGATATGGCTTAAATGTTTAAAATAAAACATATAAATCCCTGACACTCCCGATACAATAGCTGATCTGGCAATCGCAACACTCACTCACCTCTGTCAAAAGTGAAATATTGTAATATCTAGCAAACTAAGTATAATAGGATTGTAGAAAATACACGATACGTGGCTACGACTTATTGCTACGACTTATTACTACGCAATACTGCTACGAAATATTGCTACGACTTATTACTACGCATTTCCGCTACGGAATTTTGCTACGATTCATTCTATGCTACGCTCAAATGAATCTTAGATTATTTACACTTTGTAGATTTGTGCCAATAATTAAGTTTTTTTTTTGTGTATTTAAAATGAACTTTTTTTCAATAATCACAAGGTAACTTTTTATTTTACAATAGCATCCTGAAGGTATTTATAGAAAGGTTATAAATGCCTACAATGAATAAGTTAATCGAGCTACGTATCGGAAATGGGGTTTGATAAATCTTCTTCTAATTGGATGTTAGGTTTTTGTACTCATTTGTGTCTAAGTGTTATTACTTCCATAGTTCTTAGGTTTGTTTGACCTTCGATGCCTGAAAATAAACAAGATAACATACGATTTTTATTTTTTTATTTTCTCAAAGCAGTTTTGGATAACCCAGTACTAACTGGGTTGTTGAGGTCAGATAGAAAGTCGCTCCAAGTTAAATGCGCGTTCAATACAAAAATGCGTACCGGGTGCTGATGGGGCTGTCGCGTCACTGCAGCGCCACCGCGATGTTTGCGGCAGCTAACACAAACGGCTTTGTGGCCATCATGTGCAAACGGTGCGCTTCTATCATGCGCCGTACGCGCAACAGTCCCTACACCATCCTGCGCACGCTGGCTGCCCGGTGGGACTCTCCGATGCTGGCTCGCTATATACGGCTGCACGCAGTCGGGTCGGCTTCCAGTCTAACCGGATGCAGCTGAATATCAGTATTTTACATGGAGCGACTGCCAATCTGACCTCCACAACCCAGTTAGTACTGGGTAATGCGATACCCCTGATAAGACTGGTTGTCAGACTTTTTGGAACACTGACTACCTGTAACGACTGTCAAAGATCTACAAATGGCAGCCAGGACCAACGGCTTAACGTGCTTTCCGAGGCACGGAGGAAACTCGGTATGTAACGGGTGGTCACCCATCCACAGACCAACCTAGGCAAGCGCGGCTTAACCTAAAAATGGACCTAAGCGGCTGCTATTATTTAGCCACGAGCTCCTAAGTCCACCACTTACTGTTTATTAATTATTTTTAGTAGCACTGTACTTTTGTAATTGTACTAACAAATATGGATGTAATCGCAAGACAAACCTGAAACAAATGATTATCATTATTATATTATTATAAAATACAAGTATTCAGCTGCATCCGGTTAGACTGGAAGTTCACCCACCACATCGTTCTCACATATTTGTATAATCTCAACATGAAAGATGTAACTATAATCTTGTAAAATTATTATAATGATAAAGAATGGGCAAGAAACTCCATGGACACTTCCATGGAGTTTCTTGCCCATTCTTTTCCATAGAGATCAACGCTTTGGAATGGACAGCTACAGTACTTTCACCAGTTATTATGCAATGTGTCTGGGATTGTCAGCTTTTGTTTCTTGACTTTCAAAAGTGCCTGTTATGGTCTAATTGAAATAAATGCTTTGAGTTCGAGTTTTTATAGCTGGGAAAAGGCTTTGCTGATGATGATGATTTCTTTCTTGCGAAAACGACTACGACACGATATTTGTACAATACGTAAATATTGTACTGGTAAACCACGTTCTTATAACTTTGCCTCCTCCATTCTTCACACATCCGAAACCCTCATCAAGGGAATTCCATTGTATCACTTGTAATGGGCGCTCTGAAAAGAAAAAAAATAGACATAATCAACGTCAGACCAGAATATACGAAGGCAACTTAATTATTGGATAAAATAATAAGATTTTAATTCTAACGGCCGTTTCTTTCTTTTTACGTGTTTTAGGAAGGTAGTCCTAATTGCTTTTTTGTATTCAAGGTTTTTAAGGAAAAGAGGATAAGCAGGGATCCGAATTAAATTATAATTAAGAAATGTATTACAAAAGACTTTAGGGGAAATGATACTTATGCTAGAGGTAGGTACAATATAGGGTCAGTTATGGAAGAATGGCTGGAGATTGCTTGGCGCCGTCTGTTTCTGGCTGACGCAGGTGCTTTCGGGATACGAATGCTTCGGGAAGAATCTGCGTTGCAGGAGTAGAGAGGAGACGCCCGCGTGTCATCACTATATTGACTGTCTCGAGGATATATGTAGTACAGCAGCATACGCCATTATTTTACTGATGGGAAATCATTAAATAACTTCCCTCGCTTTGGGTGGAGCGGGTGGAGTGTTAAATTGTACTGATTAAAACCCACCCATGTTCATTTTTTTGCCCTGCATGTTACGGGACTGCGGTATCTCTTTCGAACAATCCACAAAACTGGCAGGCGGTGGCCCTGCAGGCCCCTCTGCTTTGCTCTCATGTATTTGAGGAGCGCGTGTAACACTAACGCGTCGTCGCGTCGACACGGCAGCAGCATACCATGGAGGACTGTTTAGCGACTTGTTGAAGCCCTCAGTACGGGTTGTGACTGTAGCTCAATCTCTGATTGGAAGAGAGAGGAGTACAGCATTGAGGCAGTGATGCAAGCAGAGGAGGCAGCGATGAGGGAAAAGGGCGAGTTTCTCACCCCCCTTTCTTACCCACCCTTCTATCGGTGGCTTTTCTGGTGAGAGTAGAGACCCTCACCAGAAAAGCCCCCGACAGACGGGCGTAGACGAAGTAAAATAATGGAGAAAATTCAAAAGACCGTTCATGGAGTTTCTTGCCCAGTCTTCTCCATAGAGATCTACGCTTTAGAATGGGCAACTACAGTACTTTCACAAGTTATTATGCCTTGAGACTGGGACTGCAGCTTCTTTCATTTTGGCATTAAAATTGCCTGTAATGGTATAATTGAATAAATGCTTTGAGTTTGAGTTACTGGTCGAAAGCAGGATACAAACTAAAGAGGATTATAGCCCGCTTTCCAAGCCCAGCTGCATTCAAAACCCACAGTTTTCATGATTAATTTAAAAACTTATTAGTAGTTTCTTGGAACACTTTATTTAATGCTGAAAAGGATTTTTAGAAGCAAAAGAATTTCATTTGATTTTTCTTTAGTAAAACGATGTTTTTTATTGCGAAATATTAGGATACACACGTCGTATTAAAATGTGGGCTTTGAAACGAGCGTTCTTACTCAAGATAGGTACTGTAGAGGTCTGATAACATTGATCAAACCTGTGATAGTACAGGCTGGTTTGCAGAGACATTCCAATACTTGTTATTTTACATGGAGCGACTACCTATCTGACCTCGAAAACCCAGTTAGTACTGGGTAATACGATATCTCTTGGTAAGAATGGTTGTCAGACTTTCGGGACACTGACTACCTGTAACAACTGTCAAAGATCTACAAAAATGACAGCCGGAACAGTTTAACGTGTTTTTTCCTTTAAGTACCATATTTAATGTAAATATATGGGTGGTTATTCTGCCGCGCTAACTAAAAGTGCAGTAAGGAGGTTATTTGTAAGAACCTCCTTACTGTACTTTTAGTTAGCGCGGCAACATTCCTAACAGCATAGAACACCTAAGACTTTATTATAATTTTACCAATACATGTCGCATAATTTCAAACCTATTCTCATCTACATTTTTTAATTCTTTATTTAAACAACTTTTGGCATTCAAACATCATTTCACACTAGACTAAAAATTTTGTTAATACTATTAAACCTTAACAATCATTATGTAAAAATGTTGGCTAACCTGTAATTGGCAACTGTATAAGTCCAATACTGTACAATTTTTATTTTTTAAGATATTTTTATACCGAAGCTGTTGGTGACCATCCTTACTAATATTATAAAAGCGAAAGTGAGTTTGTTTCTTTGTTTGTCACCTCTTCACGCTTTAATGGCTAAACCGATTTTGATGAATTTTGGTACAGAGATAGTTGGGAACCAGGAGACGGACATAGGCTAATTTAAAAAAAAAAGTGGGATGTGAGGGAGAAAGAGGGAAGAAAAGGGAAAACTAATCGTTGCTATTACAAATCAATAAGGCGCAAGGGGAACTGTGTTACCCCGAATTTAACGCCAGCGAAGCCGCGGGCAAAAGCTAGTTTTTAATAAATAAATAAACAACACCTAGTAATATAACAACCTAGTCTCATAGTAAGTGACAACTTAAAGAATGATGCTGGTATGGAATGAGAATGGACGAGGTTGGCTATGCGATTTCCCATCCCATGACTATTATTTTCTATAGAGATCTACGCTTTGGAATGGGTAACTACAGTACTACAACAGGTTTTTCATTAAATCATGAAGTTTCTTGCCCATTCTTCTCCATAGATATCTACGTTTTAGAATAGGCAACTACAGTATTTTCACAATTATTATGCCTTGTGACTGGGAGTGTAGATTCATTTTTATTGTTTTCATTGTTTCAACAATTCAAATGTGCCTGTTCTGACCTACTAAAATAAATGCTTTTAATTTTATCTCCAACTAGCTTTTGCCCGCGGCTTCGCTCGCGTTAAATTCGGGGTAACACAGTTCCTCTTGCGCCTTATTGATTTGTAATAGCAACGCTAAGTTTTCCCTTTTCTTCCCTCTTTCTCCCTCACATCCCACTTTTTTAAAATAAAAGTTAGCCTATGTCCGTCTCCTGGTTCCCAACTATCTCTGTACCAAAATTCATCAAAATCGGTGTAGCCATTAAAGCGTGAAGAGGTAACAAACAAACAAACAAACAAACTCACTTTCGCTTTTATAATATTATATATATATATATATAATATATATATTAGTAAGGATTAGTAAGGATAGTAAGGATATTACATTTCAATATTATTTACTAGCTTTTGCCCGCGGCTTTGCTCACGTTAAATTCAGGGTAACACAGTTCCCCTTTCCTGATTTGCAGGTACCTTCCACGTGTAGGTTTTGCCCTTGCGCCTTATTTATTGTAATAGCAAAGCTAAGTCTTCTTCTTTCTCCCTCATTTCTCACTTAGCCTGTGTCCACCTCAGGGGTCACTCAGGGTTCCAACTACCTCTGTACCAAAATTCATCAAAATCGGTTTAGCCATTTACATAAAAGTGTTCTATACCTTTGGACCTTCGACCCGCTACCGCTACCTCTCCGCTCACCGCTCCCTTAATGGCCACATCCATATTATCGTTTAGCAAATGGTTATTGGCGTAAAAAGTACGTGCGAGAATAAAAAAAAAGGTTGTTTTAGTCGGAATTACCCGTGAGTGCGAACAACCATTCGCTTTCATGAATATAATTCTTTATTTGTTAACTTATTTCATGGGATAACAGCGGTATAAGAAGATAGCAAGCGTATTTAGGTGTACATAATGAATATGTACAGCAATATAGGGTTACCTGAAAGTCTTTGGTTTTGATTGGCTGAAGTAGAAAGTTCTGCAGGGTTACCATGACATCTTATTTGCATAGAAAAACCTCTTTTTATACACTAAAGAATAACTCTTTTACACTAAAGTAAAATCAGGACAAACCACCATATTTTTTTTATTTTAGCAATGAAAGCAATAAATATATATTTAAATCGTCGCCGCACACCGAACAATGTAAAGTCAAATACATAAACAGCCAGACCCGAAACTATCTATAGATCATACAAATATTTGTTCTGTGCGGGAATCGAACCCGTGACACGCAGCGCAGCAGTCGATCGCTCAGCCACTGCGCCAACCTGGGTTGTGGAGGTCAGATAGGCTGTCGCTCCATGTAAAATACTGGTATTCAGCTGCAACCGGTTAGACTGGTAGCCGGACCCAATATAGTTAGGAAAAGGCTAGGCAGATGATGATGAAGTTGTATAGGAATCCAACACCACGTCCAAAGTGTATATTTGGCACAAACTGTAAAAGGCAACACTTCCAAAAAAAAACTACGAAAAAACCTAACAGTCCGCATTATATACCCATACTATACCTACGTACAGTAGGGTAAAAGCCCCCGAAATCCTATTAAATGCGCTACGGCGCGGTATACCGTACTTGAGTGGTCCGCGGTCCAAATTGCATCTAAGCTATGCAACTATTTATGTGGTCGAAGGCAGGGGATGTCGCGAGTTGTGGCTTTAGTGGAATATTTATGGCGTAATGTTGGTGTCTGTCCTAGTTTTTTTTTATATATAGAGTGTGTTTTTGAGGTGGAGGTGGTAAGTGGGAATGAAGACTGGGAATTAAAAATGATTGGTATGATGAATGGAGGGTAGACGACGGTAAGCCATTTAAAAAAAAAACAGCCAGACTTGTGACATAAACATAATATCATATTTTTTTCACAGTTCCAAGGGGCCACCGACTGTTTTTTAAAGAAAACGTTACCCCACAGTAGGAATTTGTCCTGTATCATGGCTGCGTTTACAAACATTTAAACTCACATACACAAACAACCAGACCCGGAAATACTATCTGTTGGCCAAACAAATATTTGTTCCATGCGGGAATCGAACTCGCGACACGCAGCGCAGCAGTCGATCGCTCAGCCACTGCGCCAACCGTGTCGTCATGTTGTAAATCAAAGGAATTTAATTCAGTTTCAATCTTACTTTAATTTGTATTTCTCTTAGTATTCATAATTAACACTTTTTATTTTTTTACTAAGAAATATTTAAAAATGTAAACTATACGTGAAGAAATTATTAAAATTCTAGTAGGACTGAATTTCGATATTGACTCGGATTTTTCTTTAGCATCTATTTTGAACCTACTAATTAATGTAATACCTACTGTAATAACCCCAAAGACTGAACCGTTTTCGTTTACAACTTGTACCACACCATTGACTAGGGCGAGTGGTGTAATTATCGGCCTCACTACACAAATTGAATTAAAAACTTATTTCGTTTTTATTTTTCGTACACCCTTGCAAGGTGAAAATTAATACATCGTGCGGTGTCTTGGCATAAGAGTTAGTTACTATACATGAAAATGAGGCAAGAAAAATAAGGCTGAGAAGAAAAAAAATGTCTTGTAGGTAACTTGGTTTTGTTAAGAGGCTTGGCGTTGCTATAGCAACGTGCCTACACAGCCAGTCTCTTGGGGATATTAGGTAACAGTTGACAGCGCTGAGGAGGATTTTATTGGTCCAATTTGCTAGTTTATTCCTAAGTTAGGTACTTTGATTTTTAAATGGTTATTTGAATAAATAAATGGTTTTATTATTTTTATAATTGGGCTTAATTAATTCTACTGTATCTTTATTAAATTAATAACTATTTACAAACTATAAATGGACTCAAACTAATAATAAAAATATGTACAAGTTAAAAATGGTAATTACAGGGCGTCAAAAATTCGTCCGCATCGCAGTCGACAGGAAAAGTGCCCAGAAGGCTGGCAGCATTACCGCGTTGGATGGCAATGCTTAGTTTTTGAGTAAAAAACAGGCCAGCCCTCTGGTCACGAGAAGAGTCGACCAGAGGATATTTATATAGGCTTTTTGATTTATTACACTTGTGTCTTAAGCTCTGTATCTACCTTGAATACGAACGCGCCATCGACACGGCTGATAGGAGGCCCGAGGCTGGATGTGGGTACTGTCAATGTTATCAGGTTAGCCCCTTTTGACTTAAGCATGAGTATCGAAATATGAATGTACTTCTCCTTTTCAGTAAATACAAGCTTGATGTCAAAATCAAAATCAAAAGTCATTTATTCAAATTAGTCTGATAATAATCAGCACTTTTTGAACGTCACATTACAAGAGACAGTCCCACAAAAACGCCCTGCCCTTCGCCACTTCCTAGTGTTTAGCTGGGGAGAAGAAGTGGCGGAACAAACCCCCCAGCAACACATCTATCTGTCAGGTTGGAAGAACCAGATTTTTTACTATTCCGTTTATCACAAGGTAAATTTAAGAAATTATTCATTTAATGTCACACGTCAGCTAGCAAACACCAATTATGTATATGAAAATAAAATAAAACTAAAAATTTATATAATAGACGTTATAATTAATTAACAAAATCGTTCATAACACTAAGTTCTAATTTAGCAGAAATGTCTAAACGAAAACTAGAACAGTACATTAGACAAGTATTTTACTAATTACTAAAACACTAAGTATTCTTACTAATTAGATAGAGGACTAATTGTTACTAAGGTGGATTAGCACAAACATTGTATTTATGCATTTATTCGCTGTTATGACTAAAGTTTTGTTTAGGACTTTTCATGGTTAGTAAAAACTAGGTACGTAGATAACATTTTTTATTAATTACATTTTTTATTAATCTACTTAGCTTGCGCCCGCGACTTCGTCCACGTGGCATAGTTACTTTGTCAATGGTTTTTATTGATATCTAACATTCATTTTACATACAATATTTTCTAAACAGGATATTGGCAGGGAATATTAACTGTTATAGAAATGAAGAAAGAAAATACAAGTCAAACAAGTTAACAAGTTATACAAGTGCAAAGCCTGGGTCTTTTTATTTGCGGGTGGTAAATCATCAAATAACTTCACCCGCTCTGGGCGGAGCGGGGAGGAGTGTCAGACTTGTACTGACTAAAACCCACGTTATTACCATCGAATACACGTTTTTTTTTTTGTTGTGTAAATTATATCGCCACGTTTTTATGTTTTAAGGCAAAAATCAGCAGAGGGGCTTGCCAGGGCCCCCGCCTGCCGGGGTTGCGGGTTGTTCGGAAGAGATACCGCGGCCCCGGAACGTAAAGGGCAATAGATGGAACATGGGTGGGTTTTAGTCAGTACAAGTCTGACATGCCCCCCCGCTCCGCCCCGAGCGGGGGAAGTCATTGGATGATTTCCCACCCGAAAAAAAAAAAAGGCAAAAATCAGACAGGCTGTGTGTAGTGTGACAGGCCTGTTGGTATAGTGGTTAGTGACCCTGACTGCTGAGCCGGAGGTCGTGGGTTCGATTCCCACCCAGGACAAACTTTGTGTGATGAGCATGATTGTTTGTTCTGTGTCTGGGTGTGATTTATCTATATTATGTATGTATTTATAAATTATAATATAAGTATGTATATCAGTTGTCTGGTTACCATAACACAAGCTCTGCTTAGCTTGGGATAGCCGTGTGTGAGTTGTCCCAAGATATTTATTTATTTTATAGTTTAGGACTTATCGATTTCCATAAAATAATAATTATAAATAAAACACCCACTCATTTTATTATTTGATTCGGGTTGAGAATCATTAGCATAGTTAATTAACTCCTTGAATTTAATGAAGATGCAAAACGACAGCTTTTATAGGACTTGACATAATAAACAAATTTGACGACACGGTTAACGCAGTGGCTGGCGATTAACTCCTACACTACGTGTCACAAGTTCGATTGCCGCACGGAACAAATATTTGTATGGCTTATAAATAGTTGTTTCGGGTCTGGCTGTCTATGTATGTAAGTTTAAATGTTTGTTAACGCACCCACGATACAGGAGAACTTCCTAGTGTGGGGCAACGTTTTTGTTTTTTTTTTTTTAATAATTGTCGATATGTGGGTTTGCTATTAGCTACAGCTCTGCCCAACCCCTTGAGATAAACAAGTGAATGTTATATTACATAAATCATACTAGTTACATTTGTATATCTGTTGGTGTTATCAAACTTGCATTAGTTTACAGCAAATGTTTTAATAATATGAGAAGGGAAGCCGAACACCTTTGTAAATGTCTTGTATACCATGTTGAATACTATAGAGAAAGCTTTTTGCATTAATAAGGAAAGAAAGAAATAAACATATTTGATTTGGGGAAATAAAGAAAGAAAAAACATTTATTTGTCGCAAATTACGACGAGGACACAAAGCATCACAAACGGCAAGAAAAATAAAACGATAGTGAAACGGTATTGGTTAATTTGATTTTCGTCACCGTCAGTGGTATTAATTTTGGTTAAAAGTTCATTATTTAATAGGTTGCCAATCAAAACCATTAGTTGGAAAGAAAGCTTGAGATACCAAAAGTCTCGCAAGGTTCGATCCCCTGCCAGAGAAAGCCTAACATCACGCCTGTAAGCCCTGAAGAGCTCGGCAGAGGTATACGTAATAGGACCACCCACATTTCGGTTGTTATGTTTTTAATTAATATAAAAGGGGGCGAGCCTTTTGCCATCAACTGAGGAGAAATCTTGACTCTACGGCTGCTACTGAAAAATTTCTCAAGGAAAACCTAAGAATACTTTGCCCGACCCGGAAGAAAGAAAAAAATGAAAACATGTTTAATAGGGGATATTACTGCAAAATTACAAAGATATAGCTCATTAAAATTACGTGTAACGTCACGCGTTGCTGCATTTTTTCGCAACGAGTGACGTCACACGTAATTTTAATAGGCTATATGTTTGGTGGTCTGAAAGACGGACTAAATAGAACGTAATTATTTTGACTCTGGAAACTACGCTAAAGCACAAAAAAAATCTAAAGACTAAAATTAAAAAAGACAACCGACCCAAACCGAACGAGACATGGAAATTGAATCCACCTTTGATTTCTACTCACTATTAATTAACAGAAGTACAATTTTGTGTTATTTTGACATGACAGTACCTTTTAAAAAAATTAACAAACTTCACACCACTAAGAAAAAATAAACATGACATATTTCTCACAAAATCCATCTCCACACTTACCTACTCCACATTAGTTCCGCGAAGGTGGTTGAAAAAAAAAATTAAATTCTCCTTTGTTCCCGTTTGTAAGTGGCACTCTGAAATATCACTCAGTTCTAATATACGGCGCTAAATCTCTGTTACTGAGTGTAACAGAGTGCTTTTAGGTATAAGACTGGGGTATTTTTAACCTAAAATCGTCGTATTGTACCTATGGGGTCTGCCAGGGCCACCGTCTGCTGTGTGCTACACCATACAAATAACATTAAACAACTTATAAATAGGGTGACACAATGGGCGGTCTTATCGCTAAAAGCGATCTTTTCAAGACAACCTTTGATGGATTAAAAGGAGAAGAACCAGTACTGTAGGTAGTCTGTGGTGTAACATTTTAGAAAATAATAGGTACATTTTAAAAAACAAATACTTAAATATAAATACATATAATATACATTTAAAATAGTAATCGTCAAGAGCAAAGAAGTATTTAATATTATGTTTAAGGAGAGAGGTAGTGCTTTTTGACCAGAATTTTAAAAGTGGAGTTTGAGCGCTCCTTACAGACATGGGCAAGGCATTCCATAGCCGTACAGCATGAACCGTAAAGGATTTATCGTAGAAGCTAGTAGAATGCACCGGCATCTCCAGTCTCAGGTTTTCCGATGACCTCAGATATCTATTATGTGTGTCATGAAGGAACTTCAAACGTTCTTTAAGATAAGGAGGGGTTCTAGGATTAAACAAAATATTGTATAGCTGAAACAAGATATGAGTATTCCGGCGAAGTCTTATGGGAAGCTACTTGAGCTTTATACGAAATTCAGAGACATGATCATATTTGCGCAAGCCAAATATAAATCTTATGCAGACATTCTGAAGTCGCTCAAGTTTATCTAGTTGTGCCTCAGTGAGATCAAGATAACTGACATCGGCGTAATCAAGGATGGGGAATAATAGCGATTGAGCAAGCGCAGTTTTAGTAGCAGTTGGAAGAAAATTCCGCAAACGTCTCAGGGATTTAACAGATGCAAAAATTTTTCGACATACGTCCTGCAGCTGAGGACCCCAAGAAAGATCCCGGTCAACCCAAACTCCAAGGTTCTTAACTTTATCGCTTATTGGAATAGTAGTTCCGTTAAACTGAACCTTCCGGTAACTAAGACTTATAGACTAAAACTTAAAACCCACCCATGTTACTTCTTTTGCACTTTATGTTCCGGAACATAAAGTGCAAAACAAAGGCACTGCGGCCCCGTGGCCGCGGTCTCTCTTTCGAACAACCCGCAACCCCGGCAGGCTATCACCTGCGATTTTCTGAATACAAATCAGCCATTTGGCTGAACATCTGTCAAACTTATTCTAAGTTATAACTCCTTTGTCCCAATTTTGCATCACAAGCGCTTTCAATAAAAACAGATTTATATGCTTTTATGAACGTTTTGTTCCAGACATAAGATGGTTATATTTGACCAGGATATGTCGTATAGTCTTGTTTGTGATCCTTATTACGAGCAGTTTATTAGCATGTATTTATGTATCGCCACGTGTCTGGGACTATGTGATGTTTGGTATTGTAATGATATATATGTTTGTAGAAGTTTAGATAGATAGATAGAATATGCTTTATTATGTACACCATACAAATTACAAGAATTACAGTATACAACTTATAAATAGGGTAACACAATGAGCTGTCTTCGCTAAAAGCAATCTTTTCAAGACAACCTTTGGGAGAATTTAAGGGAGGAGAAGAGACAGTACTGTAGGTAGTATGGTGTGTTCCTTAAAACTAACAGATACATTTATAAAAAACTAATTCTTGTATTTTATAAACAAGTACACGACAGCAGGTCAACCTACACAAAACCGTTTTATCCTGATCTCTCTACTACGGTGTGCGATCCCTAGTGGAGAGATCAGGTTATAATAGTTTAGAATAGGTTGACCTGCCGTCGTGTGTACATAAATAAATATTTTTTTTTAGAATCACCGTCAGTACGATGCGCCTGATTTAAAGTGGATAGCAATGAGTATCAGACGTGTGTTGATCCGGGCGCAGACAATTTGAAACTATTGTAATAATTTCATTTATGTTTTTATCGAGTACTAGCTCTTGCCCGCGGCTTCGCTCGCGTTAAATTCGGGGTAACACAGTTCCCCTTGCGCCTTATTGATTTGTAATAGCAACGCTAAGTTTTCCCTTTTCTTCCCTCTTTCTCCCTCACATCCCACTTAAACTTACTTACTTAACTTACTTAAAAATTAGCCTATGTCCTTCTCCTGGTTACCAACTATCTCTGTACCCAAATTCATCAAAATCGGTGTAGCCATTAAAGCGTGAAGAGGTAACAAACAAACAAACAAACTCACTTTCGCTTTTATAATATTATTATATAAGTAAGGATTCATTTTCCGGTGTTATTACTAAAATATTAGCAGATCATCCATATAGACATAAAGAAAAAATAACCACCTCTATTTTTAAGTCACCTTAATTTTCGAGATGAAATCCTTATTATGATTGAACTATAACTATGGGTACACCTCTGCCATTCCCCTTCTCCAAACAGGCGTGATATTAAACCTTATTACAATGCACATCATGTCCTTAATGTAAATCCGTTCTCATTAGTGAGCGACCCGTGATGATCAACTCTTTGATGTTCACTTATTCAGAAGTGAACAAGTGAGCTATATTTGTTATGTATTGTATATTATATACATTATAACATATGTTTGTTGTGTTGTGGGTAAGCTTTGATGGTGTATTGGCTGAGTTTATGAAATACTTGAAGGTAATATTTTAGTTTAAAATTATACAAAGTGTTAAGGTCCGTTTCAACATTTTATAATCTACTTTATTCCTCAACTATGATTCGCCGAATGATATCCAAATAAAATCAAATCTTATATGTATTCCAGACTATAATCTACCTCTGTGCCTAATTTCATCAAGATCCGTTCATCCGTTGTGACGTGAAAGAGTAACATAATATTAGTAAGATAGCTAGCGCCCGCGGCTTCGCCCACGTGATATCGAAAAAATAGTATCTCGTGTTATTCCAGACCATAATCTACCTCTGTGCCAAATTTCATCAAGATCCGTTTAGCGGTTTTGGACACACGAGCTTCCATCTTACACACGAGCGGCATGTTCCCAACGGCAGAGGCAAAGTAAATAGAGGGGAAGTAGGTTATCTCCGGCCCAATTCGCGATATAATTGCCTACTGTCATAGGGTTGTCACTTTTAGCGCACGTAGGTACTGTCGCTTGACCTGCCGTGACCTTGTTGCGCGCCGTATGATTTCGTATGCCTACTAAGTGTCCAACTCGTATAACCTTTTATTAATATTTTTGGGACAAAATATAACATGGTGTAAAAACTATTGGAATCGATTCAGTTACTTATTCTGAACAAACTATATTCAGGTTTCGCATATACTAAAAATAATGTTGTATATAATTTAAAATTAGTCAATAACTTATTTTTAATTACGATTTCATAACTGTGGGTAGTTAGGTACTTAGTTAATATACGTACAATACTGAGAAATCGGCACAACTAAACGTAAACAAAGCAATAGCGGTAAATCAGTTGACAGATCAAAAGTACAAACATTCTAGTGGGAAAGTAGACCTACCTACCTACCTACTTCGCGATAACTCGCGGTACTTCTTAGCGATAAGACCGCCATTGTAACCATAGATTTAACATCTTTTTGTAAAACAGTTTTGTTTCGTAGATTTTGGTGTGCAATAAAGTATATTCTATTCTATTCTACTTCCTCTGTGTGATAGAAAACTAATATGCTAATACAACAAAAAGAAGTCAGTAGGTAGGTAGGTATCTCATTATGAAGTAAAAAATTGAATTATGCTAGAATAAGTGAGTAGCTTACCTTTCCTGTTCAATAGGTAATTTGAACTGAGACAATTCTGGAATTGATGAATTATTAAGACACCCAAACACACAGCAATACTTTCTCCCGCGGTTATCAGACATTTTTTATTCGTTTAGCGGTGCCGAAAAGCCGTGACGCGCGAACCTCGTGCAGTGTTAGCCCCGACTGGCGCAGCGCGAAAGGAGCCGAGATTTTGTTTAGTGTGCGTGCGGCGACGCATAGATACTACGGCGCACACATACAAGCCGCGCGCTACGCGTTTGTATGAAGTTATCGTACTTCCCCTCTTTATACTATGGCAGAGGTAACTGCAGCCGTCGACGTGCGGCGGCGGCAACCGTCGACGCGTCGACGGCTTCCGTTGACGGCAGCCGTAGCGATTTCAACTTTGAAGATCAGCGGCAGCCGTCGTCTGCTCTCTTAGTATAGGAGTCAGTTGTAAAATGGATTTATTATTAAAATCATTTACAACTTCTTCACAAACTGCCATCCGTGCTCTGTTTTTTATTGTTTTATTACTATAATATTTCAATTTATAATTCCAAATAGTTTTTATTTTTCTTTACTGCCATAAATAGCAATTCATTATCAATTTTGTCAGTAGAACTCATTTTACAAATGCGACGCGTGCGCACTCTTGAACTATTTGCAGTCGATTGACAAAATGGCGGACGCGGCACACTACAACTGCAAGTGTCGCTATAGGTCGACTGCTGCCGTCGACGCGTATCGACGGCTGCAGTTACTTCTGCCGTTAGGAACATGCCGCTCGTGTGTAAGAGCTCTAACAAACATCCATCCTCACAAATATTCGCATTTATAATATTAGTAGGATAGGATCTATCCACCTATACAAATTAATAACCTTTCCGACCCCTGCATGAGAGGAGTTCGTGGCTCAATTATAAAAGCCGCTCGAGTCGATCTTAAAGTTAGGCTACGTTTTCCTACATTGGTCTGTGGACAAGTAAGCAACCATTACATACAGAGCTTCCTCCCCGTTTCAGAAGCCTTTGAAGCTGTCATTTGAAGTTGTGGCCTGAAAATGTGGCAACTAGTCTTACCAAAAGATATCGTATGATCCAGTACTAACTGGGTTGTGGAGGTCAGATAGGCCGTCGCTCCATATAAAATATTGGGATTCAGCTGCATCCGGTTAGACTGGAAGGCGATCCCAACATAGCTGGAAAAAGGCTTGTTTTGGATGATAAATCATCAAATAACTTCCCTCGTTCAGGGTGGAGCGGAGGGGTGTCAGACTTTGAGTGATCCATGTTTCTTCTTTTGCCCTCTGTGTCCCGGGGCGGTAGTATCTGTTTCAAACAACCCGGGTCATGCCAGGGCAACAGTCTTGGCATTCTTCTCTGCTGTGCGTGGAACACTAACGCGCCGTCGACACGGCATATCGTCATTAGACAGACGGACGGTGAACTACCCATTGCTCACCGTCCTCAGACCTGCGTCTACGATGGCCGGTAGTCTTCTCGCGGTGCCCGATATCCGGAGCGTCTCCCGCGGCGGTGGAAAAAGGCTAAGCAGATGATGATGACTCCTGTACGACGACAGGTGATGCAAGTTGCATCAAGCGATATGCAAATGACTCATTTTTAGGGTTCCGTAGTCAACTAGGAACCCTTATAGTTTCGCCATGTCTGTCTGTCCGTCCGTCCGTCCGTCCTCGCTTAATCTCTGTGACCGTTAGCACTAGAAAGCTGAAATTTGGTACCAATATGTATATCAATCACGCCGACAAAGTGGTAAAATAAAAATTGGAAAAAAATGTTTTATTAGGGTAGCCACCCTATATGTAAAGTGGGAAGTGTTTTTTTTTTAATTTCAACCCTAACGTGTGATATATTGTTGGAAAGGTATTTAAAAATGAATAGGGGTTTACTAAAATCATTTTTTGATAATGTTAATAATTTCGGAAATAATCGCTCCAAAAGTAAAAAACAAAGTGTCCCCCCCTCTCTAACTTTTGAACCATAAGTTTAGAAAATATGAAAAAAATCTGAAAAGTGGAACTTTATAAGGACTTTCTAGGAAAATTATTTTGAACTTGATTGACACAACAGTTTTTGTACAAAAAAGACAAAAAGTTGTACAAAATAATTTCTGGACTAAGTTTGTAGTATAATCGTATATGCAAGCATTTTTTTAACTTCGTTTACATATTTTATTATCCTGAACGTATTTTTTTTCAAACAAAAAAAGAATTATTGAAATCGGTTCTCGCAATCCAAAATTACCTCCTTGCACGTCTTTGTAACCCAATTCCCCGAGAGATGGCGCTGTAGGTACTTATTACATTGGATCGGGTATTACCGAATTGTTCGGTTGGTCTCTCCTTGGCATTGGCGGTATCTTATAACTACATAAAACTGCTATCAAGAACATGCTAAGGCAATTTAGAACAAAACTAAAATTCATTTTTTTAACACCATCAAAATGTTAAGGTAAAAACCAGTTCATAAATGCTTCGATAGATGGCGTTGCGTAATGACGTCATTTTTTTAAAAGTCGATGTTAAGATTTTCCGTGCTTTCATGACCTACCGTGGTAAAGAACACTTATTGTGACGGACGGGAAACTACGGAACCCTACACTGAGCGTGGCCCGTCACGCTCTTGGCCGGTTTTTATTTCATCGCGTGAGTGCCGTCACGGCGACGGCATGCTCTAAGCACATCCAGCGTTTATTCTCCGGAGTTACTGTGGACTCGCGTGTGACTTGACCGTGCAGCTTGTGGCCGAATGGTTAGATCTCTACTTACCCACTTCACATAACGTTCACCACCAATAGACACGCCCCGCTAATAAAACTACAATGAACGAATTATTTTCTGCCAACTTTTGTGCTACAAAGTTTCTGAGTTGCCAAAGTAAACATTTTTCCTCATATTTTGGGAAAAGAAATAAAAACTTACTTATTATGGCAATAATTGGAAAATCCATCCGACTTTGTGATGCTAATCCTGATAATTTTTCCAATTTTTTTTTCTTGGACAATGAAAGATAGAAAAAAATATATTACCCTCAAATTACGACGAGAACACAAAATAACAAAAACACCCTACATAACACCACAAACATTTTTAAATATAATACAGAACAACAAAAGATATAGCTTGCACGCCGTGACTGAGACAAGTAGGTCAAAACTCAGCATGATGCTGTGCTGTGGGAGTCCACAGCACAGGACTGTTTTTTTATGTTGGTCAATGGAAAATTTAATATCACCACTGGCAACCCAGACAACTCAGCGCCCGCTAACTACATAATCCGGAACGTTACTTAGTTAGTTGTTATAATTCGATGCGATCGGTCCATTCGGAACAGTTCCTCAGCAGCATTACTATATATTGCTCTTGTATTATTTGTTGTACGTGTTTTAGAGTATTTAAGTAGGTTTTATTTTTGAGGAGCTCGTGGCTAAATGATAGCAGCCGCTTGGGTCGATCTTAAGGTTAAGCCGCGCTTGCCTAGGTTGGTCTGTGGATGGGTGACCAGCTGTTACATACCGAATTTCCTCCGTGCCTCGGAATGCACGATAAGCCGTTGGTCCCGGCTGTCATTTGTAGATCTTTGACAGTCGTTACAGGTAGTCAGTGTTCCGAAAGTTCGACAACCAGTCTTACCAAGGGGTATCGCATTACCCAGTACAGTACTAACTGGGTTGTGGAGGTCAGATAGGCAGTCGCTCCATGTAAAATACTGATATTCAGCTGCATCCGGTTAAACTGGAAGCCGACCCCAACATAGTTGGGAAAAGGCTAGGCAGATGAGGTAGGTTTTATTATTGAGTTTTAATTTCCCGGGATATTATTAATTTAGAAAATCTTTTTTACTGTCATCATTGAAATAATAGCACTCCAATCGGACATTGACCTAAACAAATCTTGATAACATTTTTTCTCTACGTTGCACCATATATCGATATCCGTCACGTCCATTGAGACTGGACCGTGCTCTCAACAAAGTTACAATCCTAGTTAGATAATTGTAGACCGCTGTAACCCTTACTTAATCCTTACTAATATTATAAAAGCGAAAGTGAGTTTGTTTGTTTGTTTGTTACCTCTTCACGCTTAAATGGCTGAACCGATTTTGATGAATTTTGGTACAGAGATAGTTGGCAACCAGGAGACGGACATAGGCTATTTTTTTTAAAAAAAGAGTGGGCTATGAGGGAGAAAGAGGGACGAAACGGGAAAACTTAGCGTTGCTATAACAAATCAATAAGGCGCTACCGAAGTTAATGCGAGCGAAGCCGCGGGCAAAAGCTAGTAATTTATAAAAGTGAAAGTGAGTTTGTTTGTTTGTTACTTCTTCACGCCTAAATGGCTAAACCGATTTTGATGAATTTTGGTACAGAGATAGTTGGGATCCTGGAGACGGACACAGGCTATTTTTATATAAAAAAAAGATTGAGATATGAGGGAGAAAGAGGGAAGAAAAGGGACAACTTAGCATTGCTATCACAATAAATAAGGCGCAAGAGCAAAAACTACAGCTAGCAGGTAACTGTAAATCAGTAAAGGGGAACTGTATTACCCCGAATTTAACGCGAGCAAAGCCGCGGGCAAAAGCTAGTGTTACTACATTCCGGGATATACCTAGATAAATCCAAAGGGACATAATTACGCCGGCGTCGACGGCGTGTTCGTGTTAGACTTACATTATATAAAGATGTCAGTAAAGCAGTCTAGCCTGGGCTACAGGTTGTTTGAAAGAGATACCGCGGCCCCGGAACACACAGGGCAAAAGAAGGAACATGGGTGGGTTTCAGTCAGTAAAAGTCTGACACTCCCCCCGCTACGCCCAAAGTGGGGGAAGATATTTGATGATTTCCCTACCGAAAAAAAAACGAATAAAACAGGGGATTAACATTTTTTTTGTTTTAAAACTACGTTGCCCCACACTAAGAATTTCTCTTGTATCGTGGGTGCGTTTACACTCACATACATAAACGGCCAGACCCGAAACAACTATCTGTAGGTCATACAAATATTTGTTCCGTGCGGGGATCGAACCCGCGACTCGCAGCGCAGTGAGTCGATCGCTCATCCACTGCGCCAACCGTGCTTGTGTGTGTTTTTGACTTATCACTGTTTCATAATGTTTCTTCAATTTTGACGATTGTCTGGCAGTTGAATACTATTAGGGACCTTCACTAATGTCCTTTTTTTGGTATTGTTCGTCGTTTCGTTGAGCTCCTTGGGTTATGAGTCGAGCTACACGATAACTGACAAATGCTTGCACTGACTGGACAGGTCTACTCAATCTGTGTGGTGCTTTCTTAAAAAGACCACTTCAGACACTAATCTGCATAGTCCTCATGTAAGTTGACCAAGATTTTTTGTCTGGACTTTAAAAGAGACTATGACCTCTGAGTTTGTTTCGGCTGTTTCTTCTCAGAGTAGTCGGGTACGAAACACCGGCCTCATCTAGTTTTTAAAAAAGACGTGTAAAAGTGTTTGTGAAAACCTACTTGCAAAATAAACATCATTTATCATTTAAGCTCTAACTATTATTTACATACTACAAATAGACATAAACTGTAATCTCTACTAACTATATCACGACTTTTTTTTTCGGGTGGGAAATCATCAAATAACTTCCCCGCTCTGGGCCCACCACCCATGTTCCTTCTATTGCCCTTTATGTTCCGGGGTCACGGTATCTCTTTCGAACAACCCGCAACCCCGGCAGGCGGTGGCCCTGGCCTCTCTGCTTTGCTGACATCTCTTTGAGGAGCGCGTGGAACACTAACGCGCCGTCGACACGGCCTTTCGTCAATAGATGGACGGACGGTAAGCTACCCATTGCTCACCGTCCACAGGCCCGCATCTACGGTGGCCGGGAGTCGTCTCGTGGCGCCCGATGCGTCTCCCGGGGCGGCTGGGTTGGTTTGAGGTTCTCTCCCTCAAACGCTCGGCCACCCCCTTCGCTAGCATGACTGATTTGCAGAAGGAGGTGACCGCTTCCCATTCCCTCTCGCTCCGGACCATGGACTGAACCAGGGCCGGACGCGAGAGATCGCCGCCGCCGATCGCCTCTACGAGTATATCACGGCTAAAGCTATCTTTTTGCGACAGTTACACTCCTTCCAGGATAACAGGCGTGAAGTTTTTCAAAATGCAGTCAAGACCGTAATTAAAAAACCAATCACCAAATAAGCGACAACCACATTAAAAATGTAAACCTATTAACTATACTGATGTATTAAAATAAAGAAGAAATAAAAATTCATTTTGCGTACTAATGAAGTTTCAAAGCCTTGCAATTAGCGACTGAGTTATTTTGCGGAAAAACGCAATTAAGGATGGGCGGGAGGCCGAAGGCCGAATGGCATGAAATATGTAGATGAGGACAGAAGGCCGAGTTCAGTCGACGAACGAAAACAGGCGCCTTCGGCTTCCAGTCTAACTGGATGTAGATGAATACCAGTATTTTGCATAAAGGTACTACCTATCTGATCTGCACAATCCATTTTCTGGAAAACATGATAAACCTTTGCCATGATTGGCTACCAAATTTTTTATAAAAAAATGTTGCTCAACATTAGAAATTTCTCCTGCATCTTGAGCTCAAACATTTTATCTCATATATACAAACAGCCAGACTCGGAACAACTATCTGTAGGCAATACAATTATTCTTTCTATTATTTTTTTATAGAAACGTTGCCCTACACTAGAATATCTCCTGTATCGTGGGTGCGTTTACAAACATTTAAACTCACATACACAAACAGCCAGACCCGAAACAACTATCTGTAGGCCATACAATTATTCGTTCAGTGCTGAGATCGAATCTGCGACCCTCAGCGCAAGTAACATAGGCTATTTATCATCATGCTATGACACTTAGAAGCTGAGCAGCAGATTAGACACAATACTGGTATTTAGCTAAATCCAGTAAGACTGGAAGCACCCAGACATAGTTGGAAAAAGGCTATGCAGTTGATGGTTGCAGCTGTCCTTCTGTGCTTAAGTATTTAGTACGAACGGTTTGTGTCCCCCTATCGTTTCCTCGACCATTGTTCAGCTGCTGAAAGGAACTAATCGAGTGCCAAGATAGCATGTGGACTTGGTTCCATTTTGTTCTGTTATATGACTTCTCGAATATGTCCTGTATTTATGTACTAATTGGTAGAACAATGGAATCCTTACTAATATTATAAAAGCGAAAGTGAGTTTGTTTGTTTGTTACGTCTTCACACCTAAATGGCCGAACCGATTTTGATGAATGTTGGTACAGAGATAGTTGGGACCCTGGAGACGGATATAGGCTTATTTTTGAAAAAGTGAGAAATGAGGGAAAAAGAGGGAAAAAAGGAAAAACTTAGCTTTGCTATACAATTAATAAGGCGCAAGCGCAAAAACTACAGGTAGCAGGTACCTGCAAATCAGGAAAGGGGAACTGTGTTGCCCCGAATTTAACGTGAGCGAAACCGTGGGCAAAGGCTTGTAATATTATAATGTTGAGCGAAGCCGTGTGGGCGTTTCTAAAAACGAGGCGTATTGCCCATGTTATCCGATTAAATAAAGGGTTAACTTTTCAAACTAATTCATTGTGTAAAGGTTAATCATAATTAAACTATTATTACACCGTTATTTATAGATTGACATAGAAGTTTGACGGCTAAGTGACTTATTGTGAATAAAATTGCCAATATTTTTTTTTGGTAATTTTCGTTCTATGTATATCTGTGGCATTGGCGTGTACAATCTTTTTTTTTTGTATCGTAGGGGCGTTTAAACATATTTAATTTACACAAACAGTTCGAACGAGAATCAAACCCGTGAAACCCATTGCAACAGCCAATCGCTCAAAAATCTTCATCATTTCATAACATACATGATGGTAGGAAGGTGGATCACTACTTTTTACACGACTGCCCCAAAAAAGGAGTGTTATGTTTTTAGGGTTCATGTATGTTTGTATGTATGTGAGTTTCTTTATTCCATCATAACTTCTAAACGACTGAACTGATTTACATGTATGGAGTACCGTTAGAATCCTTGCATCGTCTCGAGTAACATAGGCTAAACAAACAAGGACTTGACAAAGTATAGAAATCTTATGTGGCGGGTATGATCAATAATTGAACACCCACACATTTTTTTATTATTATTTATTCTGTTAATGCATGTGATTATCGAGTGGATTCCAAAAACATAAATATGTTACATTGTTAATCTAAACTGTCGATAAAAAAAATTTCGTATGTATCCCATAGAATAGATGATTCGTTGAAAACAAACAAGGTGCGCCACCTAGTAGCAATTTGAAGAACTAGTGACGAGTAGATTTATAAATAATCTATTTCTATCCCAGAAAATCATAGTAATGTGTGCCAAACTTAAACTTAATTGGCTCAGTAGCTAGGTTCGAACTTCAAAGCAGATATAGGCAGTTAAATACAGATAACATTTAAAACACGAAATCCTTTGAAAGTTCCATTTTTCTTACTTATGCTTTACAAACCATATTGTGTTTTATGTATTTTTATATAAAACTTATCACTTAAAGATTTAAAATAAATAATTTTAAAATTTTAAAAACACGACTGCCATGTCAAAAAAATGAACTAAAATGAAAAAAACAAGATGTTAGTTTCAACAAAACATTTCATCGCAGTCGGGGGACTTTTATGCAAGAAAGTATTCTACAGATTGGTCCCCCGACTGCGATGAAAATTTTTGTTGTGTACAGAGATATACCTAAAATTCATCAACATCGGTTTAGCCATTTAGGCGTGAAGACGTAACAAACAAACAAACAAACTCACTTTCGTTTTTATAATATTTGTAAGGAAGTAAGGATGTTAGTTACGAAAATAAGCATATAATGTATTTTTTCTTTACGTTTTGCTCATACTACAACCAACTTATATTCAAATTAAATCGTTTGTTTTCGAGAGTTTAAAACAAATACAAACACATACAACAAAAAAACCAAGGACGAAAGCCGAAAGCCGAGCACGTCCCAACACTAGTGACCTTATTATTCCAGTGAACGGCGAACTCTCGCCTCCAGTTATTTATTTCTAAGTTTTTGACAGAAATTATAAATATGGCGGATTTATTTTGATTATGAAATATATTTCCATGATTTTTGGCATGAAAATGTTAATGAAAAGAGGATTATATCGATGACAGGAGCTGATTGGTGATTCTGTACGAAATTTCTTTGTTTCCTTTGTTTTTCCAGAATAATTCCCTCAAAATCCAGTAAATATTACGTTCAAAGGTTTTATATGCGTTCAGTCTTTTGTTGATATTTCATGTTATAGTTTTTATGAGTAGCTGAGGACTTTGTAGCTAAACAGTATCAACAACTTAGTTGAATCTTTAGGTTAAAAGGTGTTTTTTTCGGATGTAAAATCATTAAATAACTTCCCCCGCTCTGGGCGGAGCGGGGAGAGTGTCAGACTTTTACTAACTAAAATCCATCCATATTCCTTCTTTTGCCCTTATGTACCAGGGCCTCGGTATCTCATTCGAATAACCCGCAACCCCGGCAGGCGGTGGCCCTGGCAGGCCCCTCTGCCTTGCTGACATCTCTTTACAACATGGCCTAGGTTAAACGATGTTTGCCACCACACATTACATTACTTCTTGCATGTTTCAAAAAGCACGTTAAGCCTTTGGTCCCAGCTGTTATTTGTGGATCTTTGTCAGTCGTTACAGGTAGTCAGTGTCCTGAAAGTCGGACACTCAGTCTTACTAAGGAATATCGTATAACCCTGTACCAACCATGTTGTAGAGGTCAGATAGGCAATCGCTCCATGTAAAATATTGGTATTCAGTTGCATCTGGTAAAACTGGAAAACTAGAAATGGTTGGGAAAAGGCTAGGTAGGTGATAAGGGAATACTTTTTTTTTATCTATAATATAAAACTAGCTGCCGCCCGCGGCTTTGCCCACGTGATATCGAAGAAAAAAATATAAAATATCCTATGTGTTATTCCAGACTATAATCTACCTCTGTGCCAAATTTCATCAAGATCCGTTCAGCCGTTTTGACGTGAAAGAGTAACAAACATCTCTAACATCCATCCATCCTCACAAACATTTGCATTTATTATATTAGTAGGATTCTCGTGTCGCAATATTTCCAAACTCCTTCGAAACGACTGGACCGATTTGTGTGAAATTTTGTGTGCATATCGGGTAGGTCTGAGAAACGGCCAACAAGTATTTTTCATATAACTTAGTGAGAAAAGGACCTAAGCAGCGGGCACACATTTCATTTTACTCTATAACTACATTACGGTTTTCAAATTAAAAGTATAATAAGCAATTTCCTAAACAAGTGACAGGATTTGAAGTTAAGAATCCATCAGACCTGTTGAAGCAGTTTATATCTCTTCAACAATTAGAAAAAAAAAGACGATCTCCAAACGGCTGAGCTTCCTTTCAACATAGAACCATCTCGATTACAACATCTTTAAAACTTAATCAAAATTGGTTTATCAATTTTTTTGACGACACGGTTGGCGCAGTGGCCGAGCGATCGACTGCTGCGCTGCGTGTCGCGGATTCGATCCCCGCACGGAACAAATATTTGTATGGCATATAGATAGTTGTTCCGGGTCTGGCTGTTTGTGTATGTGACTTTAAATGTTTGTAAACCCACGATACAGGAGAAATTCCTAGTGGAGGGCAACTTTTTTTAATTAAAATATATAAATAATCATAGCTGAGAACACTGTCGATTACGACACCTTTAAACTTAATCATAATTGCTTTACCAATTCAAGAGCTATGATGCCACAGACAGATACACACTTCAAACTTATAACACTCCTCTTATTAGGGTTCCGTACCTTAAAAGGAAATAACTGAACCGTTATAGGATCACTTTGTTCTCCGTCCGTCTGTGTGTCTGTAAAGGCCCCTTTATCTCGGAAACGCGTGGAGATACCGAGTTGAAATTAAAAACCATATACTTAAATCTGTGGTCCCTTAGAGCCGTGACAAAATCAAACCCTAAGTCCATGCAGTCAAAAGATATTGCTGTTTATGTCGCAAGCTTGTACGGAATCTTCAGTGCGCTAGTCCCTATCGCACTTGGCCGTTTTTTTGTTAAAAATATTCTTACGACACTTAAACTCCAAAAACATGCAAATTCTTCCCCATAAAATTAGTTGGATCATCGTTTCTTTTACAAACCGCGCTGGCAAGCCCGTGATACACATACAGAGACCACAATTTATCAATATTTAACCATATTCGATACATTATCTTCGTCCATAAAATTCGGGGGGTCCTCTACGCATAGAAATTGTCCGTTTAATATAAAATTATTGCTGTACCGGGCTACCCTTAATCAGTATTGTAGGGTAAGCAAGAGTCTAAGTAATGTGCTGTGATAGCAAAAATGTTGAGAGGTAAAGTTGGAGTAGCAGAGTTTTTTTTTTGTTTTAAAACTTTCCTCCCCTTTGGGTTTAAAAGAAAGTACTTAGGGTCCGTGTTTTTTCCAGATATATGTGCAATTTTGTGAATAAATAAGGTTATCGTAGCGTGTTTGTTAACCCTTTCGCTGCCCAGTCTAAATTTACCATAGGTACATTTTGTACTAATACGCTGAGTTCTGGGCAGCGAAAAAGTTAATGAAACGTACTCCTTTTCACATGATCTCCGCTATTAAAACTTTTAAGTGAGACGTCTTGGTATGACTGCTCCGTTGGTCGAGTGGCTGCAAGCACGACTTCTGAGCATGAGGTCCAGGGTTCGTTTTGCGGGTAATCCACTGTGTCATTGGGTTTTTTTCCGTTAGGAGTTGCTCAGTATTAGCCACGAAATATGGATTTGTTGATGGCAATAGGCTCGTTCCGTATTACATGGGACTTAACACAACTAGCGAAAAGTTGATGTAGATACTATAACAACAATCATTTATTTTTAGGCAACTAAGGCCCATAGTGACCTTACAAACAAACATATATAATTATCGTTTAATACAAACCCTGCAATCGTACTAAAATGTACACTTTTGCCCAACCCTTGGGGGTCTATAAACGTGATGTTATGTTACTTTTTTAAATTAATAAGGATCACTCAGATTTGAAGATATGAGGAGCTCATAAATATGAGGAGCTTGTGGCTAAATAATAGCAGCCGCTCGTGTCGATCTTTAAGTTAAGCCGCGCTTGCCTAGGTTGGTCTGTAGATGGGTGACCACCCGTTACGTACCGAGTTTCCTCCGTGCCTCGGAAACCACGTTAAGCCGTTGGTCCCGGCTGTCATTTGTAGATCTTTGACAGTCATTACAGGTAGTCAGTGTTCCGAAAGTCTGGCAACCAGTCTTACCATGGGGTATCGTATTACCCAGTACTAACTTGGTTGTGGAGGTTACATAGGCAGTCACTCCATGTAAAATACTGATATTCAGCCGCATCCGGTTAGCCTGGAAGCCGACCCCAACATAGTTGGGAAAAGGCTAGGCAGATGACATAGATATGAATCTCATACAAGGATTATGAAGGTTTTCACTGAGTTGTCAATAGGCATGACGACAGTATAAAAAAATCGCTGATTCAGTGATGACAGGGAAGAAGTCATATAAAAAAAAAAGTAAACACAGGTTTAGTTTTATTTAAAAATAACAGATTATTAAGATTTTCAATAAAATAAAACATTAAAATACTGCAATCGGCCATTTTGACTGAAACACCGATCACAGCGTATGACGTCACGGTTATGTGATTTATGGGACGTTGTTATAGAAACAATGTCATTTTTATTTAACTGTGACGTCATGCCGACGCCATGACACATGCAAGCTGTTTTCGGGCACTATTGAAAAATTATGAGAAAAATGGCTTCAAACTTTGTTAAACTTAAGTTTATTACCGAAATAAAGGCTTTTTTGTAAATAGTAAAAGTGTACCCACATTATGGAAGAGGATTTTAAAATCTTTCGTCACGCCTATTTGACCATTGAACGAGAAGTATTGTTATGACAATACAATCGACAAAACAAATGAAAATCGCCTTCTAACCGTTCCGTATTTTTTTTAGCTACGTCAACAAAATTGCCTTAGTACTTTTGCTGTTTTGTAGTTTAGTTAAAGAGTGCGCAAGCTGCTTAGGCCAGTTTTCTCAAATATGCTTGCTATTTTGCCAAGCACGTATTTGAGAAAGTGAGATGCAAATATCATCCCGGTCGAACACGTTTTAGCGGCTATTTGAAAAAAAGGTAAAACTTGAAAAATGTATTTTTTTTTAACCAAAATAAAAAAATGTTGCTTATTGGTATTTTGAAGTTTTAACGTGCCCAATTTATCTTATTTAAGTACCAAATGTGTATTAAAATGTATGTCTCAATACGGAATTATTCATGTTCTTTTGGGTATCGAATATGTTTTTTTGTTTTTGCTAAATAGCACAAAAATAATGGCAATAACACAAATCAATATAACGTTCTCCGTTTATAAATAATTTGGCTGCCAATACATCTTTTGACGGCACGGTTGGCGCAGTGGCTGAGCGATTGACTGCTGCGCTGCGTGTCACGGGTTCAATCCCCGCACGGAACAAATATTTGTATGGCCTACAGATAGTTGTTCCGGGTCTGGTTGTTTGTGCACGTGACTTTAAATGTTTGTAAACGCACACACGATACAGGAGAAATTCCTAGTGTGGAGCAATGTTTTTCCAAATCAAAAAAAAAAAAAAAATTCCCTAACTCTCACTGATCAATGGATGGAGTTTAACTGCGCAATTAATAAGGTGGCTAATTTATTACGTACGGGTATCAAATCTGTAACCCGTGTTGAAGTGCATCAATTGATCTCTTTTCTTAAGCCTCTAATATGTTCTGTGCAGAGCAAATAATACATACAGTCCAAGGAAGGAAAGAAGTATTAAATACTTCGTGAGTGTGTCTTGCTTAGTTACTTCATCATCACCTGCCTAGCCTCTTCCCAAGTATTTTGAGTCACCTTCCAGTATACCCGGATGCAGCTGAATTTTATTTTACATGGAGGGACTGCCTATCTGACCTCCACAACCCAGTTAGTACTGAGTAATACAATACCGCTTGGGAAGACTGGTTGTCAGATTTCCGGGACACTCACTATCTGTAACGACTGTCAAAGATCTAGAAATGAGAGCCAGGACCAACAACTTAACGTGCTTTACGAGGCCTGGAGGAAACTCGGTATGTTACGTATGGTCACCCATCCACAGACCAACCTAGGCAAGCACGGCTTAACCTCAAGATCGAGCCGAGTAGCTGCAGTTATTTAGCCACGAATCCCTTTTTTTAGTTAGTTCAAACTATGAAATACAGTTATCCGAATAAATAAACAGAAACAATTAAATACATTTTACGAAAGTAAATATTCTCAAAACATGACTATAAATCCTTGCTGGTCTATCAATTGCAGAGTTTATTACAAGAAATAACCCAGAAAATTCATTAGAAATTTCTCAGTAACAGTCTGCAGTGAGTAGAAATTGGGTAATACTCACACGACACACAACCCTTCCCCGAAAAACAAGCGTCATGATATTCCATAATGAGAAGTATTCCATAATTAGCTCCAATTCCGCGTACGACAAACAAACAAACATAATATTCAAAATCAAAACCAAATTCCAAAAATTTCTTCCTCATCCCGTTCCAAAATAATTCAGTCACGTCAAATAATTTAGGAAAACCGCATAAAATGAAAGCATTACCTTTAAATATATATCACTTATGCCACATAAATAACAGGCAGACATATTTACATTCCCCCTGAGGGATGAAAAAACCGAATTAGGAGAACATGAGAACAATAATGTTATCAAAATAGGAGCCATCATGGACCCGTCAGCAGAAAAAGCAATTTTAATCTGCCTAATGTTGGGAATGCTTTATACCTTACGGTATGCATGTGGGATTTCGGTTATTTTATGGTTGAACTTCATACAAGCTCTTTCCCGCGACTTTGCCTTGCTATTTGAACGTCAAGTTCTAGTTGTGTTGCTGGTGGTCTCGACTAAATGAAACTCTCTTTTGTTTTTTTTTTTTTTTAAATGTTGCCCCACACTAGGAATTCCTCCTGTATCGTGGGTGCGTTTACAAACATTTAAACTATCTGTAGGCCATACAAGTATTTGTTCCGTGCGGGGATCAAACCCGCGACACGCAGCGCAGCAGTCGATCGCTCAGCCACTGCGCCAAACGTGCAATATTTTGCATCCGCTAAGTTATTAGCGTAGTAATATTTAACATTTGTCCTTAACCAAGTTTAAATGGGTTTAAAGATTCTTTATTTATTCTAGAAGAACATACATTGTTCACTTATTGAATAAATACATAATTAAGATAAAGTGTGGTCCAGTGGCTAGTAAATGTTTATTAATTAAAGTGTGGGTAGGGTTGACGTTTATCACCTCACCAAATTTCATTACGATCTGATCAGCCGTTTAGTTGTTAAAAGGCAACAAACAAGCAAACAAATAAACAGAGTTATTTTCACATTTTGTATTTATAATCTTTGATATTACAATTTATGAATGAAGAAGTTTGTGCGAATAGATGTTTGTTACACAAAAATCACTGAACGGATTCGGATGAAAGTTATCTCACTGATAGTTTATAGCTTAGATTAACACATAATAATATGAGACATTAACAACTACCACGTGGGCGAAGCAACAAGCATAAGTTAGGTTATAATAATACGGTTATTGCTACGCCAGTTACGCTTATGTAGCACACCGTAGCAAGCCGTAGCACAGCTACGAGTCCATGCTACGCCAGTGTAAGCTTTAGAACATATCAAGCTATGTATTACAGTACTTTCATGAAAAAGTTTGTAGTTACAAAAATGACTTTTTTCTTCTAGTTTCTAGCATTTTTTTTATTCGGATGGGTAATTATCAAATGTCTTCTCCCGCTGTAAGCGGAGCAGAAGGAAGTGTCAGACTTGTACTGACTAAAACTGATCCATTATCCTCCACAGATCTGCATCTACGGTAGCCATGAGCAGTCTCGCGGCTCCAGCACCGGTCGCCTCTACGAGGACACAGCGATGCTTCGCCCGCGCGGGGCTGACCGCCACAGCGTGTTCCACCATGCTTTCCGGGCGATCGTTATAGTGGTGACACCCAGGCGTTGCCTCCCGCCCGATTATGTGCAGGTGAATCACAACCTGTGTGTGTGTGTATGTGTGTGACATCACCACATTTTTCTGATTCAGTACAGATACTGGGTTATGAATTAAGTAGCTGGCACCCGCGGCTTCGCCCAGTGATATCGAAAAAAAGCATCCTATGTGTTATTCTAGACTATAATCTACCTATATGCCAAATTTCATAAAGATCCGTTCATCCGTTTTGACGTGAAAGAGTAACAAACATCCATACATCCATCCTCACAAACATTCGCATTTATAATATTAGTAGGATTTACGAACCAATCGTAACCGTCCCGCAATCGTATCGTGATCGTCCCTTATAAAAGCACCCCCATACTTCATTCACGTTTGTCTTACCGCCATGCAATGAGCATAGGTTCTATTTGTATTGGAACAAACTGCTGATTTTATACTTTGGACCTTCGACCTTAATAAATCATGTCATAAGGAATAGAAAACTTTTTAATTCTAGGAATTAATGTGAGACTAATGGACTTTTAGCAATCATACATCACTAGCTTCCGCCCACGGCTTCGTCCGCGTGGCATAGTTACTTTTGGCTAACGCTAACTTTAACCCGCGTGATGGTTGAAAAAAAAATCTTTCTCTTCCCTTTTCTTCCCTCTTTCTCCACCTTATCTCACTTTTTGTTAAATTAACTTATGTCCGTCTCCAGGGCCCCAACTATCTCTGTACCAAAATTTATCAAAATCAGAAGAAGAAGAAAAAAATTTTGAAAGATTTGAGAAAGTTTTTGATGATATCCAATCCGAAAAAAAAATGGCTGCTACAAAAAAAATGCCTGAAAAAAGAAGTTAACAGGACTTCAAAAAATTATCCGCATCGCTGTCAACGTGAGACGTATCCTGAAGACTGGCAGCATTGCCAAACCACAACACTAAAGGAAGTCAGTGGCAAAAAAAAACGATGAATCAAAAAATAGTCACTGACTTCCGGAAGTGAATTAATTAAGTCAGTTTTTTGGAAAGAAGTTAGACGGAAAAAAAACTAACACCAAAAGTTGTAACGAAAGTGTCGTTACAACTTATGGTCTTAATTGTATCCGTCTCAGTTTTTCGCTATAGTTGTAAGCCGAGTGGCGTGCGCGTGTTTCTCTGTCTGTCTCTCTCTCTCTCATAGAAAGCAAGCCAGTTATTTTCGTTTCGTCTTTCTATTTCACATTGAACAGTGTGGTGTCGCGACAATTATTTTTTGTTTAGTGTTATTTTAGGTTTTTGTACATAATAAATAATAACTTCTTTGACAACTCAACAAGTTTTTTTTTCTAAATGTGTGTATTTCCTCTTACTTGATTAGTTATTTCTATTTTTTTTTCGGATCACTTCAGATCGCAACCGTCCAACAACCCGTCACATTAACGTCGATCAGAAGGAACCTCCTCACTACCTGGACCTCTGCTAACCCCGCCACTAACAGTGTTGACTGGCGTTAATAGATGACGGCCATTTGTAGGTACTACGGCGTATACCTGTGTAGTGATGAGCTGGTGTCGATAATTACTGGTATTTTCCTATCGGCAAAAAGGTAGATTTTAATTGGGTTTGTTTTTATTATTAAATGCAAAATAAAAATAAAACATTTTTTTTTTGCGGATGGGAAATCATCAAGTACAAGATACTTCTACCGCCCCGCTCTGGGCGGATCGGGGGGGACTGCCAGACTTTTACTAACTAAAACCTACCCACGTTCCTTCTTTTGCCTTTTATGTTCCGGGAACAACCCGCAACCCTGGTTGTGTATAGTGCACCATTCTGTTTTAGAAGCTCTTAAGCTAAATAATGGCAGACGCTTGGTCGATCTTTAGATTAGGGCGCGTTTGTCTGGGTTGGTCTGTGGATGGCACCCATTACACACCGAGTTTTCACGCGTTAAGTTATTGGTCCCGGCTGTCATTTATAGACCTTTGACAGTCGTTACACACAGTCAGTGTCCCGAAAGTATGATAGCCAATCTTAAGGGCAAAGCAAAGGTCAAGGGGTATCGTATTACTCAGTACTAACTGGGTTGTAGAGGTCAGATAGGCAGTCGTTCCATGTAAAAAAAATGTATTCAGTTGCATCTGGTAAGACTGCAAGCTAGAAACTACAAGGCTATGCAGATGATGATGGTATACTATTTTATTCTACTTTATAACAACCTAGTTTGAGATTAAAATAGAACAAATTTAAAGTTTTAGAATCACATTGTATTTAATGGCATTGTAAAACATTCTGTCATAAATATGCTGACTTTATGATGCTTTGAACAGGACAATGAACTCTGCGGTTCAATAAAATACTAGATCAAAGACTGACTTTGGAACTTTGTTTTAAATCTTTTCCCAAACTTTGTCTTTTGAATTGCTCTTTATTTTGTTGATAGTTTTGATTGCTTAGATCTGATAAATATTAATATTATAGTATTGTTTTTTACGAAATTTATCGTTTACTAGCTGTGCCCGGCCGGCGGTTTCACCCGCTGCTCAGCTCCTTTTCTAGAAAAGGGTATAAAAAATAGATGTTGGCCGATTCTCAGACCTATCGGTTCAGCCGTGTCGGGAGTGTATGGTAACTAAGACTGTGATACGAGAATTTTATATATTAAATTTATATATAGCTATACTAGACTGCTACTATAGCTATACTAGATTATGTTGTCTTTGACATCCGAATTAAATAATGTTATTCATTATATAAAAACAAATCTGCTGCTTCATTCGATTTTGCTCTGTTTTTTTTCTAATAATCGACCACAAATTTATGCTTATTGATAAACAATGCTTAATAAGAAATAGACATCAATCTACGCATAATACGTACCCACTTATAAACATATCCTATCACTACCCTTTCATCGACAACTCATCCCATAATCACTCACATCCCTAAACTAGACAAAGAGCTAGCGATTTGTTTCTCAAAATGTTTTTTTCTTGATTCCCCGTAGGAGAGGCTCTATACCTCTTATTGCAACGAGATTTATATTCTCTGGCGCCTTTTTATTGGACAATGAGGAGATCGGAATGATTGTAATATTGCGGACAGGTGGAAAGGAAATTGAAAGCTTCGCTGTGTGTTGGAAACTTGGACGAGTTGATTGGTGAAATCTTTGACAAATTGAAATTGAAAGAGTGTACATGGAGTTGTTTGCCCATTCTTCTCCATAGAGATCTACGCTTTGGAATGGGCAACTACAGTACTTTCACAAGTTATTATGTCTTGTGACTGGGACTGTAGCAGCATCTTTTTTTGTTTTCATGACATTCATAAGTGCCTGTAATGGTCTAATTGAAATAAATGATTTGAAATTGTGTAACATCGTGCCTGTAATCCGCAAATCGTTAGGCAGAGGTGTAGCTGATTTCACGGCACGGTTGGCGTAGTGGTTGAGCGATCGACTACTGCACTGCGTGTCGCGTATTCGATCCCCGCACGAAACAAATATTTGTACGGCCTACAGATAGTTGTTTCGAGTCTGGCTGTTTGTGAATGTGAGTTTAAATGTTTGTAAACGCACCCACGATACAGGAGAAATTCCTAGTGTGGGGCAACGTTTTTAAAAATAAATAAATAAAACCTAGGTATAGCCTCCAACCGAGAAAAAAAAATCGTTAAACTTAAATACTTGAAAAATGTTTTAGTTTGCAGTGACTAGGTTATGAAAGTCTGATAGGCAGCTACTACTGAAGCAAAAAGTAAATTATGTCCTAACCTAAGTTAAGTGCTACTTATGTGCTACACCATCGAATTCGTTCCAGCCGATACGAAGGAAAAGACAATGCCGTACCTACATATGGTATACCATCCCATTGACTGCTCCGTTGGTCACGCGGTCTCAAGCGCGCCTGCTGAGCACGGGGTCTTTTTTTGGGTTCGGAAATCATCAAATAACTTGCACCTTTTGGGCGAAGTGGGGGCGAGTGTTAGACTTGTACCTACTGACTAAAACCCACCCATGTTCGTTCTATATTGCCCTTGACGTTCCAGGGCCGCGGCATCTCTTTCAAAAACCCGCAACCCCGGCAGGGAGCATGGGGTCTTGGGTTTGATTTTCAGGTAGTGCAAAAAAAAATTGTGAACGGGAATTCATCAAATAACTACCCTGGGCTGGGCAAAGCGAGTGGGAGTGTGGACTTTTACAAACTAAAACCCACCTGTATTCTTTCATTTGCCTTTTATGGTCGCCCCCCGTATACCCTGACAGGCGGTGGCCTTGGCAGGCCCCTCTGCTTTGCTGACATCTCTTTGAGGCGCGCGTGGAACACGAACACGCCGTCTACGCTGCCTGTCGTCACCAGGCGGATGGACGTTGACCTACCCATTGCTTATCGTCCACAGGCCTGACCTGATTTGTGATTTTACAATGTGTCCGCTCACGGACTAGCGATATTCTATGTACTAATATAACAAACATTCTAGTACTGAAATATATGATTTAAAAAAAAACGATAGAAAATATTGTTGCCCTCTGAATAAAACTATTTTCGTCTCAGTAAGATCAAAACTTTGAGAGATATGATTATTTTATGTACACGCATAGAGTGAATTGGACCCAAGTTTGTATCGTAATAGTACATTAAAACACTCGTTACATAAGTATCTAGAATATCGCTAATCCATGACCGGACACATTGTTTATACCTCTCTCAAGCAATCTTAAACTCTCCTGTCAATCCATTTAAATACCATTCTCACAACTCCGTCAAAGTGATCTATAAAACTATAACAAATATACCTACCTAAACATGGCTTTAAATTGCAATATCGCTTGCAGCTTTTACAATGGCATTGTCTATCTGTACCTACTTACAAAGCTATATTGGTCTATAAAGCCACAATTTGAATTGTAATGTGCTGGCGGTCAAAATGACTGCCTCTCTGCGGTCACTGCTAGTTGACCGCAACGAATGCCAACGTAAATGTGATGTATAAGTAGGAGAAGTTTGTATGTTTTAGTTTTTGAAGTAAAGGGTTCATAACAACCTGTATGTGTATAGAACTCTAGTACCTAGTACCCACAAAGGCCCTCTATTCTAGTATCTACAAGGGTGCAACGTCGTCAAGAAGTCCTCTCCGGTACTGTCAGTGACTTATTTGTTAAAAATATAAAAAACGAAAAATGACAACTTAATCATTTCATGATGTTACTTAAATAGTCAAATGGGTTGGCCCCTGTTGCCGTCGAGCCCGGTACCCATTGGATAAATTTAATGATGTTGCTGAAATAGTCAAATGGGTTGGCCCCTGTTGCCGTCAAGCCCGGTAGATACCCATTG
Organism: Ochropleura plecta; assembly: GCA_905475445.1. NCBI lineage: Eukaryota > Metazoa > Arthropoda > Insecta > Lepidoptera > Noctuidae > Ochropleura > Ochropleura plecta. The sequence continues at coordinate 13,170,328 of FR997748.1, forward strand.
GATAAATTTAATGATGTTGCTGAAATAGTCAAATGGGTTGGCCCCTGTTGCCATCAAGCCCGGTAGGTACCCATTGGATAAATTTGATGAAGTTGCTCAAATGGGTTGGCCTTTGTTGCCGTCGAGCAATCAGATCATCGTCAAAATGTTCATTCTCCCAATTTATTTGGGGTCGGCAGAGTGTTTCCTCTCCTTCAATACTTTATATACTATTACTCATCTCTGTAGTCAACTCTATACTAGTCACACCACCCTTCAAATAGTCCATCCATAGTCTCTTCTTTGGACACTATTTTCCTAAAATCATCTCATCATTTTCCTGCCCTTGTCCCATTCTATTTGGGGTCGGCGCAACACATTTTCTTCTTCCACTCTCCCCTATCAGACGTCACGACATCATTTACTCCTTTCTCCTTCATATCATTTCTTACACAATCCATCCATCTTTTCTCTGGCCTTCCTCTCGCTCTCCGTCCATCAACATTCAGATCCATCACTCTTTTAGTCACATGTCCTTCATCCCTCCTCATTACATGTCCATACCAAGACAGATGACTCCCTGCTTATTTGTAAATTTGGTTTTCGGAGAACAAACCCCCTAACTCTCCACGTCAAAACATACCACACTCACAACCGTACTCAGGGTACAAAACTAGTTTTCTTCTCCGTAAAACGAAATAAATAATTCAGGGCTATTCCAATATTCTACTGAACCCATTTCAATTATACTTGAGTCGTGGTACACTAGCGCCCCCTAAGTGAAATAGCTTGTACTTTGGAAACTTTTGTTTCGTTTCTGTATAGTCGGGTAGTTTCATTTTTAAATAATTGATTGGAATTTGACAGGATGACTATGATTTGTTGATAAAGGTAAAAAGATGGGTTGTTTTACTTTAAGGGACGAACTATTGCCTGTTTGCCGTAAAGTCGAGTTTGCTGAACTCGACCTTTGCGGTTGCTCGAAAGAGATACCGCTAGGGTCATTTATGAGTTAACGTCTATCCTTACTAATATTATAAAAGCGAAAGTGAGTTTGTTTGTTACATCTTCACGCCTAAATGGCAAAACCGATTTTGATGAATTATAGCACAGAGATAGTTGGGACCCTGTAGACGGAGATAAGCTATCCATATATCTCTTCCTACCCCCCACTTTCCTAAAATAGGGGATGGAAGTTTGTATGGAGCATTCCGCAATTTTCAAGGTAGGAGGCTAAAAATTGGTATGCGGACTATTTGTCACTAACAAAAACATCGTGCATCTTTTTTTTGGAAATCTGCCCCCAACCCATCAAAAAAGGGGATGAATTTTTATATGCGACTTTTCGCAGTTTTCAAGGTAGGAAGCTAAAAATCGGTACACACACTCTTTGTTACCAACGAAAAATACCTGCAAATCAGGAAATGAGAACTGTGAGAACCCCGAATTTAACGCGAGCGAAGCCGCGGGCAAAAGCTAGTAATACATATTTTTTTCTCTAAGTTTATGGATGATCCGCTAATCTTTTAGTAACAATGGAACATGAATACTCGATAAAAATTATGTGATGAACCATAAATAAAAATGCTAAAATAAAAAACCAACCAACATCCAAAAAACATTCTAAAAAGTGGAAAATAACTTTATTTCGAAGTCGGTGACTTTTATTGGTTTTGTTGACTTTTTTGCCACCACCAACAAGTCGGTTTTATTTTATTTTTTTTTACAAAAAAACGGTTTTTCTACAAATAAATAAATAAATATCTTGGGACAACTCACACACGGCTATCTGATCCCAAGCTAAGCAGAGCTTGTGTTATGGTAACCAGACAACTGATATACATACTTATATAATTTATAAATACATACATATTATAGATAAATCACACCCAGACACAGAACAAACAATCATGCTCATCACACAAAGTTTGTCCTGGGTGGGAATCGAACCCACGACCTCCGGCTCAGCAGTCAGGGCCACTAACCACTAGACCAACAGGCCCGTCTCATGTCAATTAAATGCATTTTTATCATTGCCATCATCATTATCATCAAATATCACTTTGTATCACCATTCGTGTCCCGGAAAGCAAAGCCGTCTGTGACACTAGACTATAATTTCAAACATCTTCAACGGCAAGGTCTCTTCAGCAAATCAAGCTCTAATAACTTTTTCTCAACCCTATTCAACGTCCATCATGGGCCATCGTGTACACTCCCCCCCTTCCCCCCACATCTCAGGTGCGGCTAGACACATGTAAACAGCGTCCTTAATTAACGTAGCAAAGAGTGGGAGTTTATGTGAATCATGACTGATACCAGCATGTGCGCATTGCGTAGAACGAGACGCGCGGTGGAGAGGACTTGATCTTGTAATTTTATTGTACACTCCTGCCTTACCCTTTACGGATTGTAGGCGTGATGTTAAGTAAATTTTTTGAGGAACAATAAAAAAGATCTTTCTTATATATAACTAGCATTTGCCCGCGGATTCGCTCGCGTTAAATTCGGGGTAACACAGTTCCCCTTTCCTGATTTGCCTGCTACCTGTAGTTTTTGCCCTTGCGCCTTATTGATTTGCAAGAGCAAAGCTAAGTTTTCCCTTTTCTTCCCTCTTTCTCCCTCATTTCTCTTTTAAAAAAAAATATATCATACAGATACCACGGCACCCGGAACATAAAGGGCAAAAGAAGGAACATGTATACAAAACGAAAACATGTATTCGTGGGTAATAACGTGGGTTTTAGTAAGTACAAGTCTAACACTCCCCCCCGCTCCGCCCAGAGTGAGGCAAGTCATTTGATGATTTCCCACACACGCAAAAAAGCTCAATATGAAAGAAAGATAATCGAGATAGATTGTACACACAACGGCACATCAACCTACACCAAACCATTTTAACCTGATCTCTCTAATACGGTGTGCGATCCGTCGCAGAGAGATCAAGTTATAATAGTTTAGATTAGGTTGACGTGCCGTCGTATATTCATTGAATGAAAAGTACAATTCAAAAACCTGTTTAAACGATCTTAAAATCTCTGAACCACCAGAAGACAGCAGAAATACAAAAAAAATATCCAATCTTATCGACTCTACTCACTTCAAAGTTCTATCTCATTACGCCGCTGTAATAAACCGGGGTGTGCAGTCCGTAATTTGTGTCTTTTGATATTATGTACACACTTTGTTAATGTCTACCACACACGTATGGCGGACGCTTGCTTATGGCGGTAAGCAGGGCTTTAGGTTTCCTGGTTATTACGTTCTAGGTTTATCACCTACTAGGTCATACCGGCGGCGATGTCCGCGTGTAGGACGGCAGACGCGGGATTGTTCAAATGACTTAACTTGGCTTGACGGCACGGTTAGCGCAGTGGCCGAGCGATCGACTGCTGCGTTGGGTGTTGCGGGTTCGATTCCCGCACGGAACAAATAGTTGTATGACCTACAGGTAGTTGTTTCGGGTCTGGCTGTTTATGTATGTGAGTTTAAATGTTTGTGAACGCACCCACGATACAGGGTAAAATCCTAGTGTGGGGAAACGTTTTCGTTTTTCTTTGTTACTCTTTCACGTCAAAGCGGCTAAACATATCTTGATGAAATTTAGCCCAGAGGTAGATTATGGTCTAAAATAACACATAGCATACTTTTTTTAGGATATCATGCGGGCGAAGCCGCGGGCGCCACCTATCTTACTAATATTATGTTTCACGTCAAAACTTCTAAACGGATCTTGATGAACTTTGGCACAGAGGTAGATTATGGTTTGGAGTAACACATAGGATACAGGTGCCAGCTAGTAATGATAATAATAACAGGGTTGTGGAGGTCAGACAGGCAGTCGCTCCATATAAAATACTGGAATTTTACTGCGTCTAGTAAGACTGGAAGGGGTGTGTAATGTTTGCCATAATAACAAATGCTCTAATTTCACTTGAACTAACGTTCATATGACATAATATCAAATGACATAAATTCATATGACCTAATGTTTCATATCATATAATATTCATTTAACATAATAACATTTAGTATAACGTTCATTTTATATAATTTTCAATATGTATAATATTCTTTTAATATAACGTTCATTTGACCTAAAATTCATGTTTAATGGGCACAGTTCTAGCCTAACTCAAATGGCACTTAACCAAACCTTAAAATATTCTATGCATGGTCTAGGGCGCGCTTCGCGGGGCTCCTACTTCTGGGTGGTTTATAAAAAAATACCCACGAAGGGGATGGCGGGGTCTATTCGCTCGCTTCGCTCACTCACACGACCCCGCCATCCCCTTCTAACCTAACCTATCCGAGTCGGGGTGCCCTAAAGTCCAGATTGCATCCAGTTTCTCCTGGTAACAATAGTTGAGGGTGGCAGGTGTATAGGGTATAAGGTAGATTTTCTAAATTATATTAAAAGTTACTTGGAGATTATGAATATTATAGTAAATGAATAATATGCTAAATGAATATTATGTGAAATGTGCATTATAGGAAATGTTCATAATGTCATATGAAATTAGGTAAAATGAAATTATATCAACAATTCATTATGTCAACTGATCGTTATGTTAAACAAAATTATGTTAACTAAAATTATGTCAAGTGAACGTTAGATACTTTGTTATTATGTCAATCGTTACACACCCGACTGGAAGACCCTAACATGGTTGAGACAAAACTAAGCAGATCATGGGTGAATATCAAAGATTGCTTTTCGCTTGCAGGAATTTTAAGCCATGACAAGAAACACCAGCTTAGTTCATCAAGTCTTTAAACAAAGATTCTATGTACAAAATGATCAGTATCCAGTATCCAGTGAACGGATACTAACGAGCAAATATTTGTCTGACGTCATCGCACCTTTGTTGCCAAGTACGGACAGCAGAATAGGTTGTTTAGTGTAAAGTTTAATTTGTTTTGTTTTGTATGAGCTTTTGAGTAATGTTGGTGCATATTGTTGGTGGGATGTTGGTTATTAAAACTTTATTGTAATGGGTTTAATTGTACAAGCTTTTATTCTACTTGCAATGTAAGTATGTAAGTATGTTTGGGTGAAATATTACAACTCAATTTTGAAGCAGATATCTTTAATCGATTAAAAAGTAAAACATAAATTAAAAGTAAAAAAAAAACCTTTTTTAAAACAAGCTTTTATTTGAATGCGCTAAAATTTCTTGTGTATAAACAAGTAAGTTACAGTATATTTGATACTTATTATTAATCAATAATAATGTATTTGCCAGAATGTAAGTGTACAATCATGCGCACGAATATGTATATACTTTAAAACGTTACTTAATATAGTAGTAGAATATTACAAATATGTGAGATATTCAAACTAGGAAGATAAACAGCACTTTTTTAACACCAAAGATTTCAAGAGACATAACATAGGTATCGTAATATATAATTAACGTTTAGTAACGTAAATTAACGTAGGACGTAATATATAATTTCTACCATAACTTAATTAACAGTCACTCGATTTTAAATTATTCGGTCTCGGTTTAAATAGGTAACTAGTCGGCTTTACTTATTGAATTGTAATTAAATTGTTAAAAAAAACGACTTTCGTTTAATCCTTACACTATGTTTAATGCTAAAGACTTTTTGGCTGACCATACAACCATCTTTCACAGCGCTGCACGTGCAAACTATACGCTTCACTTTCTTCCATCAAATAGACAGTTATAACAAGACATTATAATTACTCATGAAAAGCTAAAAAAAACGGTCAAGTCAGTAATCTGTGAGTTGACCACGATTATATTTGTCTGGACTTCAAATCAAATCAAAAATGTTTATTTGTAAGAATATGGTACAATAGATGTGGCGTACAAATATTTCCATAAAAATAATAATCAATGCTTATATTATGAAAGTATTAGTAATCATGAACTTGAAGATTGAAATTGTATTGTACTTAGTAAAAATATTGATTAACAATGAATATATATTTGCTGGACATGGTAACATAAGGGTTTTTATGTTACTAACGACTTCTAAACGACCTCTAAATATTCTTTAAAACTGTAATAACTTCAAAAAAGACTGTGACCTCTGATTTTGTTTCGGATGCTTCTTCTTTCTTTAAGAAAAAAAAAACATTGCCCCACGCTAGGAATTTCTCCTGTACCGTGGGTGCGTTTACAAACATTTAAAGTCAGATACACAAACAGCCAGACCCGGAACAACTATCTGATAGTTGTTCCGGGTCTGGCTGCTGTAGGTCATACAAATATTTGTTCCGTGCAGGGATTGAACCCACGACAAACGCTTAGCCACTGCGCCAAACGTGTCGTTCTTCTCTTAGTATGCGGATAAAAGCCCGTTTTGTATTAATAATAGTAAAAGTATTTTATTTAAGGGTATGAAGAACAGGGTGTAAAGATTTTCATTTGGATCCTCTGAGCAGACGGGCATCCTCGTCTGGCAGGCTACTGCAGTTGCTATCGAGAGACTTTTTAATCGCATGATTCAGAATTTGATATTGGTTCTTCTTTTGTATCATAGATGGCGCTGTAATATTTTTCGTACTGTCCGATAAATCAATTCTCGAAAATAAATGTCGTTTTTACCCGACTACGGCGAAGCAAAAAGGGGGATTATGATGCTGACCATTATGTATGTGTGTATTTTCATCTGTTCCCTCTTAACTTCTAAACTGCTCATCATAATTTGACAATTGAGGCATCGATGGTAGTGTCTTGATATTTTGGTTTTCGGCTATGCCACGTCACATTAAATTGATTATGGAGCTCTCTAGGTGGCATAAAGTCTTTTACTGCTTACTACATTTACTCTAATAAAAACAAAACATTCTAGGACGAATATCCTTTGAACATCACTACAAATATGTTTTAATTAAACCAATCTAAATACTAAATATTTCATACATAATAATTTCAGATGAGAATATTTAAGTGATTGTTTACTGTCAATTAAAATTATGTCAACTCCTTTGAGGTTCGTGGTAGCAATCCAACAATGATTGTCTAGACTCTCTGCATACCTCACAAAAGCTTAAAGGGTGGGAATATAAATCAATAAAGCAACAATTTATTCATCTGTCTTCAAGCGGTTTTGTCCAATTTATGAGACCACAATCCTAGAGATTCTCAGTATTATAGCTAGTTTCTAATGTTTTGAGTGTGTTTGAGTGGGACATATAATAACATTACGCCTGGATTTCCTAGGAGGGTGAGCAGAGGTAGCTCACCGTCCGTCCGTCTATTGACGACAGGCCGTGTCGACGGCGCGTTACTGTTTCAAGCGCGCCTCAAAGAGATGTCAGCAAAGCAGAGGGGCCTGCCAGGGCCTCCGCCTGCCGGGGTTGCGGGTTGTTCGAAAGAGATACCGCGTCCCCGGAACGTAAAGGGCAATAGAAGGAACATGGGTGGGTTTTATTCACAAGTAGAAGTCTGACACTCCCCCCCGCTCCGCCCAGAGCGGGGGAAGTTATTTGATGATTTCCCACCCAAAAAAAAAGGGTGAGCAGAGGGCCTTTACACATGGATCTGGAGAAATTTCTTGACGTTGATGAAACTTTATGCTTTATTTATTTTAGCTTCGGTTGGGCGAGCTGACATCAGGAGATACCTCGCACTCTCTTCGTATATATTCGAGATACTGAAAGAGAAAGTACATAATGTGGACATTTTACAGCAGATAGGTTTATGTGTTCCGGACAGGTACTTGGGGCGACGTCGACAGCCATGCTTGCTGGCGGTGCCGCTCTCGCGTACCAATCTGTTAGAGGAGGCTCCAATGACGCGAGCAATTCGTACTCAACCACATAGCAAGTGACATTGACCTGTTTCATTGTTCTCTGAATAAGTTTGTTCATTGTATACACTATCATATAAGCAACCCTATAATGATAATCGTAAGATGGAAAATCCTACTATCTTACTAATCCTTACTTTAATATTATAAAAGCGAAAGTGAGTTTGTTTGTTTGTTTGTTACGTCTTCACGCCTTATTGGCTAAACCGATTTTGATGAATTTTGGTACAGAGATAGTTGGGACCCTGGAAACGGACATAGGCTAACAATTTTTTTTAAAGTGGGAAATGAGGAAGAAAGAGGGAAGAAAAGGGAAAAGTTAGCTTTGCTATTACAAATCAATAAGGACAAGGGCAAAAACTGTAGGTAGCAGGTGTCTGCAAATCAGGAAAGGGGAACTTTGTTACCCGAATTTAACGCGAGCGAAGCCGCGGGCAAAAGCTAGTATTGCATTGTCGGTAAGGGGTAACATGCTTTCTCGCAGGTTCGCGCGATGCTCACGTGACGTTAAGGTCACACTATTTAAAAGCTACTGACAAACGTTATTCACGTGCAACCTGTGGAGCAGTTACACTAAAAAAGCCAACAATGCTTTGCGCGTCCAATATAACAACGCGTTCAGGTGTATGTTGGGGCTCCCCTGGCGGTGCAGTGCCTCCGGCATGTTTGCCGGGTACAGCACGGATGGCTTCCAGGCGGTGCTTCACAAAAGGACGGCCTCCCTGTGGCCTCGACTAAAGGGTAGTACCAACAGGCTTCTGAGTGTGTTGTCGGACAGAGTGGACAGCCAAATACAGTGGTCGCTCATGCATGTCCAGCATCTTGATTGCTTAAAATTTTACTAACATAGTTTTTAAGTTTCTTCTACTAACATAATTATTATTTTATTAATATATGGACTTGTAACTTTATGTGCCTGGTCTGAAATAAATATTTTCAATTTCAATTAATTCGAATATTAAGCTAGTATATAATTAAATTAATTACTAAATATATACAACCTATAAATGTACACAAACTAATAATTATTAAACTGAGAATAACTTGAAAAAAAAACAAATAAATGGGAACTATCAGCTAGTATATTATAAATGCGAATGTTTGTGAGGATGTATGGATGTTTGTTACTCTTTCACGTCAAAACGGCTGAATGGATCTTGATGAAATTTGGCACAAAGATGGATAATAGTCAGGAATAACACATAGGATACTTTCTTTTTCGATATCACGCAGGCGAAGCCGCGGGCGCCAGCTACTAAATAAATGAATATTTAATAACATGAAGATCATATCTAAGACAGACCTTAATTCTCGAACATAAACCTAAGAAACGATAGACAATAGCCCCTCTATTAGCAAGGGACGTGTTAATGCGGCTTTTCATCACATTCCTAATTCTATTGTACACGCTAAATGATACAGAAAGAAATAGGTGAGCTTATAAATGATGATTGGGACGCTTTATCTGAGGACTAGCTTTTGCCCCCGGCTTTGCTTGCGTTAAATTCGGGGTAAAACAGTTCCCTTGATTTTTCTTGATTTTTTATTGTTATAGCAAAACTAAGTTTTCCCTTTTCTTCCCTCTTTCTCCCTCATTTCTCACTTTATTAAAAATAAAAATAGCCTATGTCCGTCTCCAGGGTCCCAACTATCTCTGTACAAAAAATCATCAAAATCGCTTTAGCCATTTAAGCGTGGAGACGTAACAAACAAACAAACTCACTTACGCTTTGATAATATTAGTAAGGATTGGCTTTACACAAGAGTTTATTTCCATCTTTAGAACTCTAAAGATGGAAATAAACTGTTGTCGAATAGCAAAAACGGACGAATGGATCACGACAAACGTATAAATTTGCCCTGTCCGTCAGTCTGTCTGTAAGTTCAAACTTAAAGCATTTCAACAGGCACTTCTAAATGTCATAAAAGCAAAAAAAGATGCTGCTACAGTCCCATTCACAAGACAACTTGTGAAAATACTGAAGTTGCCCATTCCAAAACGTTGATCTCTATGGAGAAGAATGGGCAAGAAACTCCATGAACATTTTTTTAAATCATAATATTTTTACAAAATCATGGTTAGACCAATATGTTGTGAAAATTCAAAAGTAGGCTTACCCGCTTAATAGATAAATATCGTGGACGTTATTTATGTAGCCACGAACTTTTCTCTATATCTGAATGTTGATGGACGAAGAGCGAGAGAAAGGCCAAAGAAAAGATGGATGGATTGTGTAAGGAATGATATGATAGAGAAAGGAGTAAATGATCCCGTGACGTCTGATAGGGGAGAACGGAAGAAGAAACGGTGTTGCGCCGACCCCAAATAGAATGGGACAAAGGCAGGAAAATGATGATAAACTCTCTCTATATTATTTTTTTTTTTAAATCTATTTGTTCTACGTCTAATATCAGTTTCTGCTGATAACAAAGAAGAGAAAGAAACCCACAAGACCAAAAAGAGTTGCCTCATTTTAAAGAAGAGCAAACCATCATGTGGTACTATTGAAAAATGTTTCAAGATGGAAGCAAGCCGAACGAAAATGGTTTTAATCAGTATTACAGCTTGGAGAGCAAATCTAATTTCGGGAACCGACAAGCGACTTCCACAAAATGCGGTTTGCCGAGCAAACGGGTTCGGGATGGGCGAATGTCGATATGTACTTGTCGATGTTATTTGGTATGAGTATTTTTTGTTTAAAGTTTTTAATGCAATATTTTTTCTTATTCTTGTGTTGATTATTTTTTACCAATTCGTTGTGAATAAATGGATATGGTTGGCCTTGTAGATTCCTAAACGCTTGTTAACTTATTATTTTTTTAACGTTTTGTAAAGTAAGCAATGATGTCCTCTTATACTTAAGTACTAACGCTGTAACAACAACATTGTAAAACCAAATGATTTTAAAAGAGTAACCATGGAGTTTCTCGCCGGTTCTTCTCATAGGAAACGACCAACCCGAACCGTGCACCTTTTCTAGACTATTTTGATTTGATTTGTACACTGCTATTTAATAATGACTGCAGCGGTAGGTAGAAACTGACCAACAGCACCTGCTAAGATTAAACTGATTAATTTAATTGATAAAGTCGCTTTGTTTAAAGTTTTATTTAAGAGTTATTGTTTCTTTGCTAATTTACTTACAGATAGACATTCAACATAATGTGGCTACAGAAAATAAAACCATTTCTACAGTACCCATAAAAAAAAACAAATAATTAAAAAAACTTAAAACGACATTGTGCGGCGCATGTTATAAAGGCGGTAAGTACCTGTCAAAAATATACCAGTGAAATTTCATGATACACGCATGAGGAAAGAATACATATGATCAAATCAGAAAAAGGCGCCATTGACTGAAAAAAATTGTGGTAATCTGGTATCGTGGTATGGACACGTGATGCGGAGGAAAGAAAAAATGTTCTGAGGAAAATTTTGATTATGAATGTAAAATGGCTGTGCAAGACTGTGTGTAAAATTAAATTGCTAAAAAAGAGGTAACTGCTAAATTGGTCAGTAAATAGAGAAGATGCCATATAGAAGGGCAGGAGAATAATCATGATGATGATACCGTTATACACTTCTTCCTTTTCATAGTCTCCAACGATAAAAAAGAACAAAAAAAAATCGTCTCCAGATAAATTGTTAAGTAAATAGAGAAGAATTGAAGAAATTGAGATAAGGGCAGGAGAATAATCATGATGAGGACACAGTTTTACTCTTCTTCCTTCTCATAGTACCTAGCAATAAAAAAATAACAACAAAAAATTGTCTCCAATTCTATCGACAGGTCCCCATCCCTAAAACAAAGTAAAGAGAAGCGTCTAACACGGAACGTCGGCAGGAATCTGACTTGTCAACATAATATAAAGCCCGAGAACGACCGGATTCACCAGCTAATGCTATTAGGCCTATCATGGAGTACGCTGGACATAGGCCACTCATCAAGTTAGGTGCTGGAAGTTTTGAATTCGATATGAATGTTGGTGTTAGATAACAATGTTCCACGCGCGCCTCAAAGAGATGTCAATAAAGCAGAGGCCTGCCAGGGTTACGAGTTGTTCAAGAGATACCGCGGCCCCGGAACATAAAAGGCAAAAAAAGGAACATGGGTGGGTTTAAGGCAGTAATAGACAATGACGCTCTTCTATTATTTTATTTTTATTAGTATGTAAGTTATTTTTTTATATTGATAAAGTTTTGTTTATTTAAGTTAGTGCTTAAGTTGTTATTTTTACACACTGCCTTTTTCCATCTGTCCTATCGCAGGTCTGATGGAAGAGATTACTTTATGAAATAAGCAGTACCTTTGTGCTATTTTGTCTTTATGTATTTTTATTTTTCATAATGTCTTGTGTGTACATTAATAAATAAATAAATAGACTAGAGTTGAAGACTAATGCTCTATCCGTAGTGGTCCACGGACCATTTATTAAGTTAGGTTAGAGGACAATTTTCAAGTTGTAGCCGGGTGTTGAAATTGGCATTTTACGTGCCCGGTTTTGTTTACGCTTGTCTTGGACAATATCATCCCCTTGTCAACTTTTAAGTCACTCACAAGAAGCATTGAGTTTATTCACACACTAGAATTAAATCTAAAATCATCATCATCTGCCTAGCCTTTTCCCAACTATGTTGGGGTCGGCTACAATTAAAAATTAAATCTAAAAGAATAACACAAATATGTAATAGTTCTGAAACGTGACGTCAAAAAAATCGTCTATTGCGCTGTGAAGAAAAAGTACCCATAAGACTGGCAGGTTTTAAATTTCAACCCTGTGTAGTCATATTTTGTACTAGGCTATATTCTGCTGAGTCCAATAAACGATTTTTCGTTCATTTATTATTATTTTTTTCATTTATTTCCATTCATAAACAATTTACATTGTGTTGAAAATACATGCAATTTAAGTACGAAGACAACCGTGAATTATTTTTTTCTCCACATTCATTAAATTTTTAATTTTTTCTTAAAAACATAAAAAAAACATTTAAAAATAAAAAAGTAGTAGCCCACCGGTATCGGGAACAGAGTCCAAGCTACCGGTGGTCAGGGCTCCAGAGAAAGGCACCTCCTAACAATACGAGCCGTGTCCAGGAGTACCGCTTTCTGTATCAAGCCCTTGATCCAGCTGCCTAACGAGAACCTCCTCAGGTATTGGTCGAGGCTCTTGGCAATTAAGCCATTGGCAGATACGACTATCGGCACAATGATCGCTAAGTCCACATCCCACATTTCGACAACCTCGCGAGCCAAGTCAATATACTAACGATTATTATTACAAAAAAAAGCTTTGTCACTTCGGATAGCAATACTGATTCCTTTTTCAAAATAAAAAAAAGCTAAACCACGCACACACTATTATATTTAACCACATTATAAACACTAGAGCATTTGAATGAAGAATGCGTCATGTCATTTCAGTTTCTTTTTCTGTTGACAGCAACAGAAAAAGAAACTGGATATTCTCACCAGTCTTGCTAAGTCATTTCTTCATAACGTCAATGACATGACGCATTCTTCATTCAAATGCTCTAGTGTAGTTGTGCCAACGTGGAGAATGCTTTCCAAAAATAATGATATTTTTCTGAAACTAGAAGATAGCTAACACAGCATTTTAGGAGTAAAAAATAGACAGAATAACGAATACAAAACACAAACAGGAATTATTGACGTACGCAAAATGGCTGCCAGGCTCAAATGGAATTGAGCGGGTCACATAAGCCGCGTGCACAACGACCGCTGGGCAAAAGTCTCCACGCAATGGAAGCCTGAAGACAGAGTTGATAGTAGGTACATGTTAACATGTTAAACAACAATAATCTACACTATATTACAAAGAGGAACGATTTGTATTCTCGTGTGTTACAAATAAACTCAAAAACTACTGGACAGATTTATTAGAAAGCTACATTATCACTGAGTAATATACGCTATATTAACATCACGCCAATATGGGTAAAACCGCGGAGGACAGCTAGTCAAGCAACTATCGCCCATAGAGGAACATTATTATATTTATATGTCCAACATAGTATAGTTGTTCCGGGTCTGGCTGTTTGTGTATGTAAGTTTGAATGTATGTTAACGCACCCACGATACAGGAGAAATTCCTAGAGGGGGGCAAAGTTTAAAAAAAAACATAATTATACATTGTAAGAAGTCAAAACGTGTTAATAAATGGATCCTTAACAACTACATTATGTCTGTCAGAATGTCATTTATTTACTTCAATTAAACTAGCTAAGCATACAAACTAATTATAAGCACAAACTATTAATAAAAATATGTAAATACAAGTAAAAATGGAAAATTACAGGGCGTCAAAAAATTCGTCCGCATCGCAGTCAACAGAAAAAGTGCCCAGAAGGCTGGCAGCATTACAGCGTTAACTATATTAGTAGCACTTCACTGTTCTATGTCAGTGTGTGTTCATGTGGCTCTTGTCCATGGAAGAACACCACACCCTGCAGTCAAAAATATTCTTTCGGTATTCCGAAAGAAGGTTGATTGAGTTTGAGACGCGACTCCCGCACCTGCACTCCCGGGGTTTCGGGTTGTTTGAAAGAGATACCGCGGCCCCGGAACATAAAGACCAAAAGAAGGAACATAGATAGGTTTTAGTCGGTAAAAGTCTGACACTCCCCCCCGCTCCGCTCAAAACGGTGGAAGTTATTTCATGAAATCACGTCTTTCAAAAAAAAAGCCTCTGCACTCTCGTCACGTATTTGACTTTGATATAGAAGACACGATAACGATCAAATCAAATCACTTTTAGGATTTTGTACCTCAAAAAGAAAAGAACAAAAGACCTACCATGACGTCTTTAAGCAGAACTTATTCCACTGAGGGAAAGAGATGGTGCTAGACACCCTGTATAGCTCTGTCTCTTTCCCTCAGCGGAATAAGTTCTGCGTTAAGACGTCATGGTAGGGTAGCTGAACCCTTATTGGATTTTGGCACTTTGTTGTCCGTCCGTCTTTCTGTCAAGAAATATATCTCTGGAACAAGTGGAGGTATCGAGTTGAAATTAATAAAAAACTTGAGAGGTGTCAAGGGACACCGGGATGGAACGAAGTTATTATTTATTATGTACAAAAAACCTGTAGGTATACACTCAACAAAAATAGTCGTCGCGACACCACACTGTTCAATGCGAAATAGAAAGACGAAACCAAAATAACTGGCTTGCTTTCTATGAGAGAGAGAGCAACAACTTTAGCAAAAAAATAAGACGGGAAAAATTAAGACCAAAAGTTGTAACGACACTTTCGTTACGACTTTTGGTCTTAGTTTTTTCCGTCTAGCCAGCTTTCGCGACGCGCGATAAGGAACTTCGTTCCAAAACTTCAAAACTTCGTTTCTATAATTAAAAATATAGAAAAAAAAACCCTTTAAGACTACGCAGTCAAAACATATGGCTGTTTATGTTGCAATTTCGTACGGAACTTTTGGTGCGCGATTCTGACTTGCTCATAAGTAAAGAAATCCAGATCTTATATTTGATTAATACAGCGCTATGTTTTGCCAAGAGGCATAAAAATATCTAGCTCAAGATTACACGTCGATAAAACGATGTGATGTCCTAATTACTGAAACTCGTCCCCACTTAAAGCAGGATTATCAGTCTGTAGCTTATTCTAATTGGCTTGTCAATACGAGCAGACTAATAAGGGTTGCTTCATGTTTGTTGATCAAGTAATCTGCTCCGAACTCGTAATCCTTGCTAACTAATCTCTATGTTGTATGTTACTGAGATACAAGGTAAGATGTTTAGGGGAATGATGAGATTCACTGGCAGTTATGGTAACGAACCCGGAACCATATTTGGTGCCAACAGTTTTCAATATCTCTTTTTGAGTTGAACCACACGATAACTGACAAATGCTTGCACTGACTGAACAGGTCCACTCAATCTGTATGGTGCTTTCTTAAAAAGACTATTTCAGATACTAATCTGCATAGTCAAATTCAAATTCAAATTTATTTATTTGTGGAACACAGGTGATACATTGGTGTTACATAATTTAAAAGCTAGCGTCTCTATGCTCTGCCATAACCGGCGTACAAATTTTCAATTAGATTAAATTAATTAATTACTCAATAATAACTTAAATCAATAATGATTGATTTTACTATATTTCATTATATTGTATTGATTAAGAATCCAATAAAGAAGTCGGATAAATCTCATAAGTTTATAATATTATGCCATTACTATTACGAATGTCATACCATTGTCATTACATCAATAAATTTAATATGTCATTACTATTACAAATATTAGTATTACAATTCCAAAGTCAAAATGTCAGTAGTCTAAATGTCAAAAATCAAAAATGTCATAAATAAAAATTTCAAAAATCAAGTTGTCACTAATTTATAAATATTTTTCTCAGATAGGAACTCAGTTACACTGTAGTACGTTTTATCTACCAGAAAGGCGAACGGCAAAATTCGTACCGCATACTTTTTTTGTTGTTATGTGATAGAATTTGTACCACTTATTAAGGCAACTAAACCATTCATTTTCATGTAACGTTAGTATTTTTAGAACACCGCATTAATGAATTATATCAATTAAAAGATTTAAGTATTTAATGTAATATAATCTTAAACTGAACGCAACTAAATGTGGTTATGTTTTTAGAAGTTGCCATTTGTAAAATATCACGAGGCTCGAAATGATAAATAATTATTTAAAAATAGAAATAACAGTAAATATAATTAACCTATTACACATTACACCTTACAATGAATAATTATTGCATTCAATCTTAATAATTAACTATTTAATTATAAGAATAATTTTCGCCGTCAAAGTTTTTTTGTATTGGCAATCATTTTTTTGACAGGATAGGAAAATCCCGCGGAAATCTTGCCGAGTCTCTGTTCAATTCTGTTTTATAATTTGATTGTAATTTGTAACTGCATCTGAGCAATATAGCAAATTATCTGGTCATTTTTACGTTGAGTTGAGCTACTGCTCCTCCGCACTCTATCTGTTGATAGTAATTTCGCGAAAGGACGCTTTATTAATTTGTACTGTGTGTGTACGTGCTTTAATTAAAATGTCGAGTTTGCAATGCATTAATTGCAGCGTTCGCTTGCTCCGGTTAAGAAAGCACGCTTTATCCGATGAGAGTGAAGATATCGTCAATACTATTCGGCTGTGGACATATCCTAGAGATGTAAGTAGTTTCCAAATAACATTTTGCTCACGAGTGAGTCAGTTACGAGTGTTAAAAAGTAGTCCTTACCATTTAAATACCCGATTAGTTTTAGTACACACATTTTATTTTAGTATGATACTAAAATAAAATGTGTGTACTAAAACTAATCTAAACAGTATTTGAAAAAATAACAAACACTGTTGTGGTTGTATAAATATTTACAATTTGTCCTATATAATGTACAAACACTTAAGTGATTTACATGCATTGTTTACTTGCCTGTTATAATAGTTATTACTCTGTAAATATGAGTGTCATAGTCATATAAAGCAATGTTGTGCGTACTCAAAATCACATAATTATTTTCAGATAACATCTGCTGACCATGTTTGCCATGCATGCTGGCAGCTAGCTACTCATTCACATTCTTCTGATAATATGCCGAGGAGAAGCATGGGCCATCCAAGTGTTTGTGTTGTATGCGGACGATCCATACTACGGATCAGTCGACGCAGGATTTTGATTGAAGATGCAAATGAAGAACAACAAAGAATGGCTAACACAGTTGCTACTTGGATCCAACCACGAGAGGTAAAACCACATGTGCCTATTATAATTTTTATCAATTAGGTATCTTGATTTGATGTATGCATGTGTTAAAACAATATTTATTTATGTGTTAATTTACATTGTTCCATGCATGCATGTATTCCATGCATATTTAAATGCAAGTTTTTCTTTAATAATATTTTTTTGTTTTAGCTTCGTTCTGAAGATGAAGCTTGTGTGCCGTGTTGGCTAAGAGCTAGAAGAACAAGGGTTGTTTCACCAAATGAAGATATTCTACCCATTGTGCCTGATCATCTAGAGGGTGATCATTCTGATTTGATGTGTGCTGTATGTGGTCAGAGTCTAACCACCCCAACATCAGATCAAGAGTGGAATCGCGACAACACTGCTCGATTGTTGGAGCACCAGCAGGTATATATGAAATAATAATTATATTTATAGTAATTAGCTTATAAAAATGTGTCATGCAAATAACAATTACTATTTTATGTTGCTAAATCTGGGACAGTCATGATGTTGGCTCTACTATCAACAAAAGGATACTGGTTTTTCCATTGTCACATAGGGCTATGTGACAATGGAAAAACCTCTCTCACATATTAACACAACATAGATATTTTTGGTAAAGGTTTTCTGTAAGGTAAAAACCAATCATTGTATGTCAAGAACTATTCTGTAGCTTGGTCATGATGGGCGCAATTTATGTCTATCAAACTTAGTGTTTAATTTGTATTTCATCAATGTTATTCATTTACAGATGTCATCCATGAATGAAGTTTGTGGAGTTTGCTGGGGCCAAGCTCGAGATTTGAGCTTCTATGTTCCAGAAGGACCAGAAGAAAGACCCCAACATATTGTGTTGCCCAATATTAGAAGAGCGGCTGAAACACCAAGACACTGCATTTTCCAAGAGTGCATGGAACCAGAGCGAAATATTGTGCCTGAAGAAACCAGGCAAGCCGTATTAGTTAAGTATCAATATTTTATACCAAGAGGAGCTCGTATTTGCTCCTTACATAGACAGGATGCTAATTATGAAAACCTGTATACTGCTGACTATAGCCTTAATAGCTTTACTTTCACACACATAGAGGAGATCATTTTTATATTAATGGAAGGGTTAAAGAACATCTCTTATGAGAATATTCAAAACTACCCCGATAACCAAGTACAGTACTTTATAGGCATAAATAAACAACAACATCAACATATATTGGATGTTACACCGAGGCTTAGGAATATGCATCGGGGTAGTTTTGCATTAACAGCTTTATTGTGTAAATTAAGGACTGGGGATTCAGGGGACAGATTGTCATGTCTATTTCAAGTTCCAAGAAGGACCCTAGAGACATTAATGTCTGTAGCAAGAAATATTTTGCTAACTGATTATGTTCCACAATTTCTTGGTTTTTCTCATTTAAGAAGGGAGCAAGTGGCAGCAAGAAATTCATACATTGCCGATCACATTTTTGGTGAGCCTTATGCACCAGCTGATCAAAAACCTGCAATCACAATAGCTGATGCAACATATATATATACACAGAAAAGTAGTAATTACTTGTTCCAAAAGGATACATATTCCCTCCATAAATATAGGAATTTATTAAAGCCTTTTATCCTCTGTGCCTCTGATGGATATATTATAGATGTACGCGGACCATATAGTGCCACTACAAATGATGCCACCATAATGAATGATTTATTAAACCAAACTGAATTTAATGATTTTTATAACGAAAACGATATCTTCATTGTAGATAGAGGTTTTCGTGACTGCATGAATTGTCTGCATCAGAAAGGATACATAGGTCATATGCCTGAAACCAGAGAAGACGGCCAAATACAGCTATCTACTCTTGATGCCAACCATTCACGCTGTGTCACTATTAACAGGTGGGTAGTAGAAGCTGTGAATGGCCGTTTTAAGAGAGACTTCAAAATATTCCGCCATGAATATTTTAGCCGTGGTTGTCGCAATTTAATGGCAGATTTTAAAATAGCAGCTGCTCTGCTGAATGCGTTTACTCCGCCATTTACAGATAATATACATGCAGACCAGTTTGTGTCGATCATATTTGAGCGCCTGTTTTTAACGAATACTATAGCTGAATTAGTAAGGTTACATAATTTAAACAGGCGCGCTTCCTGGTTTGTACCCATAGATGCGACAACCCTCCCCTTTCCGCGGTTATCTATGGAAGAATTGATATTATTTGCTTGTGGTATATACCAAATTCGCCAGGCTCGTTCTTATGTGGGTGAGCATTTTCGTTTTCATGGAGTCTATACATTAGAGGTATCTCGAGAGAGAATACATGGCCTAGAGGGAATAAATCCAATGTTGCTTCGTGCTAAAATAAAGTCCCGCCATTCTTCTGCTAGAACTTATTTTGTTTTCATAGTTGCAGAAACAAATATGAATGGTCGGGACGCAATCAAAAGTTATTGCTGTAATTGCATTGTAGGTTTAAGAACAGTGGGATGCTGCTCACATGTTATGAGCATTATTTGGTACCTTAGTTACGCTCGCCATGAAGGTATGACCCGACCTGCCCCTTTCTTAGATGAAATAATATTAAGAATCGATTAGGTAATTATAAGAATGGGCCCACTCGCTGCCCGGCCGCCGCCACGTACGGAAGTGCTCTACCTACTCGCCCCCGCTGCCATTGTTTCAGTGCTCGCCCGGTTCGTGACGTCATCCGTAGTCTCAGACTACGCCCGCAACAATTGCTGTCTTTTTCAAGACAGCTCTTGTAACAGTGTTTCTCGTTTTGGAGATTCTGTCGATACATAACTTGCCCCCTCTGGGAAAACCCACTGTTTCGTGGTTCTTGGTGGAAACCTTACGGTGCCAACGAAGCAAAGAGGTGTTGACCCGATACACCGAGTCTACCCCATTCAGGGGTGACCAAATTGGAAGGGCACTGATCACGCGGCCTTGGGGGATCTCCTAGTCGCGCCCAGTTGCTTAACCCCGTTCTCTTTCAGCTTGCACCCAGGACGTCTGGGTGTTTCCAACCCCAGTGGCCCGGATCGGTCGCAAGACCCATAGGGCCCCGCTGCACAATAAGACTGGCAGTGGGTTTACAAGCTTAGGGCACACCATAGGTACACACCTTCCTGTCACACAATCCCGACAGGGGGGCTACACACCCCCGGGCACACCCACCCGAGGAGTTAGCTTTTTAGGGCTTTAGGGAGAGCTTCACTCTCATGTCGGTTAACTTTTAACCGCCCTAGGTCGGAAACGGAATTGTATAAAATCTGGTTCTTCTAACCTGACAGACAGATGTGTTGCTGGGGAGTTTGTTCCGCCACTTCTTCTTCCCAGCTAAAACACTAGGAAGTGGCGAAGGGCAGGGCGTTTTTGTGGGACTGTCTCTTGTAATGTGATGTTGAAAAAGTGCTGATTATCAGCCTAATTTGAATGAATGACTTTTGATTTGACTCTACGTAAATTCAGACATAAAGCGCCGTAATTCCGTCCTCGCCGACGAGGCCCGTCGTGACGTCCCGGTAACTGCCCCACCCGTCCCTTGCAAGAGCCAGCTCGCGCTGCTGAGCCAGTAAGTTTAAATCAGTCCATAAATAATATCACTTAGATCCAGCCTGTCCCTTGCTCTCCTCCCTCAGCGACGCCCTAAGCCGAGGCTCGTACCCCACAGGGGGTGCCCTTAGCGTGTAGTCGCTTAGTTTGTAAGTTTTTACCCTGGCTGGAGGTTTTAATTTTTAAGGCATCCACAGGATTTGCCCGGTTAAGCAGACGACAACCTCCTAAGTTGAACTGCGAGATGCCATTCATAAAAAATATATATAAGAACAATAAAATAATTGTAAAAACAAAGTTGTTTTATTTACCCACACTCAAATTCCATCAGCACTTCATCATTCATCATTATCAAACTCTCTTCTAAAGCACCCCACTGAATAGGTACAATTCTCATGTCAATATGCTTACTTAATGTTAAGTAAAACACTACAAAGATAAAGCTCTCTTAAAGCTATCTAGAACATATCCTTTTTCACCAAAACAATGTTTATGTGCCTACACGTAATAATATTAGGACATAACCTCAAAAATAAAACTGGTTATAACTTTTAGGTCCCAGGTGCTAAAAATCTAAGAATTTCAAAAGGGCTTGCCTATCGTATTGACTACTAATTGAAACAAAAATATATCCAAAACACGATATTTTATTAGCGGTACTAAACTCCCATACAACCCTGCCATTCGCCTTTCCGAAATCAACTCTTAAATTGTGTTGTATTTAAAGTTTTCCAACTACTCGGTAATTTATTGTAAATAATGGGGGCCATGCAAGAAACGCTCTTACGCATCAAAGTGGTTCGACATGATACTTGACATAATTTGCTGTTGTCACGCCTATTCCTCATGTAAGTTGACCAAGATTTTTTGTCTGGACCTTAAAAGAGACTATGACCTCTGAGTTTGTTTCGGCTGTTTTTTCTCAGAGTAGTCGGGTACGAAACACCGGCCTCATCTAGTTTTTTTTTAAAAAGACGTGTAAAAGTGTTTGTGAAAACCTACTTGCAAAATAAACATCATTTAATAAAATAGATTTATTAAGACAAACCTCTAATTTAAGCAAAGGTATTTTAAGATCAAAACTGAAGAGTTTGCTTCTCGACAAGGTTACTTAGAGGTTGCGACTGCAGCCGGGGGGGAATCATCAAATAACTTCCCCC
This sequence comes from Ochropleura plecta, assembly GCA_905475445.1. Taxonomy (NCBI): domain Eukaryota; kingdom Metazoa; phylum Arthropoda; class Insecta; order Lepidoptera; family Noctuidae; genus Ochropleura; species Ochropleura plecta. The sequence goes on from FR997748.1 coordinate 13,192,550, forward strand.
GCTCTGGGCGGAGCGGGGGGAGAGTATTAGGCTTGTACTGACTAAAACCCACCCATGTTCCTTCTATTGCCCTTTATGTTCCGGGGCCGCGGTACCTCTTTCGGACAACCCGCAACCCCGGCAAGTGGTGGCCCTGGCAGGCCCCTCTGCTTTGCTGCCAACACAATGAGGCGCGCGGGGCTCACGAACCCGCAGACCCGCATCTACGGAAGCTGGGAGTCGTCTCGCGGCTCGGCTTGAGCCCGAGACGTCTCCTGCAGAGGCTGGGTTGGTTTGAGGTTTATACCATAGCACTTAGAAACTCTCAAAAATCCTCATCCCAATATACCAACTCAAATCAGACGAACGCGCCATCTGTCTTCAAAAACATACAACATTGATACGCAATTTGCTAAAAGTGTACTGTGCGGTTCCATGCATAAATATACATATATTTTACATGAAAGCATGCATGTATGCCATACATGTATGTATGTTCGTGTATAGTGCAGTGAGGGTGCAAAATGCATATATTAAAGTTCGTCCTTGAGTTTATATGCCAGGCTTGTTTCAAGCGGAGACGTATTCTGGAGATGTCGAGATTATTACTTTTTTTTTTGTTGTAAAATATTTTTTATGAATAGCTAGCCGTGTCGACGAGCGAGTTAGTGTTCCACGCGCGTCTCAAAGAGATGTCAGCAAAGCAGAGTGACCTGCCAGGGACACCGCCTGCCAGGGTTGCAGGTTGTTCATTAGAGATACCGCGGCCCCGAAACATAAAGGGCAATAGAAGGAACATGGGTGGATTTTAGTCAGTACAAGCACAGATTACTAAATAGCTACTACGTAGCAGATACATTACTCCAATACAAAAAGGAAAATACCTACGCTATAATAGCCTACAAAATCATAATAATAATACCAGCTGTTTGCAGCCAAAAGAAATGCACCATAAGTACGCACAAAGAGAGTTGAGATTGTATTGCCCGCCGCGCGACCAACGTGCGGGCGCGTCATCGAGCGAATGTGCTAGGGTTGTACGTAGGTATGATGAATTGATGATAATGATAAATCATAAATCATTTATTTTGCAAACATGGGTAATTTTTACATAGATGTTTTCGTATATAATAGGTCCTCCATATTCTACCGTCTTATGGGCATGCAAATAATATTAATTCCCAAATTTAAAGGAACAAGTTATTTAAAATTATAAATTGTTATTATTGTTGTTATTGTGTTAATTGTTGTAATTGTTATTATAAATTAATAATAAATTGATTCAAATAATTTTTACAGTTATAAAACAAAAAATGTCAAACTAATAAACAGCACAAAAAATATTTAATTACTAATGTCAAATAAAATGAATAAAAATGTCAATCAGGAAAAAATATAAAATAAAGTAAATAAAAAAAATGTCAGAAAAATATAATAATAAATGTCAATCTTACATCGATTTCATTTTCATTCATTTTTATCATTAAGGAAGTCATCAATCGTGTAGTAGCATTTCTTAATTAGGATTTGGATTAGTGCCCTTTTAAATTTTATAACAGTCATGTTTTTAATCACATCAGGTACTTTATTATAAATGCGTGGGGCGATACCAAAAAAACTCTTCTGCATAAGTGCGGTTTTGCATTTTACAAGACAAAGTTTGTTGACATATTGACTCCGTGTCGGATTTTTTCTGACTGCTGACAGTTTTTCAAATAATTGTGGATTATTTTTTACGAATAAAGCTGTTTCTAAAATATACAAAGATTGAAAAGTTAAAACGAATGTTGTAGAATCAAATATGTTTCAGTTTAATAAAATGACTGATAATTTTTTTCCTTCCCTGAATTCACGATTATTAAATTTTATTGTGGAAAATATTCTAAACCGCGTAAATTTTTTTAATAAATAATCGAAAGGAAAACAGGAGCAAAGTGGAGGAAAATCAATCAATTTCAAAATTTCCAAGATGGTACTGCCAGGCCGATCCATTATTACGTTGTCAAAATTATTTAAAAAAGTTTCTTCTAATTCTTCAATATAATTATTAAAAGTTTCTGGTGGCACTTTAAACCCGCCATAAAAAGACGAATCCTTATTATAAACTTTATACTGCACAAAAATTACGTGGTTTCGGCATTTTGAAACTCAGCGCGGTAATCGTGACGTGCGGGCACTCAAATAGGCGTGCGACAGCCCACTGTCAGTTGTATCGACGCCGGCGGTACACGAAGCGGTAGGCATAAAACGCATGGCCTTGAGCGAGTGACGGACGCCTGGTACAAGCTTCCCCCGCACCGCCCGGAGGGATGAAGTTATTTGATAATTTCCAAAAAAAAGCTGAATAGCAATCTATATTGCTTCTAGAGTTGCTCTGGGATAATGTTAACGGGTCGATTTTTAGGTTAAGCCGCGCTTACTGGGTAGGTCAGACCACCCATTAAATACCGAGATTCTTGTAAAAGGCCTTGTAGATTCCTGGACGCTTGTTAACTTCTTATCTTTTTAGGGTTCCGTAGTCAACTAGGAACCCTTATAGTTTCGCCATGTCTGTCTGTCCGTCCGTCCGTCCGTCCGTCCGTCCTCGCTTAATCTCTGTGACCGTTTGCACTAGAAAGCTGAAATTTGGTACCAATATGAATATCAATCACGCCGACAAAGTGGTAAAATAAAATTGTAAAATGTTTTATTAGGGTAGCCACCCTATATGTAAAGTGGGAAGTGTTTTTTTTTTTAATTTCAACCCTAAAGTGTGTATATTGTTGGAAAGGTATTTAAAAATGAATAGGGGTTTACTAAAATCATTTTTTGATAATGTCAATAATTTCGGAAATAATCGCTCCAAAAGTAAAAAACAATGTGTCCCCCCCCCCTCTAACTTTTGAACCATAGGTTTAGAAAATATGAAAAAAATTATTTTGAACTTGATTGACACAACAGTTTTTGTACAAAAAAGACAAAAAGTTGTACAAAATAATTTCTGGACTAAGTTTGTAGTATAATCGTATATGCAAGCATTTTTTTTAACTTCGTTTACATATTTTATTATCCTGAACGTATCTTTTTTCAAACAAAAAAAGAATTATTGAAATCGGTTCTCGCAATCCAAAATTACCACCGAAAACTTCTTGCACGTCTTTGTATTAATTAGTAACCCAATTCCCCGAGATATGGCGCTGTAGGTACTTATAACTACATAAAACTTCTATTAAGAACATGCTAAGGCAATTTAGAACAAAACTAAAATTCATTTTTTTAACACCATCAAAATGTTAAGGTAAAAACCAGTTCATAAATGGTTCGATAGATGGCGTTGTGTAATGACGTCATTTTTTTAAAAGTCGATGTTAAGATTTTCCGTGCTTTCATGACCTACCGTGGTAAAGTAAGTTGCACTCTTAAATATATTCGTAATTTTATTTATGAGTGCATAATCTATTTAGTCGTCGAGATTTGATTTTGATTTGTCCGTCCGGTTATTTAAGTTGGGTTACCACTATGTTCGCGCTCCAGCAGCGCTCCGCGCTCCTGCAACTGCTCCAATGGATACGTCGCGTGCACTTCTACATGCACTCCCCTTTGACACACTGCGCTCCTCTTTGTGTTCGCGCTAAAAACCGTCACAAGTCGGAGCGCCTGCCGCGGAGAGTGCAATGTTGCACGCTCCTCCACCTTTAAACTCATAAGTGGGAACACTTATTGTGACGGACGGGAAACTACGGAACCCTACACTGAGCGTGGCCCGACACGCTCTTGGCCGGTTTTTTTAAGTTTTATAAAGTAAGCAATGACTTATTGTCGAACCTACGCTGTCCTCTTATACCTAAGTACTAACGCTGTAACAACATTTTAAAACCAAATGATTTTGCCGGTTCTTCTCCATAGGAAACGACCAACCCAAACCGTGCACATTTTCTTGACGTTATATAAGTGCCCGTGTGAAATAAATATATTTTGATTGTTTCCTCCGCACCTTGGAAAGCCTTTGGTTACGACGGTCAGTGGTCCGATTGTATGACGATCAGTCTTATCAAGGGATATCATATTGCCCAGTACTGGATACAGTAACTGGGATAAAAATAGACTACACCAATTTTAGGATTGACGAAAAAGAAATCGTAATAATTAAACGACCTAAAGTTAAGGCGAGGATTCACTAATTTTAAACTTTGTGAACCTATGATAATCCTACTTTAATATTATAAATGCAAATGTTTGTGAGGATGGATGGATGGATGTATGGATGTTTGTTACTCTTTCACGTTAAAACGGCGGAACGGATCTTGATGAAATTTGCCACAGAGATAGATTATAGTCTGGAATAACACATAGGATACTTTTTTCGATATCACGCGGGCGAAGCCACGGGCGCTACCTAGTTAACAAATATAAAACACTACATCATAAAAAATGGTTTTTATTAAAGTTGAACGTATGACCATAGGCTATGTGAAAATCTAAACACGACATAAATTAGTTGTCTCGAAAAAATAAACACGAATGTGACACTAACTTACGATTTCAAACGTGTTTTTGCATCAAATTATAACTCGGATATTTGAAAGTTACATAATATAATAATAAAGCTTGATTTTAAAAAAAAACTTGGTAAAAAAATGAATTGGTACAATTTTTCAAAATTAAAACAATATATTCAACTCGGTGGTCCCTTTGTGCTGTAAAAATTAACCTTCTAAGTCTATGCAACCAAAATATGACTGTTAAAGTCGCAAGTTTGTACAAAACCCTCGGTGGTGATCTTGGCCGGTTTTTTTTTAATAAAAACAACACTGCTTTTTCAGGGCTGCAAAGTCGACCAATGAGCGCTTAGAAAACACGTGGCGGTGAAAGAGGCCCTTAAATAACCTTTCACTTCGCTTCAATATCTTAAAATAATTAGGAGTAAAGTGTATGACATAGTATTTTTCAACCGCAATCTGTATCAATTAGTATAAATTAATTTTAAATGACATATCCTATATTTGTATACCTAGCACTGGTGAAACATGTTGAACTTTCCATTATTGTATGTACCATCCTCAACACCATGTTTTTGACAAATAAATTACTTTGACTTTGACTTCAACATATATCCAGAATAGGTCTCTTTGAGAGGATTTGTCTAGGTTAAAGTTGTGCCGTAAGCGTTCATAGGTGAGCGGCTTATAGCTCGCTGCATACCTTTTTTGTTCTATACTACAAGCTGTGCCAAGTTTCGTCTGTACTGGTTGAAGATGGCTTATAAAATTCTCTGCTGTATTTTTTAAAACCAGGCAGATCGTAAAAATAGAACCGACGAAAAAAACTTGAGAGGTGTCAAGGGACACCCGGATGATACGAAGTTATTATTTATTATGTACAAAAAACCTGTATACACTCAACAAAAATAATTGTCGCGACACCACACTGTTCAATGCGAAATAGAAAGACGAAACGAAAATAACTGGCTTGAGAGACAGACAGAGAAACACGCGCACACCGCACGGCTTACAACAATAGCAAAAAGTGTCGTTACAACTTTTGGTCTTAATTTTTTCGTCTAGCCCCCTTTCGCAACGCGAAGGAACTTCGTTCAAAAAAAAATCTAAAAAGTGGAAAATAACTTAGTCGGTAACTTTTGTTGGTTTCGTTGACTTTCTTGCCACCGCCTCCCGGAAGTAAAGTTATTTTTCACTTTTCAGCTATTTTTTCTGAGAGTCGGTTTTATTTTTTACAGTAAAGTTTTTTTTATTTCATCATTTTTAGTCATGGTATAATGATATATCACATTTCTTTTATCGAGTATTCATTTTCCATTGTTAATAAAAGATTAGCAGATCATTCATATAGATATAGAGAAAAAAATATGTATTATAGACGATAACTCATAAACTACCTAAGCATTATAAATAAAATTGATATGAGAGCACCTGGGCAAGTATACCCTATCAAACAAAAAAGCATTTTGCATAACGGTCCAGATGTCTTTGAGTAATCCGTTAACATACATAAAAAAAAGATTCCGACTAAGTGAAAATCCTCCTTTTTATGAAATCGGTTAAAAAGGTGTAAAAAAAGAGGAGCTCATGGCTAAATAAATAGCAGCCGCTCGGGTTGATCTTTAGGTTAAGCCGCGCTTGCCTAGGTTGGTCTGTGGATGGGTGACCACCCGTTACATACCGAGTTTCCTCCGTGCCTCGGAAAGTACGTTAAGCCGTTGGTCCCGGCTGTCATTTGTAGATCTTTGACAGTCGTTACAGGTAGTCAGTGTTCCGAAAGTCTGACAACCAGTCTTACCAAGGGGTATCGTATTACCCAGTATGAACTGGGTTGTGGAGGTCAGATAAGCAGTCGCTCCATGTAAAATACTGATATTCCGCTGCATCCGGTTAGACTGGAAGCCGACCCCAACATAGTTGGGAAAAGGCTAGGCAGATGATGATGGTTAAAAAGGTGTAAAAATCCCCTAACGAAGAGGAAAGCCACTTATCTACCCTAAGCCTATCTGCATAGTCCTCATGTAAGTTGACCCAGAGTTTTTTGTCTAGGCCTTAAAAGAGACTATGACCTCTGAGTTTGTTTCGGCTGTTTCTTCTCAGAGTAATCGGATACGAAACACCGGCCTCATCTACATAGTTTAAAAAAAAAGACGTGTAAAAGTGTTTGTGAAAACCTACTTGCAAAATAAACATCATTTATCATTTACTTGTTTTTCCCCGTCATTGTGTTTTTTTTCTGTTCTGTACTATACCTGGGTATCTTCTAGTTACGGAGATATTGGGGGTTAAAGCTTCAAATGTTTACGGTGTTGTGGCTGGTGAGCTTCTGCCCAACCTTGCAGTTGTTGTCAAGTTCTTCTATATCCTCTTAAGGCGCTGCACATAGCAAACATTTTGTAATACGTCTAGATTTTAGTCGCAAAGTTAGCCGTATCTGTACATACCACAAGGCAAAAATACAGCGTATAGTCAAATACATAAAGAAAAGACTTAAAAAAACAGTTTACAAAAGTGGTCTAGTACAACGAAAAAAAAAATGTTTAAAAAGAGAAGGAAAAAAATTTTTTCGTCTCGAAATTCTCAATTTTTTCAGTCACATATTTTTTATATCTATAACATAGAAAAATTTATAGACTAAAGACATTATCTAAAACTTTTAAAACACAAAACTGTAATTTTTTTAATAAATTCAATTAAAACTGCAATATGAGTTACATTTTGGCGGACATTATATTGAAATAAAATCCTGATAAAAATAAATCTTGAGAGGTGTCAAGGGACACCAGGGTGGAACGAAGTTATTATTTATTATGTACAAAAAACCTGTAAACACTCAACAAAAATAAGCGTCGCGACACCACACAGTTCAAATAGAAAGCAGTTGCGAAATAGAAAGACGAAACGAAAATAACTGGCTTGCTTTCTATGAGAGAGTGAGACACAAAACACGCGCACGCCGCGCGCCGCACGGTTCACAACTATAGCATAAAGTGTCGTTACAACTTTTGGGCTTAATTGTGTTGCTACAACTTTTGGTCTTATTTTTTTCCGTGTAGCCCGCTTTCGTAACGCGCGATGAGGAACTTCATTCCAACAATGACACTTTACTCGGCCCGGGCATTGAATCAAAAACTTCATGCCGCTTCCAATCTACTAAACCAACAAGGAAGTCATTTAAATCAACAATGTTAACATCCCTTTAAAATCGCCAACTAAAAAAATCTGCGAGCAACCCGTTTCCCTTTTATTTAAACTCCCACACAACATGTTTTCTGGTCACAACTCCAAAGTTAAAACATGTTGGAGTTACAACATGTTGAAGATACAGCGTGTTGGAGTTGTGAACACAAAAATACGGAGCGGCGACTGTCGAGTTAGTCAGTTTAGTAACACGTGATCTTGCATAACTATATGTGTGCGGATGTAAGGGTACTGGATGTGGTATAGGGAATTCAACCGAAAGAGAAACAGTTTTTAAAGCCCAGAAAAGATGTTTACGGGCAATGTTAAAGCTCAAATCCACTGATAAATCTAATCAAATCAAAAGTAATTTATTCAAATTAGTCTGATAATCAGGACTTTTTGAACGTCACATTACAAGAGACAGTCCCACAAAAACGCCCTGCCCTTCGACACTTCCTAGTTGCATGCCATACTTTAAACAGCACAAAATTTTAACACTGTCCAGTCTGTACATCATGTAGGTTATAACTGTGTTTGTGTAACTGTGTGTTTTGCTATACACTAAAACCAATTTTCTTCACAAAAGCATATATGCAATGGCTCCAAAACTATTTAATAAATTACCAAACCAAATTATTAGCCCACAACAGCATGAACCATTTTGAATTGTTGAATGACAAGGCATATTATTCTATCAATGAATTCCTTAATGACTTTAATCATTAATATTGACATTTAATTGATTAATAATATTGAGGTGATTGACATTAAACTCGAATCTGGCATGCCTCAGGAAACTGACTATGACACTACTTATTGACATTTAATTTTAATTTAGACCTAACATTTTTTATTAGTATTTGCAGTATTTTTATTTTTTATAACCTGAATGAGCAATTAAAATTAATTAACCATTTTGTATGCCTTTCGGCGGGACATTGTAAGGATGTTTTTTTTTTATATAACGTCATAATATTGTACCCTGTGTTCACAAAATTAATAAATGAATTTGAATTTGTGTTTGTGAAATCGAATCCAAATCGTTTTAAACGTCTGGCTGACGTAGTTCTACGTAATAGACGCGACAATAATCTAGTGTGTACCCATCCCTCCAAAACTTCACACAGTGTCTACTATATGACTCCGGCCATTTATAACAAACTAGGTGGCGCCCGCGGCATCGCCCGCGTAATGATCGAAAAAAAGTATCCTATGTGTTATTCCTGACTATAATAATCTACCTCTCAGTCAGTCACTGTTCCAATCGTGTTGTCAAAATGAAAAAAAAATATACAAATTACTAAAGTACGGCCAACGAGAAGCGATACCAAATGTAAACAAAACCCATGCTAAAACCCCATCTAAAATGGCCGCCCGAATGTTGGCGAACCCGTCTTAACGTTGTCATGTTTTTGCCGGGAGAACGAGACATTACGACAAAGGCACAAGATGGAAAGAGATAAATATTAGATTGTCAACGCCACAGTTGTTCTTTAGGTTAATGACCTTTCGTATCGCTGCTAGTTGGTAATATGTATACTAAATCGTATTTTTCCCCGTGACTGCATCTGCAATACCTTTAGTCATCTAAAAATATAGTAGTTATACCATAAGGAAAGAGATTTTTTTTTACTAGTTAGAAATTAAGAGATTTGATGTTAAGTGTTTTAATTTTTTATATTTATTTTTATTAGTTGATAGCTTCACAGTCGCATTAGGTTAAGGCTTGTAAGGATAGTGTAAGGAGGATAAATGAATGAACTCTATAAAATTTCCTATTAAATAATCAAATCCTAAAACCCTTTGATGTGTCCTTTACTTAACTACCACCACTGCATGACCCCATTTGTGTGGGACGAAAATAAACAAGTCCAAAATTTCTAAAGCAACAGTCCCATCCAGTAACCCAAACTCCGGTCCCCATATAATAATGGATAAACAATAATTTAAATATTATCTCTGTTTACGTTCGCTTAAACGAGGTTTAAACCGGCTCTTACATAAATATCTCCGTTCGTTCGCTGTGTCCCACTGGCATGAAATGTGACCGTTTCTTTCAGGCATTTACGTTTTGAATAGACAGTTTTTGGCATTTAAGGTGAAAGCTCCAACCTACCCGCGAAATTCAAATTTTCTTACGTTTTTTGCAATTTTCAGGCCAGTGCTAGGTTGTATGTTGATTAAAATATTATTCGCGGCTGTAAGACGTATGTAATTATAGAATTATAATCATCAAAATCACCAATACAACCCTCCAAGTTCATAAAGGCGTAGGAACAAAAAAAAAACAGAAAAAGTCTTTCCTACAGCTTTATGAACTTGGAGGGTTGTATTGGTGATTTTGATGATTATAATTCTATAATTACATACGTCTTACAGCCGCGAATAATATTTTAATCAACATACAACCTAGCACTGGCCTGAAAATTGCAAAAAACGTAAGAAAATTTGAATTTCGCGGGTAGGTTGGAGCTTTCACCTTAAGTTTTGGGTGGAAAAACTGGTGATGGGAGATGACATTAATATTATAAAAGCGAATATTTTGTATGTCTGTGTGTATGTTTGTTACTGTTTTTTTTTTCGGATGGGAAATCATCAAGCAAGGAAGTTATTTGATGATTCCCCAGCTTTGGGCGGATATCGGTATTTAATGGGTGGTCGGACCTACCCAGGTAAGCGCGGCTTAACCTAAAAATCTGGGCGGAGTGAGGGGGAGTGTCAGTCTTTTACTGATTAAAACTCATTCATGTTATTTCTTTTGCCTTTTATGTTTTGGCACCGCGGTATCTCTTTCGAACAACGCGCAACCCCGCAAGTTTTTTTACTCCTATAAGCTCAAACGACTCTGGATGAAATTTGGTATCAAGATAACTTATATTCTACTAGCTTTTGCCCGAGGCTTCGCTCGCGTTAAATTCGGGGTAAGACAGTTCCCCTTGCGCCTTATTGATTTGTAATAGCAACGCTAAGTTTTCCCTTTTCTTCCCTCTTCTCCCTCATATACCACTTTTTTTAAGAAAAAAATAGTTGGGAACCAGGAGACGAACATAGGCTATTTTTTTAAAGTGAGATAAGGAGGAGAAAAGAGGTAACTATGCCACGCGGACGAAGCGCGCGGGTATGTTGTACAAACCAATGCATGAGTCACTATACAAAAAAAAACAATAAATCGCTTGCAGTGTGCGTATAGAAGATTTCCCACGATTGCTCTAAGATCCTGAAGTAGTATATAACTCCGTGTATATCAGCTATATACTACTTGCAGTATTATATTACGTAGGAGAAGCAATTAGGTAATAGATATAGGAATAAAATGCAGGCGAGAGCGACAGAGTTGTATTGCAGTTACAGAGTACAAAGCGTAATTGATGCCCCAAAAAATCCAATCATCAGATGGCGATCATGAAATTACACGGAAAGTTTACTCTTTCAAAAAAAGAAGATTTTTTCAAATCAATCCAGGCGTCTGTGAATTACATCTATAAAAAAACAGAGGAATTGACTCCTACCTCTAAAGAACATAGTCATAGACGGTTATATAATTTTTCCTTAGTGCAGTTTGTATGAACTGTAACTGTGGTTAAAAGTAATAAAACAATTACGGAGTTGCTTGTGCAACTGAGATCACGTAAATGTGAGAGTGTCGGGTTTGGTCGGTAGCCAAATACTTAATAGAGATGTGGACGTCGTAGATGATTTAACGATCGAGTTATACAGTATGTTAGTTTAAACGAGGGACGTATTCAAACCTACAATAGTGCATACTTACATGATACTAATAAAAATATGAACAAAAAAAAACTCTATTATATAAAAGACAGAACCATACCAAACATTTCGCATAAGTCTCGCAACGTGTATATACCCTTGCGCTAGCGATTTAATACTATCGCAGAACATGTGTGCATGTCAATGACCTTTAGGTATAATCCATTTTCCCTTCATACTTTAAACCTGGCTTAGGACGCCTTTTCGGTAGAATCGGCGCGTAGGTATTTTGCCGCGTGATTTACTTCACTGTTTACAAGTTTACTTCTCTCGCGCTCAGTGTTCATGAATAATGTATTTTATTGGACAATTACGTCAGAAATTAAGGTTATAGGTTTTTTACATATTTGGGACGAGCATCGAATACTGAATACCCTCCCTCAATAAGTCCCTCGTTTAACCTAACACACTGTATAAGTTGCGAGCTCTGGTTTCACCCGTGTCGACGGCGCGTCCGTGTTCCACGCGCGCTTCAAACAGATGTCAGCAAAGCAGAGAGGCCAGCCAGGGCCACCGCCTGCCGGGGATGCAGGATGTTCGAAAGAGATACCGCATATATTTTATGAGCCTTTTTAGATGTGGTACGATAGCATTTCACACAAATCCTTATCAAGTATTAATTTTCCTTTGCTACAAAAAAATATAATCATATCATCCACATGCATAAGAAGAAAAAAATATATTATAAAATATAACCTATAAATTACAGAAGCTATAAAGGTTGAATTCATATAATATAATTGTGAACTAATTTTAATTTTTGTCAAGAGTTGTCACCGCGCTCGATAGATGGCGTTGGCGTCGAATTAGATCGCGCTATGGTTTCGAAAAATATAAGAGGTCAGATTTTTTTTTTTTTTGTGTGAACCTACTATTATTGTGAACTTATTGTGTTCTTGGGATTTAATATACGCTATTATACCGATATAGTGCTATACTATTTATTCCTCGCCGTAATTGGACCCTTCTTAGTGAAGTTTTAAAATACAGACGAAGAAATCACGTAAGTACCAGAAAAAAAACCGTCGAATTGAGAACCTGCTCCTTTTGTGTCGGTTTAAAATAATATGAATCACGTTGAAAATCTTAAAATGGTCACAGACGCAGTTAATAATATTAATTTTCACTTTGTAATCATTTCACGAACGATATTAGTATAAGTATCCTATTAAGATTCGGCTAAAGCGGCATTTTAAGCCCCGCAAATCCGAACTAGCTAAATAATAGCAGATGCTCGGTTCGATGTTTAGGTTAAGCCACGCTTGCCTAGGTTGATCTGTGGATTGGTGACCACTCGTTACTTACCGAGTTTCCTCCGTGCCTCGGAAAACACGTTGAACTGATGGACCCGGCTGTCATTTGTTGATCTTTTTGACGGCACGATTGGCGTAGTGGCTCAGCGATCGTCTGCCGCGCTGCGTGTCGCGGGTTCGATCCCCGCACGGAACAAATATTTGTATGGCCTACAGATAGTAAATTAACAAATCTAAGCTTGTTAGAGTACAAAAGGGAGTTCCACAGGGCTCAGTCTTGGGTCCAATATTTTTTATAATATTTCTTAACGACTTAGCTAAATATATGTATAAGATAGTACCAGACATCAAAATGGTTATTTTTGCTGATGACACAAGTGCTGTTATGAACGATATCTCTATAAGGGACTTAGAAAACAAAGTGAATCATGCACTGTCTGCTTTTGAACATTGGTTTTCCACTAACAATTTAAAACTCAATGTGGAGAAAACTAAATGTATGCTATTCAAATCAACTGTGAGGAATAATGATAGTATTGAAATAGCTTCATTGGGGAATAAAGTGGAAATTGTGCAAAATTTAAAATTTTTAGGAATACAAATTGATGAGCTCTTGTGCTGGAAACAAGAACTGGAAGCAATCACAAATACTCTGAGCAGTGCATGCTATGCCTTAAGAAGTTTAAGGGACGAACTAACCATTGCTCAGTTACGAAATGTTTATTTTGCCTTAGTTGAGTCCAAGCTGAGGTACAGTATTAAACTATGGGGGAACAGTTATAAATACAATATAAATGCAGCCTTTGTTATGCAAAAAAGGGCCCTCAGAACTATTCTTCGCATAGAGCAAACTGAATCTTGTAGAGAGCATTTTGTGAAATTAAAGATTTTACCTGTACCTTGTCTTTATATTTTGGTCCTACTAAGTAGTTTTCTAAAAAACCTAGAGAAATACGAGACAAAGGAAGAAAGGGTAACTAGGGTGGAAACGCGCAGGAAAGATTTGCCTAATTATTTGCAGCCAAAATTAAATGTTGTCAAACATAGCTCTAAAGTACAGTCTGTACAAATTTTCAATAAATTGCCATTAGAATTAAAAATGATTAATAATCCAAGAATATTTAAATTCAAATTAAACTCATTCCTGTTGACGAAGTGCTACTATAGTATAGAAGAGTTTTTTAGGGACAAAAATAATGCCACAGTGTAACTTGTTTATCGTTTAAGTCTCATTCTTGACATGTTATTATTATTTTTCTTGATTTTTTTTTTTTTTGATTGTTTTGAATTCTTATTTTATTTTTGACTTTTTATCCATATTATTTGTAAATTTTATTGATTATTATTATTATTCCGTGTATTAATAACTTGTAATTAATTGTAACTTTTATTGATTATTATTATTGTATTAATCCTGTATTCGACACAAATGTATTTTTGTTCAGAATAAAAATAATTGAATTGAAAGTTGTTCCGGGACTGGCTGTTTGTGTATGTGAGTATATATTTGTAAGCGCACCCACGATACAGGAGAAATTCCTAGTGTGGGGCAACGGTTTTTTTTTTAAAGAAAGTATTGATACTATTCAGAAGCTTGTGGTAAAATAATAACTGCAATTTGGGTCTATCTTCAGTTTAACCCGCGCTTGCCTGGGTTAGTCGATGGATGGGTGACCACACGTTATAAAGCGAGTTTCCTCCGTGCCGGCTGCCATTTGTAGATCTTTGACAGTCGTTACAGGTAGTCAGTATCTCAATAGTCTAATAACCAGTTTTACTAACGGGTATTGTATTAATTAGGTTGAGGAAGCAAATGATAAATTGATAACATTCAATTAACTCAAAAACAACAATTCCTAATCCAATCAAAGACTAAACCAAATAACCCGCAAGAAATTATGAAGAAAGGGAAGATTCTAGAAAGGGTTGAAAGAAGTACATACCAACATCATCAGATAAGATTGAACAACACCCGTAAAAAGATACTATTAAACCCCGTTACAAAACATAATTAACCCTTTCACCCCCCCCAGATTTCACCCCCTTTCAACCCCTCAGAACTTTTGGAGCCACCCTCTAATTTATTAAAGGAACATTTCGCAATATCCGTTGTGTACCGGAAGTTGGGACATCAAAAACAAAATGCGTTGATCAATCTTTGGATTCCATTCTTGTCTTTGTTTGCCTACTTCCTTGTTCATGGTTCCGTAGATATTTTGAGCTGTAGAATTAATTTGTTTAATTCGATTTTAATTTCGTGTTTAAGTGTTCCTGTACTTAACTTAGTAGAATGTCAAGTGTGTGATAGATAATACTAGCTGGCGCCCCCGGCTTCACCCGTGTGATATCGAAAAAAAAAGTATCCTTTGTGTTGTTCCAGACTATAATCTACGTCTATGCCAAATTTCATCAAGATCCGTTGAGCCGTTTTCACGTGAAAGAGAAACAAACTTCCATACATCCATCCATCCATCCTCACAAACATTGGATTGGTGCACTGTAGATACTAATAATATACATAGATATAAACCTTCCTCAGAAATCACTCTATCTATTGCTGAAAACTGCATCACCATCCGTCGAGTAGTTTACAAGTTTTTTTGTTTTTTTTTTTTAAAAAAAACGTTTCCCACACTAGGAATTTCTCCTGTATCGTGGGTGCGTTTACAAACATTTAAACTCACATACACAAACAGCCAGACCCGGAACAACTATCTGTAGGCCATACAAATATTTGTTCCGTGCGGGAATCGAACCCGCGACACTCAGCGCAGCAGTCGATCGGTCAACCGCTGCGCCAACCGTGTCGTCATCATCATCAGATCTAAGCGAACAGACAGCGAAAGAGATTTTATTTTATATTATGTATAGATAATTGTTTTTTTCTAAATTCATATCAACCGATAAAATAAAATAATAAATAAATACGTATGAGTTAAATGAAATATTACAATTTCATATCATACCACCATCCTTACTTCACTATCACTACATAGTATAAAACAAAGTCGCTTTCTCTGTCCCTATGTCCCTTTGTATGCTTAAATCTTTAAAACTACGCAACGGATTTTGATGCGGTTTTTAGTAATAGATAGAGTGATTCTTAAGGAAGGTTTTAGTATATAATTTGTTAAGTTTTTGTATTTATTTCTGTGTACATTAACTATATTTGTTGAAGATGTCGGCAAAAAGTATGCTGTCTGGGAGCTTTCAACGAAAACGCTGCCTAAACCCTTTTAGATATAACAAAATAATGTATGGTGTAATTGTGTATCTTATATAGGTCCACAGAAAAGTCAGCGGTGACATATGTCTATATCTTAAGGATAACATACTATATCCATTTTAATACTTTAACAAATGGGCAATTATAAAGCGCTAACTTGGAAAGCTATTTACACAAATACAGTATTAATCCTTATCATTTTAAATAGGTTGGTTGGCATGAAAATTTCATGAAGATTATTTTTTCCTTTTACATCATGCAGATTAAATAAATACTTTAGGAGATATAGCAAAATCAAAATAACGCGCAACAAAATTAATTTCATGTCGCCGTGACTAGGCTGGCCCGCGCGGGCGGTGTGGGGAACAAGTCGCTCATCGCTGAGTGCGCGACCCGAACACGGGCAGACGCGTGAGCACAGAGTACGTTGAGTTGACACGTTCCTTACAAACTAAATTCAAATCCTTTATTTGTGAACATATAGGTACAATAAGATCTAATTACATAAAATGTAATAAAACATAGGTTTTATGAAGTTTCATAATACATACTTATTAGTTAGATTCGTACTATTACCTATGGACGGACGGCCAGCGAAGACTTAGTAATAGAGTTTTTACCCATTGGGGACGTAACCTTAAAAATGAAACGTACCTAATTTTATTTATAAGTACTTCGATTTTGTTATTTTTGCTATAGGCTGCTTTTTATCAACACACCACGCGGGCGAAGCCGCGGGCGGAAGCTAGTATATTATAAAAGCGTAAGTGAGTTTGTTTGTTTGTTTGTTACGTCTTCACGCCTAAGGCTAAACAGATTATGATGAATTTTGGTACAGAGATGGTTGGGACCCTTAAGATGGACATGGGCAATTTCTTTAAGGTGAGAAAAGGGGGCGAAAGAGGGAAGAAACGGGAAGAGATTTTTGGAGTTTACTCCTTAAGAATCGATTTTCATATATAAGGCGCCCGGTATGAGAAAAATGTGAGGTGTAAAATCTACTGATGAATATTACTAGATGGCGCTTTATGAAATTTGTCGTCCGTCAGAGATATTTTTTTTTTGTTTTACTTAACGAGTAAACTCCAGTCATGCGTCGGAGCTGACACACACACTTTTTTTTTTTGATCATCATGCAGGTTTAAGTTAGCGTTAGCCCAAGTAACTGTATGCCACGCGGACGAAGTCGCGGGCGAAAGCTAGTAGTTAATAATGATAAAAAGAAGAAAGCCTCGGAAATATAGCCTATACTACTCTGTCAAGAAAGTACCGGGAAAAGATCAATAATACACAAAATGTCTGTTATTCATCCAAATTTATTTTATCACCTTCAAAGTATGCTCTTTTAGAAACGATACACTTGCGCCAACGAATAATCCATTCATCAAAACATTTTTTAAACGCTGCTTCCGGAATTGAGTTCAGTTCTCGCCGCGAATTCTCCTTTCTGTCTTCTATCGATTGAAAACGGGTGCCACGAAGTGGTAATTTGAGTTTAGGAAAAAGAAAAAAGTCAGCAGGAGCCATATCTGGTGAATATGGTGGTTGCTGGATGGTATTTGTTGAGTGTTTGGTCAAAAATTCGTTCACAATGATAGCCTTGTGCGAAGGCGCATTGTCGTGGTGCAAAATCCAAGAATTTTCTTTCCACAAATCTGGCCTTTTTCGTCGAATTTGCTCTCTTAAATGCCGCATAACGCTCAAATAATATTCTTTATTTACCGTTAGACCTTCCCGTAAGAATTCAGAGTGCACAACACCGCGATAGTCAAAGAAAACAGTCAACATGACTTTGACTTTTGATCGACTTTGGCGTGGTTTTTTCGGTTTCGGTTCAGTTGGAAGGCGCCACTCCGAAGCTTGTTGACAAATAGTTTGCATGTCAAACTCGTAAACCCACGTCTCGTCACCAGTAACAATGCGTTTCATGAATGTTGGGTCCGAACTGACTCGTTCTAGCATGTCCTCAGCGACTTTCATGCGATTGAGTTTTTGGAGAAAATTCAGATCTTTTGGGACTAGCCGAGCAGCAACATGTTTCATACCCAAATGATTAGTTACAATGGTACGGATCGACTCGTGAGATACAGAAAGTTCGGCGGCTATCTCTCTCAGAGTTGAATGGGGATTTTCAGTCACTATTTTCTTCATTTTTGCGATGTTAACTTCAGTTGCAGACGTTGACGGCCTACCAGAGCGAGGCAAATCTTCCATCACATCTCGACCGCTTTTGAACGCTTTGAACCACTCATAAGCACGAGTTTTTGATAAAGTCGATTCACCGTAAGCCTTCTGTAACATTTTCAATCATTCTCCGAACACGAAATTCCATTGGCGATGCAAAATTTAAGACAAACTCTTTGTTCGATATTTTTGTCCAATATGAAATTCGCAATACACACTATATATGATATTACTAAAACCAGCACTGTATTTAATATAAATAACAGATGCAACTCAAACTCCGCGCCAAAATGGAAAACAGTTGTGCCAATCTATAAACTACAAAAAAAACAAAAATTTTAATTTGGAACCATAAACAAATCATCCATTCCCGATACTTTTTTGACTGAATGTATATATACATATTGTATATTTCATATATTTTGTACTGCATGTTACATGGTACTGCTATTAGTCAAGAAAGCTTATCCACGAGAGCACTGCCGACAAACTGTACTGCAGTTTGGCAGAAGATTTCTGTGAAAAAAATTATGTAATTTTTTGGAATAAACGATTAAAAAAAAAAAAAAAAAAAAAAAAAGATGGATGAATTGTGTGACTAATATATTCAATGAAGAAAAAAGGAGTAAATGATGCCGTGACGTCTGATAGAGGAGAATGGAAGAAGAAAACGTGTTGCGCCGACCCCAAATAGAATGGGACAAGGGGAAGGAGATGATGATGACCATTGAGTGAGGTATACCTACTGACCTTTTTGGCGATATTCTTCAGAGAGGTCATGGGCGTTGTACTCACAACAGAAATGCGTGTATGACCAGATGTATAAGTAAAAAGGGTTTAGTAAAACCGAAGCGGTTTGCGTTTTGTCCCCCGCCATATGAAACAGGTTGGAGTTATAGAGTACTAGCTTTTGCCCGCGGCTTCGCTCGCGTTAATTTCGGTAGCGCCTTATTGATTTGTAATAGCAACGCTAAGTTTTCCCGTTTCTTCCCTCTTTCTCCCTCATATCCCACTCTTTTAAAAAAAATAATAGTCTATGTCCGTCTCCTGGTTCCCAACTATCTCTGTACCAAAATTCATCAAAATCGGTTTAGCCATTAAAGCGTGAAGAGGTAACAAACAAACAAACAAACTCACTTTCGCTTTTATAATATTAGTAAGGATGCAAGTGAATAGTAATGCACTAAAAAAATATGGGGTAAGCTGTAGTAGCAGCTTACCCCATTTTTGGGGTCCGTACCTCGAAAGGAAGCAACGGAACCCTGATTGGATCACTTTGTTGTCTGTCAAGACCCTTTATCTCAGAAACGAGTGGAGGTATCGAGTTGAAATTAAAACCATATACTCAAATCTGTAGTCCCTTTGTACTCTGAAAAAATCAACCCTTCAAGTCTTCGCTGTCAAAAGATGTGGCTGTTTTTTTATGTTTTTTTGTTTATGTTGCAAGTTTGTACGGACCCCTCGATGCGCGAATCTGTCTCGCTCTTGGCGGGTTTTATTATTCGCCGATTTTTTAAATTTCAAAAGCGCCCATATCATTTTAAGTAAAACAAAATATTGTGATGTTTACTTTGATACTTACAGTACCCTAAAATCATTATTAAATAACTGCTCTTCTCTATTGATAGAAACTAGGTTATAAAGTCAAAGTGCGTCGTGACAGACAGTCGTGACCCGAGAGCCTAGCTTCCGCTTTTTCGCAGAAAATGAAATGTCCAAACGACTGGAGTCTTGTAAAGAAAGATTTATTAGATTTTGAATGATGGATTCAGGAATAATGTGATATGGCAACATTGCGGGTAGGAAACAATTTGACGGCATGGTTGGCGCAGTGGCTGAGGGATCGACTGCTGCGCCGCGTGTCGCGAATTTAATTCCCGCACAGAACAAATATTTGTATGCCCTGCACATAGTTGTTTCGGGTCTAGCTGTTTGTGTATGTGAGTTTAGATGTTTGTAAACGCACCCATGGTACAGGAGGAATTCCTAGAGTGGGGCAAAGTTTTATTAAAAATAAAAAATTGAAAAGAGTATTTCAAGATGATTTAATTTGGTTGTATTTTCATTTAACCAAATGGCAAGTAATATAAATTCTACACAGCTGATGTGGGTGACAAAACCGGTAGAGAAAGGAAAGAAAGAAATAAGAATGTATTCATTAGATTCGTATAAGACAAGACAATAAAACAAAATTAAATGAAAAGAGAACTTGACAATTTGTATTGTATTGCCTATTTGACATGATTTTGTAATTTGAATGACTGTGTTGATAGTATATAAAATGAGTCTATTAATATAGCTAAAACTATTTGCATGCCTTAGTTAAGGTAGTTAGTATAAGAATTATTCTAAAAAAATAAAATAAAATTCATTTATTTCAGGTACTCCTATCCCACCTAATATTATAAATGCGAATGTTTGTGAGGATGTATGGATGTTTGTTACTCTTTCACGTCAAAACGGCAGAACATGTTTTGATGAAATTTTGCACAGAGGTAGATTAAAGTCTGGAACAACACATAGGATACTTTTTTCGATATCACGCGGTGAAGCCGCGGGTGCCAGCTAGTATTAAACTAAAACATAGTCTTAAAAGTGTTTTATGCTTCTTTTCATTACGAATGTTTTCATAACAAGCATCATCTGCCTAGCCTTCTCCCAACTATGTTGGGGTCGGCTTCCAGTCTAACCAGATGCAGCTGAATACCAGTATTTTACATGGAGCGACTGCCTATTTGACCTCCACAACCCAGTTAGTACTGCGCAATATGATACCCATTAGTAAGACTGGTTGTCAGACTTTCGGGACACTGACTACCTGTAAAAACTGTTGAAGATATACAAATCACAACTAGGATCAACAGCTTAACGTGCTTTCCTAGGCACGGAGGAAACTCGTTCTGTAGCGGGCGGGCACCCATCCACAGACCAACCTAGGCAAGCGCGGCTTAACGTAAAGTGCAAAACGGACGGCAATTATTATTTAGCCTCGAACTCATCGAGGATCCTTATTTCACTATCTAAACACAGAGTGAGATATAAATACATACCTACGTAATTAATCCTTACTAATATTATAAAAGCGAAAGTGAGTTTGTTTGTTACTTCACGCCTAAATGGCTAAATCGATTTTGATGAATTTTGGTACAGAGATAGTTGACCCTGGAGACGAACATAGGCTATTTTTTTTAAGAGATTGAGATATGAGGGAGAAAGAGGGAAGAAAAGACGTGTACTGACTAAAATCCACCCATGTTCCTTCTACTGCCCTTTACGTTCCGGGGCCCTGGAGACGAAAAAAGTGAGAAAGTGAGAAATTAGGGAGAAAGGGAAGGGGAAGAAAAGGGAAAACTTAGCATTGCTATTACAATAAATAAGGCGCAAGGACAAAAACTATAGGCAGCAGGTACCTGCATATCAGGAAAGGGGAACTGTGCTACCCCGAATTAATTTAACGCGAGCAAAAGCTTGTACCAAATAAAAATGACATTAACAGAAAAAAATCATAACTTCATAATAAGATAAGATGCAATTAATAACAAACACATTAAACAAAGCCTGCAGCATCACAAAATCTCATTGTGCTAATACGGTAGATAGGCACTTGGTACTCTGTCAAACTAACTTTCGAACTCTCGACCACAAAGTAAGAAGGAACAATGGTCCGCCATGCTCTGCGATAAGGTTCCAACTTATAATAAGGAACTTTACTTTTCATAGTTTAGGAGCTAGGCTTGTAGATTTGTTAGTTATGTGTTTGTGGTGTGAGAATAAAAGAGGTAAAGTAATTATTGAAGTTATGTGGGTCATGAGATGATATGAAAGAAAAAACGGGCAAGTGCGAGTCGGACTCGTGCACCGATCGTTCCGCATAAGTTTTTTTTTAATAAATCGTTGCCCACACTAGTTTGGGACATATCTATAAGACCGCTAGTGTTTTTTTCTACCTGCCTAAACTTGGAGTGTTGGTTTTTCATAGCTCCCAGGGACAATAGACTATAATATGGTTTTAATTTCATCTCGAAACCTCCCCGCGTTCCCGAGATAAACTGATTTAACAGACAGACGGACAACAAAGCGATTCTATAAGGGTTCTGTTTTTTTTCTTTCGAGGTACAGAAGCCTAAAATGGAGTAAATGAGTGCGAGACAGGTGACAGAAGAGAATTGAAGACGCCTTGTACCGACGACAAGTAAAAATAAGGGACGTGAGCAGTAAAATGATGAAGTGAGGTATGAGATTTTTTTGTGTAATTGTTATAAATAAATACGGAAATCTTAGTACCTACATTATGACAACACATCACAAACCTGTACAAAATCAGTTTTGTCAGATCTCTCACATACGGATCGTACACCAAAGATTTCCCGTACAATGAGAAATCCTCATTGATTATTTATAAGTTTTTCAACTACAGTACTTTCACAAGTTATTATGTCTTGTGACCGGGACTGTAGCTTTAACATTTTGTTTTTTGGACATTCAAAAGTGCTTGTAATGGCCTAATTGAAATTAATGCTTTTGATTTTTCTGGTTGATGTGTCGTCGTGTGAACTATCAAAAATGCGAAAGTGAAAATGAAAATATTACTCTTTCAAGCATAAACTATAAACCGACGTGGTGGAAATTTAGCACACATATATTTATGGATTAACACATAACATATATTTCGGTAGTACCTATGATCCCGTGGGACTGATTTCCTTGCTAGCTTTACAACAACAAAAATAAGTATATATAGCTACAATCTGACTTATGAAAATCAATCAAGTCGACCTATCCCAGTGGCCAGTCCACTACTGCTCATGGTCTCTCTCAAGCTGCCTCACATTATTTCGACCCACGTCTTTCCCATCCAGTCTGTCCCAAGCACCTTTTCAAGATTATCAGTTTATTCATTTAGTTGGTTTCCTCACTCCAGGACCCCTTTTGCTGCCTAAATATACATAACCAGCCGATAAACATAACCAGCTCACTGCCATGTAATACTACTTTATACATACTACTTTTTTCAATATTTATTTAAAAAACGGCACTTTCAATGCATGCAAACATTTACAGATAAACTAAACCATAAACAAAAAACACACTTTATTTTTATACGAATATAAAACAATAAAATACCATTTTCATAGCAATAAAAATATTTTATACATTTATAAAAAAAAAACAACTTACTGTTTTGGTGCAATTGTTTGTTCCAACACTCAAACAACTTCTGTCAAATATGTTTTTAAAGTTTTTCGCTTCTTGAATATCGTTTAACCATTTAAAACATGACGTGAAAATACTGTTTGTGTGCATCTCTCTTAAGATTTTAGGTAAGTTTATTTTTTTCTTTTCACTTTGTTCCTGCAATCATCCCCTGGGAACCTACTATCCTATATCCTCAGCTGAAATTCGTTTATTTAACAACTAAGCCGTGAAAACTAAACAGATAGACATAGTCATTTTCGCAATTTCAAGAAGGATGGCTTTTTTAAATAATTCCAAATTTTACCAAGAAATAAATACCAAAGTCACTTTTCTCCCATTCATTTCTACTAAAAGTGGTGATAATTTGAAAATGAGATAAATTCAAACCATCGTCGCTATCTCCTGGCCTAGATTTGAGCCACGCTTTAGTAATAAATAACAGAGAGCGCTGCGCTACCGTCATTTAACAACTAACAAGGCTCCTTCACACTTGTATTAGATTATTAAATAATAAACATTGATTTTTATTAGATAATAATAAATTCAGAGTTGAAGTTTATAAAACTAAATATTGACTATTAATTTGAACTATCAACCATATTGTTTTATTTATTTTTGTTTGAGAATATATTAATTGTTTTTCTTTGTGTTTAGTTTTGTTTTTGTGTCATGTGAAAAAAAGACTATTGTTTATTTGCGAGTTTCTTGTACGTTTTGTTGGTAAGTTTATTTGTTTTTATCTACGATATTGCAATAGAATAGTAACTTATAAATCTTAATATATAAAATTCTCGTGTCACAGTTTTCGTTCCCTTAATCCTCCGAAACGGCTGGACCGATTTAAACGAAATTTTGTGTACATATCGGGTAGGTCTGAGAATCGGCCAACATCTATTTTTCATACCCCTAAGTGAGCAGCGGGTGAAACCGCTGGGCACAGCTAGTAGTTTATAATATCCTAACTGATCGATCACAGGTCTCCACTCTTTGTGAGGAATTTACTCACTTCGTCTAGTACCAGTGTTTCAAATTAAATACGTTTTTGATGATGAACTGCATCAATGTTTGCATGCCGAAATGGTAGAATGTACAAGGATTCTCCGTAATTATTGTAACCAGCTTATTGTAAATACCTACATTCTGAGCAAATAAATGAATATTCTATTCTACCATACACAATACAGAAGAAATATCGATTGTAGGGCAACATTTTTTTTTAAACATATCAGTAAATTCGTGGTGGTCCAGTGGTAATGACTAAGACTTAGGAGTTGTAGATTGTGAATTCAAACCCAAGCAGACACTTAGTGTAAGATATTCGCTGCTCTCAGAACAATTGACTGTGGAAAACATCGTGAGAAAAATGCAATACACAACACATGTCCTCAAACCGAAAACTGGAATGATTGTGGTATCCATACATTGGGGCTGCATGGTGGATGAACAGCCCACCTTCATTTTAAAGAGACTTGTATGTACACACGACGACACATCAACCTATACAAAACCAGTTTATGCTGCTCTCTCAACAACGGATCGTACACCATAGATTTCAAGTACAATGAGAGATCCGCATAAACTGGTTTTGTATAGGTTGATGTGTCGTCGTGTGTACACGAACATCCTTATTCCTTACTAATATTATAAAAGCGGAAGTGAGTTTGTTTGTTTGTTACGTCTTCACGCCTAAATGGCTGAACCGATTTTGATGAATTTTGGTACAGAGATAGTTGGGACCCTGGAGACAGACAGGCTATTTTTTCAAAAAAAGATCGAGATATGAGGGAGAAAGAGGTAAGAAAAGGGACAACTTAGCATTGCTATTACAATAAATAAGGCGCAAGGGCAAAAACTACAGGTACTTGTAAATCAGGAAAGAGAACTGTATTACCCCGAATTTAACGCGAGCGAAGCCGCGGGCTAAAGCTAGTTTTCGTATAAACTCAAACTCAAAGCATTTATTTCAATTAGACCATTACAGGCACTTTTGAATGTCATAAAAACAAGAACAAAAAAAAAACCGGCCAAGAGCGTGTCGGGCCACGCTCAGTGTAGGGTTCCGTAGTTTCCCGTCGGTCACAATAAGTGTTCCCACTTATGAGTTTAAAGGTGGAGGAGCGTGCAATGTTGCACGCTCCGCGGCAGGCGCTCCAACAGTTTTTGTACAAAAAAGACAAAAAGTTGTACAAAATACAACTTTTTGTCTTTTTTATACAAAAACTGTTGTGTCAATCAAGTTCAAAATAATTTTCATAGAAAGTCCTTATAAAGTTCTACTTTTCAGATTTTTTTCATATTTTCTAAACTTATGGTTCAAAAGTTAGAGGGGGGGGACACATGGTTTTTTACTTTTGGAGCGATTATTTCCGAAATTATTGACATTATCAAAAAATGATTTTAGTAAACCCCTATTCATTTTTAAATACCTTTCTAACAATATGTCACACGTTCGGGTTGAAATTTAAAAAAAAAACACTTCCCACTTTACATATAGGGTGGCTACCCTAATAAAACATTTTTTTCCAATTTTTATTTTACCACTTTGTCGGCGTGATTGATATACATATTGGTCCCAAATTTCAGCTTTCTAGTGCTAACGGTCACAGAGATTAAGCGAGGACGGACGGACGGACGGACGGACGGACGGACGGACAGACAGACATGGCGAAACTATAAGGGTTCCTAGTTGACTACGGAACCCTAAAAATGATGCTGCTACAGTCCCGGTCACAAGGCATAATAACTTGTGAATGTACTGTAGTTGTAAAATATCGTCAACAATAAATGAGTCGGCAAAAAGAGCTTAGCCACAGGTTTGGGACTATCGCTTTCTTCCATCAATCTCTCTAGTATGCAGGTTAACTGCATCCGCGATAATTTTACAAATTGCGAAATGATTATTTTTATCACACTATTGATTCTGCTACAGCAGCAGTTTTTAGGCTTGCAGGGTGCGCAGGAGACGAAAATGTGTCCTATTGTTTGTAAGATAGGGAACACATAAACCACCCTCATTGCCACAAGTGCAAACATTAAAGAAAAGATACCATAATGGTTTATTTGTATCTATCACGACGAGCACACAAAAACCAAAAAAACAACACACACAAGGCTTCCCAAATATTTTTGTAGTATCATTAAATACTGATGATTTGCTAAAACCTTCTCTCTGTCTCCTAGCCTAACGGAAGGGAAATCATCAATTAACTTACCCCGCTCTGGGTAGAGTAAGGAGGAGTGTCAGACTTCTACTGACTACAACCCATCCATATTCCTTCTTTTGCCCTTTATGTTCCGGGGCCGCGGTAGCTCTTTCGAACAACTTACAACTTCGTCTCCCAGCCTAGGTATGAACCACGCTTTACTAATAATAAATAACGTCTAGTTCTGCATTGCCGTCATTTTCAAGGACCTCCTTACACTTGTACCTACCCTCTTTTCTTATGTCAGTGTTTGTTTGTTAGTGTTATAGCAAAAACTCCTGTTTTGTGTCATTTTGTTTTTATTGTGAGTGAGTATTATTTTTTACGTGAAAGGTCTAGAATAAGGGCGATAACTAGTTTAGGGTAAGGCAGAACACTTTTATAGCTTAACAATGAAGTTTGTTTGATTGTTTCTCAATGGTGTAGCCATGGGGGGAGGGGGGCGCCCCCCTCTAGAAGCTGGGGGTTTTTATTAAAGTATTTTTTTATGCCTGATGCCATATAATTAACAAGTAAGTTATAAATGAATCACATTAAATCACTTTGAAAGTAAAATATGGCTATATAAGGCTAAAAATGAGCCTATAAGTTCTTTCGCTACACACATGACACCAAATCGTCTTAAGAAAGTAACTCCTGTTTCAAGGGTCTCAAAAACACAAACAAAATCTGATCTGACAAATATACCTTGGACAGATTAGATAAAATATTATTTTTAAATAAAAGGTCCAAAGAAGGCTAGGTAGATGACGAACTCTCTTTTTAAAAGCTGATGCTATGATGCTAATAATTTGGCTGATTCCTCAACAATAACCACAAAAAAGCTAAACTCGTAATAAAACTGGCATTCCTACAATATTTATGAGCTGAGTGAACATTCTGTATATATCGTAAAACAAACACACTGTATAGGCCTCTAGGGTGCTATCGTTTTGTTCGGTACATACGTTTATTGCTATAGTGGTTTGTAGATGAACGGAGTGGCTTTTTAAGTGCTGGGTTGTGGATTCGAAGCCTGGTAAAGATTTGGTTAACTTGCACGGCTGTTTTTATGTTTCATTTAACGTCTAAAGGATCCCGTTAACTTAGAGGTTGTAGTACACTACTTAAGTTAAGGTCATGGGGTCAACTTGCAGAGGGGCCTACTAGGGCCACTACCTGTCGGGGTAGTGGGTTGTTCGAAACCCACTACCCCGACCCCGCTCTGGGCGGGAGAAGTTATATGAATGTCTGTTTGCATATGAAAGTCAGACTTTTACTGACAAAAACCCACCCATGTTTCCTCTTTTGCCGTTTATGTAACGGAATCTTGGAAAGCGCGGAAATCTACAGAAAGTTGGTTACTTGAAATGCCCCAATTATAAGAAACTTTAACATTATTGACAAAACGTTGGTGTACTACATGGCGAATTATTTACGCCTCTGCCTAGTCAATTTAGGAATACAAGCGTGAGGCTGGAGGAAACCAGTCCAACTCGTCTAGTTGGACAAGGGGTGCTATTGTACCATTCCACCCCGATAATGAACTTTGGATATATCCTTTATCTCTCTTTTATTCTTTTCTAGGTGTACCCAGCGGTTTTATCCGCGGCTTATCATCTATGTGATTTTATGTACCTATTAACTTTCTCGATAAATGAGCTACCCAACGGGTTCCCTCTATCTGGCAGAATCTTGATGCGCCGAAATTTATTTGGCATAACACACTTAGCATAATTTTCTTTAAACGAACATTTTAAAGGCATAAAAATTATCGTTTGGCATAATGTTTAAAACTTCGAATTTACAATGGCATACTTTTAAGATGGCAGAATTACATTTAATATAATTACGACTGGCAGAGTTCCAATTTCGCATAATATCATTTAGCATAATGTTCATTTAGAGCTATGATTACTTAGTATAATTTCACTTGGCATACTATGCAGATGGCACAAATGGCTAGGTTAGGTTAGGTTAAAACTGTGACCTCCTACGAAAAACGATTTGTATTAATAGAAAAATGAGATTGTTTTTAATAGGTTACCCGGAACAGAACTATTTAGATAAGGATAATTACTTGTTGAATTAAATGATATTATTTCAAATTCAATTAAATAAAAACTAAAATAAATGACAACAAATAATGACAAAGATGATTCTAACTATAAATTTTCTGCGATATGACAATTCTGCCGTTTAATGATTATCGATATGAAATATATGCCAAAAGACTATTCTGACTGTGAACTTTCTGCGATATGATGTTTCTACTTTTTAAATATTAAGGATATGAAATTTATGTCTAGAGATGATTCTGACTTACAAAATTATGAGTTTTGAATATATGATAAATGAGTGCCTGCCTAACAATTTTCTGCGAAATGAAGTTTATGCTATCCGTTGTTATGCAAAATAAAATTATGACATAAAAAGTTCTGCTATAAAGGGTGGACCCCTACCCAACACAAAAAGACTCCCCTTTTATAGTCAGTGTGTATATAAATCCTTAAAATATCATCATTTTCCTGCCCTTGTCTCATTTTATTTGGGGTCGGCGCAACATTTTTCTTCTTCTATTCTTCCCTGTCAGACGTCACGGCATCATTTACTCTTTTCTCCTTAATATCATTCTTAACACAAGCCACCCATCTTTTTTTTCGTCTTCTTCTGCCTCTCCATCCATCAACATTAATGTCTATTAGCGTTGATTTTTAAGATTTAAAAATTTAAGGCTTAACCCAGATTTTTGTTTTCTCACAGAAAACCTTACTTAAATCCAAGAACCTAAATTCTGACAAAAGACATCTTTGTCTATTTCTAACGAATATCTTGCGGAGAAATAAATATTTCCCAGTATCCGCACTTAAGCCTAAGCCACCACTGCTTAAGCCTAAAAATAATCCATGTCAATAATTACTTTGGCTCAATCAATCAGAAACAATGCGTAGTTATCTTGATTCAACACTGCGTGTGACCCTTACATCCGCCATATTGGCGTTGTCATGGCAACCGATTGTTTCCCGCGCTCCGTGCGAACTGCTGCCATTTGCATGCGTCGCCATTGTTGTTTAGATTTTTGATGAATGAAAGAAATATAGGTTTTTTTTTGCGAGATGATAGATTAAAGGGTTGTTTAGTTTGTCTCTGTAATTACAGGCCTTTTTATCGAGTAATAGCTTATGAACGCGGGTTTGCCTGCTTTCGATTAACCTCGAATGGGATTGTGCTATTAAGATAAAAAGAATGCTAAATATTATTTGTTCAACCAATTTCATTCGAACTATGAAGGTTTACCATAAAAGTTAGCTTGTTTCGTTAGTTTGGCAAAGCGAAAAGGAAAGTAATTACGTCTGTTAGGTTACTTTTAGCCTGCGTCATTCCACTGCACAGGTAAGGCGTCTTCCCAAGAATTGTAGTTCTTTCGATATAGAGTTAAATCATTGGTCCTCTGTGAAATTTGCCGACACACTTAAATGTACTAACATAGTTTTAAAGTTCAATTTACTAACACAAATTGTATTTGATTATACTTATTTATGTCAGTCTGTTATGTAAACACGGTTAACGCAGTGGCTAAGCGTTGGTTGCTGCGCTACGTGTCGCGGATTCGACCCTCGTACGAAACAAATATTTGTATGACCTACAGATAGTTGTTCCGGGTCTGGCTGTTTGTGAGTTTAAATTTTTGTAAACGCATTCACGATACACGTGTGGGGGGGGGTGGATTTTAGTCAGTAAAAGTCTGAAGTTATTTGATGATTTACCATCCGCAAAAAGTAAGGGTTTTGTTCCACACTCTATTAGAATCACAATATTTGTTGGCCGTCTATCTGTCTAGACCCTTATCTCGGGAACGCGTGGAGGTAGGTTTAGTTAAAATTTTAAGCCATATACTCAGGTAATGTACCTACTCCCTTGGAGCTGTGAAAAATCACCTCGGGGAAACGATTAAAAAAAACTATGGGCCAATGTTTTATATAATTATATGTCTCAAACAGAAATAAAAAGCCATTGCGCGACAATTGCGCTTAATGCAGTTTCCCACTAAAAATAATCTTAAATCACATGGTTCAATTGTTTTTTTCTCCAATACCATACTTACATACTTGCTGTAGACATCGGACTTTCACATATAAGCCCGTAGTCCGCATACGGTTTGAACAAACCTTTACTTCTATTCTTACAGTTCCTGGAAAACCAAAACTAACAACTTCCAGGTACAAACCGCCGCAATACATAAATATATCCCATAGGTACTTTATTCTCTCCTTCACTTCACAAATCGTTTTAAAAATAAATGCTCTAATAGCTCGCGTAGTTGTGAAAGAGGTTTCAAGATTTATTAAGTGTTCATTGCTCGTTTAAAAGTTGAAACAAAACTGCTTCACTGGGACTTAAAAGGAAGTAATAAGTTCTTTGTAAACTATCGCTATTTCTTGATTTCTAAAGTAATCCAAAAAGGATATTTCCTCAAAATGTATTATTCCGTTTATTTATTTTTAAACATTTTTCTTTTATATTTTTACATATTTCTTATTCAAAACTAAATAAAACGAAAAACATTTATAAATAGTAGCCCACCGGTATCGGTAACAAGGTCCAAGCTACCGGCGGCGGTCAGGGCTCCAGAGAAAGGAACCTCCTGACAATACGAGCCGTGTCCAAGAGCACTGCTTATGTATCAAGCAATTGTTCCAGCTGCCTAAGGAAAGCCTCCTTGCGTATTGGTCGAGGCTCTCCGCAATTAAGCCATTGGCTGTAACGACTATCGGCACAATGATCGCTGAATCCACATCCCACATGTCGACAACCTCGCGAGCCAAGTCAATATACTTGATTAGCTTATCTTTCTCAGATTTCACGATTTCCTCAACATTATGATTAAAGCTGCGTTTAGTGCTTTAAGATCTTTATGATGTCGAATGACGTTTAGAAGAAGGGGAGGAGGGACTGCTAGTAAACATTGTTTTAAAACTGCCACACGCTTGGTATTTTTCTTGTATCGTGGGTGCGTTTACAAACATTTTAACTCTCATACACAAAATAGGCCTTCCAAATATTTATTTTGTGCGGAAATTGAACCCGCTACACGCAGTGGAGCAGTCCTACAAAAGGTACTCTGAAATGTATTAAAAAAAGAAGATGGCGGCGACAGTTTCCACTTAAGAATAAGTCTAACCTTATAATGATACTAGCTTTTGCCCGTGGCTTCGCTCGCGTTAAATTCGGGGTAACACAGTTCCCCTTTCCTGATTTGCAGGTACCTGCTAACTATAGTTTTTGCCCTTGCGCCTTATTTATTGTAATAGCAAAGCTATGCTTTCCCTTTTCTTCCCTCTTACTCCCTCATGTCTCACTTAAAAAAAAATATAATTGAAAAAAATATATCTTTCTCCTCCTTTTCTCACTTTTTTTTAGCCTATGTCCGTCTCCAGGGTCTCAACTATCTCTGTACCAAAATTCATCAAAATCGATTTGGCCATTTAGGCGTGAAGACATAAGAAACAAACAAACTCACTTTCGCTTTTATAATATTCGTAAAGATTATTAGTAGCAATTTTTGAGGTGTTCAAAACCTTTCAGATACACAGACTATTTACTAAACTACTAACGATGATGACAAAAATCGAAAATGTTTCGAATTGACATAAGCTACCGAAATACACGAGAAACGATGCCCAAGGTGTATGCAGAATAGGTTTTGGTGGTAAATGGGTCAAACGAGAACTCTTGTTATAAATAATTA
This sequence comes from Ochropleura plecta, assembly GCA_905475445.1. Taxonomy (NCBI): domain Eukaryota; kingdom Metazoa; phylum Arthropoda; class Insecta; order Lepidoptera; family Noctuidae; genus Ochropleura; species Ochropleura plecta. Next base: position 13,224,748 of record FR997748.1, read on the forward strand.
CAACGCGTATGCTAGTCATTCATTCAAAAGAGCTCAAAGGTACCCATTATCTCATTTAGAAAGCTTCCAGCAGACTTGCGATTGGAGAGATTGATAAAAGACGTAGACACAGTGTTTAAAAATAAACAAATAACTTCTAACCTAAACAAACATAATTATATCAGTACTAGCTGCGTCCCGTGGTTACACTCGCGTGGTGATAGAATATACTATAATTTTTTATGAATTGTAGCCTATTGGTTATTCTGATATGTAAGCTATAATTTTGTTTAAGTTTCATCAAAATCCATTCAGTAGTTTTTGTGTGAAAGAGCAACAAACATACTTACATACATCCTCACAAACTTTCGCTTTTATAATAGAACTAGCTTTTGCCCGCGGCTTCGCTCGCGTTAAATTCGGGGTAACACAGTTCCCCTTGCGCCTTATTGATTTGTAATAGCAACGCTAAGTTTTCCCTTTTCTTCCCTCTTTCACATCCCACTTATTTAAAATAAAAATTAGCACATGTCCGTCTACTGGTCCCCAACTATCTCTGTACCAAATTCCTCAAAATCAGTGTAGCCATTAAAGCGTGAAGAGGTAATAAACAAACAAACAAACTCACTTTCGCTTTTATAATATTAGTAAGGATTAGTAAGGATTTAGTAAGTATGTTACTTACTAATAAAATAAATAAAATATATTAAATTTATGTATTTTTACAAATATTTATTTAAATAATATATGCAAAAAATCAAGTATGGAGGAGAAGTAATGTTCTTTGACTAGTTAGTTATTTAGTTTTGTTACTCAACCAGACGTCTTAACGACCAGCTAGAACATTCATTAATAAATAAAAAAGAACCTTTATTTCTGAGTTCTTACAGTTAATTCTTAAGACTAATATTTTGAACGGTACCTTCTTCCCCAGTTTGTCTTTCGACACAGGCCTCCTCTAAAAACTTCCACATGTCCCTATCCCTCGCAGTTGTCATCCATTTTGGTCCACCAATTCCCTTCAACTCTTCCCAGCGTCGTGATTGTCGTCCTTTGCTCCTTTTCCCATCCCTAGGGTACGAAAATTCATTAACAATGTCTTATAACAAAAATATAAGCCACCCAATCTCAATCAGAACATTCCACAACATTAATAAACCCATACAGTACTAAGAATGAAAAGAAACATGCCGTAAGATGTTATCACACCACGCGAGTCAGTGAGAACTGGGTAACTGTTACAGCTATGCGATGAGTTAATAAACTTAGCTAATTAGAAGAAGTGCGTTGTTTTATGCAATAGTATGTACAAGCAAGGTATTGGAGTTTTTTTCTTCTTTTTAAAAAAACGTTGCCCCACACTAGAATTTCTCCTGTATCGTGGGGGCGTTTACACACATTTAAACTCATATACACAAATACTGCAAACTGCTGAAACAACTATCTGCAAGTCACACAAATAATTGTTCCGTGTGGGATACGAACCTGCGACACGCAGTGCAGCAGTCGATCGCTCAGCCACTGCGCCAACCGTGTCGTCGAAATGATTGAAGAATGATTAGAACATTTTCAATTCACTTCCTCTAAGGTGATTCTTATTGCACTACGATAAGGTTCAACATGCAAAAATTTATTACTCATGCGTGTTTTTTCTTATTTATTTTTAACTTGCTTTATTTTTCTTCTGATTTCACCATGGATAACAATAAACAATTGCTGAAATCCTTATACCCTATACAATGTGTCCGGTCACGAACTAGCGATATTCTATGTATTTATATAACAAACATTCTAGTACTCAAATTTATTGATTTCAAAAAAAATCATCCATTTTTTTCACAAAGAAGTTTACAAAACTTTCTTTGATTTGCAGATTGTTTTGGACTTTAATTTTGTTTTCTAAAGTTACGAAAGTGTAAGCTCATCATTTCATAATTTAAACGATAGACAATATTGTTGCCCTCTGAATAAACCTATTTTCGTCTCAGTAAGACCAAAACTTTGAGAGATATGATTATTTTTTGTGCACACATATAGAATATCTCAAAATGGCTGCCAAAAAGCGGGGAAGTGAATTAGACCCAAGTGTGTATCGTAATAGTATATTAAAACACTCGTTACATAAGTATCTAGAATATCGCAAGTCCATGACCGGACACACTGTATAAGTAAGGAGACGCATGGTTTAGCCTTAACGTTTTTTTTAACAGAATATCACGAATAAACATGATCATTTATAAAATATTAACTTTGGCCCGCGACTTCGTCCGCGTGGCATAGTTACTTTGGGCTAACGCTAACTTTAACCCGCGTGATGATCGAAAAGAAAATATATGTTTCTCTCCCCTTTTCTTCCCTCTTTCTCCTCTTTTTCTCACTTTTTTTAGCCTATGTCCAGGGTCTCCAGGGTCTCAACTATCTCTGTACCAAAATTCATCAAAATCGGTTGGGCCATTTAGGCGTGAAGGCGTAACAAACTCACTTCCACTTTTATAATATGTGAAAGGATGAATTACCGATCAGTAAATTCTGTGTTTGTAATCACTATGTCTGTAAATTAAATGAAATCTAATGTTGTAAAATGGATCCTTACACATTTTTTTTCTCTTTATTTTGTTGTGAGGTTTTTTATCTAAACAGAAATGCTCTCATCGTGCCTTTTAACGTGACATGCTCATTATATGCTCACTAATTTTAATAATAAAATACTCACAATAAATTACATAAACTACACTAAACACAGCATTGCCCGTATAATTTCTAAAAAATACTTTATAATAAAGATTCAAGTTTTAGATGAAGGGATGATATTAAATAACACACCTATTTTGCGTCTTCTGAAGTTGGTCGAGATAAATTTGTTTGGATTAATCCCACATTAAGTTTGTTTAGATTTAGTTCCCTAAACAGTGGCTCCCTCTCATGCCTGTTTCGGAGAATTACACTTGAAATTAAACGCATTCATTTGTTTCGTAGCATAGTTTAGACCGTAGCTTCCTATTCATTTAAGGGATGTTTTATTTCGACCCTCATTAAGGTAGGACCTTGGTGAATTATACCTATTAGTCTATTGTTTCCTGATCCTGATCCTGATACTAGAAAAAGACTAGATTCCTCAATCCTTACAAATATTATAAAAGTGAAAGTAAGTTTGTTTGTTTGTTTTTCACGTTTTCATGACTAAATGGCCAAACCGATTTTTATGAATTTTGTTATAGAGATAGTCGGGACCCTGGAGACGGACAAAGGCTAAAACAAAGTGAGAAAAGGGGGAGAAAGAGGGAAGAAAAGGGGAGAGAAGGATAATTTTATTTCGATCATCTCGCGGGTTAAAGTTAGCGTTAGCCCAAAGTAACTATGCCACGCAGATGAAGCTAGTCAAGTTATAAACCAGTAACTCGTGTGCTGATAGTTAAAACTCAATTTCACACGCCCTAATCGCAAAATTAGTTTATCATACATAACGTAATCCATTCAGTAACTGAGTTACAAGAAATCGCAACCTAACCTAACAATGATAGTTAACTATGTGAAAAGTAGAACGTTAACCGTTATGCAAGCTTGATACTGTTAACTATCGAAGTCAGCGCATTACTGGTATTCGACAGAACTTTCGGGGCTCAGCTTCGGCCACCTTCGGCCTTTTTCCATACAAGGCCGAAAAAAAACCTAAATCTTTATTTTATATAGATTTTATTCCAAAAAATGGGCATTATTCACTACTGTTAATCCTGCGCGGCAAAGAGGGAACGAATGCTCAAGGTTGTTTGGTTAGGGTACGGCCTTTTTTTTTTTTTTTTTCGGGTGGGAAATCATCAAATGACTTCCCCCGCTCTGGGCGGAGCGGGGGGGCATGTCAGACTTTTACTGACTAAAACCCACCCATGTTCCTTCTATTGCCCTTTACGTTCCGGGGCCGCGGTATCTCTTTCGAACAACCCGCAACCCCGGCAGGCGGAGGCTCTGGCAAGCCCCTCTGCTTTGCTTACATCTCTTTGAGGCGCGCGTGAAACACGAACGCATCGTCGACACGGCCTGTCGTCAATCGACGGACGGACGGTGAGCTATGGGTACGGCCTTAATTTAAGCTGCCAATAGAAAGATGACTTCTTATATTATTTCTTTTGTACTGCGATGGTCTTAGTAAATCATTGACTTTTAATCTAGAGTTATATGTTCGTAATCCAACATTGCCTATGTGCGCGGATTCACTCATTATGTTTGGAGGTTTTAATTAAGATATTTTTATTTTTGTTATGCTATTCTCAATGTTAATTTATCTTTTATTTCGGCATATTGATGTGTGCCAGCAAACATTTGACAATTCAATTAATGTAGTCTTTCATAATTATAATGTGTACTTTAGATATTGCTGTTTAAAGTCTGGTTCATCAGACCTATCAGACAGTTGTGTAGCTGGAGAGTTTGTTCCGTCCCTTCTTCTTCCCAGCTAAAACACTAGAAAGTGTCGAAGGGTGGTAGTTTTGGGGACTGTCTTGTGTAAAGACGTTCAAAAAGTGCTGATCATCAGCCTAGTGTGAATAATAACTTTTGATTTGGATTTTGACTATCTTCTTTCCAGATATCTATCTAAGAAAGCAACATGTTCTTCCTCCTACTCCTCATTCTGCCAGGAGTGAGGACACAGGATCCCACACAACAAAGCTACTTACAGCAACATCGGCTGCCGTTCAACTCTGTCCAATTTCTGCAACATAAGCAACAAGTCAAGTAAGTATGTTTAACATACAATTTCATTAAGCACCGTTCAGCCGTTTTGACGTGAAAGAGTAACAAACATCCAAACATCCATCCATACATCCTCACAAACATTCGCATTTATAATACTACTAGCTTTCGCCCGCGGCTTCGCTCGCGTTAAATTCGGTATAACACACCAAGCAGACCTGCAGTTTTTGCTCTTGCGCCTGCTGGATTTGTAATAGCAACGCTAAGTTTTCCCTTTTCTTCCCTCGTTCTTCCTCATATCCCACTTTTTTAAAATAAAAATTAGCCTATGTCCGTCTCCTGGTTCCCAACTATCTCTGTACCAAAATTCATCAAAATCGGTTTAGCCATTAAAGCGTGAAGAGGTAACAAACAAATAAACAAACAAACAAACTCACTTTCGCTTTTATAATATTAGTAAGGATAATAGTAGGATTAACAACGAGAGAATTGGTGGCCATGGGTTAAGGGCCTGACTTTTGGTTGACAATCGCGAGTTCGAACCCAGGCAGGTCCTTTACTTTGTGACATAAAATTCACCACCACTGCTCTACCTGTCAGCCTCGTTGGTCTAGTGATTGGAAGCGCCGCTGCTGAGCAAGAAGTCCTAGGTTTAATTCCTAGGCTAGTCAAAGTATTATTGTTTTTTTTTTTCAAACAAGAACTTCTCAGTAACAGCCACAGAATCTGATCTGTGATTATGCCCGTTTGGTGGCAACACTCTTTTCTCACATGGGACTTAAACGTAACTAGCGAATTGTAAGTGTACTTTGTTTAACCGACTTCAAAAAAGGAGTAGGTTCTCAATTCATCGGAAGATTTTTTTTATGTATGTTCACCGATTACTCAAAGACGCCTGACCCATTTGCAAAATTCTTTTTTGTTTGATAGGGTATACTTCACAGGTGGTCCCATATCAATTTTATTTATATTGCATGGGTAGTCTATGAGTTATCGTCTATAATACATATTTTTTTCTCTATATCTATATGGATGATCTGCTAATCTTTTAGTAACAATGGAAAATGAATACTCGATAAAAATACACACTAGTCAGTCTCCTGAATCGTGGGTGCGTTTACAAACATTTAAACTCACATACACAAACAGCCAGACCCGACGCAGCGCAGCAGTCGATCGCTCAGCCACTGCGCCAACCGTGCCTCACACTAACACTAGACAAGAAGTTATTTATTAAGTAACACTACGGATCAGGGATAAAATAAAGAAGAAAGAAAGAAAGAAAAACTTTTATTTGGGACTCGCACAAAACAAGTAAAACAATAAAAAAAATGAAATAAAATAGTACAGACAAGGTTATTGTCTGTGCGAGGCCAAAAAGGTCCCTGTCTCAGCATAAGCTGCGATATTTTAGGTTTAAAATAACACAGCGCTGGTATTCTGACAGGGCCAGTTAGTGGTGTCACGGACACAGAACGGAACACATACTTAAATAAATATTCTTATTAAAGATACAAACATTACAAAATAATAAATAAATGCAAAAGGACAAAAGTATAATTATAAAATTCTTCATGCAAATTATTTTATTTTAAGCCAATACCCGATAGCCCAGCGCTCCAAATATCTTTTGTCGACGAGACAAAACGCTGGAACGCGTGGGAGTCTATGGTACGCTCCGGTCGGCTGTCGAAGTGTCTAATTTACAATCAAAACAAAATGCTATGTTGACTCTCTTTAAAAACGCATAAGTACTACTGAAACAAATAATTACGAACAATGTAAGTGTTATGCAGTGTATTTTCACAAATAAAAATAAAAATATAAAAATAAAGTCTATCTTATTATATTCTTCTTCGTTTCTCATAACATAAGAAAAAAAACAAATACATACTGCAACTAACACATGGCTATTGTCATACCTAGGTCCCAGAAATTGTACAGTAAAAACTACATGAGCCATTGTTCTAACACAACCTAAGCGAAGGGTCTGTGTAGTTTCTCACCTTGATTACATATTAACAAAACATCACGCGCGTAACTTCTGAAGAAGTAGACAGAAACGCCTCTCGCTTTTTTTGGGATGGGATGGGATATCATCTTATAATTTCTCCCGCTCAGTAGGGCTAGAGTCGCCTGGAAGAGAACAGCCTACTGGGAGTTTTAAACCAGTACAAGTCTGACATTTCACCTTTCAGAGTGTCACACTTGGACTGACTAAAAACCATCCATGCTCCTTTTTTTTGCCCTTTGCGTTGTGGGGCACGGTATCTTTCGAACAGCCCTGGCCCTATAGCCAAACAGCAGTCGGCAGCAGACGAAATGAAATGAAATGAAATGAAATTTATTTGCTATGAATGTAGGTACAGAAATATGGTGTTGAGTAAGAGAAGGATCCAATACATTCTACCGTGAGGCATGCAACATTTTTATATTAGAATTAATTAAATAAACAAAATAAAAGAAACAAATATTTAACTAATGTCAAGTGATAACAATCATCAATAAAAAATAAATCATTCAAATTGTCATTAAGTAGTAAACAATGTCAAAAAAATAAATTAATCATTAGTCAATAATAAAATGTTAATAATAAGTTAATAATTAGTCATCAATACAATGTCAATAATAAGTTAAATATACAATGTCAATAGCAAGTTATTAATTAGTCAATAATACAATCAAAATATAAATTAAGTTAATCTTCAGGAAAATCATTGTTAATAAATAATCATATGGATTTGTCATTCAAAAATTCATCTATTGTATAATAACATTTTTTAACGAGCAATTTATTTAATTTAGTTTTAAATATTTGTAGTGTACAATTTTTTATATCATCAGGTATTTTATTGTATACCACGGGTCCCATATGCATAATATTTTTTTTCAGCAGTGCTGTTTTAAATTTGCCTGTATATAAAAGATTTTTATACTGAGATCTTATTAATGTTGGCCTTGTTGAGTGATCAATGTGTGAACAAAATAAATTTTGATTACCCTTTACAAATAGTGCCATTTCCAAAATATAGAGCGATGGAAAGGTTAATAAGTTATGGGATTTAAACATAGGAACGCAGCTGTCTGTTGAATTTAATCCGGTCATTGATCTAATACAATATTTTTGGGCTCTGAAAATCCTTTCTCTCTCACTGCAATTACCCCAAAAAACTACTCCGTATCTTAAAACAGAAACGACTAAACCATGATAAGCTGTAATAATCGTGTCAGTGTTAACTTTTTTTGTCAAATTATATAATATGTATGCAGATTTGCTTAATTTCTTGCAGATCTCCTGGGCCTGTGGTTTCCATGTCAGTTGATTGTCAATTAATAAACCTAAAAATTTTGCCACATTTGTATTGTCTACTATTTGACCATTGTATGCAATAGTCAAAGCGTCAGGACGTAAACGCTGGTAAAACTGCATTACTTTTGTTTTTTTCAAATTAATTATTAAATTATTGTTCGAAAGCCAAATAATTATGTTTTTTAATGTGTCATTAATATTTTTTTCATAGTCCGCTTTATGTGTACATTTAACTATAGCCGTGCTGTCATCAGCAAATAATATCATCGGCTGTTGAATTTGTCTAGGCAAGTCATTTATATAGAGCAAAAACAATAAGGGTCCAACAACGGTGCCCTGTGGTACACCGAATTTGACTTCCCTACTTTCCGATAAATATTTATATTGTATTTTACTGTTGAGGCTTATCCTAGTGATTTCTGTTTGTTGATTGCGTTTGCTTAGGTAAGATTCAATAAGTCTCAAGACGTTACCTCTAATACCGTACCTGTCAAGTTTGTGTAGAAGAATGTCATGTTTAACGTAGTCAAAGGCTTTAGTCATGTCAGTATATATTGCACAAACAGGTGTTTTATTGTCAATATTCAACAATATGTTATGAAGCAAATCGTAAATAGCCATGTTTATATTTTTATTTTTTCTGAAACCTTTCTGCTCATTGCAAAGGATATTATATTTATTTAAGAAAGAAGTTACAGATTCATATATCAGTTTCTCCAGTATTTTAGAAAATACAGAAGTAAGAGCTATCGGTCTATAATTTGACATTTCTTCTTTATTGTCTTTTTTATGTATCGGTATTACAATAGTAGTTTTTAGGCTATCTGGAAATGTGCCAAGGCTTATGCACAGATTCATTATGTGACTTAAGGGAGAAGCTATTACATCTGCAACGAATTTTACCACATTGGTCGCTATTCCATCGTATCCGACACTTTTTTTATTTTTTAACGTTTTGATAACTCTCACGATATCATCAGGTAGAACTGGGGCCATAAATATTGAGTGTGGGTTGTTTTCTATTTCAATAATTTTGTTAGTGGTAATGTCATTAGCTAAGTTTTGTATTTGATCAATAAAGAAGTTGTTAAAGCATTCAGCTATTTCCTTAGGATTATTGATAATAGTGTTTTTTTTCTTAATTTGTAGAATAGGCTCTGCAGTTTGATTACTACCTTTAATTATTTGCCAAGATGCTTTGGATTTGCTCTGAGCATTTTTTATAATGTGATTGTTTTGGGCCTTTTGGGTGAGTTTAACAATTTTTTTAAATTTTTTTGAATATTGTTGGAATGTTTTTTTAGTTTGTTCTGAAGGTGTTTTCCTATAATTCCACAGTAACTGTCTTTGTTTTTTACTACAAATTTTTATACCTTTTGATACCCACTTTATTTTTGTAGAGGGTTTTATGTTAATTAGTTTTACTGGAAAACATAAGTCATATATTAAACGAAATTGCTCTAAAAAAATGTCATATGCCTCATTAGGATTGTCAGAATCGTATACCTCTAAAAAAGTCAAACTGTTTAGGTGTTTCTTAAACTTGGTCAAATTATCTTTAGACAAGTCCCGTTTTTTTATTCGCCATGAATTGAGTATGCAAGTTTTATTCACGTGTATTTTTAGTAATTGAGCTGAGTGGTCCGATAGAGCAAAGTCTATTACCTCGCTATAGCACTTTTTACGACAGTTGTGTGCAAAATTATCAAGACAAGATAAGCTCCTTGGTCTAGTTGGTTGTTTTATTTCTAACTTAAGATTGTGATTGAGTAGTAAGATTTCAAAGTCCAAAGTGTATCTATTTTGTTTCAAAATATCTATGTTGAAATCCCCACACAGTAAAATCTTTCTATTCTTTTTAATGCACACATTTTTTAATAAATCCTCTAAGCTATCACAGAAAAAATTGAAATTTGACATAGGTGGCGGCCTATATAAACATATAATAACTAAATTTTGTCTTGTTAACTCGATTGCACAGCATTCTATAACCCCTGTAATGGAAAATTTTTCGATTTCTGTCAATACTTTAAATTCGTAACAAGTTTTGACTAGAATGCAGGCGCCTCCTCGCTTTTGTTCCTTTCTAGTATAAGCTGCAGCAAGTTTGTAATTCGGAACGTTTATAAGTCCCTCTTGTCCAGATATTACAAAATGCTCTGTGATGCATAACACGTCAACGTCAATATGCCTATTCAGCAGCTCCTGGATATGGATAACAAGTAAATCAGTCTTGTTTAGAAGTCCGGCTATATTTTGGTGCATGATGTACATATGTTTATAATAGAAAAAACTCATTGCCACTAGTTGAGGTTGTTGCGTTCTCATTTTCGCTAGGAAGCATTTGGTTCAAATCATCATGCAAAACATCTTGAGGATAAAACAAATCATAATCAGTCATTATGTTGGCCATTATCTGGTTATAAAATGTCTCCATCCGGATTTATTCATTCTCCCTGTATTATAGGAAAACATATCATGAGTCAGAGTGTTATTGGTGTCAAAAAAATAAGCGTATTCGTTGTTTTTTACATCTAGATAAAGTAGGTTGTTGAAGAGGTCGACTTTATAATTGTGGATCATAGCGCCTTCTATGTACGTTGGAGAACAGATTATGGTATTTGTGTGGGAAGTGTTTTTTAACGAGCTCTTTAAACTATCCAATACATCCAAATAGTTGTCATTTAAAAGATCGTGTTTTCCTAAGAATATCAAGCAATAATCTTTCATAGTAAAGTCTTTCAGTCTGTATTCTATACTGCTTAAGAGTTCTTTTGTGGTACAGTTTGGTATTAAATAATGGCAAAAATCAAAATTTTCCGAAAAGGTTTCTTCTATTAGAGGTAAAGTATCCCTTGTACAGCCACTACTGATGATACACAGCTTATTTTTTTGTGATGGTTTTTTTAAAGCGCCTAAAGATTTTTTGGGAGCAACGTTGCATTTTTGTGACTTTTTTTGCGCCTTCTGGTTTACTTGCCGCAATGTGTCAATAGTCGTAATTTGTGTCTGTGTTTGTTCATCAATCATGTCAACTTTATGTATTACCTGTGAATCGCTGCTTACACTGGGACCTTTGTTTATGGCCATCGGGTTCTTACGTGCTGATTTTGGTGTCTTACTATTCCTTTGTGGAGTTGTGCAGATCTTTTTGTAGGTTTCTAAATTCTTTAAAGATTTCTGTAGATCCGACTTTAGTCGGAAATTCTCACTATGTAGGTTTTCTATTTCCTTATGCGCACTCATTAATTGCGATGAGAGTAACTTAATCTCGTTTTTCAATTCATTGATAATGTCATTGTCAATAGTAGCATCGTGCAGACTGTCAGGTATACTCAGCATTGTCGAGTCAAGGATTGTTCTTTCATCGTCATTTGTCAAAACAGATAAGTCATCCACTGATCCAGTGGTATTCGTATATGGTTTTCTACATGTGATGTTAGAATCCATCGTTGTTTAGATTAAGTCACAGTACAACGCGTCAAAAGTACAAGAGAAAAAGTCACAAAGAGTTGACTGATCCACTGGAATTCGAACTTGAGCATCAATGATTCAACGACACTCTAAGTAGACGGTTATACCATTTCGCCACGGTGTATGCTGACGATGATATTGAAATAAAGCATGTATTTTTGCGGATTTATCTATTTGAATTTTGCAAATCGGTTGGTATTACTCATTGCTCAGGAATTTTTTCCACTTGACGTACACTTGATCACTTTATCTTTGTTTATGATTTAAGCACTTTTTTGGTTTTTTTATTGTCACTAGGTATTTCGTTTGATTAATGGATGCTGTTTTATAATGAATTTCACGATATTTGTCACTTTTATAGTTCGTAGTTGAATTTAAACGTTCCGTTGTTATTGTACTGATATTCTATGTTAAATTGTAATTTAACACTTGAAAACGTTCACAGACTTTAATTGGACTATTATAAACAGATTTATACGATTCATAACATTTAAAATGATTGTAAATATTTTTAAAGAAATTATAAACACAGAGCACTTTTGTTATGATGTTTGCTAGAGAGCGCCATCTAGCGGGAATCATTATCGCTCAGCAGTCACTAATACATTTTCAACTTTATACCCTAGCGCATATAGTTGAAATCAATTGACGTTTACATATCGTTTTCGTTTGTTTCGTTCGTTATCGCTCAGCAGTCTTTAATAGATTTTCAACTATATGCGCTAGAGTATAAAGGTGAAAATGTATTAGTGACTGCTAAACGATAACGATTGTCGTCTGCTGTTTGGCTTATACCCTAGCGCATATAGTTGAAATCAATTGACGTTTACATATCGTTTTCGTTTGTTTCGTTCGTTATCGCTCAGCAGTCTTTAATAGATTTTCAACTATATGCGCTAGAGTATAAAGGTGAAAATGTATTAGTGACTGCTAAACGATAACGATTGTCGTCTGCTGTTTGGCTTATACCCTAGCGCATATAGTTGAAATCAATTGACGTTTACATATCGTTTTCGTTTGTTTCGTTCGTTATCGCTCAGCAGTCTTTAATAGATTTTCAACTATATGCGCTAGAGTATAAAGGTGAAAATGTATTAGTGACTGCTAAACGATAACGATTGTCGTCTGCTGTTTGGCTATAGGGCCAGCTACCATTTTTCATTGTGGCGCACGTGGAACACGAACGAGTCGTATATACAGCATGTCGTCACTAGACGGACGGACGGTGAGGTACCCATTTCTTACCGTCCACAAACCCGTGTTTGCGGTGGCCGGGAGTCGTCTCTTGGATCCCGACGACCGAAGCGTTTACTACGGCGACTGGGTTGGTTTTATGTTCTCGATTTAGGGCTACGTGAACATCTAGAGGTCGCTGGTTTATTCCACCATGTCCTACTAGGTCTACCGCGACACCTTCTGAATGTGTCAGGGTTCCACAAATGAGTTTTTAGCAACTCTTTAGACATTTGGCAGATGTGGGTAACCTAACCCCACTTTGTTCGCTATTTTCTGGTGAAATAACGATTTCTACTTTGTGATATTGGTACTTTATAAGTTACACTAGCTTTTGCCCGCGGCTTCGCTTGCGTTAATCTCGGTATAACACAGTACCTACTACCTGCAGTTTTTGCCCTTGCGCCTTATTGATTTGTAATAGCAACGCTAAGTTTTCCCTTTTCTTCCCTCTTTCTCGCTCATATCCCACTTTTATTAAAAAATTAGCCTACGTCCGTCTCCTGGTTCCCAACTATCTCTGTACCAAAATTCATCAGAATCGGTTTAGCCATTAAAACGTGAAGAAGTAACAAACAAACAAACTCACTTTCGCTTTTATAATATTAGTAAGAATTTCGGAGCCTTTTAAAGTAACAAAATCTAATCCATTCCCATTCAATCATCGGACAAGCGGACATACAGCGAAGTGTCATCGTTATAGGGTTGAAGTTCCACGAACCACATAAACTCCAGTTTTTTGCGAACCGCCTGTCAGTGGAATTCACCGCTGGCTTCTCTGTTCCCTGGTTTTTATAATCTGGATTCCTTCAAAGTTTGAATAAATCGGTTTCGTCTATGCAACCATGATCCACATTGGCCAAATCATCGCTTCGGGTGAGTTGCGGCCGAACGCAACCCTATTTTGATTTTAAAAAAGTATGACCTACTTCGTAAAAGTATGCCTTTCAAAATAACTCTTAAAATTGTAATCGTTAACTTAATTGTAAAAACAGTATGTAGGCGAAAATAGTACATTAAGATTCAAATGAGGAGAATTTGTCATTGCGGCCGCGGCGGATTTAACGCCCGAGTCACCTACGGCTATAAGGGGTTTGTTTATCATTGGTGAAATCAGAAAAAAGACATCGTGGCGAAAAATATAAAAAAAACGCGTGTGAAATACATTGCATGTTGAACCTAATCGTAGTGCATTAAGAGACAGTTTTCGAGGAAGTGTATTGAAACAGGTTTTAATTTTTTTTAAGTGTGTACACACTACGGCACATCAACCTGCACAAAACCAATTTAACCTGACCTCTCTACTACGGTGTGCGATCCGTAGTAGAGAGATCAGGATAAAATGGTTTTGTGTACGTTGATGTGATTGATCGTGACTGCAGACGTAGATACTGATTACTCAACAAGAATAGTGTGGAGTATGTTTTTATTAGAACCTTTATCAAAAGCTCTCCGAACCCGATTCTTGTCCAAAACAAACGTATCTTTGCAATATTGTAGGTTTAAGTAATAGTTTCCTTGTCCTTTGAAAATACTTCGAAAGCACCGATTAGCAAGTCAATGAAAAAAAAAGTTTAGTCATAATACCGAGAGCGTGTTCTTTGCTTTAACTGACCCTTTTTTACAATGTTACTACCTTCTGCCCGCGGCTTCGCTCGCGTAAAATTCGGGGTAACACAGTTCCTCTTTCCTAATTTGCAGGTACCCGCTACCTGTAGTTTTCGCCCTTGCGCCTTATTTATTGTAATAGCAATGCTAGGTTTTTCCTTTTCTTCCCTCTTTCTCCCTCATATCTCAAACTTAAAAAAATTGCCTATATCCGTCTCCAGGGTCCCAACTACCTCTGTACCAAAATTCATCAAAATTGGTTTAGCTATTTAGGCGTGAAGACGTGACAAACAAACAAACTCACATTCGCTTTTATAATATTAGTAAGGATAGCAAGGATTTAGTTTTAAAAATTCTACGGTAAAGTGGTTAGTATGTAGGTTTTATGAAATTGTTGTTTTTTTAACAGTTATAAGCGTGATTTGCGCTTGGCCATTACGAAATTATTTTCGCAGTACAAACTTTATTCCTGCCCGAAATAAAAATAAATACTGGTGTATTTTTTTACTATTTGGGAGGCAAAATATGAAACGCAGTCTTTATAGGTACCTGGTAACTACAGATATAAATTAAATTAATATAATATCATTGTGAAAGTTCCTAACGTACGTGATATTACTACTTACTGCAATATTATTTTATGTTGTACTGTATGGGTCAGAATGCTGGGCTGTAAAAAAGGTGGATGAAAAACGATTGCATGTAGCGGAGATAAGAATGTTGAGATGGATGTGTGGAGTGACAAGAATGGATATAGTAAGGAATGAATATATTAGGGGAAGTTTCAAAGTTGCGCCTGTTACAGAAATATTGAAAGGGAGCCGTTAATCTTGGTATGGACATGTAATGAGGAGGGATGAAGGACATGTGACTAAAATTGTGATGGATCTGAATGTTGATGGACGTAGAGCGAAGCCGAAGAGTGAAGCCAAAGAAAAGATGGATGGATTGTGTTAGTAATGATATGAAGGAGAAAGGAGTGAATGATGTCGTGACGTCTGATAGGGGAGAATGGAAAAAGAAAATATGTTGCGCCTACCTCAAATAGAATGGGACAAGGGCAGGAAAATGATGATAGTTTTAAAGCATTTTGCTTCGCCCTAACTACTCAATTGTTGTAAGCCTAGCGTGTAACTTTTGCACATTGTGCATTTAATAAATCAATAAACTTGATATTTTTACAGAAAACTTGGTTGACGACGAGAACCTTTTACACCCAATGGAAACACAAAATGGCGGTGCTAGTTCCGATTTTGGCCGTCATCAAAAGATCCTTGTGCAATAGCTATACCTATTTATTTCTCCATTCTCCACAACCTTTCTCAAGGAAATAATTCCTGAGATTTTTCATTAATCTCTCACACTGTTCCACAAATGAACTAACAAATACAACAGGGAGAATAAGAAGTCGTTAGCGCTAACTGGCTAAGTTTAAATCGAACAGTTAAAGCCATCAGTTGAAGCAGATAGGTGCAGTATTGATTCTACATTAGCCTGCAATTATTTTCTTGTAGTTATCGCCTGGGAGAAAAGTAGTTCCTAGTGGTCGGTGATTTCTTTAAAATATGTTGAATAAGCGTAACTCGCGATATTTAAATTGTGAATAGATTAAGTTTAGTTGTTGGTCTTTGAACCACCTCTATGGTCCACCTACATTATGACGCCATTCATCATTTAAAAAACGCCGGCTTCCAAAAAATACAAATCATTTCACTTCCACAAGTCAGTGACTTTTGTTTGATTCATCGTTTTTTCTTGCCACCGACTTCCGGTAGTAAAGTTCCAAATATTTTCCACTTCTTAGTCATCATCTGCCTAGCCTTTTTTCCCAACTATGTTGGGGTCGGCTTCCAGTCTAACCGGATGCAGCTGAATATCAGTATTTTACATGGAGCGACTGCCTATCTGACCTCCACAACCCAGTTAGTACTGGGTAATACGATACCCCTTGGTAAGACTGGTTATCAGACTTTCGGGACACTGACTACCTGTAACGACTGTCAAAGATCTACAAATGACAGCCGGGACCAACGGCTTAACGTGCTTTCCGAGGCACGGAGGAAACTCGGTATGTAACGGGTGGTCACCCATCCACAGACCAACCTAGGCAAGCGCGGCTTAACCTAAAGATCGACCTGAGCGGCTGCTATTATTTAGCCACGAGCTCCACTTCTTAGTGTTTTATTGGAAAAAAGTTTTCTTTATTTCCGTCTTTTTAGTAATGGTATGATTGGATTTCAAACAAATTTCTATCGAGTAAAAATTTAACTACTATTTAAATATATAAGCATAATATATAATCCTTATACATCAGAAGAAATAATATGTATTATAGAGGAAACTACCAAAGCAATATAGATAAAATTAAAATGTCACTTCTTCGGGAGTATAATTCCCTTTCGATTATAAAAAGAAATTTTCAAAATCGGCCCACAATTCACGGAGAAATCGCGAACAAACATACAAAAAAACTCATATAGTCGAATTGAGAACCTCCTCCTCATTTGAAGTTGGTTAAAAATAAATACTTTTAATGCTGAAACAAAACCTTACAAGTATAGGGCATTGCTATGTGTGTGCGTATTAGATTTGGTTGTCCATAAACGGAATGGTAGATTGAATATCTCAAACGACCAATGTTGCACTTTAATTATTATACAACTAGAAATCTGCAGCTCTAAAAAGTCCTAAACTACTCAACTCTTCATTCCTTTTCAGAAATGGCCCCATACTATTCCCAAACGACGCCCCACCGCCGCCGCCAACCCCTCTCATCGTCACATCGAGGCCACTCAGCGAGTCCATAGCCAGAAGCGAGCTGAACCCCAACAACAGCATAGCAGCCCAATCGCAGTACCACCAGGTAACTGGCCAACCCCCACGTATAGTGACATCTAGGCTTTGTATCAGAGGCCTGAACAAGAGCGCTCAGTGTAAACGTTATAATAAAAAATACATGTGGCACTCGGGGACTGCCGCGGTAAAGCTATTGCATAGCATTTTTTATTATGCAATAAATAAAAAAAAAAAATCTAAATATAATATTTAAAAAGCAATTCCAATAAAAAAAGACGCAAAAAGAAAAACACGACCTTGGGTTTGATCCAGCGTAATGTTAATTCTACCAAACACGCTGATAGAACATTGAAATCGTGATTGAAATAACTGACCGTAGGTATTCGTAATGAAAGTGTTAGGTTTTTTCGTTACGAAATTTCTGGATTCGGTCTTCACGCTCAAGGCCCGCGATAGGCGAGCTGACGGCACTGCGAGAGGCATGCGTCGCTGCGCGACACCTGTACGCCAGGCACCGCAGGCTCCGCATTCGAGCACCGGATGCGGCAACCATCGAGGCGGAGCTGTATGAGGGGTACAGAGCGGCGAAGACCGCCCTCCTAGAAGGTGTCTTGCGGGCCAAGGATCTGGCCCGCGAGGAGATGCTGGAGTCTCTGGACGGGGATCCGTGGGGGCGCCCATACAAGATGGTGCGGGATAAACTCCGCACCAGGGCCCCCCCGCTGACGCAGAGTCTCCGGCCCCAACTAGTTGAGGATGTGGTGAGCGCTCTGTTCCCTTCGCGAGGGGAGCATGCTCCTCCGCCCATGGCTCCGCCGCTTGCGGTGCCACAAGCGGACCACGAGGACAACGACGACGACGACGTTCCGGAGGTGACTGGGGTAGATCTGAGAGCGGCGGTGGGCAGGCTGAAAGCCAAAAACACCGCCCCGGGACCCGATGGCTTGCATGGCAAAGCCTGGGTCCTGGCCCTGGAGGCTCTCGGGCCCCGACTACTAGGGCTCCTAAGCGCATGCTTGGAGAGAGGCCAGTTCCCACTTCGTTGGAAGACGGGGAAGCTGGTCCTCATACAGAAGCCGGGGCGCCCTGCGGACTCTCCGTCCGCATTCCGGCCCATTGTGCTGCTCGACGAGGTGGGCAAGGTCTTTGAAAGAGTAATTGCAAACCGCCTCGTCGGGCACCTTGTGGGGACGGGGCCGGATCTTGCGGATCACCAGTATGGTTTCCGCAAGGGGCGCTCGACGGTGGACGCCATCATGCGCGTGAGAGCCCTCACGACGGGGGCTGCAGTGTCCAGGGGTGGGGTTGTCGTGGCGGTGTCTCTCGACATCGCCAACGCGTTTAACACCATGCCTTGGGGCTGCATCAGGGAGGCACTCCAATACCACCGGATGCCGACCTATCTTCGTCGTGTGGTCGGGGCATATCTGACGGACAGGGCCGTCATATACCCCGGTCGCTCTGGAGAGTGGAACCGGCGAGAGATGTCGTGCGGTGTCCCACAGGGATCGGTCTTGGGGCCGCTCCTGTGGGACATCGGTTACGACTGGGTGCTGCGCGCCGACCTCCCCAGCGGCGTCAGTGTAGTTTGCTACGCTGACGACACGCTCGTCCTGGCTCAGGGGGGGTCGCACCAGGCGGCGGCCGACAATATGACACGCGGGGTTGCGATAGTCGCGGAGAGGATCCGGCTACTGGGTCTCGAGGTGGCCTTGCACAAATCCGAGGCCATGGTTTTTCATGGCCGCGGAAACACGCCACCGTCGGGATCCCAGTTGACGGTAGGAGGGGTTCGCATCGGCGTCGGGTCGACGATGAAGTACCTGGGAATCGTCCTCGACAGCCGGTGGAACTTCGTCGAACACTTTCGACGTTTGGCTCCCAAACTCGAGCGGACGGGGGCTGCTTTCAAGCGGCTCCTGCCCAATCTGAGGGGGCCAAACGCCTCCTGCCGTAGGCTCTATGCCGGAGTCGTGCGGTCCATGGCCCTTTACGGGGCCCCGGTATGGGCGCGTTCTTTAGGGCGGCGCGCCGCCCACTACCTGAACGCGCCCCAAAAGGTGGTGGCCATACGGCTTGTCCGGGGCTACCGCACGATCTCCGGCGAGGCAGCGAGCCTCCTTGCCGGACTGCCACCGTGGGATCTGGAGGCGATAGTCCTCGCGCGCCTGTTTGAGTGGCGCGCGGAGGCACTACACCGGGGGGAAAACCCGCTGCCACGGCAAGTTGCCGCTCGGCGGGCAGACCTCCGGTGCGATCTCATGGTGGCATGGAGAGAGCGACTGTCGCAACCCCGTGCAGGGCACGCTACAATAGCGGCGGTAAGTCCCCTCTTTGAGGAGTGGCTGGAGAGGCGTCATGGCGTCCTCACCTACCGCCTGACGCAGGTCCTCACCGGACACGGAAGTTTCGGGAGGTTCCTGCACATCATCGGGCGGGAGGAAGCGCCCGGGTGTCACCATTGTGACGATCGCCCGGAGGACTCGGTGGAGCACACAGTGGCGGTCTGCCCAGCTTGGGCGGAGCACCGCCGTGCCCTCGTGGAGGCGATCGGCGGCGGCGATCTCTCGCGTCCGGCCCTGGTTCAGGCCATGGTCCGGAGCGAGAGGGAATGGGAAGCGGTCACCACCTTCTGCGAAGCAGTAATGCTAGCAAAGGAGGTGGCCGGGCGTTTGAGGGAGAGAACATCTGCCCAACCCAGCCGCCGCGGGAGACGCCCAGGGCGCCGGGCGCCGCGAGACGACTTCCGGCCACCGTAGATGCGCGCTTCTTGCGTCCCTTATTTTTGAATACGGATAAAAGATGGACTAATCATTTTTATTAGACTTGGACTGTTATAATATATTTTACATTATATGTGACCGCACGGTTGCTGAGCGATTGACTGCTGCGCTGCGTGTCGCGGGTTCGATCACCGCACGGAACAAATATTTGTATGACCTATAGGTAGTTGTTCTGTGTCTGGCTGTTTGTGTATATGAGTTTAAATGTTTATAACCCACGATACAGGAAGTACTAGTGTGAGGCAACGTTAAAAAAAATACGTGTGATCTAATTGTGCCAAATAAAACAGATTTTCTTTTTTTAGGTCACGTTTAGACCCAATTATTTGGCTAGAGGAAAGAACTATGAGCCTTACAGCTATACGTTGGCTACGGTGGCTCCAGTTTACGATTTTGATGCCGCAGCAATAAACCAGGATAGGAAGGAGAAATTATTTAAGGATTATGAGGTAATTTCTTTTTTTAGAGAGGGTGTTTGGTAACTTTGATTTGAGACTAGAATATCTTGAAGACCATTGAATCCCTTCGATTCGATCGATCGACGACCTTATTGGTCTACAAAGAAAACCATCCATTGCTTCTTCTGCTTGCGTATCGTTATATAATCTCTTACCTAATCGCAATTAAAAATGTAGCTGGTTCAGACTGAATCTTGAAGACGGGAGAAAACGTTTTGTAGCACACCTTAGCTTAGCTGGAGTGGCTGCGACCGACTGAGCTGCTCCATAAATAATCTCAGGGAAGCAAAATATGTATAAATCAGTTTTAGGTATCAATAACATCCTGCCGGGTTTGCGGGTTGTTCGAAAGAGATACCGCGGCCCTGGAACATAAAAGACAATAGGAGGAAACTGGGTGGGTTTTAGTCAGTACAAGATTGACAAGTTATTTGATGATTTCACATCCCCAAAAAAAGGTGTCAATAACCTGACCTGCTACCCTACTATGACGTCTTAAAGCAGTTATTATTCCACTGAGGGAAAGAGACAGAGCTATACAGGGTGTCTAGCACCATCTCTTTCCCTCAGTGG
This sequence comes from Ochropleura plecta, assembly GCA_905475445.1. Classification (NCBI taxonomy): domain Eukaryota; kingdom Metazoa; phylum Arthropoda; class Insecta; order Lepidoptera; family Noctuidae; genus Ochropleura; species Ochropleura plecta. The sequence goes on from FR997748.1 coordinate 13,245,651, forward strand.
AATAAGAACTGCTATAAGATGTCATGGTAGCCCTTCTGTTCTATACGAGTACTTAGCAGTTATTTTAGAAATTAAATTAAATTTTGGAAGTCAGGCAGGTACAAAAATCTTCCTCCCTCTTAAGTCGTATTCTGATCAAGTAAAACTATATAATAACGACACCGTCAGCTCTTGAAACGCGATCTCACCTAGTTTATTTAATACGCCAGTTGATTAGAACTAAAGTTCTCAGATATTTCCTATCCAATAATGTCGGTGAACAGCCCAGTAAGCATTTGGGCCGGCTCACATTTGCTTGTTCTTTTCAAACAGTGACTCGCCAAGTTCTCTTAGTAGATCTAGCCATCGTGTTGGGCCAGAAAACGGTGAAAAAACTACGATTTTTAAATCAGAATAATCAAATTCTGGTGATCTGGCTCAAAAGGCTGCTCTACTTAAATGTGACTGGGCAGGACATTTAAGTCTTTAAACTGAAATGGTTACTGACATTATTATTAAAACAGAATAACATGTTCCATGTTACCATGTTCGGGGGTTTATTGGGCAAGACATGTCATGCTGGGCAAAGTAGCAGGAAACTGGTACCTTGACTCAGGGTAGCGGCAGGCCACGAATGAGATGGCGAGATGTACTGAACAGGTTCCATAAAAACTGGATGGACGACGCGCAGATTCACGAGAATTGGAGGGAGTAGATGGAGGCCTTTGCCCAGGAAAGGAAAACATCAGGCAATGAAAGAAAATAAATCACAAAGACGGCTCGACTGGTCTTCGGCTGGTCTCCTCTCGGACTAAGAAACCAAACAACACAAACAAATTATGGAACTTTGACTCCCAATGCTTACTTCCTTACTAATATTATAAAAGCGAAAGTGAGTTCGTTTGTTTGTTAAGTCTTCACGCCTAAATGACCAAACCGGTTTTGATGAATTTTGGTACAGAGATAGTTGGCGAAAAAGTGAGAAAAGAGGGAAGAAAAGGGGAAAGAAAGATATTTTTTATCGATCATCACGCGGGTTAAAATTAGGGCCAAAGTAACTATGCCACGCGGACGAAGTCGCGGGCGGAAGCTAGTACTAGAAGGTTCACAGGAAAAACACGTGCTTTTCGGCTTTGTTACGGGGTACTTTTACACTCTTCATAGATTTCATTTTGAAAAACTGATTTTTCATATTATTATCAACAGCGATTATTGGAATTTATTCATCCAAGAAAACCTCGTCGAATGAAAAGAAGCGCTGATCTTAATTTGGCCCAACCTAGTGAACGCAGGACGTTGACTCAGGTTTACTTTCTCAGTATTTTTATTCCCTCAGTATTTCATATCACCGCTGGTCCAGTATCAACCAATCTTATTAAAGGGGACTTATTACCGTCGCGGGAGAGGCGATGTGGGTCTGTGGACGGTGAGTAACGGGTAGCTCACCGTCCGCCCGTCTAGTCACGACAGGCTGTGTCGACGGCGCGTTCTTATTCTACGCGCGATTTAAAGAAAGTCAGCAAAACAGAGGGGTCTGCCAGGGCCACTGCCTGCCGGGGTCGCAGGATCGGCCCTGGAACATAAATTGCAAAAGAATGAACATGGGTGGGTTTTAAACAGTAAAAGTCTGACACTCCTCTCCGATCCGCCAGAGCGGGGGAAGTTATTTGATGATTTCCCAAAAGAGGGACTTTTTACGCAGTGTCTCCACAAGTACAAACCAGGTGCACCATGTGAATACTGGTGTTCCGCTGAATGTCCGGTTTTTGGGAGCTGACCCTAACATAGCCTACCATCACCTCATCGTCTGATGAGTGGGAATGTCGATAGTCTTGTCTTCTATTGAGTCAATAGAGCAGTGAGAGGTGGATGGTATTGTAGTACTGGGTGTGACGATAATATCATGCCCTCATTTTGGTATATTAACCACCACAACAAATGAGAAGAGGCCTTTCCCAGAACTGGGATATTAGCAACCTGGGATTATGTTGATGATGATGACGATGTGGTTAAATAACGAAAGAAAGATGATGTTGACCACTTTCTAGCTTTCTATACTGTACATCTTAGGGAAACTGGAAATGTTCTAGAAACAAAATATCAAAGACTTTTGATATCTACCAACGCGCACTAGATCCCATTTGTGGCCCTTACAGGGAAGAGGCGTGGATGCCATCAGTGGGAGCTTTATAGGCGATTTATTAATGATTTTTATTTGCAATATTTATCTAAGTTTTCTGTTGTTTTTATTAGAAACGTCTAATGGAATTTATTACTCCAAGAAAACCTGACTCGAAGGCTGGCAAAGTACTGGTACAAACCTTACAGCAAAGAAGTTTTGATCAGGTTTTAGTTTACATTAATTTTAAGCTTCATAAGGTAATGTGCGCTAAAATACATTAGTTTATAATTGACGTTGGACAAAACCAATAGCATTTTGTCGAACCTAGGAATCAAATCGAAGACCTCATTGGACGACATATCCAAAATCTGTGGTTCTATCACAATTACCCCAAAATTAATGACTTTGGCTTTTGAGAATCCAGGATGCTTGGACAGAGTTCAACTCTATCAGCGATACCGAAGATGTTAAAGTCAGAAATGAAAATTAACAAAAGCTACCGAAAAACTATTTCATTTCTGGTGAAATTCGTTGGAGACTTACGAAACCCCTTGAATTCGATTGACTTGGTAGACCCTCAAGATCTGTCACTAGTACATAGTCCTGCTGACCGTTTTCGGTCACAGCGGCAATTAATCTCAGCGAAGATTAGCCACATCGGCGCGAGAGATATTATATATGATAGGAGCAGGACCAATGGCTTAACGTTCTTTCCGATTCATGGGGGTATCATATCGCCAACTTCCAAACTTCAGACTGTTACTGAGAAATTTCAAATGGAAAAAGTCAATAACACGTTTTGACCGAGTCGGGAATCCAACTCAGTGCCCCGTGTTTAACAGTCTCGCTTGCGACAACGAGGCAGTCTTTAAACTTAAGATCAATTAATTAATAATCACAATTTTGTCTTTAAATTAGCCTAAAAACATACCAATAGTTGTTGAAGAAAAGCCTAAACAAAATAACAAAGTGTTGCAACATGAACAAAAGTCAAGCACCAGAAAAGCTGAATCTACCACCAAAGACGATTACTATGAAAATGACTTCAATGAAGAAGACAACAATTTTGATTTTGATTTCAAAAAGTTGTATGTGAGTTGAGAACTAACAAAGTATGATTAACCACTAACAACAACCAGATTGTTCACCACACAACACTGGTTCATGGTTAAAATTCGAGTTAATAATGTCCTAACGAAGTGAAAAGTCAAACAATGGAACAATCTTAAGCACTTCATGTGAATTCTTCTTCAACTAAAATGCTTGAGCAAGAGATGATAATAGTAAAACCCAAACAGGAGAATCCATTTAGGCAGGCCCAGAAGGAGATGGTGGAGACGGACTCCAACCAGACGGGAAAAGTGAAAGGAAGCCTTTGTACAGCAGTTGGCTACTAAAATCTTTTAATCAAGTTGATGTAGACGTATTTAAAACAAACAAAAGAAATTAGAATCTAGCTTAAATTATTCATACACATTATTTTTTTGACTAAAGACTGGCGCAAGAATAAGTATCGAATCAAACAGCTCAGAATACCTCGAATACTATCCTGACAGCAAAAAAATTCGAAGAAGACAGTTTGCACGGATTGACGAAGACTTCCAAATTAGACATTTAAGGAATCTAAATAATAATGGAAATGGTAATGCCTGGCATAGACTTAGTGATCATGAGAAAAATCAACCTTCAGGCAAGAATGAAGATAGTGGTGAAGATAATGGTGATATAGCAGAAATTATAGGTTTGCCAACAACTCGCCGAAGTGTGATGAGGAGTGTCAAATATAACGACAAAATCATACACTCTATTCAAATGATTACTCAGCATTACAAAATGGATATAGCGCAGAGAAAAATTTTGCGTAACTTCGGTGGCCGAGGAAAACCACAGGTTTTTTACATTAAATATTGAATCATCATCATCGCCTAGTACCATACAGTTTGACCCTTTTCTCTTTCATTATTTTTTTTGTTTCATCATAGACTAGCTTTTTAGCTCTAAAAATTTCGATCATTAATGTTGCCGGTTGTGGGCGCGTTCTTTGGGGTGGCGTGGGTGGCGCGCGTTCTTTGGGGTGGCGTGGGTGGCGCCCGCTCATTACCTGAACGCGCCCCAAAAAGTAGCAGTCATACGGCTAATCTGGACGTTTGAGGGAGAGAATTGCAAACCAACCCGGGCCGCCGCGGGTGATGATCCGGGCGTCGGAAGCCTCAAGACTCCCGGCCTCCGTAGACACGGATCTGTGGACAGTGAACAACTCTCCGTCCGTCCGTCTAGTACTGACAGGCCGTGTCAACCATAGGAGTTCGTCAGAGACACTGCCAGCCGGGGTAGCGGGTTGTTTTTAAGAGATACCGCGACCCCGGTAGACAAAAGGCAAAAGAAGGAACATGGATGGGTTTTATTCAGTACAAGTCTGACACTCCCTTTTGCTTCGCCCAGAGCCTTTGCTCAGAAGCGACGATATTTTAAATTTAACCACAATTTCGCTACTTTCAAAGCCCTACAACAAAATGAATCCGTGATATTATTTTTTCTCTATTCACTGGCATAAGGCCGATGATTGATTATGGCGCTATTGTGTCCGTGGACAAGAACAGGTGTGTTTGTTTATCCGGGGATCACTGCGGGGATCATTGTAAACGTTTGCCAGCCGCTGGTTATTGGTGATTAATCTATAGTAGTTCTGTTTATGTTCAGTTGTTGATGTTTATTGCGTTATGATTTTTTGTGACAAAATACAGTATAGAGGACATCCGAACAAACTTCGATTAAGGATTTATTAATAACTAGCTTTCGCCCGCAGCTTCGCTCGCGTTAAATTCGGTATAACAAACCAAGCAGGCCTGCAGTTTTTGCTCTTGCGCCTGATTGATTTGTAATAGCAACGCTAAGTTTTCCCTTTTCTTCCCTCGTTCTCCCTCATATCCCATTTTTTTAAAAAAAATTAGCCTATGTCCGTCTTCTGGTTCCCAACTATCTCTGTACCAAAATTCATCAAAATCGGTTCAGCCATTAAAGCGTGAAGAGGTAACAAACAAACAAACTTTCTTTCGCTTTTATAATATTACTAAGGATTTATAACTTTAGACCCACTACTCAAGGAGATGTCAGCAGAGCAGAGGGGCTTGCCAGAGCCTCCGCCTGCCGGGGTTGCGGGTTGTTCGAAAGAGATACCGCGGCCCCGGAACATAAAGGGCAATAGAAGGAACATGGGTGGGTTTTAGTCAGTAAAAGTCTGACACGCCCCACTCCACCAGACCGGGGGAAGTTATTTGATGATTTCCCACCCCAAAAAAAAAGAAAGACCCACTACTTTCATCATTGGGTATTTTTAGGGTACCGTAACTCAAAAGGAAAAACGAAACCATTGGAACACTTTATTGTCCATCTGTCTGTCAAGACCCTTAATCTCGAGAACGCGTGGAGGTATCGAGTTGAAATTAAAACGGTATATTCAACTCTGTGGTCCCTTTGTGCTGTGAAAAAATCAACTCTCAAGTCTACGCAGTCAAAAGGAAAAATGAAAAAGTCATCTGTTCAGCCGGCTGTTTATGTCGCAAGTTTGTGTGGCACCATCGGTGACCTAGTCTGGCTCGCGCTTGGCCGGTTTTTTTAATCTGCATTCTAAGTTGTACTTCTGCAGCAATTACTGTTGTTACCTTATTTGTTTTATTATGCAATCTGTGCATATCATACTCATACTTTTCAATCACAAATAAAGATTTCAGAAATATCATTTTGTGTATCTTTACATTATCAACACGCAGATAAAATAGTTTTTCAGAATTAAACAGTGTTCAGCTCGGGATGTACTTATGGGAACACTAATAGAGGGTTGCAAATAAAACACCAATATTGAGTTCTGATCTGCTGCCCTACCATGACGTCTTAAAACAGAACTTATTCCACTGAGGGAAAATGACAGAGCTATACAACCCTGTATAGCTCTGTCTAACACCATCTCTTTTTGACACAGGAATTACAACTGCTATAAGATGTCATGGTAACCCTTCAGATCTGAACTTTTTATTGGGAGGGATCAGAGACCCAACTAAATCGAGTGTAGCAAACGATAGCGCGATCTATTTTGATTATAACGCCATCTATCGAGCTTAGGGTTAAACTCTGCTACTTACTTGGTTTAATTGATCTACCTCACTCCATAAACAACAATATTAAATATTTCTTTGCTCTTCATGATTGTTATTTTATATGTATATTATATGTATTTATATATAAGTATTTGTTTTTTTTTTTTTTTAATTGTTTAATTTTGAAAAATGTTGCGCCACAGACTACTGTTTCTCCTCTTTTTAAATCCATCCAAAGGTTGTCTTGAAAAGATCGCTTTTAGCGATAAGTCCGCCCATTGTGTCACCCTATTTATAAGTTTGTCTAGTGTTATTCTTGTTACTTGTATGGTGTACATAATAAAGAATATTCTATCTATCTATTGATCTTTTAAATGAATGATGAATGTACAAATGCTTTTAACAGTCACAGACAGAGATGATAAAAATATAATTGTAATGTTTAATTCTTTATTATTTTCTTACAGCAACGTGTTGTGAAACCACTGTACGAGTTTGCCAACGCTCATACACGGCAAAATACAGTTCCTAAAGCTGATCCATATAAATACAAGGTTAGTATTGTTTTATAAATGGTCCTCATCATTTTCCAGTGATGAGTGTATAAAGATTTAAAATTATTTAAATTCCATTACTATTCTGACATTCATATATTTTTTTCTTTTTTGTTATTCACATAATTATTTTGTTATTACCATGATGTTAAATTTTAAACTTTTTTTAACATAAACATAATATTTGCACGCCATATTATGATGTGGCAAACAATGTCCGGACCGTTTCTTTTTGTTATCTTGCATGCATGTTTTTTTTTGTACTATTTCATGTATGTGTGTTTCATGTATGAGGAGCTCGTGGCTAAATAATAGTAGCCGCTCGGGTCGATCTTTAGGTTAAGCCGCGCTTGCCTAGGTTGGCCTGTGGATGGGTGACCACTCGTTACATACCGAGTTTCCTCCGTGCCTCGGAAAGCACGTTAAGCCGTTGGTCCCGGCTGTCATTTGTAGATCTTTAACAGTCGTTACAGGTAGTCAGTGTTCCGAAAGTCTGACAACCAGTCTTACCAAGGGGTATCGTATTACCCAGTATTAACTGGGTTGTGGAGGTCAGATAGGCAGTCGCTCCATGTAAAATACTGATATTCAGCTGCATCCGGTTAGACTGGAAGCCGACCCCAACATAGTTGGGAAGGCTAGGCAGATAATGTGTGTTTCATGTATGTTTAAGCAAATAAATATCTTATGTTATCTTATCCTGCCCGTGTCTGAATTGGTTTGGGGTTGGCGCAGCACGTCTTCTTCCTTCATCCACCTCCATTACTCACTCTTTCTCTGTCTTTTCTAGCCATATCATCATCCATACAGTCCATCCATTTCTTTGTTCTTCTTCTACGCTTAAAGTCTCATGAATATTTAAGATATCCTTACCACATTTATCATGATATGGGATCAGATCAGATATGGGAAAGTCCTAATTTTCTTTAAATTCGTAATGTCGAAATACAATATTTTAGGCTTGGGAAACCGTCAAATAACTTCCCCCGCTCTGGGCGGAGCGGAAGGTATGTCAAACTTTTACTGACTAAAACCCATTAATGTTCCTCCTTTTGCCTTTTGTTTTCTAACAACTACATACAACACGAACGTGGAATACGACCGCGCCGTCCTCATACCCGCGTCTATGGTGGCCGGGAGTCTTCTCGCAAAATGCAAGCCTTAGAAACTTGTTATTTATGAAAGTAAAGGAACACTGGCTGTCCACGACTATTTAACTCTCATAGGTATGAGAGGTAAATAGTCGTGGGCACGTTTAATGAGTTTAGTGGTGGTGAGTGGTGCTGTGAAGAACCTTCTTCACAGCACCATTAAACTCACAAAGAAAAACCATTTCTTTCTAATGGGCAAATGCTCAAAATTTATATAAATTTTTCAGAATTCCCCTGATCATTATTACCATCATAAAAACAAAGAGGATGAACATGATTACAGCCAAGAAAATAATCCCGTAAGTACATTTAGACACTACAGTAAAGAAAATAAAAATCAGAGAAGAGTAACCAAGAGGAATCCTCTGATAGTTCACCGAATCAAACAACTACATTGGCGCCGAAGAAAATAAACAAAACAACTATACTTATAACTAACATATATAATCATTTTAATTGATTATTTTGTCTTATAAGACCACTTACAAAATGTTGACGAATAATACACAACTACACTTTGTATAACGATACGATCAACATTCCTAAAGTATTTTTTTTATTTTTTCTTTTAACAGAGTGACAACTACGCCTTCTCATACGCAGTCAAGGATCACAAAACTGGTGATGACTTTTCTCACTCTCAAAAGAGTACAGGATCAGCTACTAACGGCGAATACAGGGTTTTACTCCCCGATGGACGAACGCAGATTGTTTCCTATACCGCTGACGAGAATGGATACAAAGCTGATGTCAGATATGATGAACATCATAATCAGGAAAATAGCCTAGACTTTGATTACGACAAAGATAAAAGTTTAGGTAATAATGATCGCCTAATAGCAAAACAAAATGATGGACACGATGTAGGTTATTTTAGACATGAAGATTATTTACATCATCAACAACAACATCTAGCACCTTATAAATCAAATGTTCCTAACTATGAACAAAGACATCTAGAATATATTAACGATAATGGAAATAAAAAGGATAATAATTTCGAATATTTTAATGTTTATCCAACTACAGCTGCTTTTGTAGGTTCGACTGCAAATATCGATGATCGCATTGTAGATGGTTTGTCAGACAATAATAACGATTACTTAGAACAGTACAACAAACATGTCCAAAGCAACGATAAAGTGGAAAGGACACAAAACGATTACAAGTTCTCCGATGAAATTGATTATTCAAAAGAAATTGTGGACTATTCATCTGAATTAGATCATTCATATGAACCGCATAAAAGCAAGTACTCTTTGCTTATCAATGAACAGAATGCTCAGGGACAAGTAAGACCATCTTATGCTGAGTTAAAACCTCTTTTTGTGACGAACTCAAATGGCCGACGAAATGCTGCAATACCAGTATCTACTGTTAGACCTGTATATGCTGTAACACCAGCTGATGTTGTAGCTATTACTCCTAAAAAGCCTCTACACAATCTTTATACTAATATTAAGAATATTGTCACACCTGCTCCTTTCTTATTTTCAACCCCATCACCGTCCACGCCCAAAAGCTACTTGATATCAACCATAGCTAATTTGAAACATCAAATTAGTTTAGCCAATAAGCCAGTTTTGTCGGAACAGTATATTAATAAGATCAATAAATATTTGTCGTATTCGAATCCAGTGAACGTTAAAAATAAGCAAAGTATTTATTAATGTTTAACTATGCTATGGATACGTACGTAGCGATGTTGTCACTTTTGCATGTTACAATCAGTCGAGAAAAGGACAATGCACACTTATTGTCGTGGTTAGAAAGAGCTGGTGAGTCATTAGTTCTTCTTATCATAGAGATTATAGAAGAGCTGCTGCTCCGGAAGACGCAATTCGACGCCGCTTCAGAATATATTCGATTTTATATCACGGACATAAAGCTCATTCTCTCATTCTCACAGACGATTCCGGGTCTATATGTTGTTAAGTCACTTAATTTAAAAAATTGGTTGTTTGTAAAGTAGGTTTACGATCGAGATGTTTACGTGATAACGTCTTATTGGTGATATAAGTTATCACCAGTAGTGACATCTAAAATGAAATTAAGTACTAATTTAAAGTTTTTTTTTCGAGCCAAGTAACAGATGGCGCTACCATCTTTATGAAATGTCGCTTGTGAGGTTTTGGTGTGACACAAGTTTCTGAACATGTCACCCGACTAAAACGATTTTAAAGACGTTATCACGTCAAAAACGATTACTGATCTCTAATTTATCCATTGATGTAAATAAAAAAAACGTGCTCTCGACTCTCACAAATGGCAATTATTTTCATCATTTCAGCTCTGTTGTTTGTATTTAGTTTTTAAGGTGTATATTGTAATTTATTTTTGTAAATTAAAATGAAGTTCATGTTGTCAGACTGTTTTATTTATGCCTCTTGATTTTATAATCCAACAGAGCAGCTATATAATACATGAGCGGTTTCCCCGCTGCTCAGCCCCTTAGTCTCATAGTGTGAAGTTATAAAATCTATTAATTTCGTGCAAAACGTCAAATCAGCCCGACCAAGGAATCGCGTTATTTCATACACACTTTGCCACCTTGTTTCACCCCTTCAAGGGTTGTTTTTTTAGGGTTAAAACTCATAACAAATGTAGTTTCTGAAATTTCGTGATGACTGAATCAGTGATTTTCCCTTTTATATATATACTAGCTGTGCCCAGCGGTTTCACCCGTTGCTCAGAGGTATGAAAAATAGATGTTGGCCGATTTTCAGACCTACCCGATATGCACACAAAATTTCATACAAATCGGTTCAGCCGTTTCGGAGGAGTTTGGTAAAAACATCCGCGACATGAGACTTTAAATATTTTAGATAGATTGTACAGAGGTCAATCTTAAAGGGTTTAGCAAAGCTTGAAGGACCTGTATCCATTACATACCGAATGACAGAAACCTGAAAGACTGTACATCAGTTATGCCAAGGGGTATCGAGTTACCCAGTTACTGGGTTGTGGTAATCAAACAAGGAGACACTCCATTATTCTGGCATCCAGAAGCATCCAGTGAGACTGGATCCTAACATGCATGAAAAAGCACCGTAATACCCTTCTTTTTTTTTGGGCTGGGAAATCATCAAATAACTTCCCCCGCTCTGGGCGGAGCGGGGGGACGTGTCAGACTTTTACCGACTAAAACCCACCCATGTTCCTTCAATTGCCCTTTACGTTCCGGGGCCGCGGTATCTCTTTCAAACAACCCGCAACACCGTAATACCCTCTGGTTGAAGTACTATCGTCTTCATTATATACAAACTCAAAATACCTTGTTCAACATTAACTCAGCTAATACCTGACATTACGACGGACCTTAGCTAACAGAGGGTAGGTAGTAATAGGCGCTCGTTCATCAAACAGCAGACAACTTCTAAGTTGTACTACATTATGCCTAATAACGGAAATATTTTGGAAGTTGGTACACACAGATGGATAGAATGCCGAGCTAATCTTCCTTACAATTGTTAGTAGACTAGCTGGCAGCCGCGGCTTCGCCCGCGCGATGATCGAAAAATAATGTATCCTATGTGTCATTCCAGATTATAATCTACCTCTGTGCCAAATTTCAACAAGATCCGTTCAGCCGTTTTGACATAAAAGAGTAACAAACATCCATACATCTATCCTCACAAACATTCGCATTTTTAATATTGATATATGTAGGATGTTGTATACTGTGAAGGTTATATACCATTAATCAAACCTTAAAGAGTGCTGGCTGGTTTGCAATGTCCATGCCGTTTAAATACTCCAGTTGTTTGAATAAAGAATAGAAAAAAAGAGAAGGCAATAGATTTGCAATAATGTGACATGTATTGGTAAAATGATAAACTAAAAATATAGTGATAAAGTGTTTTGTGTTTCTTTTATTACGAATTAACACCCTCGAACATTTGACAAGTCATTACAGTAGTTCTGGTCAATTGTTGAATGTGCTGATATTACTATAAATTCAGTTGGTTGCTACTTATTAGAAACTTTAGTTAAAGTAAGTAGAAAACTTACTTATTTAATAATAAGTAAGTTTTCTACAAATTTATGTAAAATAGACTAACTTAATCAATTTAAGGCGTCAAAATAGTCCTCCACACCGCTCACACCGTTATCATCATCCGGAAACGTACCCAGAAGACTAGCAGCGTTGCCACGTTGAATGGCAATGATAATTCTTTGGCCAAAAAAAGAGCCAAGCCACAACACGATTGGCGCTGTGGCTGAACGATGGACTGTTGCGCTAAGTGTCGCGTGTTCGATCCCCGCACGGAACAAATATTTGTATGGCCTACAGATAGTTGTTCCGGGTCCGGCTGTTTGTATATGTAGGTTTAAATGTTTGTAAACACACCCACGATACAGGAAAAATCCTAGTGTGGAGCAACGTGTAATTAAAAAAAAAAACTAGTTTGTTTGATCTATTGAACCGCAATCCTATTAATATTATAAATGCGATTTTTTGTGGGTATGGATGTATGGATCTTTGTTACTCTTTCATCAAAACGACTAAACGGATCTTGATGAAATTTGGCACAGAGGTCGTTTATGGTCTGGAATAACACATAGGATACTTTTTTTTTTCAATATGACGCGGGCGAAGCTGCGGGCGCCAGCTAGTATAGAATAATGTAGAATTCCCCACAAAGAATAACATCCACGAAATAACTTCACTTTTAATTATCAATATTTCTAAACTGTCTTGGATTCGTGGAAAAATCACATCTCTAAGTCTACTCAGTCAGATGTTATGACCATTTATGTCACAAATTTGTACGGAACCTTGGGTGGCCCAGTTTTCCTTATAAAAATAAACCCTTAAAATCTGTCCAACTTAAATTGTATATATGAAGTCCATCCTCTGCAACAGTAAGTCTCAAAGTTAAAATTACCTCAAGGCTACGTTCTGGGTTCAAGTTAGACAACTGTTGAGTTAACGATGTTACGGTAATTTCAACTTATATTCCTGTGTTCAAGTTGCAAGTTACCGCGCGCCTGTTTACCAAAAGGATAGAGTTACTGCGCGATAATAATTATGAGTTTCAAACCTCACTTCAGCTTTAAGAGTTTAAACGAGTGTGACGTTAGTGTTGTTGCTTAGTTGTTTCTGCAATTTATTTTTAAAGAATAAGTCATCACGCCTGTAATCTGCTAGGAGATAGGTAGAGGTGTGCCTAATAGGGCACGCCACAATAGTGGCGGTAAGTCCCCTCTTTGAGGAGTGGCTGGAGAGGCGTCAAAGCGTCCTCACCTACTACCTGACGCAGGTCCTCGCCGGACACGTAAGTTTCGGGAGGTTCCTGCACGTAATCGAGCGGGAGGAAACACTTGGGTGTCACCATTGTGATGATCGCCTGAAGGATACGGCGGAGCACACAGTGACGGTCTGCCCAACTTGGGCAGAGTACCGCCGTGCCCTCGCAGAGGCGATCGGCGGCGGCGATCTCTCGCGTCCGGCCCTGGTGCAGTCCATGGTCCGGAGCGAGAGGAAATGGGAAGCGGCCACCTCACAGTCATGCTAGCGAAGGAGGCAGCCGGGCGTTTGAGGGAGAGAACCTCAAACCAACCCAGCCACCGCGGGAGACGACTCCCGGCCACCGTAGATGTGGACGGTGAGCAATAAGTAGCTCATCATCCGTCGGTCTATTGACGACAGGCCGTGTCGACGGCGCGTCAGAGTCTCAAAGAGATGTCAGCAAAGCAGAGGGGCCTGCCAGGGCCACAACCTGCCGAGGTTGCGGATTGTTCGAAAGAGATAAATAATACACTTGAACATAAATGGCAAAATGTTTTTGCCGGTTATGGCCAAGTCTGATGTAATAGGTGGCTAGCCTATTACATCAGACTTGGCCGTCTTACTAAGAAATTCCTGATGTAAAAAAAAACAATAACGCTTTGTCTGACCCGGAATTAGAATCCAAGACCTTATGCTTAACAGCCGCTCTTGCGACAACTCGTTCAACGAGGTAACAATTATCCTTACTAATATTATAAAGCGAAAGTGAGTTTAATTTGTTTGTTACGTTTTCACGCCTTAATAGCTATTTTGATTAATTTTTGGTACAGAGATAGTTGGGACCTTGGAGACGGACATAGGCAATTCTTTTGAAAGTGGGAAATGAGGGAGAAAGAGGGAAGAAAAGGGAAAACCTAGCATTGCTATTACAATAAATTAGGCGCAAGGGCAAACAATACAGGTTGCAGGTACCGGCAAATCAGGAAAGGGGAACTGTCCGCCTACCCATGTCCGTCTCCAGGGTCCCAACTATCTCTGTACCAAAATTCATCAAAATCGATTTAGTCATTTTGGCGTGAAGTCGTAACAAACAAACAAACTCACTTTCGCTTTTATAATATTAGTAGGGATTGCAGAACTCGCATAAAGATGAAAACGTTCTGTAGTTATATACCTTAACACATAACAAAAGCACACACTAACAAACAAGTCTTACTCATGAAAATTCAACGTTAACCTGAAAAATTCCCACCACCAAAAATAAAATACTCTTTCAATTGACTCCATACGGTTTGGAAAGGAACCTCTCAAACTTTACAGAAAGCATTTGAGACGGTACACTTCCTGAATTTAAAACAGAGCCTGGAATTCTGCTGGGCCAGCAAGGAGCAAGCTTGAACATAAGAGTAGCAAGTATACCGGAAGATAAGGCAGCGGTCTATACCTAGCCGATTATTGACAACGATTCTTGTAGGGATGGGATTATAGAAGTTGTTAATTAAGATGTCGATGTTTTGTGTTGCTTAAATTGAGTGTAGCTTTGAGTCGGTCTATTGTGAAGTATGATGAGCTGCGTGATGGCAATGTTGCTACAAGAAAAAGGAGCAGTGAGGTTTGATCGTACCTGCTATTGCAGTTCGATACAACAACGGATAATCATAAAACACGATACGCTAATTGGTTTCAACTGAATTTCCATGTCCATCAGCAAAACTAAAGGTATCACAAAATATTGTGGATCGAATAAATACTTTAAATAGCAGTAAATATTAAATATCTAGAATTTCTTCTCCGTAACCAGTAAACCCATATAGTGAACATTGACAACTTGAAACACTGACAAATTAACGAAATATTATATTTATGAAAGTCTTTGTCTATCATGTATACCAATCAAGTTGATCGAAAATATTATTTAAAAGATAAACAAATTTCAAAACAACAAAAATCCCACCCCTAAAATTAAAACAACACCTTCAACGATATCTTAACCTAAAATCAGAGTCACGTCCATTATCGATGAAAATTATCGATAATTGGCGCATCACTAGGCCAGTAGTGCATGCCTCGTTCGGCTGAGTCGAGCCTGGCACGACGCCAAAGATGCGCTCTTAGACTACCATAGATGGTAACATTGGAAAAAAGGAAATATTTATTAGGAGTATGTTTTTTCCATGTTTTCTGTGAGAGAACTATTTGATAGTTTTGAATTTGGTAGCTAGCTAGCGTATTATATATACGGAATAGTTTGAAAGTTGCGCCTGTTACAGACAAGTCGAGGGAGAATCAACTGTTTTGATGAGGAGGAATGAATCACATGTGACGAAAAGAAAAATGAATATAAATTTTGATAGATGGAGAGGGAGAGGAAGACCAGGGAAGTGAAAAACAAAACACGACCACGCGTAATGACTGTCAAGGATCTACTAATCGACGACACGGTTGGCGCAGTGGATGAGCGATCGACTGCTGCGCTGCGTGTCGCGGGTTCGATCCCCGCACGGAACATAAATTTGTATGACCTACAGGTAGTTGTTTCGGGTCTGACTGTTTGTGTAAGTGAGTTAAATGCGATGATTTGTAGGAGCACCCGACATGGAGTACTGCCCAGTGGGAGACAACGTAATATAAAAAAAAACATTACTATCCTAATTTCACTTTTCATTGAAATGAAACTCAACCAATACACTTACTGACGTCAAAAAACTTCCCCTAGCTGTTGAAATTGAATAAAAACAAACACTTATTTTAACAATGAAACAGAACGCCTGCGATTCAGTTCATTTCTTAAATGGGAGAACACGATAACTGTTACTTGAATATTGTAGAAATTGGCACAGAATAACCACTCAGACATTCAGCCTGTATTGTTAGTACCTAACATGGTGTCATAGTTGTCTAATATAATACTACTAGCTTCCGCCCGCGACTTCGTTCGCGTGGCATAGTTAGCTTTGGGCTAACGCAAAAAAAAAAACATTCTCTCCTCTTTTCTTCCCCCATTCTCCCCCTCATGTCCCTTTTAAAAAACAATAGCTTATATCCGCCTCCAGGGTCCCAACTATCTCTGTACCAAAATTCATAAAAATTGGTTTGGCCTTTTAGGCGTGAAGACGTAACAAACAAACTAAAAAAAGTGAGAAATGAGGGAGAAAGAGGGAAAAAAGGGAAACCTTAGCTTTGCTATTCCAATAAATAAGGCGCAAGGGCAAAAACTACAGGTCAAGAAAGGGGAACTGTATTACCCCGAATTTAACGCGAGCGAAAATTAATATTTAAAGAATAAATACTGACTCGTCGCATCGGACATGCATGCAAAATGTCAAAAATAAAACAATACACATACAACTCATATCAAATATTTATAAATACAACATGTAACGTGGACCATTTATTTTTCACCTGTCCCAAACTGCGGTTGTCTTTTCATGAAATTATTACTCCTTATATTGACCATCCAACTTCTGTTAAATCTCTTCTTTCATCATCGAAATAATTCATATATTCATTTTTATTGGCGTAACATAATGTGAAATGATGTTAAATGAGTCTTATTGCTAATGTACAATTATGGACCCTGTCAGGGCACAGCAACATAGTATCCTTATCCTTACTAATATTATAAAAGCGAAAGTGAGTTTGTTTGTTTGTTACCTCTTCACGCTTTAATGGCTAAACCGAGACAGTGTACAGAGATAGTTGGAACCAGGAGACGGACATAGGCTATTTTTATTAAAAAAAAGTGGGATATGAGGGAGAATGAGGGAAGCAAAGGGAAAACTTAGCGTTGCTATTACAAATCAATAAGGCGCAAGGGCAAAAACTGCAGATAGCAGGTACTGTGTCATACCGAATTAAACGCGAGCGAAGCCGCGGGCTAAAGCTAGTTTCATATAAAAATAAAATTCATAAATAACAAAATATTAATTATAACTTTCAATTCATTTGCAATTATTAAATCAATAAAAGTTACCGCTTAATTTAATTAATTCTGATGAATTTTAACTTTTTTAAGGTTCGGTACCGAAAACGAAAAAAAAGGAACCCTTATTGGATTACTTTGTATCCATCTGTCAAGACTCTTTATCTCGACAATGCGAAAAAGGCATCGTAAACTCAAATGTGTAGTCCCTTTGTGCTGTGAAAAATCAACCTTCTAAGTCTACGCAGTCAAAAGACATGGCTGTTTATGTTGGAAGTTAGTACGGAACCCGCGGTACGCGAGTCTGACTCGCCTTTGCTGGGTTTCTTACTCTATTTTTTGAATGATCAAATAGGTACTATTTGATCATTCAATAATTTTTGACATTTATCATGACATTTGATTTGATTGTGATAAAATTTTTGTTTGTCATTAACTTAAGACATATTTGCACGCCTCACTGGGTTCTAATACAGTGTACCTTTTATTCTTTATAACATTTATAATGCAAATAAACGACTACAACTTAAGCGTACCAGTTCTTTAAATAACTTAAACAAAGAGTAATGTCAAAAACGAGTTATGATTCTCGTTCGTAATTGAACTTCGCCACTCTCCTTTATACAGTGGCATGCATTACTGGAATTAGTACTTTTGTTTTATTGTATTAAAGCTAATTATTATTACTGGCAAATGTTTGCATACTGTAAGGCAGTGTCGAAATGTAATGGTGATTAAGGCCATTTTACTTTTGCCCTAAGTAGTAAAAGAAATACGTAATTAAACTTGGAATGTAAATGAGAAAGGGCTGGTGTTTTCGTGGTGGCATGTAATGGCACCCTGTCGATCAAGGTCTCTGGTTACTGTTATAACCAAATGCGACATGGAATTTTGAAGCCACAGTATGCTTCCGGAATATCTTTGATAAGCGTTTTTACTAAAGAGTTTCACTTGCAAGAGAAATAGCACACTTTAGTTTTATTTTTATAAGGTTTCATACCATCATCTGCCTAGCCTTTTCCCAAGTATGTTGGGGTCGGCTTCCAGTCTAACCGGATGCAGCTGAATATCAGTATTTTATATGGAGCGACTGCCTATCTAACCTCCACAACCCAGTTAGTACTGGGTAATACGATACCCCTTGGTAAGACTGGTTGTCAGACTTTCGGGACACTGACTACCTGTAACGACTGTCAAAGATCTACAAATGACAGCCGGGACCAACGGCTTAACGTGCTTTCCGAGGCACGGAGGAAACTCGGTATGTAACGGGTGGTCACCCATCCACAGACCAACCTAGGCAAGCGCGGCTTAACCTAAAGATCGACCCGAGCCGCTGCTATTATTTAGCCACGAGCTATAGGGTTTCATACCACAAAAAGAAAAAAACGGAATCACCATATCACTTCGTTGGCCTTCTGTCTGTCTGTCAAGACCCTTTATATCGGAACGCGTGGAAGTATCCAGTTGGAATTAAAACCATATACTCAAATCTGCGGTTCCCTTGGAGCTGTGAAAAATCAACCCTCTAAGTCTACGCAGTCAAAAGATATGGCTGTTTATGTCGCAAGTTTGGAAGGAAACGTCACTGCTTGAGTCAACCTCGCACTTGACCGTTTTTTTGTATACAGGGTTATTTGTAAAACACCGACAAACTTGCAGGACTGTATTACAATCATCATAAACAACAACTTTTGTTCTATGATTTTTTACAAAATTTTATACATTTACCAAAAACAAATCTTTAAGATTTGTGTACGTTGTCCTATCTAACACATTTCAACTCCGTATTTTGCTGTACCTACATACGTACACCGCCGCTTGTAGGTACGTTTGCTTCGCATAGATTTCGTAACATTTAGAGCGTTCAATTTAAATATTTTTATTTTTGTATGAAAATCTGATGAACTAATAATATGATAAATGTTTAAATGTTCTAGAACAAATGTTGTTGATTATGATGTTAGTAACATGGTCCTGAGACGTTGCCGGTGTTTTACAAATAACCCTGTATACTGTCCTACTGCTGGGTAAAGACGTCCCCCAAATTCCACGAACTCTTTTCTCACATAACTTTGAACCAGTCCTCTCTGTGCTCGTGATCTAAGTCGTCTCGCTATTTCAAAACAAAAGCAACTAATTTGTATAAAATGCCAATCCTTTCCAATAAAGAACAAGGCAGGATAATATTACACTCTTCAATTTAAATCATGTTTTCTGCAGTCTGTTTAGACTTTGCATATTGTCTGTCCGTCTTGTGACGACAGGCCGTGTCGACGCGACGGTGCGTTCGTGTTCTACGCGCGCCTCTCCGAGATGTCAGCAGAGGGGCCTACCAGGGCCACCGCTTGCCGGGGTTGCGGGTTGTTTGGAAGAGATACCGCAGCCCTGAAACACAAAGGGCAAAAGAAGGAACATGGTTGAATTTTAGTCAGTAAATGTCCGACTCTCCCTTTCGCACCGCCCAGAACGGGAGAAGTTATTTAATGGTTTTCAATCTAAAAATAAAATGTATCTTCTATGAACTGATACACAAATGCGATGTACTAATGTAAAATTACAAAAAAAAATGTGTGACCCACCAGTGTAGCTGAGGTTTAAAAAAAACCATGTAAGTATATACGGTGTGCGGTCCTAATCTACGATCTAAGGTTTCAGAACCATGTCTATAACCTGCAAGGTACACACAAACATTAGGTACTACAGATACCCATAGATACCTACCTATATGCTCATTTCCATTCACATCAACGCCCGGAAAATTATAGCCTCCGGATTTAGAAGTACTAAAACGGAGTTAGGTATTCAAGGGATCCATTTTATGGATACTATCCAGTATTACTTGCTCTCAACGAGGTTTCCATTCGGTGATAAAGAGCAACGACCTCTTTCTTTTATTTTGTTCTCTGGTTATTATTCAACATATGGTTATAGTTCACCATACTCGTGGCGATATCAAACTCAAAGTATTTATTTCGATTAGACCATTACAGGCATTTGAATGTCAAAAAACAAAAGAATGAAGCTACAGTCCCAAACAATGCATAATAACTTGTGAAAGTACTGTAGTTGCCCATTCCAAAGCGTAGATCTCTATGGAAAAGAATGGGTCAGAAACTCCATGGACACTCTTTTTAAATCATATTTGTTATGTCAAAAAAAATATTTTTTCTTAAAGCAGAACTAATTCCACTGAGGGAAAGAGACAGAGCTATACAGGGTGTCTAGCACCATCTCTTTCCCCCAGTGGAATAAGTTCTGCTTTAAGACGTCATGGTAGGCCTACAGTCTCCAGGTAACAGTAGGCGACCTTATTGCTATCAATGAGATTCAAATAACACTGCTCGACCTGTGAATCGAACCATAGACCTTTTTTTGCATATAGGAAATCAGCAAAAAACCCCACGGAGACTGTCAGACTTTTACTGATAATGTTTAGAGGCCGCAATAACTCTTCCGAACAACCCGCTACCCCGGCAGGTGGTGGCCCTGGCAGGCCCTTCTGCTTTGCTGACATCTCTTTGAGACGCGCGTGGGACACGAACGAGCCGTCGACACGGCAACCAAAGACCTTAGCAATGGAAGTTGCGACTGCTACATAAATAAAGCAGTCTATAGGTATACACCTACTCTATAATCAAATTATTCACTTTAGAATATCAGGCTAAATAAAATTAAACTCTACCTATAGGAACACAAAAATGCTGAAAACAACCTCCACTGATTTAAAAAAAACAATCCCATTTTCCGATAAAACTTTTAAGTATTTAATACCTAAGCTTTACAGTGTAAAACAAAAACAGTGTTCTTTAATAAGGTTGTCGATAAGCTCAATAGTGAAGGGCAAAAGCAGACGATTCCGATGCGACGCTGTCGGTATAGACGCATCGATGATGAGAGTGGCTAGGGACGGGAAAGGTGTCGATAGTTTCGAAAAAAATGTTGCCGAAGTATCGACATTGGCTTTATTTATTTGTAGTAGTCAATTTAATTAGTTAAAACAATACATTTTCTTTGAAACATTCTAGCTCAATTTACCTTTAATTTTTTCCTTTGTTTATGCCAATATTATTTTTATTAAAACATTTCAACTACACAAAAATGAAATGCAGGTCAGTAAGGTCGTACGTGACAACATCATCACAACCACTTTTATTACGGATGGGAAATCATCAAAAAAATTCCCCGCTTAGTCGGAGCCGTGGGGAGTGTCAGACTAAAATCCATCCATGTTCCTTATTTTGCCCTTTGTGTTCCGGGGCCGCGGTATCTCTTTCGAACAACCCGTAACCTAACACCCTGAGTCCATGTTGTCACATTAAATGTAAATTTCATGAAAACATCAAGAATTTTTTAATTTTGCGCGCTACCCTAGTGCTTTCATCTATCGTTTTAAAATAACTGTATGGAAACTAAACAGGAAAACAAACATCTGCCTAGCTTACATACAGGGTGGAATATCATTCGGCCCACCCCAGCTCCACGAGAAGGAACAAAAACGCCTTGGTGATATTGACGATCTCAAGGAGAAAACCTGGGTTAAAATCGTACGCTTATTACGTACGTTAAGCCTGCTTATGTATTTTTTACCAGCATACTTAACAATATTCTATCCTTTCTATTTTCTAATTCAACAAAAACAGCACAGCAAAGTTACAGCAGTATTAAACCAAGCGCTATTAATAAATGCAGAAAAAATATCGAAATAGCGCTTAAAATATCGGTTCCCGTCCACATCCCGACCACACGCTGAACATAACCATGTTAACATATCCAAAATCAATTACGTCTCAATTATCCATCGATATGTCCCACCTCTATTCGCCGGGGAAAACACTACAAATAAGCGAGCGCAGACGGGCGCAGTTTGCATAATTGCCGCGTCGGGTGGCACCTCTAGTTAGGGTTGATACCCAACTGAATGTAATTCATGAGGGTTTAGGCGCGGGATAGCGCCTAGTTTGTCCAATGAAAGACCGGTCCAGTATAAAACGATTGTATAATGATGTTTCCACAAAGATAAGTTTTTGATTATTACTGACACACAAAATGTATCTTATAGTTACGGTATTACAATATGATATTCACAATGATGTCCACGATACAAGTACGGTCGTGGGTTAATTTACAATGCAATTCAATTCGACGGGTAACGACTTGTCTGAACGGTGTGCGCGGTGTGTCGGGCATAGACAAACATAACCATAGTGTTGCCACTATGGATTATGTTTGTATTACCCCAGATAATATAACAAATTAGTTCGCTACACCACCCCCCTACGGAGAAAAAAAGGGTATATACAAAAAACAAACACAAAATACAATTATAAATCTAAAATGTCCCTAAATCTAACCCGTCTGCCAGTTCTGGTGGTGACAGTAGCTGGAGGTGGTGAAGTAATAGGAGCTGGAGGAGATGAGCGTGCTGGAACGGATTGATATTGCGGAACAGGAGTCTGGTCGGAAGGAGATGCTTGAGGTGGAGGTGGTGAGGAAGACGCTTCGACGTCCAGGTAAGCTGGTTTAACACGGTCTATGCTGACCGTAGCCTCTCTTCCATTCATGTCCAAAGTAAGGGTTTTGTCCCTTCTCCTCAGGACACGGTATGGACCAGTGTAAGGAGGTTGCAGAGGCCGTCGAACAGTATCGTCGCGGAGCAGAACGTGAGTCGAAGTCGCCAAGTCTTTGAATATAAATGATGACGGGCGAGTGTGGCGTGAGGCTGGAATTGGGCGTAAAACCTCCATCCGGCTTCTCAGCTCCGTGACGAAATCTGCGGCGTCGTTCGGACTCCTGGGTTCATCCGCTGGCACAATTAGTTCTCCAGGAAGGCGGAGAGGTTCTCCATATACTAATTCAGCAGATGAGGTGTTCAAGTCCTCTTTGAGCGAGGTCCTCATACCAAGAAGTACTAGTGGGAGCGCTTTGCTCCATGTTTGGGAATGGCACATTAAGGAAGCTTTTAGTTGGCGGTGCATACGTTCTACCATGCCATTTGCGCACGGGTGGTAGCTGGTTGTTCGAATCCGCTTTGTTGCGCACACGTTCATGAGGCGCCGAAACAAGTTGGATTCGAATTGACGACCCTGATCGGTCGTAATGGTGCTTGGTACCCCAAAACGGGATATCCAACCGGATACCAGCGTGTCTGCCACTTCTTCCGCCGTGATAGATGACATAGGCCACGCTTCGGGCCATCGCGTGAATCTGTCAACCGCAGTGAGACAATATGTGTAATTATTTGAGAATGGCAGTGGACCTATGATATCGATATGAATATGACAGAATCTACTTGAAGGGCTACGAAAAGATATTAGGGGCGCAGAGGTGTGCCTAGTGATCTTATTGCGCTGGCACTGTATGCATGACTTTGCCCATTTCCGGCAGTCAACATTCATCCGTGGCCATACGTATCGCTCAGCCACCAAACGTAAGGATGCCCTCACGCCTGGGTGACTGAGACCATGCAGTCGATCAAAAGCTGTTCGACGAAAAGGTAAAGTGAGATATGGGCGAGGTCTACCTGTTGATGTGTCACATACTATGAATGTGTTGGTTCCGGGGACAACGACTTTTTCCAACTTCATGGAAGAAGATGAAAACATCTCCTTGAGTTCCTCGTCATTTTGTTGAGACTCGGCAAGAGCTTGGCAGTCCTCCTCCAAAGAAATGGATTCAATCCGTGACATGGCGTCAGCAACCACATTGTCAGGGCCTTTTATGTATTGTATGTCGGTAGTGAATTGACTAATAAAAGTTAACTGATTGAGTTGTGTTGGTGGTAGTTTTTCGCGTCGCTGAACGAAGGCGTAAACTAATGGCTTGTGATCAGTAAATATTGTTGCGTGTTGCACTTCTAGTATGTGCCGAAAGTGTTGAACGCTCTCGTACACAGCTAGAAGTTCCCTATAATATGCAGGCCACTCAGTCTGTTTGGTAGTTAGTTTTTTACTGAAGTATGCGAGGGGTTGCCAGTCGTCGTTGATTTTCTGTTGTAAGCATGCGCCTATGTGCATGCTGGATGCATCGGTGAAAAGGCCCAATGGGACATCACATTTTGGGTGCGACAAGATAGTAACATCAGTCACACTCTTCTTGCAATCATTAAAACTTTGTTCGAGCTCGGGTGTCCATGGAAATGGTTTTGCGCCCTTGCTGTTTGTTGCAGCGACTGCGTCAATTAATGGAGCCTGATACTTGGCGGCGTTGGGCAAGAATCTGCGGTAGTAGTTTACCATGCCCAGGAATCTGCGCACGCCTTGTACTGTCTTGGGAAGAGGAAAATCCATCAGTGCACGGATGCGATCTTCGGGTGGGTGTGTGCCTACAGCGTTAATGCGGTAACCCAAAAAGGTAACTTCGGCTGCGCCAAGAACGCACTTTGCTGGGTTGATGACCACTCCATACTCATGCAGTCGACGGAACAGGAGCCTGAGGTGTTCAGCATGCTCTCTCGGGTCTCTTGAGTAAACCAGGATGTCATCCACGTACGCAAAACAGAAGCTAAATCCCCGTACCACTTCGTCAATAAACCTCTGAAAAGTCTGCCCAGCATTTCTCAGGCCAAACGTCATGTAGGGGAACTCAAACAGACCAAAAGGTGTAATTATGGCTGTTTTACAAATATCATCAGGGTTTACAGGAATTTGTTGATAGGCTTTAACTAAATCTAAAGTGCTAAATACTGAACATCCGGAAAGGTTCTGGCAGAAATCCCCCACATGACGGACGGGGTAGCGGTCCGGAATAGTGCGGGCATTAAGCGCTCGAAAGTCCCCACATGGGCGGTAAGTGTCATCCTTTTTAGGTGCGAGGTGCAGTGGAGAGGACCAAGCGCTGCTAGAAGGTCTAGCTGTGCCTACCCGAACCATCTCTTCAAATGCCTTTTGAGCTTCTTGGAGTTTTTGTGGAGCGAGGCGACGTGGTCGCGCTGTCACTGGTGGACCGTCGGTGGTGTTGATGAAATGAACCGTGGAGTGCTTCGGTTCCGTAGGAGCGCCAGGAGGTCGTAAGATGCTTGGGAACTCGGACAAAATGTGTGCATATGGAGAGTCAGGTGATTGGATGACCTTAATACTGGGTTGATCTATTGACGATAATTCCGTCACGGTAGACAATCCAGTTCTATCGTCCTTTAATTTTCCAAGTGCACAGTCTGGTAGCAGATGATAATGGGCCAGAAAATCTGAGCCAATTATTGGAGTTCCGACCTCTGCAACTATAAATTTCCACACAAAGTCACGTCTTAATCCTAAATTAAGTTTGAGCTCTACAACACCGAAAGTATTTATTTTGGAACCATTCGCTGCTATAAGATCATAAGGTAGCGGCTGCTTGTTACCCCGAATATCAGAGACCCGTCTAGGAAGGCATGATAGATCGGATCCGGTGTCGATTAAAAATCGTCGGCCCGAATACCGATCTGTTACGAATAGACGGCGACTTGAAAGGGAGCAGTCAGTGGTCGCCATTACTGACTGCTGTTGCAGTTTCCCGGAGAGGCAGAGTTAAACCAAGTGCAGGGTTGTATACATTTTGTTGCTTTTGAAGCAAACTGATTATGGTACCAGCATAGTTGGTTGTTGTGAGAGGGTGATGGCCGTCGAGAACGACTGCGACTACGGTTATTAGTACGTCGGTGGTTATTGCTTGTAGTTAAACAAGTTACTAGTTGCGTAAGATCCGCAACTTGTTTTTGGAGTAGACTTAATTGCTCCCTAGTATCATCGTTTAGAGATGGTGCAGCCCTACTAGCTGCAATTTGCGCCGCTGGGGAGCTGATTTCCTGCAGCTTGTCAGCTAAATCGCCCAGATCTTCAAGGGATGACAGGCTTTGTGCCACCAAAATCCCTTGGACACGTGGAGGTAACCGATTCATCCAGATCGTTTTTAGAATCTGCTCTGTAAAAGATGAACCTGCAAGAGCCCTAAGGTGACGCAGGAATGATGAGGGCTTTCTATCCCCCATCTCCTCTTTTTCCAGGAGCCTCTTAATTTTCTCATCATAAGAAACTGAGAAGCGAGTTATAAGGGCTTTTTTTAGAGTAGAGTATGGTTGCTCTTTCGGTGGATCTGTAATTATGTCCTCGACTTCAATTGCAGATTTAGTGTCGAGTTGACTGATGGCATGGTAATATTTTGTTGTCTCCTGTGTAATGTTATTAATGTGAAATTGTGCTTCTAAACTAGCAAACCAAAGACCAGGTCGGTCAGACCAGAAGGGAGGAACACGGATAGATACTCTGTTTATTGAAATGTTTTGAGAGCTAGATTGAGAAACGCCAGCTGACTGTCCACCACCAGTTTCGGCCTCAGAGTCTTGGAAAATGTCTTTTCCTTCCGTAGCCATAGTAATAATAATAATAATAACCATTTATTTCGGACAGAATCCATATAAGTGTTAGTAACAATGTGTCTTAAGATCTATGTTAGTAGGTACATAATAATTATAAGTGTTAGTAACAATTTTCTTACGATCTATGTTAGTAGGTACACAATACACAACATCACAATTTTCCCGTGACTATTCCCACCCAGTGAGCCTGAATGGGACAGTCGTAGCGGGATGCAATCATTTGCAAAATGCTGTTGGTGCTACCGCGTAGTCTTTGCAATAACGACGCCGCTTTCTTACGCATTAAGGCGTGGAAACCGTCAACGCGCGCGTCTGCGAACATTTGCGATGCACTACAGTAGCGCGGCAACCCCAACAGCATTCTGAAAGCATTATTATATTGAACGCGTAGGACGTTGTAGGCTCGTTGCGTATACCGAACCCACAGGCCGCTCGAGTAAAAGGATTGGCAATACGCCCTAAAAAGCGTTATTTTTACTTCCCTTGTACATCGAGCGAACCTACGGGCCAGCATATTGCTCCTTACCGCCAACGCCCTACGCTCTCTTTCAATATCCGCGTCATCCTTTAAGTCCTCCGTGACCAGATGACCGAGATATTTAAAAGTATTTACAATTTTCAAGGCCGTTCCATCGACCATGATCGGAGGCACTTCACTAGGTCTCTGTTTACCGGCTCTAAATATCAGGACCTCACTTTTTTGTGTGTTGTACCTGAGACCATGCTCGTTAGCGTAGCGCTCGCAAATGTCAACCAACGTCCGCAGGGCGTTGACCGAGGGGGCCAGCAGAACCATATCATCAGCATAGCTTATGTTGTTGACACAGGTTCCGTCAATGTAGCATCCGACATGTGTACTGCTGAGCTCCTCGATCAACTGGTTGACATACAGGCTAAAAAGGCCGGTCGACGTGAGGCCGCCCTGCCTCACTCCGCATTCCAACGTGTACTCGTCAGATAGTGTATCCACCCATCTCACCTGGTTAGTCTGGTTTTTATACCAGAATTGGAGAATTCTGGTATATTCCGTTGGCATGCCCGTTTCCTCAAGCTTTCGCCACAGCATGCCATAAGCAACTGTGTCAAAAGCCTTTGACAGATCTAGGAAACAGGCATATATCGGTGTCTTTCTCTCCGTGTAATACTTGACAGTATGCTCAAGGCATAAAATAGCACTCTCAGTGGATAGCCCCGCCCTGAAACCAAATTGTGCGTCATGTAAATGTAAGTACCCACTGAGACTCTGATTAAGCAAACCGTCAAGTATCTTAGCTGTTGTTGTAGCAAGTGAGATGGGTCGATAGTTTGACCTATCCGATACATCCCCAGTCCTGTTCTTAAGAACGGGCACAACCACGGTTTTCATCAGCGATTGGGGCAAGTGTGAGTGACCGATACACAGCGTAAAAAACATAGCCAGTACACGCGGCAGATGGACACCAGCATGCCTAAAGTGCTCGATGCTGAGCCCGTCGTACCCTGGAGACTTCCCACCCTTCATCCTACGAATTGCAGCGACAACTTCTTTAGCGGAAAAGCGTGTTGTTCTCCCGGACACGACAGGCCCAGCGCCGCCCGTATCGGCCATCGCTGGCCCAAGGGAAGATCTTACCGTAAAGTGGTCTCTAAAATTATTGGCAATACTTTTAGGATCACTGATGCCACCGACACTCACAGGAACACTTGGCCTGGGGTTCAGCTTGTTGGTATTCTTCCAAAAGGCTGAAAAATTCCCCTCAGAATGATTGGAGGCAAGAATATCCATCTTAATTTGTTCCTGCCTGCTCTGACACCATTTCAGCTTGGACTTAAAAACCCTCCGACTATCACACATTTGTTTATAAACATTCCCATTTGATGGTCTACCAGCTAACACCCATAGCTGAAACCCCAGCCTAGCCCTCCTGTGAGCGTCCGCGACATACTTGTTCCACCCGGTAATGTACCCACCCCTTCTGAAACATGCACGGCCGTAGGATCTCATAGACGCCTGCGTTAAAATATTTGTTATTCTAGTGTACATATTATCTAACAAAACCGTATGAGCCGGGTCAGAACAGCATGTATCAGCGCATGAACTGAGTTCCATTGGGAAATCCAGCTCTTTGAGCTCCTGATGGCATAGGCTCTGATATAGCTCAACCTGCTCAACATCTCTTCTGCCCCAGCTCACACCGTTACAGACAGGCTTATTATCAATAGCACACTTAACAACAATCTTGTCAATATTACATTCCACATAAAGTGGAGAGTGGTCAGACCAATACACGTCATGCTGCACCCACACGTTATGAATAGTCTCCTGAGCCGCTTTCGTGACAATACAGTGGTCCAACCATCTCCTACATCCATGCGCCTCACTCGTAAAAGTGTAAGTACTAGACTGCATACCTAACATCTCCATATCAACACAGCACCAGTCTTGTTCTACACAGAAACTCAACAGTTCATTACAAAATAGCTCGTTTGGATGAGCATTAAAATCCCCTAAAATATAAGCTGCCTCACTATCAGTGTTAACTTCTATCACAGACTTTATTACACTCAGGCAGTCCGTAAATACCGTTAAATTCTCGATACCGTTAACCGGCATGTAAACACTAAAAATTATCACTGACCCGTTTTGGGTCATCACTTTTATCGCACAAATACGCGCACTATTACAATCTATTACTGAGACTGACTCAAACGCACTCTTTCGCCACAAAATCGCCACCCCGCCGTATGGCCTGCCGCTTAGGAGGCCTAACGACGTGTCCACCGCCGATGTACCCGTGCATCCGAAGTCTTCGTCTATTGTGCTAAGTAATGGCAAATCATGGGGCAGCAGCCACGTTTCCTGTAGCGCTACTACGTCAGCAGCCTTACACAGTGTCCGTATCCCCTCCATTGATCTCTTCATCGCTTTACAATTGAAGCTGACTAATGTACTACGCATTTGTGTATTTTCCATTTAGTTATTTTAAAGTACCCGTTGACTATTCTCGCCTTTTACAAGAGTATTATCTCTAATATTAACAAAGCGTCTAAACGTAATACCAGAAGGCCACAAATTATCGTCTAGAAAAATGTCAATACTATTTTCAGTTACATAAATCTTATAAGAATTGTAGTCCCTTGGTTTCTTCATTTTAATTTTCAATAACGATACCTTCTCCTTTGTCTTATCATAAATATAACTCACGATGTCAGACTCAATTACATCTTTATGCACATTAGACACAAATAGCGGTATCCTCGTATCAGCCGCCTTAAATTTACTGCAACTTGAAACGGCTTTTCCCTTACTCCCTATAAACTTATTTTGTAATCGCCTTCTCTGCGATTCTATCCAGTTATCATCATCTTTCGGCTTTTTCCATTTCCCACCATTATTAACAGTCTCCGCAAAAGATAACTTCCGTACTGCCATCGCCGCATCAGCTGTGTTGTCGGTCACCGCGCTTTGTTTACATAAATCAGCCGGCGACGACGTGTTAACTCCGCTCGCTGCCAGAACCGGTTTGTCGTTCACACACCTATTGCTTGATGGGCGCTCCATCTCGCTCGCAAAACATTCCGCCGTCGACGTCAGATTCATGCCAACCGGCGCGCGAGGTGACAGCGTGGGGAGCTGCGCGCTTTCATGCACCGTTATCTCAGCTGGCTCGAGAGAACTAGACGGGCAGATGCGCGCTCCACCGCTGCAGTTATCCGCCACCGTTTGTTCGTCAATTGGATATGACACATCCTTACCGCCGACAGGTGAATGCAACAGATAGTCTTGACTTTGACAGGTGTCAACTACTCGCCCGGTCATTGACCCTTCTCTCGGCGTTTGAATTGCCATCGGTCCGCTTTCGACTGAGTACCCACCACGCCTCATATTTATTCGGTAGTCAGAACTATACCGACACTTTGACCATTTATTCTCTAAATTTTCTATTTGCTTCGCAGTAACATATGTTTCTTTAATATTACTAACCTCTGACTTTAGCCGAACTATATCTTTCAATAAAGCCGTCACGTCCACATGATCAAACGTGACGGGTGGTAATTTATTTAGCTCTCTGGCCACAAACACAGGCATTACCTCAGGATCCGTCTCCTTGAACACGGCAATGATATCCTCGAGATCACGCTGGATTTTGCCGTCTTTCCTTCTTGAAACATTCCGCTTGTTTGTTTTGATTGAGTCAAATAACAAACTTTTTGCATTTTCAACTTCCGTTACAGAAAACGCCGAAGCACAGATCCGCACCATGCTCTCATTGTCCATTGTGTCCACTTTATTTTGCAAATAAGCAAGGATCTCGCTGATAACAATGTTGCAACTCGCACACTTCACTGTTTTTGAAACTACGTTCGATTTAGACATTTTTACTAATATCGCTTACGCGCACACACACGATCGAGACCGCGGTCGAGCGCAGACTGAGATAGTGATAGTGATAGTGTCAATAATTAAAAAATATTAGCATTAACAAACACAAACACACAATAATTAGTTACAGCATTAATTAATAAAATGTAGCGCAGCAAACCATATAACAAATTAATCACAGACAACAAACAACTTGCACATTCAAAATAATTATAAAAGAACAGTACTGAAATTATTATACATGCAACATACAAGTAAAATGTAACATATTTATTAAGTTAAAACAGTAAAACTTCAGATTTTGTAAAAAAATTAGGCTTGTAGCAGTATAACACCAGTATCAGATTATACTAATTATGCAAAATTACTTTAAATAAGTGTAAAAACAGAGGACAAAGTTTTAAATTAAATATAAATTTTTCAGTTAAAACGTAATGATTAGTAGAAGTTTCAGCCAGATAGTTCCAGATAAAAAACCATTGAAGCACTCATAATATTGAGGGTGTGCTCTATTACAGTCTGTTACAGTCAACAGTAAAGTCCATGCAAAAGTTAAAACTTACAGGTTTTTGATGTCTCACCGTTCTTCAATGACGCATAACGCGATATCTCCGGCTCTGGAACGCGGCTGGTTGACGTTTGCGAGCGATGACGTAGTGTCAAATGTCAAACTTCGCGCGCCAACATTGACAACATTCATTCAGTTTCTCTGAAAACCCGCATGTGAAAAAGTGGCGTTGTTGTCGCGGAGAAAATTTGATTTTGAATGTTTTTGTTTTTTTTTTTTTTTTGAAAATTTGTATTTACGAACTTTACACAATTTGCACTTATATACACTATAACACTGGTTAAACTTTTGAAACTATGAAGTTAGCCGGCAAACTCGCGCTAAAGCTGGCGAGTTGGTAGGTAGTTATCGCTTCCTCGATGAATGCGAGTTCGATGCGCTGCAAGGATCTGGAACCCAGGTCTTCTTGTTACCGACGTGCTACGCCGATGGTTAAGATCTTCGTACGTCGGGCGCCGTCGGGGTCACCAATTTAGGCGCGGGATAGCGCCTAGTTTGTCCAATGAAAGACCGGTCCAGTATAAAACGATTGTATAATGATGTTTCCACAAAGATAAGTTTTTGATTATTACTGACACACAAAATGTATCTTATAGTTACGGTATTACAATATGATATTCACAATGATGTCCACGATACAAGTACGGTCGTGGGTTAATTTACAATGCAATTCAATTCGACGGGTAACGACTTGTCTGAACGGTGTGCGCGGTGTGTCGGGCATAGACAAACATAACCATAGTGTTGCCACTATGGATTATGTTTGTATTACCCCAGATAATATAACAAATTAGTTCGCTACAAGGGTAATTGGAAAATGTTGACGAGATGCTATTAAAATCTACAAATAATCATCACATTTTGTAATTCGAGGTGTAGCAGTACTGACACCCACATTTTGCCATTTATATTGAAGTCCCATATAATAGAAACCGTGGCTGCTACTGAGAAATTTCTGATTGAAAAACCCAATAACACTGGCTGAATCGAACCCAGAACTGCGGAATCTCAGTGGCGCTTGCAAGCAGAGCAAACACTCTTACGAAGTTAAAGTCAAAGGTTTTTATTTGTTAAACATAGGTTTAAAAGGTTTAAATGTAAAGTTTAGGTATCTCCATGTCTTGCCGATAGCGGCGTACAAATTTTAAACAAAATTAAATCTCTCTCTCTCTCTCTCGATGATCGCTATAAGACTAGATTAGTCTTTTATTTAGTTTTTGGCTTATCGAAATTTTCGGCGAACTGCCGGATTTCTTATTTATCTGTGCGGCTTCTAAACCCGTCAAAGTATTAAGTTCTGAGAAAAACTGTTGGTCTCCATCTTAAAAGATGATTTCTACTTTATCAAAATATAATGAATGTACTGTCCTGGAAGTTTATTTAAGTCCCTTTTTACTGTGTACTTACCTACTTTAGTATTCAAATATTATGTATTTCTACAAGGTGACAACCCTTGTTTACAGGGGGTGTCTTTAAACTCTTTTGTTTTCAGGGCAACTATTAATTTTATGACCCTACTGGAGTTGTTTACATTAAAATGTAAAACAAGTCAATTATAGCACTCAAAACCGATTCAAATCGTTTTTTTTAATCATTTTACTTGACCTAATAGTAAGACTGCCTTACTTTCGTATTTCACATCGTCCATCCCACGTTACCTTGGACTTCGTCATACTCTTGGAAACCAAACCAAGTGTACAAAGTTTAAAAAAAGATGGAATGGAATTCTACTCCACAAGCTAGATAAATGGATTAACAACTCAGCAACATCGACCCTTAATTTGTACAGAATTTACTAAAACATAAAAAATATATCAGCCACTTGATTTTCTCTCCCGGTTGAAACAAGCCAGTCGTTCTTCGATTACCCGTTTTATCGCATTTGCTGATACTTGTAGCCAATTATTTTCAAAACATCCGTGTTCACGGAAGTGGGGGAAGGGGGATTTAATTGACTTCTGACGTCAAAGCTCCCGTTCTATTGGCGACAGGCACTTGTCTGCGGTTTTCCTCAATTATTTTTTTCCTTTAAAGACATTATTTTTAATTCTTCTATTATGACAGGATGTTTAGATAGATCCTTTAGAAAATCAGATAGTTAAGCTTATTTTTCTCCTTTATTACATACTTTATTTCCGTTTATTCATTTTTACACATTTTTTTTTGTATTTTGACATATTCCATAATAAAATATACAAAAAACATTTAAAAATACAACAAATATTATTCCATCGGTATCGGGAACAGGGTCCAAGCTACCACCGGTCAGGGCTCCAGAGAAAGGAACCTCCTAACAATACGAGCCGTGTCCAAGAGTACCGCTTTCTGAATCAAGCCCTTGATCCAGCTGTCTAACGAGAGCCTCCTTAGGTATTGGTAGAGGCTCTTGGCAATTAAGCCATTGGCAGACTATACGGCTATCGGCACAATGATCGCATACTCCACATCCCACATGTCGACAACCTCGCGAGCCAAGCAATTGGCTTTTATTGCTATAAAAACGAAATGATCACAAAACCAATTCAAGAAATTGCGTGTAAAGACACTACAATACCTGCCATTTGTCGGCTTCAGTACTAAATTCGTAAACTATTTGAAATCATATTCGTAATTTTTTAATTAAAGAAAGCAATTATCACCAGGCTCAACCTTGGCATTAACATCTTTAACTTTTTGAACGAATAAAAACACGTCAGTACGTTTATCTTGAGACCTGTCAAGTTAATGTCAATGTCAATGTAATTGTAAACAAACCAAACCATGTGGTGTAATTTAGACCAAAGGAGTGTTTTAGCTTTATATTTACATCAGTGCTTGTGACGCAAACAGTAATTTGAAACATATTATTTCGCACAACATGAATAACTTCCAACAAAGTCCCATGAAACTTTATATTCAAGATTTATTTCGCGCCAATAATACTGAAAACAAATACATTTACGAATTATTTGGCCTGACGTTCAAGAATATCATGATACATGGCGTAATTACATCTATTTACAATACAACGAACAGCGCAACGAATATGGAAGTCTCCGACGCAACGGGATCCGTTCAAATTTATTATGATAGCACAAAAAGTAATTTATATACATCACCGGCCATTTTGAAAGATTTATACTATGGTTTTTCTGAAGCGACGAGATCAGGCAATGATAATGTTGGCATTATGTCTACACTGCTGGAACGTGTTGCCAAAAAGCCATTAAATTTTACAGAAGGGGATTATATAAGCGTTATCGGAGATATTTTTTTAGATGACAAAAATATGAGGATGGTTTCAGCTTACGAATGCTTAACAACATCTGTAGAAAATGATATTGTGTGGATGGAAGAACTTCGATATTTATATGAAAAGTTTTATCTACGGATGAAGTGATACTTGAATAATATAGCTTTTTTTAGCAAATCATGATTTTGTCTACTCCCTGTTTCCTCTCTCAGTAAAATATTTATTCTTTCTAAATAATACTTTCAAATATTGCAAAACTAACGCGTGAAACGAAACTCAATCAACATCTATTAAAACGTCAACCTTATCGTAGGTACAAAGAGTTTAGTATTGCTTACAATTTCATACTGCTATGTAAAAATATTATCTGGTTGGAATGGAATAGACATTGTTGGCAGACGTCAACTGGACCCCTTTCAAAGTCTGGTGTTATTGAACATCTTTTAGCTATTTTCGACGCTATTAACGAGATTTATCTACAAAAAACGTAAGTGTTACTTGTAATAAGTAATTGAATGCTGCATTCGTACAAAAATCTTTAATATTTCAACCGAAATCAAAGGTCGGTGTTTCTAGGTTAGGGTCTAACTTGTATACTATGTAAATATAACCGTAGTACATGTTTTTGTCTTGTTAGAAAGATGGCCCAAGAAGGAATTTCGCCGCAAGAGATCGAGGCTCTCTGCCAGACCCCTGATCCATCAACCAGAGTAAGCATTTTCTGATTTATTAAGTTTTTTTTTACGTTTTGTTATCATAGTGACTTGTTGAGTTTTCACTGATAATAGGTACTTGATCGATTGATAAATCTGATTTTATTTCAGTATCGTGTTTTTTTTGTAATTTTTAATATTCATTTATAAATAACACGAAGCTTCTAGAAAATGAGTGAAAAAAATGATCAAGATATTCGATATTCTTGATAAATATTTAATGTAGCCTTCACTTTTTTGAAGTTTGAAGGCTTCATTAATTATTTACTAAGAACTAGGCACCGTTTTTGATAGAACATGTTGGTTTGGAGTGTTGTCAGCTGGGAAGGTCAACCTTACTCAGCTTACCCACCACCACACAAGTAATCTGTAGGCTTAGTTCTTGGTGATGCCTATTTTACAAGAGTTCCATCTTTCGAATATCATCCTATCATATAAGTTGCTATCCCATCATTAACTTTAGATAGTATAAAATAAAGTCCTTTCGCTCAGATCTTTTAAACTGCTTAACAGATTTTAATGCAAGTTTCAGCTATGGATAGAGTGATTCAAGAGGAAACTTGTCCAAATTGTTTAAGACGTTAATGTAAGCAAGTACCTACTTAGCTATGGTTTATAATATAATATTACAGTCCACAAATTTGAAGCAGTGTCAATATACGGAGCGTAAGAGAAGCACGTTGTTTCTGTTAAACACCAACCCCTCAAACGATAAGCAACCTTAATCGCTTAAACATATGGTCCAATCGAGTCGGATTGTGTCACCTACGAGCGAGTTTTGTCGAGTGCCGCGAGAACAAAAGAACGCATTCCTTAGATAAGGATTCGAATGGTGATCGGCAACACACACATTATGAGACGTTTTATAATGAGTTATAAATAATTACGGTGACCGATTCAGTGAAGTGAGAACTATTTAGTTATTAACAAGTGAGTTTAAGACTAGAACAATCAGTAAAAAATAACTATAATAGTGAGTGTGTTGGGATAATAACAGTGACGCGTCTAAAAATATAATTAAAATGGAGAAGTTAGTTACTTTGCAAGAACAGTTGATGAACAATTTGAAAGCAGCCGAAAGAAATTATAAGAAAACGCCGAAAGAAAGGATTAAACGACCTTATTTAGAAACTCGAATGCAGGTACTTGAGCAACAATATTCAGAATTCAAAGAGGGACATAAACTTATAATTTCTACAGCTTCGAAAGAGAAAAAAGAAGCATATTTCACCGAGGGCTATTACGAACAGTTTGAGGAACTTTATGTTCAATATAAAACTAGTTAACTAGAAGCGTTGGAGCCATTTTTGATACCGTCATTTTCTCAATCGCCAATCGCTTCAGCAGGTAGTAATATTGAGAACAACTACAGTGATGTTAAGCTACCACGTATCACCCTACCTACGTTTGGAGGTAAATACGAAGAATGGCAAACGTTTTATGATATGTTTTCTTCACTTATCCACAACAATAAAGCCATCTCGTCAGTTCAAAAACTACATTATTTAAAAAGTAATTTGTCGGGTGAAGCGATGAACCTTTTACGAAACTTTGCAACTACTGAAGCAAATTATGACGAGGCGTGGAAACAACTAGTAAAGAGGTATAATAACAAGCGTTACAACTGCAATGCTATTATGAATAACCTGATTGGGCTTAAAAAACTACAAACTGAGTCATCGAATTCCATAAGACATTTACTAGACACCACATCAACGTGTTTGAAGTCATTGCAGAGTATAGGCATCAAAACAGATAACTGGGATGAAATGATTGTTTATCTAACCGTCGCAAAGTTGGACGCGGAATCAATAAAACAGTGGGAACAATATCTTAATACTTTGTCTACTGATGGACTGCCCACTTGGTCGCAGTTGAAAGACTATTTAGAGTACAGATTTAGAGCCTTGGAGATGATTGATTCCACAACTCAACGTTCAACACAGACATTGAAGCATGCACAGAAACCTAAAACATTCCACACGTCCGTTGAAAACAAACCAAAGTCTGAGTGTGCAGTGTGTCACGAGAACCATTATATTTACCAGTGCACACGTTTCGGGCTCATGGCACCGAAGGCAAGACAAGAGTTCGTGCAAAATACGGGATTGTGTTTCAACTGTCTGTCACCTACACATTCAGTCATCAAGTGTCGTCAATCGATGAGTTGCAAGAAATGCGGTAGAAGACACCACACCTTACTACACTTCGAGAGAGAGAAAATCGAGAGCACCAAACAAGCAAGTGAGGTAACAACATCACCGAGTGAACATCACGAGAGGGCTACCACATCACGAGGAGATACCCACATTACTACTACATTTACGAGGGAGGAGCTGCAGCCTGCCAGGGTACTCCTGGCCACGGCGCGAGTTAAGGTATTTAATGCACAAGGTTGTAAACAATATATTCGAGCTTTATTAGATCAAGGGTCTCAAGCCTCATTAATTACCGAGGCTACGGTTCAGTTACTTGGACTAAAACGTATACCAGTAAATGGTTTTGTGTCGGGGTTGGGAGATGGTCATTCGAGAATAAAACACAGAGTCTCACTTCAAGTGAAATCACGCCATAATCCAGCAAATTCTATCCAAGTTAACGCCTATGTAATGCATTCTTTGACGTCTATGCTTCCCACAGCCAATCTAAAGAGTCATGAGTGGGTCGAAATTAATAGTCTACCTTTAGCAGACCCTACCTATGCAACACCAGGTAAAATTGACATACTGCTAGGTGCGGAGGTGTATGGAAATATATTACTTGATGGTATTGTTAGGCAATCTGAGGGTAGTCTTATTGCACAAAACACACTTTTAGGGTGGATTATTTCAGGGAAAGTACCACGAGAAACCCATTCGCCGCTAGGGAGTCAGCTGACTAGCATGCATGTACATATAGAAGAAAATGATTTACTGAAGAAATTCTGGGAAATGGAGAATGAACCTAACACAATACAAAAGGAAATGACTGGAAACGAGAAGGTATGTGAAGAATTATTTGAGTTGTCCACAGTTAGAGATGATAGTGGAAGATTCATAGTGAGGCTACCTTTTGCGACTGATGATCCTAAGTGTCAGTATGGCCAGTCAAAACAGAGAGCTATCAAAATGTTAGAAAGTTTAGAGAGAAGGTTATCACGCGATCCTCAATTGAGTATAGAGTATCATAAAGTATTCGAGGAATATTTGAGTTTAAACCACATGACGGAAGTTAATGAGCAAGAAATAGAAAATCCACGAGCAGTCTATCTTCCTCATCATGCAGTGGTGAGAGAAGATAAAGATACTACAAAGGTGAGAGTGGTTTTCAACGCGTCAAGCAAAGGAACCAATAACGTATCTTTAAATGATGATCTTCTAGTAGGGCCTAAATTACAACAAGATCTTAGGCATATCTTAATGAGATGGAGAACTCACAAAATAGGTCTAGTAGCGGATATAACTAAATTCTATAGAATGGTCCGAGTAGCTGATGAAGATACTGATTTTCAGAGAGTCGTATGGAGATTTCATCCATACGAAGATATACGACATTATAAGCTTGTGAGGCTAACGTTTGGCACGGCATGCGCCCCATACTTAGCGGTTAAGGCTTTGCAAAGACTAGCAGAGTTAGAGAAACATAAATACCCGTTAGCAGCGCAAATAACTAAACAAGATTATTATATGGATGATTTGATGTCAGGTGCTGAAACAATAACGGAAGCATTACAAATACACTATGAGATGAACGAGCTGATGAAATCTGGTGGATTTGAACTCCAAAAGTGGAACAGTAACAGTGAAAACTTTTTAAATCACATAGGCAGGAGTGGAGAACAATATAGAGACGAAAATACACCAATTAAAGTAAATAATTCAATTAAAGTACTAGGAGTAAATTGGTGTCGAAAATCTGACCATTTTAAATATGTACTCAGCTTACCTGACGACAAAGAGGAGCTGGTTACAAAACGACGAGTACTGTCTGTTATAGCACGATTATATGATCCATTAGGCTGGATAGCGCCCGTAGTTGTTGTTGCTAAAATATTTATACAGAGACTTTGGAAATCAGGTCTTGCGTGGGATGATGGCTTAACGGAAGATCTACTAAGGCAGTGGATAACATACAAAGATAATTTAATTGATTTAAGGGAGCTTACAATACCAAGATGGTTAAACGTAACTCGAGCCTCTAAAACGGAGTTACATGTGTTTTCAGATGCATCACAAGCGGCCTACGCAGCTGCAGTATACATACGAGTCACTGATGAATCAAATAATATACATGTACATTTAATCACTGCAAAAACCAAAGTTGCGCCTATTGAGAAAGAAGTTTCGATTCCACGACTAGAGTTGTGTGGATCAACATTAGCTGCTAAGTTGATCTTTGAAGTATCACAGGTTATGGACATACCTAAAAAGGATTTATACGGATGGACAGACTCCACTGTTGTCCTAGCTTGGCTTAAAGGTGGTTCAAGCCGATGGGCGACATTTGTAAGTAATAGGGTATCCACGATTTTAAATATTTTAGATTACGAGCAGTGGGGACATGTTTCCACTGATGCGAACCCCGCCGATTGCGCGTCACGAGGCTTACAACCACGAGAATTGAAAAACCATCCAGTGTGGTGGAAAGGACCTCAATGGCTGGCAGAGAAAAACATACAAAAGGTCAACACAGAGGCCATAGATACACATGAAGAAGAGAAAATCAAGTCATTAATTGTTTCATCTAATATTCATGAGTTATGTGTCTGGTTACGATTTTCTTCATTATCGAGATTATTAAAAGTTGTGTCATACTGTAGGAGAATATTGACTTTAAAGTTACCTAAAAATGAACGACCGAATTTACCTAAATTTATTACAGCAAACGAATTAAATGAAACTTTAATGGCATTGATTAAACTTATTCAAGATCGCGCGTTTTTTGATGAAATCAAACAGTTAAAGACTCGAGGATGTGTATCTAAAAATAGCTCTTTACGAACTCTTTGTCCGTTTTTAGATCCAAAAGGGATTATAAGAGTCAGCGGCCGCATATCACATTCAGATGCCTGCTATGATACGAGACATCCAATAATTATGCCTGCTAAACATCATATTACCATGCTTATAATTATCGATGCTCATCTCAAGACATTACACGGAGGTCCACAGGTTATGTTGAATCTCTTGAGAACCAAATATTGGATATTACGAGCAAAAGAACGTGTCAAGAAGTGTTTTAGAGAATGTGTCGTTTGTTTAAGGTACTCCACGAAGAAGTCAGTACCATTAATGGGTTCACTTCCAGAGGCAAGAGTCAAACCCAGTAAACCATTTAAATCTACCGGCGTAGATTATTGTGGTCCGGTGAACATACGATTTTCACCAGGTAGAGGTTCTAAGTCATATAAGGGCTACATATGCCTTTTTGTTTGCATGGTAACACGAGCGATACATTTAGAGGCTGTTACTGACTTGACTGCT
This sequence comes from Ochropleura plecta, assembly GCA_905475445.1. Taxonomy (NCBI): domain Eukaryota; kingdom Metazoa; phylum Arthropoda; class Insecta; order Lepidoptera; family Noctuidae; genus Ochropleura; species Ochropleura plecta. Next base: position 13,286,399 of record FR997748.1, read on the forward strand.
AAGGGCTTTATAGCAGCGTTCAAGCGTTTTACTGCGAGAAGAGGCCACTGTCAAGACTTGTATAGCGATAACGGCACTAATTTCGTTGGCGCTGACAAACAAATGAGAGAAATGTTCAACAGTGCCAAGTCGGCCCTTCCTAAGGAAATAGCGGAGTTACTTACGTTAGAGCGTACAACGTGGCACTTTATACCACCACATGCCCCAAATTTTGGTGGGTTGTGGGAAGCAGGCGTTCGTAGTACCAAGACACATCTACGTAAGGTAGTCGGTACTGCTACACTTACCTATGAGGAAATGGCGACAGTTCTAGCACAAGTAGAAGCGTGCTTGAATTCACGACCCATAAGTTTACTTAGTGACAATCTCAATGACCCACTACCCTTGACGCCCGGCCATTTTTTGGTAGGCGAGCCGTTAATTAATATAGTTGATGAGGATTATTCTAACTCCAATGTGGTAGGTTTAGACAGGTGGAGACTTACTCAAAAGATTGTAAACGACTTTTGGAGTAGATGGTCAAAAGAATATTTAGTATGTCTAAGTCAACGCTATAAGTGGAATTCAAAAGGTACTGAACCAGAAGTTGGTGATATTGTCATCTTAAAAGAGGATAACATTCCCGCGGCTAAGTGGATTCTTGGTAAAATTATACAAAAACATACGGGTCATGACAATATAACCCGTGTCGTAACAGTTAAATGTAAGACAGGAGAATACAAGCGTCCACTTAGCAAGATTTGCGTTATAACTAAATAAAATATTTCCTTGTATTACTTTTAAGTAATTTTACTTTTGTTTATAACTTACACTTTAATCATTTTTCCTTTTTAATTTTTTTACACTTAGAGTTAAGGTGTTTACTATAAACTACTATAAAACTGTGTCATAAACAAGATGTGAAGTATGTCTTTTCTGTTTTTGTTTAATTTTGAGAAATCTTGTAACCCAAACAAACGTGGGCGGGTTAAACTAATTAAGTGTGCTATTGATTTTGAATGTCGAAAGGTACTTCTTTTGTGTTAGTATTGTAAGTACTCAAATTTAATGATTACCTGTGTTTTCTTGCTATTTTGTTTGACTTATTATTATGTGTTACTTTACTTTTGAATCCCAAGCTGGTGCACTTACAAAGTTTGAGTCAGGTAATTGCACCAACTATTATGTGGTTAAATTTTAGTTTGATTGGTTGAACTTACCATTTCGATGTTTTTTTTTTGTATTGTTTATGGATAAGGGACCGAAGGTCGTGTTTTGTACTAACTTAGGTTATAAAAATATACTAGTGACTAAAGAACGATGTTCTTTGGTGGGCGGAATGTCCAAATTGTTTAAGACGTTAATGTAAGCAAGTACCTACTTAGCTATAGTTTATAATATAATATTACAGTCCACAAATTTGAAGCAGTGTCAATATACGGAGCGTAAGAGAAGCACGTTGTTTCTGTTAAACACCAACCCCTCAAACGATAAGCAACCTTAATCGCTTAAACAAAACTTATTTATATATTCCAGTCTAAGTGGGTTAAACCGTGCATGCATGCGTGGGTGCAGCTAGTATCAGATAAATTAAAATAAAGTATTACATATTATAGACCACCCTACATTCCTTCCAACAGTCACAATCATGTGCTTGTTTCCAATTTTTAGTAAGACATCCAGTGTCTCTTACCATCTCCTTCATGACCTGCCACCAAACCATGCTGGACACCAATCCAGAGCTTTAATGGCTCAGTTTGTTTCTATTCTATATGACAGACATGTGCTGCAGTACCGTTAAGCTACCTACATTATTTATTTTATCAACTAAAATAAATAATTCAATGAAAATGTTTGCCTGATTCTCTGAAAAAGGAGTAGATAATAGCATGACAATTGTCATGAGAGAATGGAAGTAAAAATGTATTGTGCTGACCCCAAATAACATAGGACAAGGGCAGGAGGATGATGGTGTTACTACCTCAAGTGATAGTTTCAGCTAGAGTCAATAAGCTGATATAGACAATATCTTCCTTTTTGGTAATAACTGTAAACTGTGGTATCAACCTCTTTTCTTTAAATGGTTAAACTTAAATGCCATAAAAACAAAAACTGAAAGAATTTTCCTTTTCACCAGCCAAAATTATCATTTTTAGGGTTCAGTACATCAAAAGAGAAAACTGAACCCTTATTGGATCACTTTTTTGTCCATCTGTCTGTCTATCAAGACCCTTTATCTTGGGGACATGTGAAAGTATCGTTTTGAAATTAAAACATATACTCAAGTCCGTGGTTCTCTTTGTTTTTGCCAAACTCAACCCTCTTAAGTCTATGCAGTAAATAGGTATGGTCATTTATGCCAGATGCCCTCCTGGCCGGTTTCTTATTTGTTTCTCAATAAAGAAAAATATATCTCCCATCCCATTATCTTGACGTAATAATTACTTCATCCACGCTTATCAGTGACCTGTGCCGTAATAGTTGCGCAACCGTTGACATTTAACAGTATTCAAATAGATAAGTATTCTAGTCATAAAATATTTTTATATTATCAATCGTTATATTATTTATTATCCACCCAGAAATATTTCTGTAATGCTTATGGATCTTTAACAGAATAAATTTTGATTTAAAATAATCATGAAGAAAGAACCTAACTTTAGAACTCCTATAAAATAAGTTTTCTCTTTTAAAGAACTTTTTATTTCAGTATTTTTGATACTAAAAGGCAAAGCCATAAAGGTTGTTTCTATCCGCAACACAGTCATTACTATTAAACAAACCATATTATTAAAACCACACTAAAACCTTTTCCAGGACTTCATGTTCCAACAAACAATGTACCGTATAAAGGACCCTCGCAAGTCCATCCCGTTCTACACTGGAGTCCTCGGCATGACATTACTGAAGCAGCTCCACTTCCCTGAGATGAAGTTTTCACTATTCTTCATGGGCTATGAGAATGCTGGTGAGATACCTTCGGATGAAGCCACAAGGACTGCCTGGGCTATGACCAGAAAAGCTACTCTGGAGTTGACTTAGTGAGTTGATATTAGGTTAATATTATTTATTCCTTAGATGTAGGATGGTTGGTCTTGGGTTTGATACCCAGATGGAGCAGTATTATTGAGATCTTCGACCAGTATCTTCGACTAGAATCCCTCAGTAGCAGCTATGGAGTCTGGATTTGTGCCTGGTTGATGCCAATATGCTGGCCCCTAATCACATGGGACTTAAAGATGACTTGCGAAGTGTGGAAGTACTATTAAGTACACCTCTGCCTTACCTTTCGGGAATAAGTGGGGTGATGTTATGTATATTTAAATATATTTATCTACTATTTTCGGCAGACTTACTTAATGTTTTTATGTAAACATTTCGCCAGTGCGAACGAACAGTAAAATTAAGTATGCACCACGCAAACCGTTACCCAAAGAGGTCTCAAAAACGACTCGTTTTGCTTACGGATGGTAGTATTTTGACATAAGTTCTATGAGACTTATGTCAAAATCCTACTATCCGTAAGCAAAACGAATCGTTTTTGTTTATTGGAACGGGGCTTTAAATGTTTCTGTTAGTCAGCTAATTAATAAACAGCATATAACCAAGTTGAATACTCAGGACCACATATTGTATTGTATTGTATAACGGACTGGTGTCCGCAACTCCACGTCTGAGGCGCGTATTTTGCGTATGGCAGGACCACATATAAAAATCAAGTCATTTATTCAAATTAGGCCGTTATTCAGCACATTTTGAACATCAACATTACAAGTGACAGTCCCCCAAAACATGCGCCCTTCGCCACTTCCTAGTGTTTTAGTTGGAAAGGTGGCGTAACAAACTCCCAAGCAACATTTTTGTCTGTCGGGTTAGAAGAACCAGATTTTATACAATTTGATTTTTACAAGACAAAATAAAGAATCTATTAAATTAATGTAACATGGCAGCTAGAACATACCAATAGCAAAAAATAAAACAGAAATATCCTGAAGCATAAATATTTAATACTTATCATCTTCCCGCCCTTGTTCCATTCTGCCTTATCAGAAGTCACGCCATCGTTTACTCCTTTCTCTTTCATATTTATTGAAACTGAATGTATAATTAAATAGTGGTACATAGGCGGACTTAATGCCATAAGGCAGCGGTCGGCAACCTCTTGGCAAGCAAGGGCCAATAGGTGACAAAATAAACTAAAGGCGGGCCGCAGTCATTATACTCATAATAATTGGTCATTAAAAAAAAATGCCATTGAAAATTGTTAAAAAATTCGGAATTTTATTCGTACACGTAATACTTACATTATGTTTATATGTCTGGGCTTTATAGCTACAAAAAACAAAAGAAAAATAAAGAAATGCAAACTACAAGTTACTTACCTAAATAGGAAACCGATTATACACAAAATTTTGTGTGATGTATTTCTTGTATGTTAGCAGTCATTTTGTCGTGACAATTCGTAGAATAGCTCTTTCTTTTGGGGATGGGAAATCATCAAACAACTTCAGCTCCACCCAGAGCGGGTTCAGACTTGTACTGACTAAAACCCACCCATGTTCCTTCTATTGCCCTTTACGTTCCGGAACCGCGGTATCTCTTTCGAACCGGATTACGGACGGAGAGTCCGCAGGGTAGCCGGGGGGCGGCTTCCCCGTCTTCCAATGAAGTGGGAACTGGCCACTCCCCAAGCACGCACTTAGGAGCCCCGGTAGTCGGGGCCCGAGAGCCTCCAAGGCAGGACCCAGGCTTTGCCGTGTAAGGTATCGGGTCTGGGGCCGTATTTTTGGCTGTAAAATAGCTCTCAAATGCTCATCTGTGAGATGAGAAGCATATTTATTTTTTCTATAATTGACAATTGTAAATGTTTGTTCACAGAAATAAGAGCCACCAAAAATTGTAATGAAATGCTTAGCAAACTTTTTCAACTCGTCAAAATTTCATAGAAAGAGCTTTTGAGAACATCAGCTAGTATGACACAATTCAAAGTGTTGCCGAGCAGAGAGGTTAAAGGCGCGCTTACTTAATGCGTTGATTTTGATAATTATAACTTATTTAGGTATCTACAAAACATTTACGGGCGCGGGCCGCAAGAAAGACGTCCGCGGGCCGCATGCGGCCCGCGGGCCGCGGGTTGCCGAACCCTGCCATAAGGCAATCTCAACCAGTCAAGCTTAAGGTTAAATACGACAACATCGTGATTGGGTAAAAAATTATATCATTCTAAAATAAAAACGACCTATTTGTTTTCGAGAACTTAAACACTTATACATACAATAAAATCTATAATATAAAATTGAATTGCAAAATGTGGTAAGCGCATAACTCAACAACGCCTGGACCAATTTTACCAATTCTTTTTTTTAAATATTCGTTGAAGTCCAAGGATGGTTTTTACGGCGAGGAAAAAAAAGCTAAAGGCAGTATAGGTAGGTAGAAAGGTAGAAAAATTACATTGCAACGCTAGCAAACTAGTAAATACATTTAAAAAAAATCAAGTAAACCACAATATTACCTAACCTATTCCATCCATCTTTTCTCTCTGTCTCCATACATCAACTTTCATGCCATACATTCATTTCATATTATTTAATGCTGAACATTATACTTTTCCAGCAACTGGGGCACAGAGAGTGATGACTCCAGCTACCACAACGGCAACTCAGACCCGCGGGGTTTCGGACACATTGGTGTACTAGTGAAGAATGTGGATGAGGCTTGTGCAAGGTATGCATACTTCGGTTAGCGCAGTGGCTGAGCGATCGACTGCTGCGCTGCGTGTCACGGGTTCTATCTCCGCACGGAACAAATGTTTGTATGACCTACAGGTAGTTGTTTCGGGTCTGGCTGTTTGTGTATGTCAGTTTAAATGTTTAATGTGTGGGGAAATGTTCTTTTTTAAGAAAAACCTAAATTTTTGAGTAATCATCCGTCATCATTTTGTATTCTGGGTGCATTTACAAACGTTTAAACTCACATGAACAGCCAGACCCCTAAAGACTACCTGCCATACGCAGTGCAACAGCCTATCGTTCAGCCTCTCCGCCAACTTAGCTCTTTCCAAGCTAACACTATTATTAAGACTACTACCAAATATCGTTTTTATTTTCTTTTAACCAACAATGCACAATTTTACCCTTGCAGAGCGAGAGGATGGTAAAAGAAAAGATGGATGTATTGTGTAAGGAATGATATGGAGGAGAAAGGAGTAAATGATGCCGTGACGTCTGATAGGGGAGAATGGAAGAAGAAAACGTGTTGCGCCGACCCCAAATAGAATGGGACAAGGGCAGGAAAATGATGATGATGATGTTCAATTTTACCCATGGAACTTGGATCGTCAATAGCTGCGACGCGTTTTTACAACAATACAATTTCTCATGTGTTTTTGTTCTAATAAAGATTATAATATAGATCTAACTACTTCACCTCCCACATTTCAGGTTCGAACAGCAAGGAGTCAAGTTCATCAAACGCCCCAACGACGGTAAGATGAAGGGCCTGGCTTTCATCCAGGATCCTGACGGTTATTGGATAGAGATCTTCACCAGCAATGTTGTCTAACACGTTATGCATATGTTTTGGTACAGTATGGGATTGAAAATATCAATATTTTCGCAGAAATTGTATGAGACGTTTGTGTAAAGACGGATGTTCGCATTTTAACTGCTTAGATTGAGATTTTTGATATAGCAGTACATGGACTTTTTGGTATGTGGCCAAAATCGGAACTAATCTTATTTTCCAACTGCGCTGCTAGGTCATTGTCAATTCATGGTCAATTTAACATTACCGGATACAAAGTAAGACATCGATTTGCTACAAGGAATATCCAATTACATCAGCATAAACCTGGAGTTGAATGCAGGCCATACGCTTCGTAGTTCTGCTAGCAACACAAGGAGAGAAACAAGTTCTTACATATCCAAAGCAGTGAAGTCAAAGTAGTATTATACACACTACGAGCTATACTTAAACAGTCAGTAAAGCGAGGCCATGTTATACTCGAAATGTGTAGCTTGATGTGTCGCCGTGTGTACAAGGATCTTTTAAGTGTGGCCAAAATCGGAACTAAGACAGATGACGATTACACAAAAATACGCAACGGATTTTAATGCATGTTCACCATAATAAAGAGAATTCCTGTCTGAAGAAGTGGGGTGCTAGTCTTACGTATATTTCACAGAAGCATAATTGGTTTAGTTTTGAACTTTCGGTATATTTCTTTTACTTTTGTATTGTGTCGCATAATTTGAAAACAACTCACAAACCTTTTTTTTCGCACGTTTTCTGACGTAGTGTAGATAACAGCTAAATTGTTCGAAAATGTACTGTTTTTTTGACCCTACTGTACCAAAATTAATTATTAAGAATTTTAATAGCACCTGTGTATGGAATTACTTATTAATAACCTATGCTAGGTAAACACCTGCAATATATTAAGTTCTAATGTGATAGATATCCTTTTAACAATGTAACACTAGCATTGGAATATTCCATTGATGGATTCATGCAATAAAAGCAGTGTAGATATAATTTGTGCATGCAATGGAACTCGACAAAACTTCACTAAATGCGATAAAAAATCTTGATAAGTGATCGGTTTACACCTGATTAAGCATCGAAATTTGCAGTTGTTCCCTTAAAGTCTCAAAGAAACAGAATATAAACCAACCATATCTAAATGCAGGCTTGTGACAATCGCGGTCATGAAATGCGAGAAAAGGACAACTAAGTCTCATGCCATCTCGCTCCCTCGTTTTATGATCATCATTATAGCGATTATGGATTTGGGAAAGCTAAATTAATATGTTTTTATTAACAAAGCCATTTATGTTGGATATAGAATTCTAGACAGATGGTAAGTACTTATGAATTGAGACAAATTGTTGAGCAAAATATTTTTTAATTGGCAATATTGAAGGTTGCTACTGTTGGGCATCGTGAGCAATTGTGATTAATAATTATAAGGATAATTTTGTATTTATTTGTTACTCTTGTGTATTGGTTCTTACGTGCAATTATTAATTGAATAATTATATTATAATAATGTTATTTACTTAATGGCGTTTTTTTTATTTCTACATCCATTTTTTCTCTTCGAAGTGCGTGCGTCACATCCGTGCCCCGGAAATAACGTTAAACAGTTGACCCGGGTTTCATTTTTAGGGTTCCGTACAAACATGCGACATAAACAGCCATATCTTTTGACTGCGTAGACTTAGAGGGTTGATTTTTTCACAGCACAAAGGGACTACAGACTTGAGTAGGTATATGGTTTTATGTCAACTGGATAACTTCACGCGTTCCTGAGATAAACGGTCTTGACAGACAGATAGGACGGACAAGAAAGTGATCCTATAAGGGTTCTGTATCTTAATAGGAAAAAGCAGAACCCTTGGGAACGCGTAAAGTTAACCGAGTTGAAATTTAAACCATATACTCAAATTTGTGGCCCTTTAGAGCTCTGAAAAAAACCAACCCTCTAATTCTACGCAGTCAAGAGATATAGCTATTTATGTCGCTAGTTCTTTTTTTTAAATATTCTCTCGAATATTTAAAAAAAAGAATTGATAAAATTGGTCCAGGCGTTGCAGAGTTATGCGCTTACCAACACATTTTGCGATTCATTTTTATATTATAGAAATAGATGACGTTATGAGGGTACTTACATCCTTAATTGGCGCCTGTTAAGTGTAGCGGAAATAATGCATTATTGTAACAAGATGGAATATTTTAATGGTCTGTTTTCAAGCAAGATAATTTGGCGACATGTGCCGATTCGGTTATTTGTAAATGATTAGTCCGAATAAGGGCCTAACTCTACATTTATTGAATATCCCGCTCAATTCTGGTCATGTATTATGTTCGCATTCAGCCACCGATGCGCACGCAAACCTATCCTACCATTAGTATAAAAGCGAATGTTTGTGAGGATGGATGTTTGTTATTCTTTCCCGCAAAAACTACTCAATGGATCTTGATGAAATTTGGCATAGACTTAGATTTTAGTCTGGAATAACACATAGGATACTTTTTTTTTCGATCATCACGCAGTCGAAGCCGCGGGTGCCAGCTAGTTCTATATAAAACTGGTATTTTGTATGGACAAAAGCTGAATTGAGCTGAACAAGTGCAGATAGTCCCTTATTATCATAACTTGGGCTTCCATAACCCTAAGATAGATCAATTTGCATAGATTCATTTTGGAGTACGATGGCCAATGGCAATGTTTAATTTGATTTAGGTACATACTTCTAGACATCATTTAAAAACAGCACAACGTGCTGTTTACGAGGTCGTGGATTTGATTCCCGGATCGAGCAAAGTGTTATTGTTAATACACCACCATTGTCCATCCACCAGTCCATCCGTCATTAGAGACTGGGTTATTCATGAGAGAGTAAGGTTGGGATAAACACTATTGACGGTACGGTTGGCGCAGTGACTAAGCGATCGACTGATGTGCTGCGTGTCGCGGGTTCGATCCCCGCACGGAACAAATACCTATTTGTATGACCTACAGATAGTTGTTCCGGGTCTGGCTGTTTGTTTGTTTATCTAATATATAAAATTCTCGTGTCACAGTTTTCGTTCCCATACTCCTCCGAAACGGCTCGACTGATTCTTATGAAATTTTATATGCATATTCAGTAGGTCTGAGAATCGGCCAACATCTATTTTTCATACCCCTAAGTGACCAGCGGGTGAAACCGCTGGGCACAGCTAGTCTAATATATAAAATTCTCGTGTCACAATTTTCGTTCCCATACTCCTCCGAAACGGCTCGACCGATTCTTATGAAATTTTATATGCATATTCAGTAGGTCTGAGAATCGGCCAACATCTATTTTTCATACCCCTAAGTGAGCAGCGGGTGAAACCGCTGGGCACAGCTAGTTTATATATGAGTTTAAATGTTTGTAAACGCACCCACGATACAGGAGAAATTCCTAGTTCGAAAAAAAAACAGTGACTTTAATACAGACTACATCATTTTTGCTTGTAATCATAGTTTTAGCACTTTTTTGTAAAACAGTTTTTTTCAATTTTGGTGTGCAATAAAGTATATTCTATTCTATTCTTGTGTTGGTCCGATTTTTATAAATGGTGTTTTATAAGTCAAATAAAGAGGCTAATTAGTATACAATAACATCATATCTATAGTCACAGAGAGGTTAGGCAGTCATGTTTAACTGCCTTTTGAACTAGTAGTTGCAAACGCTACTGTTCAGCCTAAGGTTTTAGAATCGAGTTCCGGGTCAGATAGAATCCTTACTAATATTATTATTATAAAAGCGAAAGTGAGTTTGTTTGTTTGTTACCTCTTCACGCTTTAATGGCTAAACCGATTTTGATGAATTTTGGTACAGAGATAGTTGGGAACCAGGAGACGGACATAGGCTATTATTTTTTTTAAAAAGAGTGGGATATGAGGGAGAAAGAGGGAAGAAACGGGAAAACTTAGCGTTGCTATTACAAATCAATCAGGCGCAAGAGCAAAAACTGCAGGTCTGCTTGGTGTGTTATACCGAATTTAACGCGAGCGAAGCCGCGGGCGAAAGCTAGTAAAATATATTTCATCAGGAATTTCTCATTAGCCGCTAAGGAATCTATAGTTGTGCCCCGCCGATGGTAATAGGGTCGCTCTCTATTGCATGATAGGCACTTTTAATGTATGTTTATGCCTAGTTAAGAACTCTCTATGGGTAATGATGACGCTATAGATTATTTTAAAATAAGTAACGCCAATTTATCGCATTTTATTTCTCAGATCATTATAGATATTTATAATGGTCATAGACTAAGAAAAAATAAAGCGCATAATAATAATAATGTTATTTTTTTAATGATTTTATTAAGTAAATATTTAAAAAAATAAACTTAAATACTTAAGTATATAAATCAATAAACGCAAATAATAATATAGTTCAACATAATAAGCGCAAGATCTCCGGGTGCTCTCTCGGACGATGAAACTGAATTTCCAAAAGTTATTTAGTTTCATGGTCCGAGAAAGGTCTTAAAAAGGTCTTGCAGTTATTTTGACACTTTGTATAACCTAGTAATTATTAATAACGATTGCTCATCATCTTCTTATACATAAGCAGATACAAGAGATATTATATTAAATCGTGTAAAAATTAGCTAAAACCAGTTAATATTCAATTTACTATCGTTCTTTAATAGTGAGCTTCAAACTTTGTATGAATTCATCATTGCAAGTAGAGTAGGATCCGTCCGGCATTCTTGATAGTCAATCCCGTACTTATGTATAAATGTACTTCATTTCCCTTAATTTGAATTACCCACGTTCCATGCAATCATGAAGATAACTTTAGATAATTAACTAGTAATTATAAACTCTGCCGAAGCAGAGTATTTCAAAAATATTAAAGACTCATTTGAGTGTTCCCCTCCACGGAAATCTTTAGTAAAAGGCGAAAGATTTATGCGTTTTGAAGGGAAACCAGAGATATCGTAGAAACAACGGTACGAGAGACCCAACCAAACGGCGGAGAATCTTAACACCGCGATTCAGAAACGTGACGTCAGCGCACAGTGACATCTATTGGAAACTTTTAGAACTAATAGCAATTCAGTGTTCATTTTTTTATCTGACCAAAACGATGTTATATTTGCCCTATCATAATTATTAGAGAGCTTATTTGTGGAGCATTATGAATAAATAGGATAGTAAGCCATAATTTCTTGCAAAACCTTTTACGTATTTGTGCTCGCCCGCGTCCGCGTACAATGTACCGCCATTTTGTGTTTAAACTTAGAATAGAAGAACGATAGCTATTGGAATTGTTTTTTGCCTGTCAAACGTCCCAGAGTGCTGACAAAGGGTCTCTCCTTTCCCCTACCAAACTTCTATGAAAAGCTATTATATCTGATATATAAAAGTGGTTGTCAATAAAGTTATCAGTGCGGCCATTGATGATTTTAGTAAGCCGACATACATTACATCAACTGGTTTAGCTAATTGTTGTGTTAATTAGCTTCTTATTAACTGAACATGGCGTTATAAATATATCTCTACATCTTTTTTATTTATTTTACTCTTTTTCCGTAGTATTACTAGAGGTCCCATCAGAATACCCACCTCTTAGGCATCTGGCATTTATACTGTTTTTAAATTGCGCGTCATGCTGAGATGGAGGCTTTTGGGGGACCAATTTAGTTTTATGATTAATTTTTATTCTCATTTTAAATTTGTTTTTTTTGTTTATTTTTTATGTCCTGTGTATGTGTGATAGTCATATTGATATTTTTTAAACGACTTTAAAAAATATCAATATGACTATATTTTTTTATGTTCTTTTAGCAATTTCTTTCATTCTCTGCCAGTGGTCGGACGATTTTCAATTTATCTATAATAGGTATTTAATTTTATCTATATTGCTTCAGTAAGTATAAGAGTTATGATATGATGATTTGCTAATATCTCTTAGTAGCAATGAAAAATGAAAACTCGATTAGAATTTGTGTGAGATTTTATCATCATACCACAGCTAATAAGGCTGAAATAAAAAACCATTTTGCAAAAAAAAAAACGACTACATACGGAAGTCGGTGACTTTTTCTTGATTCGTCGTTTTTTTTGCCACTGACTGTAGTACATTTAATTTTCATATCAGTTTTTTTAGTCTGTTTTTGAAAATCGGTTTTGTTTTTGCTAAAATGCTTCTGTCTAAAACATATTTTTTTAATCACTAATTTTATTGTGGTAATCTGATAAATATGAAACAATTGTCTGAGAAATATTCTCACACAATTTTAATTAATTATTAAAAACAGTCTGCTTAATGCTGACGAGTGCTTCATCTTGTATCAGACTGTCCTATCTATATTTTTTGATCTTGTTCAGGCCACGCTCCACATAATTTGTCAGCGTCATATATTTTTCTAATAAATAAGCCATACTCGAACGTACACTGATCTTGATAGAAGCTAGATCCCTGTCATGTAACATAGTTTAGTGCAATATGAAGAAAATATTAAGTTTGTGTATTAACTTGTTGCTTTTGATAATATCGGTAAGTTTAATTGATAAAATACTTCATCATTTTGATTTATGAACTGACTAGCTTTTGCCCGCGGCTTCGCTCGCGTTAAATTCGGGGTACAGTTCCCCTTTCCTGATTTGCAGGTACCTGCTACCTGCAGTTTTTGCCCTTGCGCCTTATTGATTTGTAATAGCAATGCTAAGTTTTCCCTTTTTTTCCCTCTTTCTCACTCATATCCCACTTTTCTTTAGCCTATGTCCGTCTCCAGGGTCCCAACCATCTCTGTACCAAAATTCATCAAAATCGATTTAGGCATTTAGGCGTGAAGACGTAACAAACAAACTCATTTTCGCTTATATAATATTAGTAAGGATAATGATTTCTGTGAAACTGCAGATGTAGGCAGGTATTTTGTACCCGGACTTTCTAATCACGGAGTAGTAAACCTTTTTAACTTGATGGACATCCGTGGGTCGGGAGTTGTTCCAATAATAACCTGTCGCAACTTCATCTCTCCTGAGTTGAGCCGCTGAAAATCGTCCTTCGTCAAAATGACACTAGTTAGTAGATTATGCTATTTTGTGTGTCTTTTCATTTACTTAGATCTATTATTAAACTAGCTTCCGCCCGCGACTTCATCCGCATGGCATAGCTACTTTAGGCTAACGCTAACTTTAACCCGCGTGATGATCGAAAAAAAAATATCTTTCTCTCCCCTTTTTTTCCCTCTTTCTCACTTTTATTTTTAAATATTTTCCTATGTCCGTCTCCAGAGTCTTCATCAAAATCGGTTCGGCCATTTAGGCGTGAAGACGTAACAAACAAACAAACTCACTTTCGCTTTTATAATATTAGTACGGATTTGATGGCAATCGTCATGACTGTGTGCATTACGGGAAATCTAAATTTCGCGGGCAAATTTGACGTATCTTCTGATATTCCACAGGATGCAGTCCCTCTAAAGTTAATAGCAGGCGACCGCAGCGTAGTGAAAAAAGATGGCGCCACCCACACCATATCCAAATATTACGTAGTGCCTAACGATTACAATTCAAACAACGTTACTAATACAACTGTCGCAATACCAAAAACAACACTTCGTATGCATAGCATTTATGCTAAAAGCGCGAATTCCGGATCAATCGTTGAAGGAAACAGTGAAAGTAAAGCCACTACTGTAAATGACCAATCAGATTCTGATGTTACTATTGAAAAGATCAATACTCAAGTAAACTTGAGAGGTAATCTGAATGTTGGACAAGGTGAAGTCACTAATCAAGCCGATGACAGTACAACATCAACGGTGAGTTTTAAATTAATTTTAATATTAATACTATCAGACCTATCATTTGATGACGTAAAGACTAAGAATTGCATTTTGTAATTATGTTTGGATCATCTTAAATGTCGTATTGAAGTCTGGACGAAAGATCCAAATTTATTTATTATTTATTTATCCTCCTTACAATTATCCTTTACAGGCCTTAACCTAATGCGACAGTGAAGCTATCATCTAATAAATCTAAAAAATAAAACACTTTACATCAAATCTCTTAATTTCTAAGTACCTAATTAGGTATAAACAAACAAAAAAATCTCTTTCCTTATGGTCTGACATAACTAACTATATTTAATAAACCTCTTGCGAAGTCACTCAAAGTGCACGAGAAAACATCAGTCGCTCGTGAAGTTTGTTCACAACTTGAATCGTTCTGATGAGGGGTGTTTTCGCCAACAAATTGGTTCTGGTCTGGCTACAGGAATGTTCAGTAGCTGTGGGCGTCGCCGCCTCCACACGTACCGGTCCGGCATCGGCACGTTGAGTTTTAGGTGACGGAGTACTCCCAGGATATGTGCTATTCCCCGCAGTAGCTTTACTACATAACCATGTTCCTTCTTTTCCCCTTTATGTTCCGGGGCCGAGGTATCTCCTTCATCATATAACCCTCAACCCCGGCAGGCCCCTCTGCTTTGCTGAGAACTCTGAGACAAGCGTAGAAATACGAACGCGCTTTCGACACGGCCTGTCGTCTCTACAGTACAACACTACCTTTTTTTTGAATGGGAGAACTTCACTGAATCTGTCTGGGGCGAGCGAAAGGTTTTCCCAGACTCTGACTTAAAACCCACTATTCTTCCTTCTGCCATGGGGCTATGCCATGTTGGAGGCCTTGGAGATACAAGCACATTCGTGCACATCGCCGATTGGTATCACCCGGCCATTGCCGGTCGGCCGCATGTGCACGACCAAGTGCGGCCTATCCAGCAAACCCACGTTTACCATAAGCGCGTAGATACGAGACGGCTTTCACACTGTGCTGCGGCGCCGCATCACTTCGCTGATGTTCCGCACGATTTTAGTGGGAGCGCTAACGCCATCCTGCACGTGCTCAGCCATAAACTGGATAGCCCTCTTTTGTGGCACTAGGTTCAAATGCATGTGCGTGTGCCTTGGGCCTCAGAGGGCGGCAAATACTTAAATTAATTTGTAATGTGGAAATTTACCTAACATAGCTTTTAAGTTATACTGCTAACAATAATATGGGCTTAATTTGTCTGAATTTGAAAAAAAATTGTGCGTTAAAAATTCTTCTTATTTTTCTTCAATGTAAGTACAGCCAGCAAAAGAAATAATAAGCAGACACGTATATATGTAGTATTTCTTAAAAATCAATTAATGTTTAGAAAGTGATAGAAAACAAACTGATAATTAAATGAATTAAAATATAGTTAAAGACGTCCATCGGTTTCTACGGAAAAATAACTACATCCGACTATACCTACCCGAAACCCGACGAGCTTGCTACATCTCTACATCCGTGTGTCACTAGCGGGATTCAGAAGAATACCAGCGTCAGGTATTCTAGCTGGAAATATGCTGAACTGGGTTCCTATTTGAGGAGGTTCCTGTCTCTGGAGACCTAACCACCGGTAGCTTGGAACCCCAGCTCCTGATACCGACGGACGACTATTTTTATATTATGAATTTTTTTTTAGGAAATATTCCAAATGTAAATAATAAATGAATAGAAGATAGAAGAGTATCATAATTATAAAATAGCCAATATAGTAGTCCAAAAGTTAATTTATTTTCTAAAACACAAATGTATAATTATCATAGAAGTCCTCGGCTTTTGTATTTTTATTTTCTATGATTGTTATAGTTTTTTTTTCTTATTTTCAGGCATCAATGATCACGGAAGCAAATTTGGATTTTGATGATTTAGGTAAACTTCAAGTTAAACCTATTCTTATTCCTAATTATCGCGACTCTGACAAAGAGGTTGCCATGAATGTTAGTTCAGGTGAAACATTACAAAACGGAATTGCGAACGCAGTAGAAAATGTAACACACTATCAAACTCAACGAACTTTCGTAGACAACAGTGATAAACTTCATGGTTTGATACTTTCAAAGTTTGGTAAAGAAGTTAATCAAAGCTACTCTCATAATCTTGAAAGCTTTTGGAAATTAATTAAATTAAATATAGATAGAAAAACAAACGACGACGAATTGTTAGCAGCAGCAGAAAGATTTTCTCTGTTATTGAATATTTTTACGTATTTGTATGAAGCAGCTCAAGTGCAAAAACCAATTGAAACGATGATTAATGGTATAATTGAAATTCTACAAAATCCTTTCGTCGAAAAAAGTGCCGAAGACGAGTCTCAGGCTGAAACAAATGTTTCTGGAGACTATGACGAAGAATGTTTGAAAAAATGTGGTCGCAGAAGCTCTAAACCTCAGTTAGATTCACATGGTACTTATCTTTCAGAAACCGAGGGCAGGCAGTCAAGCGACAGTATAGAAGTAGAAAACTTGCAAAGAAGACATAGAGGTTATACGGACGATAAATATATTATCAAAATATTTAATGAACCTGATTCAAATCGAGTAACAGTTAAAAACGAACCCGCAAATGTGCTACGAAGCCAATTATTAGTTCCACAAAATGTGGGCGTACCTGATGGGCTTAATGTTCTACTAAGTCGTATTCAAACGAAACCTAATTTAAACCAAACGACAGAAACAGTTGAAAACCCAGATGATCAACTGGTGAAAGGTGAACCGAGAGTTACTGATATTCTGCCTATGACTACTGAATCAAGAACGACTGACAATTTGCCGTGGCATATTGAAGATAAAACGACTGAATATTTTTCGTGGCCTGAAACTACACCAACTGACGATCTGCCATGGCATATCGAAGATAAAAAAAGTGCTCATAATCCATTTAACATTGAACAAAGAATCTCTAATAAAATACCATGGATAGTTAAAAGTAGAACAGATCCCACATGGATTATTGAAAACAAAAGAGGTCATTTACCAATAACAACAACGAAATTACACAGTATTCAAAATGGAGGCCAAAAACCATATCATATATACACGTATGTCATAAACCCGACCACTACTTCATACGATGTACCAAACTCAGGCAAAATCGTTCAAGTAATCCCGGAACAACTAAATGACTATCTTGGAGCTACATTGTATGGTCTACCTAATCAGGCAGGCGGTAAAAAAGTTGCCTATCTAAATCAACCCTTAAAAAGCCATTATGAATCGAAATACGGCTTACCGACCATTGATATCAGTAGTCAACCAAGTCATTCCCAAGCTACACATACGAATTACATCACTACAAGTTACGAATCTAGACACGAAGTAAATCCCTCAGCTCTTTACCCACAAACTCTTCAAGAAGATATTAAACCTAAACATTTGGTTGGATATGGAACAGAATCAAATCGTATTCCTGCGCTACAATTAAATACATATACCTCAGAATCCGAATCTTATTCAAGTGAAGAAATAGAGGCCCCTACAGTATCTGAAACAGATTCAGTTCCCGGAGCTCTACTTATGAATATTCACCCCTCGGAATCACTGCCAAGCCTTAGCAACACTGGACTTGATAATTCAGCAAGCTCTAGCATCGTAGATACAAATAATGTTAACCTTGACATTGAAGATCAGTATTTAAAACCAAATACTTATAATCCTTATGATAATGGAAATCTAATACAACAAAGTTCTCAACCACCTTTAATCACTATGGCTTCAGCCCATTCTAGCGTACAAACAAGCCAGTATCCCGGAAACATTTTAAACGGTCCTAAGAACCCTGTTTATGGCGAACAAATACATCTCGAACCTGGTGCCACAGCTACTGCATCGGCCCATTCTAAATACACAGACGTAAAACATGATCATAATGTACCTATCTCGGGTTACGGAACAGACACAAATAATCATCCCGGGTTTATTTCTAACGCAAATGGACCGAATAATTCCACTAATTTTGCACCTAATAATGGACAAAACCAAAATACACGTCCTGGTTTGATTTCTGCGGTTCACCAATATCCTGTTTATCCGAATGTAGTGAATGACTTCGATGATTCGATTCCTGTTGGTGTACAGAATCATCCGTATGAAATTTCACAGGATTCCACTATACCGAATAATTATAATGTTCCCACATATGATTATGAAGACGACACAGACATCCTTCCCGGTGAGATTCAAAACGTTCCTGATTATCCTGAATATACAAACCAAGTAAAGCATAATGGAAATAGTAGACCTATGCAAAACGGAGATAACTACTCAGTGCTTTACCGACCCTATGGACATACAGTACATGACATATACCAACCAAGTTTTATCCAACATATTCCTGGTAAACAAAACCTGAAATTGAAATTAGCTCCAACCTATCGGCTGTTCACTTTACAAAATCTACAGAATCTAGAATATGCAATTATTAAAACAATACAAATGCATGAACCAGTTGTTTACGATAGAGCACTGATCAATTTAAAGAAAATTATCCATTGTATACTGATATTGGCAAAAAATCTAGACGAAACCGATGGAACCAAAGCATGGTATGAAAATATATTTTATAACTCGCAACACAGACAACATCCGCTACAAATCTACGTTTATAATGTAATTCGACAAAGATGGTTGCATGAACTTATTTTATTACTGTACAAAAATAACTTCAGCATTAATATTCTCCAAAATCCTGGAATATTTTCGTTTTTGGAATCATGGCAGTTCCCTAAATATGTCCAGAATTTCATGGAAGCAGAAGAACATAAGCATGTACCAAGCCCACAAGATAATGGTGATATAACTTATAATCAGAATGATTTACAAGATAAGTTTTCATCCCAAACATATGATGATTTGTTACAAGAAGTGCCGCAGGACATAGAAAAATATGTAACCAAAAACGTTATTGATAGTTATAAAGCACCTAATGATGGTATAGTTCTAAGCATAGCTGGCGTTGAAGCAGAGCCTGATGCAAACGCGATAATAGACATACTACAAAATTACTTGCAAAATAAAAACTATATTGAAACACAGCAGGATGTAATCATCCGTGACAACAAAGTCGAAATGCTGAAACAAATAATATTATTCTTGAGAGAGAAAGGGTATGCTCCCAATACTATAGCAGATTTGGTTCGGAAACTGTACTCTGCAGTTTATTCGACGGAAGGAAAAGGCTGCAATCCTCATCACACGAATTTTACTAAACATATGTACGATGTTATTTTACCTGTTTTAAGAAGATCGGGGCGGTAAAGTTATATTTTTCTTCATTCATATTTCGCAAATGATCTTTATTTAAAAACTAACTATTTTTTAATTATTAGGTATATACAGCGTGTACCAGAAAGGGGTGGTAATATTTCAGGGTGAGGTTCGGAACATTTAATTTAATGACTTTCTCCATGGAGAAAATTGTTAAGTTTAGACTTTTCTGGTACACGATGAAATTGGTTTGTTGTTATTTTGAAAAATGTATGTATCTTCTTAATTACCATTTAGTTATAGTTATTATGATATAGAATTATTACATCGTTAACCTATTTAAAAATATATAATAACTTTGTAATTTCACTTGTATTCTTTCCTGCTTATCAATGAGCGGTATTATGAGTTTGTATAAATTTGTTTTTTTAAAGCAAATAATATTACGTTATTTGCTTGTCAAAAAATATACAAATTTACCAATTTTAAAATATATATTATATAAACATTGCATTTATGGGTTTCATTTAGCAGAAGTAATTCTTATGGAATAATTATTAAACAGATCACCATGCGTGTATGAAAACGTTGACTGGATCAATAACCTGGGTCTGAAATTTCGATTCAGAAGTCTGTCTGTCTCCCAAGTGTCTGTCTAATCGAAATTTTCGATCGAGCATTTGAACAATAGTTTTGGGTAGGTACGTTAGCGTATGGGAAAGATTTAACAATTTAAAAACATATCGCTTCCATTATAAGAAAATTGTGTGATAAAATATAAAATTACTCAGTAAGAAATGGTGGGATTTATGTCACAGCCGAAGAATATGAAAACCATTTAGATTTTATACCTAATCAAAGAAAACCTAGTGTAATTATAAAATAGCTGCTTGTGGCGTTTTCTGGAAATAAGCAAGTAGTCAAGTACATAAGTACTATTCAATTCGTTTATCCGCCATCTTGTCAAACGAATTATGATCATTTAAACACTATTTAAGCGAACGATTACTTTCCACTGGACACCGTTGATTCTAATCTCATAATTGACCAATGTTTCGTTTGTATACATACAGCTTAAGTCAAGTACATTAAAACCCACATAAATATTGAAACCGTCAAACATTTCACCATAAGAGTCATGGATTCGAAAACTTCATAATCTGCTGATAATTTTTTGTATGTCTTATGTGTTCAAGATAATGCTGGACCTCTTTTAAGTGAATTTTTCCAGGTAGTTAAGGACTGAAGGACTGTGATGGAAAGAATGCAAGAAATCACGAATTGGACAAAATATACACAAAAGAAGTTCCTACAAACTGCTGCTTTGGAATAAAATAGATGTTATGAACAAACTTCGGTGAGTCTCACATTCGACTACTGCATTTTCTATGAAATTTAGGTTTCATACTATTTGCTTTCATGTAGTTTTAATCAGTCCTGGATATTGGAAGGGGCACGGGGCACCCACCCCGGTGGTAGTTTCAGGGGATGCTGAAAACATAATAAAATATTATGTTAAAAAATGGTATTTGCTCCATAAAAGCCTAGCAAAGGGACGCCTGTTTGGTTCACTGTTGACTTTTAAGATAATAGCATATACATCTCTAGTGAAGTTGTGATCTCGAGATGCCGACTTTTCATCATTTCGAACATTTTATTTGAACTAATTTCATTTATTGCACTATTTTAAGTAAAATTTTTCGCATCTATTTCAACTTAAAATAGTTAAATTTAATTTTTTATCTTGAGCTGCCTTTGCTGTTGGTTTAAACATCTCTCTAAACAATTGGCAAACGTTATTTGTGCGCCAACATATCTTCGCATTATAAAATTAAGTAGGTACCATTTCTAATATTTGACATTGTCAATTGGTTCCATTACTATTTGATTTGATAAAATACATAATAGAAAATATTATCAGATTCATGTTTATGATTGAATAACAATAACACAAATTACTAGTTGGTCATGCATTAATTAAATACGAGTAAAACTTACATTAACTACAAAACATATTAACAAATCAAACTAATGCAATTTGTTATTGCATTAAATCGTCGATGACATTAATTACATACCTAATGAAAACGTTGATGATGACAAAAAACATATCCTTGTTGCTAAGATGCCAGCCCGGCTAAAAAACGTCCAAACAACAAAATAGCTGTACCTTTTTAGATCCACTGGCTATAGTAGATTGTACGCCCAGTAGTCAGATCAAGCTTTTGAAACGTTAGTGTACGGTAGTTTTCAGCTACGGAATTTGATTAAAGTTAAGCTTATGACACTGTTGATGTTGCTATCCGTATCTGCTGTTATATATTTTCAACATTGTTGTCCCAAAAAATGACAATTTTGTTAAAATTTATGTAGTTGTCTTCAACATAGTGATTGTCTTCTAAAAATGATTATGGTTTAGCATTTAAGATGCATCACTGATGCTGTCCCACAGGGTATCGTCTTAGACCCGTAAATATTTACATTTTTATCCCTATTCCGTTTTTTGTGCAGTGTAATATAACTAAATTTAATTTACAAGTTTTGTATGTAATTTTATCGTTATCATTGACATTCTCAAATAACTATTCGGAATTGTAAAGACTTGTTGAGACGTTTCCTTTACAAAACTGCAACATGATGAAAAGGTCAATCGAAAATGTGATATTTTAGTTAATCATAAATCTCTTGGATCAGTGCCATGTCCGACGTTTTTTCCTTGGGGCAAAACAAACCAGTACGGCTTGTTTAGCTATCTCAATAAGTTACCTTGTATCTGTGGCTTATGGTCATGGTAGATTTGTGATTGTAAACTTCCGTCCTCCCATAAACTTTAAATAAGGTAGCTAATAGTAGGTTCGGTACGTGTTAATTAAAACAACATTGCTTTGGAAATTGAAAATCGTATAACTTAGATTATGGTCGATCAATTCTTAATACAGTATGCGGCAGATTGTGGCAATGTCAAGACGTTAATTGAAAATATACGCAGTTCCACAGAAAGTGATTATGCACCCTTAGTACTACACCCGCGTCGCCATCTCTTAAAAAACTGCGACCGTTTCTAAATAATATCGACGCGACCTATTGACTTACAGAAACATTTAAAAAAATCGAAACATGTAAAACACAACTTCTCTTAATTCGGCAAATCATTGAAAACACAACAATATATATTCTAATATAGCATTCAATCGTGTACTATATGCAAAACAGGTCGTCGATATTATACATAATAGAATTGCGTTTAATCATTCAATTATTGTTTTCGATTTCATGGTTTATAATGTGACATGTCAATCAATTATATACTGTGTATATTTCAATATATTTTGCAGACGCTACTTGAGGTTCCGATACGCCATAATGATTTTGCGCCTAGTGTATAGTTTTTTTTTCATTAGTTTAGTAACGGGAGATCAGCGGGTAAGTTTTTTGAAATGCTACTAAATAATACTGTAAAGAGCAGCGTTCGTGTACCGTTGAACAACGTGGTTGTTATCGGGAAAGGCTTACCTTGGCTTATTTTCAAGGTCCTATTCAAAGCTTACAGAAAAACTTCTTCAAAAAGACGCTGAATTAAATTCAACCTTAAGTACTGCCCACAGGAGCCAAATCGCTTTGAATCTGAACAGATGGGTGAACCTTTATTTTCAGTCATTTTCAGGACAGAAAACGCTCGCGCGAGAATCATACTGTATTGTTCTTTGTTATTCCAATCAGACATCATTGATTGTCATGATGCACAGGCTCCTCAGAACGAGCACTGGAGCTGTTGTACACACGACGGCACATCAACCTACACAAAACCATTTTAACCTGATCAGGTTATAATAGTTTAGGATAGGTTGACCTGCTGTCGTGTGTACCTCATTAATGAAGCATATTCAGTATTAGTTTAGCTTGCTTGCTTGCTTAGCTTTTTCCTCCCGTGCAAACTTAAAAATACCGTTAAAACTTTTAGAAGCGTCATATTTATACAGCTTGTCCTTTCTGGAACTAAAACCAGAAAAAAGTTTTTAAAAACAATGTTATGAATAAGATATGCACCTGCTTGTGGTACAAAAGGCTCATCAGTTTTTGGTCTCACCAGATGTATTTTAAGTATATTCATCCCAGTATTATGTGTGGTATCACCATGTAAATTCATAACATAATAAAAAAAACCGGTCAAGGGCGAGTCAGATTGGCGCACCGAGGGTTCCGTAGAAACCGTAAGTTTTAAATTCAACTCGATATCTCCTTTTGTTCCCGATATAAAGGGTATTGACAGACAGACGGACAATAACGACGGACGGCACGGTTGGCGCAGTAACTGAGCGATCGGCTGCTACGCTGCGTGTCGTGGGTTCGATTCCCGCAAGGAACAAACATTTGTATGGCCTACAAATAGTTGTTTCGGGTCTGGCTGTTTGTGTATGTGAGTTTAAATGTTTATAAACGCACCCACGTTACAGGAGAAATTCCTAGTGTGGGGCAACGTTTTTTTTTTTTAAAAAAGAAAGAAAAAAATAATAATAAAGTGATCCAATAGAGGTTCCGTTTTATCCTTTCGAAGTTTGGAACCCTTAAAACCAACATAACGTAAATCTTAAAGTCAAAGTAAGTTTAGGGCAGAAATACTAGAAGCTATCAATAAAATAGATATCTACTAAAACCGTTATTGGGCAGAACAAACATCTAAATTAATTATTATTTAAAGTTGGATGAAACGACGAAGACGGTCAGAGCGGGTGATTGTCAAAACAAAATTTGTGTGTGCGAAGACCAGGTGGATGTTAACGCAGGCTTACCTCACGCAACGCTATTAAAAACTACTCACACTCAAGTATTGCAAAATACCCAAACCCCACTTAGAGTGGTAGAGGTAAGAAGCTTCATCACTGAATGCACTAATTGAATTCATCGCACTGCTTTCCTTCAACTATCGCAATCCATTGCTGATCATAACCCTCTCTTTCATAATCGGGACCACAATACTCTGTGTCCTGATTTATCATCTTCGCATCCAGTGCTTTACTGGGGCTGGTGTATGTTCTAATTGGATTGCTGCATTGCGAACAAGCTTGTGGGATGGTGTTATTTTTTCGTTTCGCTTTATGTTTTTCTCGCATTTCACCGTAACCTTTATCGCCAATAAACGACCGTTCAGAAAATTGCCTGTCATTACCACCACGATATCAGTCGTCACTAGAGCAAAACATGGAGATAACTTTATATTTACACCTATGTTCATCAAATAATAACCCTTGACTTCGATGGTCGATCTCATATCTGTATGTTTTTTTTTGCGCATGGGAAATCATCAAATAACTCCCCAGGTCTAGGCGGAGCAGAAGAGAGTGTCAGACTTGTACTGAATAAAACCCACTCATGTTCCTTCTTTTGCCCTTTATGTTCCGGGGCCGGTCATGTCGGCAGACATGACTCAGGACGAGCTAGAGGACAGTAGTTGGCCGTTAAACAAAGCAAACACCTCAATTTAAATGTAAAAGCTTTGTAGATAGAGACCTAGTTCTTGATCAAATGCCCGTAGTTTATCCTTACTAATATTATAAAAGCGAAAGTGAGTTTGTTTATTTGTTTGTTTGTTACGTCTTCAAGCCTAAATGGCTAAACCGATTTTGATGAATTTTGGTACAGAGATAGTTGGGACCCTGGAGACGGACATAGGCATAAGATTGAGTTATGAGCGAGAAAGAGGGAAGAAAGGGGAAAACTTAGCATTGCTATTAGGTACAATAAATAATAACAATTGCGCAAGGGCAAAAACTACTAAAACTACTGGTAGCAGGTACCTGCAAATCAGGAAAGGGGAACTGTGTTACCCCAAATTTAACGCGAGCGAAGCCGCGGGCTAAAGCTAGTGATATATATTTTCTTGGATTACAATTAGACCTCGTTTTAAACAATATGTTAAAATGAACATACCGTTAAATATTTAAAAAAGGATGCAGCAGAGATGAGAATGTTGAGATGGATGGGTGGATTGACTAAAATGCTTAAAGTAAGAAATGAGCATTTAGAAGTTAGAAAGTGGCGCCTGTTACAGAAACGATGAAAAAGAGTCGTCTCTGTGGACAAGTGATGAGGAAAGATGTGGTACATGTGACTAAAAGAATGATGAATATAAATGTTGTTGAATGAAGAGGGAGAGGAAGACCAAAAAAAGATAAATGCGTTGTCTGAGTAATGATATAAAGGGAAAAGTAGTAAATGGTAGCGTGACAATTGTCAGGGCAAAATATGGTAGAACGTTTTTTTCTTCCTTTTGCGCCAAGTTTGTTTGAAAAAAACCTTTTTGTAAATTATGCACAATGTTAGGACGAAGTTATTTGATAGTTTAAACGTGTTCCTATAAACTTCTATTACCAGTGTTTTTGTTAACCGACTTCTAAAAAAGGAGGAGGTTCTCAATTCGGATGTTTGTAGGTTTTTTTTTTTTTTTTAGGTTTGTTCGCGCTTAACTCCGTCGCTTGCCAACCGATTTCAAAAATTCTTTTTTTGTTGGAAAGGTTATACTTCCCAAATGGTCCCATGAAAATTTTATCAAAATCGGACAAGCGGTTATTGAAAAATCAACAAAAAAATATTTAAAGCCTATGCTTTCCAAATTGCTCCCATAGTCACCAAGTCGGGATCTGATGATGGAATCTTGGCGAAATCGAGGGAAGTTTTTTTAACCGACTTCTAATAATACTATAACTAAAAATGCTGAAATAAAAAACTTTTTTGCAAAAAATAAAACCGACTTCCAAAAAAAAAACTAAAAAGTAAAAAATAACTTTATTTCCGGAAGTCGGTGGCTTTTGTTGGTTTCGTTGACTTTTTTGTTTGCCACCGACTTCCGGAAATAAAGTTATTTTCCACTTTTTAGTTTTTTTTTGGAAGTCGGTTTTATTTTTTGCAAAAAAGATTTTTATTTATTGTCGTCTCAACCTTGAATAAATAGGTAAATGAAAGTAAACGTCAGCTCCTTCGCATATCAATTAAAACCGTTATCTCTGTACAATTAACGGAACAAAAACTGACGCGCAAACCGACAAAGTTCATGACGCGAACGTTAGAACCAATCTCGTAAATTTCCTAGAACTGTCCAATCTCGATATATGACGATTACCGAGTCAATTTTGGAATGGTAATGTGATGGTTTTTTTACACAATTCGAATTATTTATGGATTTAAATTGTTTCTTGAAAGAATCTTGTGACTGAATAATAACAATATTATATTATTTATTTTAATAGGCATACATACCAGCACCTTTGTCTTGTTGCATAGCCTTTTAAATTTCAGCATGTATTGCTTTTGGTGTACCAAATAAATGAACATAGTCATAAAAAATTGTTGAAAAGAGCTAGGCAGATGATGCCTGATACATGTTTGGTAATGAAATAATATGTAGTAGATCTTATTGGGGCATTTTACACCTTTTTTGCGTAATCATCAAATAACTTCCCCCGCTCTGGGCGGAGCGGGGAGGAGTGTCAAACTTATATTGACTAAAACCCAACCATTTTCCTTCTTGCCTTTTATGTGCATTTTGTGCCTTTAGCTCTCTATGCTGTATCTTTTTCGAACAACCCACAACCCCATTTTACACCTTAATGAATGTTAGTAGCTTGTCAGTTAATTGCTAGACATAGGCATCCCCTATTACTATAGCCGAAACAAAGCGTTATTATATTGCAACAACCTACAAACACTATCTTCTTTTTCTCATTACATCCTGTAATGAAATAAAATCTATTCAGCAAATATTGCCAGCTTTTAAAATGACAATTGCGTTTAAACTTGAATTTTTACTGCACCTCAGTACGAACCTTGTTACCTGTTATTGAAACCGTAACGTTTCATTAACATTTCACGTTGTTTCTGAAAATATTGGCTGCTTTATAATCTACCTTAGTTTCACGAAAAAAGCATGAAAATCGAGCAACCGTTTCGAATTGACCGTGAATATTGCCCATTGGCTCTACATATATTTTAATAATTTCCATTTTCTTCATATAATCGTGTTCCTTTATTTTATAGTTAATGTAAGATTTTTTCGATAGGTTTTGGTAATGCATAGATTATGGTTTAATCTGTAACTGTATGTTCTTGCCCGGAAACATTTAGTTTGAATTGTTCGATAAGTTTTGACAAATTATGAGATTAAACCGTGAGTCCTCATATATACGGCTTAAATCTGTGAGATGTTTTGCACTATAACTTCAAGGTCACATAGCGTTTCATCCTATTTGGATTACACCTACCAAAGATTTATCCCTGGTTCTTAACAAACCAGTTATTAAATATGGAGGATTCTGGTCTAGGTTTATATTTATAGCTGACAACCTCGACCTGATGTGGCGGGTGAATCGTGTCCGTCTGCATTGCTAAGCTAAGCGAGGACATAAGTGTTGATTATGAACGCTGATGGCTTTAAAAGATGAGGAAGATCCAAGAAATGATGGATCAGATGGATAGACTATATAAAAGACTAGCTTTTGCCCGCGGCTTCGCTCGCGTTAAATTCTGGGTAACACAGTTCCCCTTTCCTGATTTACAGGTACCTGCTACCTGTAGTTTTTGTCCTTGCGCCTTATTTATTGTAATAGCGGTGCTAAGTTTTGCCTTTACTTCCCTCTTTCTCCCCTTTTCCTCACTTTTTTTTTAAATTACCCTATGAATAATCATTAATGGCTCAAAACGCCCCCATATCTCAATCTTTCTTAAAAAAAATAGCCTATGTCCGTCTCCAGGGTCCCAACTATCTCTGTACCAAAATTCATTGAAATCGGTTTAGCCATAGGCGTGAAGACGTAACAAACTCACTTTCGATTTTATAATATTAGTAAGGATGAATTGGCTAGATGGAGGGTGTTTGCTTAGATGTCAATTAATAGACAAGTATGGACGAAGACGATGCGCTGAACCTAAATAAATTAGAATGAGGGCACGAGAATGAGGCGATCGGCGGCGGCGATCTCTCGCGTCCGGCCCTGGTTCAGTCTATGGTCCGGAACGAGAGGGAATGGAAAGCGGTCACCTCCTTCTGCGAAGCAGTAATGCTAGTGAAGGAGGAGGCCGGGCGTTTGAGGGAGAGAACCTCAAACCAACTCAGCCGCCGCGGGAGACGACCCGGGCGCCGGTTGCCGCGAGACGACTCCCGGCCACCGTAGATGCGGGCCTGTGGACGGTGAGCAATGGGCAGCTCACCGTCCGGACGTCGATTGACGACAGGCCGTGTCGACGGCGCGTTCGTCTTTCACGCGCGCCACAAAGAGATGTCAGCAAAGCAGAGGGGCTTACCAGAGCCTCCGCCTGCCGGGGTTGCGGGTTGTTCGAAAGAGATACCGCGGCCCCGGAACGTAAAGGGCAATAGAAGGAACATGGGTGGGTTTTAGTCAGTAAAAGTCTGACACGCCCCCCCGCTCCGCCCAGAGCGGGGGAAGTTATTTGATAAACTCCCACCCGAAAAAAAAAAAGGGCACGAGAATGATGGCAGTTCCTTAAATTTGTTGGACTGTAGACAATGTTGTGTTGATTTGTGTTCCCAAATATTTTACTAAACATAACATATTGTGCAGGACAGCACCGTGTGTGCCGCTAACTTTTCCTGGCTTCTCAGACACAGTCTCTCTCTGTATCTGTGAGAGACTCGAAGCTGTACATTTATAAATCTAAAGCTTTGATTATTCTTTCAATTCCAATTATTGGATCTAGACGGAGATCTCCATTTTCTTCTTAGTGATTCGATCTTTTGACCATATCAGTAGTAATGTTATGTAGGCTATTTCATAAAGCCGATACAGGAGGCTATCTCTCATAGCAGTATTTGTTCTTTACTTAAGTATGAGAAGGCGATGATGTCCTAGTTCCATCTCTTCCCCATACTCAAGCTTTTGCCTGCGGCTTCGCTCGCTTTAAATTCGGGGTAACACAGTTTCCCTTTCCAGATTTGCAGGTACGCAGTTTTTTCCCTTGTGCCTTATTGATTGTAATAGCAAAGCTAAGTTTTCCCTTTTTTTCCTCTTTCTCCCTCATTAAAAAAAAATATAGCCTGTCCGTCTCCAGGGTCCCAACTATCTCTGTACCAAATTCATCAAAATCGGTTAAGCCATTAAGGCGTGAAGACGTAACAAACATACAAACAAACAAACTCACTTTCACATTTATAATATAACTAGCTTTTGCCCGCGGCTTCGCTCGCGTTAAATTCGGTAGCGCCTTTTTGATTTGTAATAGCAACGCTAAGATTTCCCGTTTCTTCCCTCTTTCTCCCTCATATCCAACTCTCTTTTAAAAAAAATATAAATAGCCTATGTCCGTCTCCTGGTTCCCAACTATCTCTGTACCAAAATTCATCAAAATCGGTTTAGCCATTAAAGCGTGAAGAGGTAACAAACAAACAAACAAACAAACTCACTTTCGCTTTTATAATATTAGTAAGAATAAGGATAAGTAAGGAAGTAAGGATTTGATGTAGACAATGGTGAACCAATGGTCATAATTAAACTATCTACTTGTCCTACTCCAGGGTCATTATGGATATCCGGCACATGGCCTGATAAGCACAAATCCCGTACATTCTATCAACCCTCAATCCCGTTTAGAAACTAAGAGCTTCAACGTGGAATTTATGTCTGATGAGAGCCCAAGTCTTCAGGTACGTTTTGTTTGAAACCTTAAGACCTTAAGGAGAGCATTCTGACGTTGAGGCTCAAAGCTGGAGAGCCGCGTTGCTTTGCTTGCAACCTTATCGTAATCTGCTTAAGTGCCAGTTTTGCAAAAAGAAGTGGGTGGTTTAGCACTGCTTGGCGCGGCTGTAATATCGCTTCATCTAACGGTACTTCTTCACAATTACTCCGCTGGTTTTGAACTTGACCGCTACTTACAAGGAAGACGAGGCTTTACTCTCATAATGATATTTATGATTTTGTTTCGCTAGAGTCTTATTGATAATAATAAAATACTAATATGAACTAGGCTATCGTTGTGCCGATTGCCGAAACGGCCAATAGTCTGATGACCAAGAGCTTTGACGACCATCTATCAAGTTTTTCCATAGGCGGTTGGATTACCCTTAATCCTGATACATAAGCCAGTATTCTTCGATACCTACTGCCTTGTGAGGACGTTCCTGTCTCTTGAACCTTAACCACCGGTAGCTTAAACCTTGCTCCCGACACCGGCAGACTACTATTTTTTACTATAATTAGTTAGTTAGTAATTTTTTTATATATTTAAAAATCTATGAAATATGTAGAAAGGAGACAAAAATACGTAATGAAATCATTATATTTCTAGGTACCACGACCCGCTCAGTATGTTGAGGAAGAAAAGGAATATTCAGAAAAAACTATATGTTTCACACCCTCAATGGTACACAAAATGATAAAGGCAGCACTGGAGTATGTAAGCCAAATGCCTTCTGATATAAATAACATTGTAGATAAACTCGATCAAGAATTAAACAGTATGCCAGATACGGAGACTATAGAGGACAACGCTGTTAGTAAGCCGCTGTACCCATTAGATTCTAAAAAAATATTCCAAATGCTGGATAAACCAAGATCTGAAGCAAGAACTAATTTAATATTGAAATATGAACTGCCAAGTGTGAAAGAACCGCTTTGTAGAGAAGCACTGGAGAAATTAATAGAAATAGCATATAATGCGTACCTGGCATTGGAAGAGCATCCTCAATGTCGAGATTACTTGTATAATTTCGCCGCCCAGCAACCAGAAGACCGTCCTACAGGTCATTTTGATCGAGGACCAGTCCTAAAATCCTTGATAGCTTCAATGTTAGATCAAGTGGACAAACAAAATCCGCATCGGGATATTTCTCCACAAAATGATCGTTACGGTGACATACCAATTACTGATATTCCAACTCCCCAATACAATATTCCAAAAATTCAGGAATATAATATTCCTCAAAAACCTCAGACGATCGAAAATATTACTCCACAAAATCCTTCGATTCATATTCAAAAGAAAATTAATGAGTATAATCTGCCAGCGGTTCCAGAGAATAATTTGCCTCAAGTTCAAGAATTAGACATTCTATATAACCTTCCCCACGCTCCTGAATTGCTTAAACCTGAATTTAACCTGCCTAATATTCATGAATATGTTACTAATGAATATAACGTGCCTAAAGTTCATGAATATAATATTAAAGAATATAATGTACCGAAAGTTCATGAATATAGCATAACAGAAACTCAAGAGTATAACGTCCCTCAAATAAATGAATATACTGTCACACAAAGTACTGAATACAATGTGCCGAAACTTCACGAATATAGTATTACTCACGAATACAATAATCCACATATTCAAGACATCATTCTCCCACAAATTCAATCTATTGAGATGCCAAAAGTTTACGAAACAATACACGAGACCATAGAAGAGATTATACCGATGCAACCAGAGGAAACTATTAATATTCTGATTAAACTTTTGCAAAAGGGTGATCAATTTGACAATGGAAACTTGTTTGATCGTCTCGCAAATATTATTGATGAAAACCAAAATAATTTCCATCCAGAAATCTTCAAACTCCTAGTGACTCTTTTGAATGCTCAAAAGCAAAATAATATTCCAAAGTTTAATGATATATTCTTACTTCTACTCAATTCCCAGAAGAATCAGGACTTTAGTGACATTGACACTTTGCTGTCTTATCTGGTACCAGATCAAAACGGCCAACTAGATTCCAGAATAGTCGAAATTATACTAAACTTGTATAAACACCGACCAAATGTACAGGAAGCCGACTACATACTGCCTCTTTTGGAATCATTAAAAAAAGGATACGTGCATCCCAAAAAAAATGATGTAATACTGAAGTTGATACACTTACTTCAAAATGGCTTGATGCGTCCAGATCATGTAGAAATATTACTCAAATATTTGAGACCACCCGGATTTATCAATCCTGTAATCGTTGACATCATCGATAATTTAACTAGATGGCATGAGATAGGAATCACTCCTACCCAATTGGATCAACTGATTGCACTTTTTAAACCACATGTAAATGGTTCACCAGACCGTAGACCTACTGAAATTATACATTACTTGTTGACTAAAGGAAGACTTTTGAATCCAAAACACTTAGATT
Source organism: Ochropleura plecta (assembly GCA_905475445.1). Lineage (NCBI taxonomy): Eukaryota > Metazoa > Arthropoda > Insecta > Lepidoptera > Noctuidae > Ochropleura > Ochropleura plecta. The sequence continues at coordinate 13,319,070 of FR997748.1, forward strand.
TTATACTCTCGTTCCTGTATCCTGAAAATGGAGTTTTAGTTCCCAAGCGTATCGAGATCACTCACTTCATGCTCAACAACTTGTCTCGGTATCCTAACTTCATAAATATTCTTCTCAATTTGCTGCAAGAAAATGGACCTGGTGTATTAAATTCGAATTTTATGGAAATCTTACTTTTCTTAAACGATCATGGCCTATTGACCCCAGAACTTATAGAAACTGTAATTAATCTTCTGGTGAATGAGGCCACTGGACAGCTTGAGGACAACCAAGTGAAGAATTTGTTAATCCAACTAAAACAATTCAAAAACTCTAGTCCGAAACTGGTGATCGATGTTTTAACTCTATTAAATCAAGGAGGATTGTACGGTAACATAGTTGAATGGTTTGAGACTACAAACAACAATATTGTAGATTTACCAAACAGGGATTCTAAACCAAACAATATTAAAGTTGTGGAGGTAAAGCAAGATCATAACAATGAGTATCGAACACCCGATGGTGGATATCAAACACTGGATACACAGCATATTCCTGATCACGATTTCATGTCAATATTCAAGTGGCTTGAAAGTCAAGGACTGATAACTCAAGATCAAGGATCTAATACCGACTTAGTGAATAAAATTCTAAAGATTTTGGAAATGGGTCAACGTGAATTAGGTGTTGTTGAACTAACTTACATGCTGAAACATGAGAAACCACTAATTTATCAACCTGTATATTATGTGAAATATAGGCTCCCAATATTGAGCTTTATTTCCAATATGAAGAATTTGTTACTTGAGAACCCAAATCTGAACGCAGATCCCATGAAACTGTTACAAGAACTGATCGTCATATCCAACGTAACAGAAGTATCTCCGAACCTACAGGGTTACCCTAAAGAAGAAATATTGAAGTTGACTTTCAATGATGGAGATTTAGTGCAAGCAAAGATTCTAGACGAGCAAAACTTGAGTTTGAATGATCAGATTACGTATGTCCATGGTTTGAATTCGGATATTTCGCCAGAGGAAATACTGCAGCTGAATAAAATGAACGAAGCGAAATACTTCCCGAATTTACTAGAAATTAAAGGGGTGCACCCTGAATCACTGACGATCAAGGATGTAGATAAGTTTATAGACGTCCCACCGGTACATTATAGGCATCTCGAAATGCCAGGAATTTCGCATCAAAACCATCATCAAACTAAAACGATACACACGCATCATACGTATTATGCGCGAGACAATCCGAAGCAGGAGGCCCTACACCAAAACAATGCTCAACTCAGTTCTCAGAAGTAGAAGATGGAGTCAAACTTTTGTTTTTATTAAAAATAAACTTTAGGACAAAATTTGTAGTTTCATTTTTTGAGGTTGTTAGAATTAGAGAGTTCTAGTTTCCTCAAACAATAGCCTTGAATTCAGGATCCTATGGTGCACTTTAACATATATTACTAAACCCACTGCTGGGGCACAGGCCTCTGTCAGAGGGAGAGGGCCAAACTTTATCGTTCTGATGACTTTTCTTTCATTCATGTGATGTATTGTGTTAATTTTTTGGTTCTAGTTTTTCTGACTACGGTTTCCTCATCGTATTTCCTGCATCATTTCGGAAACAAACAAACACCCATACACCGACTGGTGTAGAAATCAATAGCACAAAGTAAAGGGCCTATTTTTAGTTCAAAACCCACCAAAGTTGGGGCTGATACCTATGAGTGAACACTGAAATCTCTGGTGCACACTGGCTAACTTTTGCCGCTTGCTATTGGTATTCAACGACCAGTTTTATTATGCTTAGGAACCTTAATAGTAGAGGATCAGCATAATCTGCCTAGGCTTTTGCCGACAATGTTGGGGTCGGCTAAAAACCGGATGCAACCGACTGTGTACCTTTATGCCCCATGGACCACCAACAATTGGATACACGTGTAGAGGAGGAGATAGTACATCAAATAAGCTTATAAGTAGTACGAATTTCTTACATGTAAACACATCATGCATTACATATTCATACATTAATGTTGACTGATGCTGAGTGCGTACTTAAGACCAGTTCAGAGTTACTCACCGAACATAATAATGAATCAAAACTAGATTGTTTAAAATTAAATTAACTTGCAAACCTTAACACTAACACACAAACAAATATTTAGGTGTAATTGCTTACTTTTCTCTCAACGATAATCAAGAATAGATAATCCTTACTAATATTATAAAAGCGAAAGTGAGTTTGTTTGTTTGTTACCTCTTCACGCCTAAATGGCTAAACCGATTTTGATGAATTTTAGTGCAGAGATAGTTGGGACCCTGGAGACGGACATAGGCTATTTTTTTAAAAAAAAGTCTGTAAAATGAGGGAACAAAAGGGAAAACTTAGCATTGGTATTACCTGCAAATCGGGAAAGGGGAACTGTCTTATCCCGAATTTAACGCGGGCGAAGCCGCAGGCGAAAGCTAGTACACTTATAGGCCAGGAATGGGTCGGTTGCTCGCAACTATTACTCTACTCGACCGCGGCAAGGCAAAAATTTAAATACGTAAATAAAACTGCGCAACAGAAGCTGAACCTACAGAAGATTGAAACGTCTCACAAATCGATGAACGCCGGCTGCACACACGAAAGAACATGAGCTAAACATGCAAGCGAGCAAGAGTGGCACAATCGGCCTAAACGTTCGGCTTGTGACACTTCTATTAATTATTTATGTTTTAAAGACAAGTGCAGGGAAATATATGATTATATCAAGCAGTATGACCACGTATCACGTAAAATTATCGTCTGTAAACCGACGTTACAGATAACCATTTTTTTTATATTTTCGCTTTTACTCTAGGCGCTCGTAACGTGCACGACTTTCTACATCGTTCTCACATGTCATATTTGTATGATGTCAACATGAATGATGTAGGTAACCATCCTACTAATATTACTATTTACTTTAACTTTTTTTTTGTGAGGATGGATGGATGTGAAAACTGCTGAACGGAACTTAATGAAATTTGGCAGAGTTAGTTAGTTAGATTATAGTCTAGAATAACAAAATAGATATCTAGAAAAATAAATAAATAAAATAATTTTTTTTTTGATCATCACACGGTGGAAGCCGCGGGCGCCAGCTAGTGATCTTATAAAAATATATGTTACTAGCTTTTGCCCGCGGCTTCGCTCGCGTTAAATTCGGGGTAACACAGTTCCCCTTGCGCCTTATTGATTTGTAATAGCAACGCTAAGTTTTCTTTTTTCTTCCCTCTTTCTCCCTCACATCCCACTTTTTCAAAAAAAAAATATGTCCGTCTCCTGGTTCCCAACTATCTCTGTACCAAAATTCATCAAAATCGGTGTAGCCATTAAAGCGTGAAGAGGTAACAAACAAACAAACTCACTTTCGCTTTTATAATATTAGTAAGGATATGTAATAAGAGCATCTATGGAGTTTCTTACCCATTCTTCTCCATGCCTTGTGACTGGGACTGTAGCATCATCATTTTGTTTCTTAACATTCAAAAGTGCCTGTAATTGTTATAGAAAGAAATTTTACTATGTACTTAATTGTCTTTGGTAAAAAGAAGAAATGTATTTCAAATGCAGAATGTTTGATTGACAAGCCTTTTGTCATAAGAAAATTGGGGTTCAGTTGTTCATAGAGATTTACAAGAACCGGTTCTAATATATGGTTTTTTATATTCTAACAGTTATGTTTTTTCTATTACATACGTTATTCAATTATTATAATGAAGTAAATACAAAATCAGTGTTTAAATAACCTACTCCAGAGGAAAATATATAAATATGGAAGATTTTAATAAAAAAAAATAAAACAAGATTTTGTAAGAAGAAGAAGATAGAGTTGGGAGAAGAAAAACATTTGATGTTGTATGTCAATTTGTTTTATAAAGTTTTGTATGTTGTTGAAGAAGAGTTGGGAGTAGAAAACTCGAGATTTTGTAAGAAGCAGAAGAAAAACAATTGATGTTGAATGTCAATTTTTTATAAAGTTTTGTATGTTGTTGAAGCAGAGTTGGGAGTAGAAAACTTGAGATTTTGTAAGAAGAAGAAGATAGAGTTGGGAGAAGAAAACAATTGATGTTGTTTGTCAATGTTTTATAAAGTTTTTGTATGTTGTTGAAGAAGAGTTGGGAGAAGAAAACTCAAGATTTTAACAGTAATAGACTAATTGAAATAAATGCTTTGAGTTTTATTACACCAAAATACCGTGATTATCATCATGTGTGATTAATTTTATTTAATTTATCCTCCCTTCCACGCAATAGCGCTCTATTGTTGACGACACAGTGGCTGAGCTGAGTCTGAGTGGTTGAGACTGCTGCGCTGCGTATCGCGGGTTCGATCCCCGCACGGAGCAAATATTTGTATGGCCTACAGATAGTTGTTCCGGGTCTGGCTGTTTGTGTATGTGAGATTGAATGTTTGTAAACGCACTCACGATACAGGAGAAATTGCTAGTGTGGGGCAATGTTTAAAAAAAATGCGATGGAATTCTGTGGACCCGCGATCCTAAGATCGTAAAATGAATCTGAAATAAATGATTATTTATTTATTTGTTTAATTACGTTCAGTTAATCGCACGTAATTACCTCAGGCCTTTTTCAGATTGGAAATATTTTGGTAGTATGAAATCATAATTTTACTCTCAGCATAAATGATTTGTAAACACGAAAGTATGAATTTGGGTACGTTGATCGTAATGGATCCGTGGCATGACGGCGGGTGTGCCAACTGAAGGCATACGAATTTACGAAAGTAGCCGACATGGCTTTTCGGTGCGTAGATTCTATTTAAAGAAAAATAAAGTCAAGATTTTTGAACGAAACTCTATTTGTCACTTGTCACTGTCACAAATTATTGATTTTCTGTACGGAGCGCGTTCCAACTAAACGGGTTTGAACATTTTACGCACCATTTTTCTTTTAATCCGCTTTTTCACAGGAGTAGAACAAAGACCAAGCTATTTTTAATGTTTCATAATACATCATTATTAGATCCCTGAAACAAAATATAATCAATAAATTATTCGTGAATTATTGCGATGGTGAACATTCCGCATATTTCGTAACGTAAATAAATAAAAGAACTGTGTAAATACGTAACAATTGCTGTTAAAGTTGAGTGAAAAGTGTTATATTTTCGTTTTAAACATGTTGGGGCAAAGACCAAGGTTTATCAAGCCAGGTAATTCAGCTTTCCTAATAGGTTACTATACTACACCGCGTATGCTTATATTTCTAACATTTATGGCCTGAAAACCTGTTGTAAAACGTTTTAAGGGTCAATTTGAGCGTATTCTTTGTGTCTTTTAGTTTAGCTTGCATTCCAAGTCGTAAAATTTCGTAATTACGGGCCCTTTTGCCGGTACTCTGACGCCCTACCGGTCCTCACTCTGAATACTCTGCATCCAGAAATACTGAAAGACAATCCCGACAAAGTTAGGGCAACGTTAGGCAGAGGTAGTAAGGCTTAGTATAATTATACCTTTTTTACTTACATTTAAATAAAAACCTACGTAAACACACACATAGGTATTACTATAGATGTATTTCTTATTTATTTATCTTCCCTTTTTCGGCGGGTTGTCAGACTTTTACTAAATAAAACCCATCCGTGTTCCTTGTTTTGCCCATTGGTGTTCCGGGGCCACAACGCAGGGGGGTTGGGGGTTTTTTGAAAGAGAAACCCTTTCAAAAAAACCCCCAACCTTTGCAGGATGCATTAAAATCTAGATAGTTACCTCAGAATACTACTACACAACTGAAAAAGAATAAAACAACAACCTTACCTGTGCATTCCCATACTAACGGTAGAATATGGAGGACCTTATTAGATATGAAAACATCTATGTAACAATAAGCCATGTTTGCTAAAATAAATGATTTGATTTGAAGCTTGTTTCCTTTGCAAGTATCAGTAAAGGTGTGCCGAATTAGTGCATTAAGTTTAAAAGCTTTAGGTTTCAAACTGTTAGTGCAATAAGTATCGGTATTAATAAATAAAAAACGGGCCAAGTGCGAGTCGGTCTCGCGCATCGAGAGTTACATACCATACAAACTTTTTTTTTTTTTTTTCTTGGGACAACTCACACACTGCTATCTGATCCCAAGCTAAGCAGAGCTTGTGTTATGGTAACCAGACAACTGATAACATACTTATATAATTTATAAATACATACATATTATAGATAAATCACACCCAGACACAGAACAAACAATCATGCTCATCACACAAAGTTTGTCCTGAGTGGGAATCGAACCCACGACCTCCGGCTTAGCAGTCAGGGCCACTTACCACTAGACCAACAGGCCCGTCACTGTAACTTGAGACATAATTGGCCATATCTTTCGACTGTGTGAACTTAGAGGGTTGATTGTTTCACAGCGTCAAGGGACCACAGACTGGAGGTTTGATTTCAACTCGATACCTCGACGGGTTACCTAGATAAAAGGTCTTGACAGACAGACACAACACAAACAACTAAATTATCCTATAAGGGTGCTGGTTTTTCTTTTTGAGATACGTAAGCCTAAAAACCAACCTTGTTATCTTTTTCAGGAGAAGAAACCCTATACCTGACGAGAAACAAAGATGGCGCTATCGAAATACTAGTGAACCCTAACGCAGACTCTGCCTTATCCATCGACAGTGATTCCCGTACCTCATTTGTTTATAACCGCTACCATCATCTGCCGTTTGAAGCCCAACGACAGAGGCTACCAGTTTTCCAATACCGTAACCATATCTTGTATCTGTTGGAGCGGTATCAAACGTTGGTGCTGATTGGGGAGACAGGATGTGGGAAGTCAACCCAGGTGCCTCAGGTGAGTCTATTATAATAAAATGGCTAGTCAGTGGTCGGAGAGTCTTTAACAACCAGTTTTACTAAGGGCTTTCGTTTTAACTGGGTTGTGAAGGGCAGATAGGAGACAGCAATAGCTTTATGTAAAACTAGCTTTTGCCCGCGGCTTCGTTTGCGTTAAATTCGGGGTAACACAGTTCCCCTTTGCTGGTTTGCAGGTATCTGCTACCTGTAGTTTTTACCCTTGTGCCTTATTTAATGTCAAAGCTAAGTTTTCCATTTTCTTCCCTCTTTCTCACTTTTTTTTTAAATTAGCTTATGTCCGTCTCCAAGGTCCCAACTATGTCTGTACCAAAATTCATCAAAATTTGTTTTTGCCATTTTTAATAAACTCACTTTCGCTTTTATAATATTAGTAAGGATTATGATAAAATGGCTGGTCAGTGTTCAGAAAGTCTTAACAACCAGTTTTACCAAAGGCTTTCATATTAACTGGGTTGTAAAGGTCAGATAGGATTTAGCAATAGCTTCATGTAAAATATTGGTATTCAGCTGGTTAGACTAGAAGGCTCCAACATAGTTGAGAAGGGCTAGGTAGGAGAAGACAGATACAGTGATTAGGACTACATTAGCTTTTTCTGAGGCAATCGTTTTTCTAGGACGCAAACAGGAGTATCTACCAACCTGTCCACTTCCGAGTATCACTGAAAAAAAAAACAAGTTCGATATTTGAATCTATCTAAAAATTGGTTGTTTGTAAAGTAGGTTTACGATCGAGATGTTTACGTGATAACGTCTTATTGGTGATATAAGTTATCACCAGTAGTGACATCTAAAATGAAATTAAGTACTAATTTAAAGTTTTTTTTTCGAGCCAAGTAACAGATGGCGCTACCATCTTTATGAAATGTCGCTTGTGAGGTTTTGGTGTGACACAAGTTTCTGAACATGTCACCCGACTAAAACAATTTTAAAGACGTTATCACGTCAAAAAAAAATGATTGCGTTGTGACGTGATCCCCTCTGCGAATAACTTTAAACGCCTATAGCTTTAATAGTAGCAATACTGTACTGAAAAAAATGCTATTGTAGTATTTTAGGCGCTTTAATCTCTATTGGTACAACAATAAAACTGATTTTAAAGTTGGCTTGGGAGGTTACCTATGAAGCGCTGGACAAAGCATTATGTAGGTACCTTCGAGACGATTCTTTTTCATTAATATGTCCAGTGCATCCAAGGAGAAAAGCATTAGTTTTTATTCGACTGACGTCAACTTAACCTAGCCATTGCTTAAAACGGTCATTAGTTTTACTACCGGCTTGCTTAAAATAATAATTAATTCTTCTAGAAGATAAAAGTGTTTGTGTACAGTCAGCAAGAGAGATAAGTTACCACGCTCGTCAGAAACATGAATATTTTTAATTAAAACACTAGCTGTGCCCAGCGGTTTCACCCGCTGAGGTTTAGGGGTATGAAAAATAGATGTTGGCCGATTCTCAGATATACCTGATATGCACACAAAATTTCATAAGAATCGGTCGAGCCGTTTCGGAGGAGTACGGTAACTAACATTGTGACACGGAAAGGCGAATGGCAGGGTTGTATGGGAGTTTAGTACCCCTAATAAAATATCGTGTTTTGGATATATTTTTGTTTCAATTGGTAGTCAATACGATAGGCAAGCCCTTTTGAAATTCTTAGATTTTTAGGAATTGGGACCTAAAAGTTATAACCAGTATAACGCGGGGAATAATATTAAGTAGGCTGTGGTTTGTAAGCTGCTGTTGTTACGCTGTGCCATGCCACGTGACACACCCCTCCTCCGCCGCACGCGGGCTGCAAAGCGCCCGCGCCGGCCGCGGACGCAGAGAGAGAACTCAGAGAACCCCCGATCTCCTTTAGAGTATATATGTTCTGTGCCCCCGATCGCCAACGAGGTCAGACGGAAGAAGTGTCTCCGCGACTCTCGGGTTGTGCGCGAAAGCCCTATATTGTTAATCTCGTCTCAGTATGTTGTGCTGATAGACTGTACTATTGTATTTGATGAGTGCTTCTATGAATAAATGATTTTAAAGGTATAAACGCCTTTTAAACCAGTTTTATTTTTGAGGTTATGTCCTAAAAAATATTATTATGTGTAAGCACATAAACATTGTTTTGGTGAAAAACGATGTTCTAGGTAGCTGGTGCTATCTTTGTAATGTTTTACTTATCATTAAGTTAGCAAATTGACATGAGAATTGTACCTATTCAGTAGAGTGCTTTAGGAGACCTACGTCCACCAGTGGTCTGCAATAGTTTGATGATGATGAATGATGAAGTGCTGATGCAGTTTTGAGTGTGGGTAAATAAAACAACTTTGTTTTTGCAGGAACTTACATTAATTTTATTGTTGTTATAATTACCTAATTGATTCTTAATATTATTTTATCTAAGAAAGGGGCAGGTCGGGTCATACCTTCATGGCAAGCGTTACTAAGGTACCAAATAATGCTCATAACATGTGAGCAGCATCCCATCCAGTTACAAAAATCATTAAATTCAGTTGCGTTTAATAAATCACTCATTATGGTGGCATTATTTGTAGTGGCACTATATGGTCCGCGTACATCTATAATATATCCATCAGAGGCATAGAGGACAAATGACTTTAATAAATTCCTATATTTATGAAGGGAATATGTATCCTTTTGGAATAAGTAATTACTACTTTTTTGTATATATATTTATATTGCATCAGCTATTGTGATTGCAGGTTTTTGATCAGCTGGTGCATTAGGCTCACAAAAATGTGATCGGCAATGTATGAATTTTTTGCTGCCACTTGCTCCCTTCTTAAATGAGAAAAACCAAGAAATCCTGGAACATAATCAGTTAGCAAAATATTTATTGCTACAGACATTAATGTCTCTAGGGTCCTTATCGGAACTTGAAATAGATATGACAATCTGTCCTCTGAATCCCCAGTCCTTAATTTACACAATAAGGCTGTTAATGCAAAACTATCCCGATGCATATTCCTAAGCCTCGGTGTAACATCCAATATTTGTTGATGTTGTTTATTTATGCCTATAAAGTACTGTACTTGGTTATCGGGGTAGTTTTGAATATTCTCATAAGAGATGTTACTTAACCCTTCCATTAAAATAAAAATGATCTCCTCTGTGTGTGGAAGTAAAGCTATTAAGGCTATACTCAGCAGTATACAGGTTTTCATAATTAGCGTCCTGTCTATGTAAGGAGCAAATACGAGCTCCTCTTGGTACAAAATATTGATACTTAACCAATACAGCTTGCCTGGTTTCTTTAGGCACAATATTTGGCTCTGGTTCCAAGCACTCTTTGGAAAATGCAGTGTCTTGGTGTTTCAGCTGCTCTTCTTATATTGGGCAATACAATATGTTGGGGTCTTTCTTCTGGTTCATATATCTGGAACATAGAAGCTCAAATCTCAAGCTTGGCCCCAGCAAACTCCACAAACTTCATTCATGGATGACATCTGTAAATAAATAACATTGATGAAATACAAATTAAACACTAAGTTTGATAAGATATAAATTGCGCCCATCATGACCAAGCTACAGAATAGTTTATAACATCCAATGATTGGTTTTCACCTTACAGAAAACCTTTACCAAAAATATGTATGTTGTGTTAATATGAGAAAAAGGGCTATGTGACAATGGAAAAACCAGTATCCTTTTGTTGATAGTAGAGCCAACATCATGACTGTCCCAGATTTAACAACATAAAATAGTAATTGCCATTTGCATGACACATTTTTATAAGCTAATTACTATAAATATAATTATGTGTTGTTGCGATTCCACTCTTGATCTGATTTTGGGGTGGATAGACTGACCACATACAGCACACATCAAATCATAATGATCAACCTCCAGATGATCAGGCACAATGGGTTGAATATTTTTATTTGGTGAAACAACTCTAGTTCTTCTAGCTCTTGGACAACACGGTACACAAGCTTCATCTTCAGAATGAAGCTAAAATAAAAAATATTAATAAAGAATAGCTTGCATTTAAAAATGCATGGTATTAGTGGAAAATAATTTACATTGTTTTAACACATACATACATCAAATCAAGATATATGTGTAAATGATATATACCTCTCGTGGTTGGATCCATGTAGCAACTGTGTTAGCCATTATTTGTTCTTTTCATTTGCATCTTTAATCAAAATCCTGCGTCAACTGATTCATAGTATGGATTGTCCGCATACAACACAAACACTTAGATGGCATATTATGCTTCTCCTCGGCATATTATCAGAAGAATGTGAATGAGTAAGTCAGCAGGTGTTATCTGAAAATAATTAAGTGATTTTGAGTGAACAACATTGCTTTATATGACACTACAACATTGCTTTATATGACTATGACACTATGACAGTCATACTAACAAAGTAATAACTATTATAACAGGCAAGTAAACAATACATGTAAACGATCACTCAAGTGTTTATACAGGATATAGGACACATTATATAGGACAAAATGTAAATATTTATACAACCACAAGTGTTTATTTTTTCAAATAATGTTTAGATTTGTTTTAGTATACACATTTTATTTTAAACGGTTTTATTTAGTATCATATCGCGTAGATTAAATGGTGAGGACTACTTTTTAACACGTAAAAGTTATCACTTAACGTAACTGACACACGCGTACGCAAAATGTTATTTGGAAACTACTTACATCTCTAGGATATACCCACAGCCGATTAGTATTGACGATATCTTCACTCTCATCGGATACAGCGTCCTTTCGCGAAAGTACTATCAACAGATAGAGTACGGAGCACCAGTAGTTCAACTCAACGTAAAAATGGCCAGATAATTTGCCATATTGCTCAGATGCAGTTACAAACTATAAACCAAAAAAACAACAAAGCACACACAAGAAAAGATTTTCGGGATTTTTCCATCCTGTCAAAAAAATTGCCAACACAAAAAAACTTTGATGGCGAAAATAATTCCTATAGTTAAATAGTTAATAATTAAGATTGTATGCAATAATTATTCATTGTAAGGTATAATGTGTAATAGGTTAATTTTATTTACTCTTATTTCTATTTTTAAATAATCATTTATCATTTTGAACCTCGTGATATTTTACAAATGGCAACTTCTAAAAACATAACCACATTTAGTTGCGTTCAGTTTAAGATTATATTACATTTAATTAATTAAATCTTTTAATTGATATAATTCATTAATGCAGTGTGCTAAAAATACTAACGTTACATGAAAATGAATGGTTTAGTTGCCTTAATAAGTGGTACAAATTGTATCACAAAACAACAAAAAAAGTATGCGGTACGAATCTTGCCGTTCGCCTTTATATATTAGACTAGCTGTGCCCAGCGGTTTCACCCGCTGAGGTTTAGGGGTATGAAAAATAGATGTTAGCCGATTCTCAGATCTACCCAATATGTACCCAAAATTTCATAAGAATCGGTCGAGCCGTTTCGGAGGAGTACGGTAACTAACATTGTGACACGGAAATTTTATATATTAGATATAGATAGATAATCTGAGACCTTGCTACGGCCGTGTCGACGGCGCGTTCGTGTTCCTCGCTCTCCTCATAGAGATCTCAGCAAAGCAAAGAGGCCTGCCAGGGCCACCGCCTGTCGGGATTGCGGGTTGTTCTAAAGAGATACCGCGGCCCCGGAACGTAAAGGGCAATAGAAGGAACATGGGTGGGTTTTAGTAAGTAAAATACTGTGTCAGTATTTTGAACTCGATACCTCCACGCGTTCAAATCAAATCAAATCAAAATATTTTTATTTCACATAGGCCTACATGGGCACTTATAAAACGTCGAGAAAAGAAACACGGTTCGGGTTGGTCGTTTCCTATGGAGAAGAACCGGCAAGAAACTCCATGGTTACTCTTTTAAAATAAAGAGTTCGTGAGATAAAGGGTCTTGACAGACAGACGGACGGACAACAAAGTGATCCAATAAGGGTTCCGTTTTCCCTTTTGAGATACAGAATCCTAAAAAGACCCTGCTACGATTTCGCTGTAATTAAAAAATCTACGTATTTACGGTACTTTTAAAACGTGGACTCGTGATAACTAGAGATGAAACGGATATCCGGTAACTATCCGGTATCCGGCCTATCCGGCCTTGTTTTCACTACTGTATTACTATCCGGTATCCGGCCGGATACCGGATAGTAAAATTTTAAAAAATCTCATTATTTTACACAAGGCAAATCATACTCCAATAGGTTATGGACACCGTTTATTTTTATAATCGCACATCAAAAATGTTTGTTTTATTAATTATTAGTTTAATACTCAAAATTAACAAGTGGCAAATTTTGATGAATAAATACCAAATTTTTCAACGCAATAAAGGGCCGAATATCCGGCAGCCGGATATCCGGAGCTCCGGCCTAGTAGCTGGCCGAATATCCGGTATCCGGTATCCGGCCAAACTACTATCCGTTTCATCTCTAGTGATAACTCCTCAGATTGGATAGCAACCATAGAACTGTACCTATCATATGGTTTCGGGTAATTGATTTCGATTTTTTTGTAAATACGTAATTAAACGGTTAGGTAAGTCATGGAACGTGGTTCTCAACTCCTTGTTAAGTTAAAACGTGATCTTTAACCAGGGAAAAAGCAATTATTTTTAAATAAGGTTGTTCTTGGTAGGTATCACGTTAATTGGTATACCATGTAAATCAGGGGTTTCCTAACTTATTGACGTGATAACGTCTTTAAAATCGTTTTAGTCGGGTGACATGTTCAGAAACTTGTGTCACACCAAAACCTCACGAGCGCGATCGCGCCTCACGAGCGCGATCGATCGATCGATCGATCGATCGCGCTCGTGAGGTTTAGTTATCACGTAAACATCTCGATCGTAAACCTACTTTTTTATGTGCCTTTCTGATGTACAAAAATTTCCATTACCATCCAGAACATCCTTACTAATATTATAAAAGCGAAAGTGAGTTTGTTTGTTACCTCTTCACGCCTAAATGGCTAAACCAATTTTGAAGAATTTTGGTACAGAGAGTTAGTTGGGACCCTGGAGACGCACATAGGCTATTTAAAAAAAAGATTGAGATATGAGGGAGAAAGAGGGAAGAAAAGGGAAAACTTAGCATTGCTATTACAATAAATAAGGCGCTAGGGCAAAAACTACAAGTAGCAGGTACCTGTAAATCAGGAAAGGGGAACTGTGTTACCCCGAATTTAACGCGATCGAAGCCGCGGGCAAAAGCTAGTCTAATATACATATAATTCTCGTGTTGCGGTTACCAAACTCCTCCGACCGATTTGTATATGTTTTTTTTTAAACGTTGCCCTACTCTAGGATTTTTTCTGTACCGTGGATGCGTTTAAAAACATTTAAACTCACATACATAAACAGCCAGACCCGGAACAACTATCTGTAGGCTATACAAATATTCGTTCAATGCGGTAATCGAACCCGCGACACGCAGCGCAGCAGTCGATCGCTCAGCCACTGCACCAACCGTGTCGTGACACGTCGTTTTGTGTGTATATTGAGTTGGTGTACGTTTGAGAATCGGCCAACATCTTTTTTTCATACCCCTAAGTGAGAAGGAAACCTGGTCAGCGGGCCACAAATATTATATAATAATAACTTTATGTTACTCAGAATCAGAATTAGTCTGAAAAAGAAACAAAACTTGAACTCGTTTAAACCTAAACATAGAAATATGGATTAGTGTAGAGTAGATGTAAAAGTTTAGATGGATAATTCCGCCACTAAAACTGCCTATCTCATCAAAAAGCATGTCCTAATACTTAGGTCGGGTTAACAGGTTACATCTCTGTCTTAACCTTTGTGGATGCCGGCACTATGTTGTGACCTTGAGGTCTCTGAACAGCCCATCTCAAATCCTCATCTATCCATAGATCAATCTTGTCTGTATTTTTCTTTTCCTTGGTCAAAGACTTCGTCTTTCTTCAAGCCATTTAAAAAATATCGCGCCGAGTAGAACATCCTACGCTATTCGGTCATCCTCATTTATCCATAGATCAATCTTGTCTGTGTCCTTGGTTAAAGCCTTCGTCGTTCTATTAAAAAAAAATCGCGGCCGAGTCGAACTTCCTGTGATATACGGATTTGGAAAAAAAGTGACACACAGATAAGTAGTTTATAAACGGGATTAACACATAGGCTTTTTATCCCGGTCTATGTCGGTGATACCATAAATAATAAATTACCGGGTTTTGAACAATTTGTTTATTGTTGCTTGTGTCGAAACCAGAAAAAAATAAACCCCTCGTTGAGATAAATGAGAAAAAAAGCACGCGAGTGAAATACATTGCATGTTGAACCTAATCGTAGTGCAATAAGAGCCACTTTTCCGAGGCTGGTAGTTGAAGCAAACCAATTGAGCACACGCTGCATGTCGTTGCACGCAGTGCGTCATTTCACGGGTAGGTGATTAATGTGATATGTTATCAGTCGTAAGCTACCTCCCTCGGATCACTGACTGCCCAAAATATCTAGATGTGAAACTAGCGCTAACTACTGAACAAGATGTCCTGCGTTCGATTTCCAATAGGCTATAATCCAAAAAAAAATTATTAGTCCGAACGTCACGCGTTTTTTTGGGGTGGGAAATCATCAGATAACTTCCCCCGCTATGGGCGGAGCGGGAGGGAGTGTCAGACTTGTACTAACTAAACCCACCCATGTTCCTTCTATTGCCCTTTACGTTCCGGGGCCGCGGTATCTCTTTCGAACAACCCGCAACCCGGGATCTATAATATAACTGGATGTAATTTATAGGGTTCCGTAGGTACCTCAAAACGAAAAGTACTGAACCCTTATTGGACCACTTTTGCTTGAATACTATTCTCAATGTTTATTTACCTACCTTTTATTTTGGTATCTACTTGTATTGATGTGTGCTAGCGAACACGTTGCAATTCAATTAAAGATAGTCTTTCATCATTATAATGTGTACTTTGGATATTACTGTATAAAGTCTGGTCCACAGCTGCCTGTCCCTTGCTGTCCCTCAGCGACGCCCTAAGCCGAGGCTCGTACCCCACAGGGGGTGCCCTTAGCGTGTAATCGCTTAGTTTGTAAGTTTTTACCCTGGCTGGAGGTCTTAATTTTTAAGGCATCCACAGGATTCGCCCGGTTAAGCAGACGACAACCTCCTTGGTTGAACTGCGAGAGGCCATTCATAATAAAAAAACCTATCAGACAGATGTGTTGCTGAGGAGTTTGTTGTGCCACTTCTTCTTCCCAGCTACAACACTAGGAAGTGGCGAAGGGTGGGCGTTTTGGGGGACTGTCTTGTGTGATGACCTGATCATCAGCCTAGTTTGAATAAATGACGTTTCATATACATATTATATTTTCATTTTGTCGTCCGTCTGGCCGCTTTATGTCTTCCGAACAACCCCGGCAGGTTTCTCACGTCCCATGAAATTAATAAAGACTTCTATTTTTTTTGAAAAAGCTTTTTACGCTGCGTTCATAATCCTTACTAATATTATAAAAGCGAAAGTGAGTTTGTTTGTTTGTTACCTCTTCACGCTTTAATGGCTACACCGATTTTGATGAATTTTGGTACAGAGATAGTTGGGAACCAAGTTTTTTTAAATAGTGGGATGTGAGGGAGAAAGAGGGAAGAAAAGGGAAAACTTAGCGTTGCTATTACAAATCAATAAGGCGCAAGGGGAACTGAGCGAATGCTATATGCGAATGCTGTTGAACCCCGAATTTAACGCGAGCGAAGCCGCGGGCAAAAGCTAGTTAAAAATAATTTTATTACGCACCAAATTGGCATTTAAATTATCGCATGACGGCAATTAGATAATCTATTTTTAGGGATTATATTATTACTCACTCATACAATACCTACACACATGTGCGACTAAACAAAATACCATTCTAAGTACCTACTAATATTGATATTTATTTTCATACACATAAAGGAGCTCGTGGCTTTATATAACAGCCACTCGGGTCGACGATTAAGCCGTTCTTGCACAGGTTGGTCCGTGGATGGATGACCACTTAGAGCACGTCGAGCCTTTTGTTCCCAGCTGTCATTTGTAGACCTTTCACAGTTGTTTTGCAAGTTTAAAAAAAAAAAAAAAAAAAACGTTGCCCCACACTAGGAATTTCTCCTGTATCGTGGGTGCGTTTACAAACATTTAAACTCACATACACAAACAGCCAGACCCGAAACAACTATCTGCAGGTCATACAAATATTTTTTCCGTGCGGGAATGGACACCGCGACACGCAGCGCAACAGTCGATCGCTCAGCCACTGCGCCAACCGTGCCGACAAAGTAGGTAGTCAGTGGCTCGGAGTCTGACAACTAGTCTTACCAAAAGGTAGTGTTGTTACTGAGTTTTGGAAGTCATACAGGCAATCACTCTAGAAAAAATACTACTATTCAGCTGCATACGGTTAGACTAGAAGGTACAACCCCAACATAGCTATGAAAAAGTCTAGGCATATAATATATAACTATAATACAAATACATAACTCCTAAAAAAAATCCTTTAGGATTAGGCAGAAGCGTCCCTTATTATGCCTCCATAGAAACATGAAAAACTCCTTTCTGATATCTATGGTCCTTAGAGACAAACCTGATAAACCCCCTAGTCTAGTTTACACATTACACACAATGACACATTTATAAATAAAAGAAACTATTTAATTTACTTTACTAATCACTAGATTAATTTGCATATGCTTATTGTAGCCTAAGAAATCTTACCTGTACCTGTACAATGTTACTGTATCTTTATTCTGTACCTGTTCATTTTGTAAGACGAAGGAGACTAGTCTCCACGACACAGGGAATCCTAGTGTGGAGGCTAGTGACATCTCAGTTTGTGTAATATTCTCTTATACAATAAAGCTTATTATTATTGGGATGTGCTTTTGCTTCTCAGCGTACTGGTATTTTTAACTACATTTACGGGTCGAAACCAAAGTAAATGCGGCGTGTGGTGTGTTATGTTGATGTGTGAGGTGTGTTGTGATGGGGACCTATTTCGTTTTCTTCTATTTGCATGAACTTTCTAACAATGCGACATGTATTCAAAATTGCAGCTTTTTGTAGGGTGATGTAAAGTGTTTCTTTTAGGCTTAGTAATTTGAGACTATGGAGTAGGTGATTTGGGATAACACCTGTAGTTGAGAGGACTATGGGAACCACATAAACTTTTTCTTGGCGCCATATTCTTGTTACTTCCTCTTTGAGTTCTGCGTATTTACTAATTTTTTCTGTGATGGTTTTTTGTATATTGTGTGTGTTGGGAACAGCAATATCTATTAAGTACGTAATTTTATTTATTTTATCCTGTAGTATTATATCCGGTCTATTATAATGAATTGTCCTGTCTGTGAGAATGGCGCGGTCGTAGTAAAGTTTATGAGTATCATTTTCGAGGGTAGCTTGTGGTGTGTAATTGTAGTATGGAGTGTTTGTATCTTGTATGAGTGTGTATTGGACTGCCAGTCTTTGATGGATAACATTTGCCACCTGATTGTGCCTGTGTGTGTAGTCGGTCTGTGTGAGAGTTGTGCATGCTCCTGTTATGTGTTGGATGGTTTCTGGTTGTGTGTGGCATTTGCGACATTTATCATTTGTTACTGAAGGATCTTTGATAATAAATTTTCTGTAGTTTTTAGTGTTAATAATCTGGTCTTGTATAGCAATGATAAATCCTTCAGTTTCTGGGAACAGATTACCTATTTTGAGCCATTTATTTGAGGCATCTTTGTTGACGTGAGTTTGTTCTAGGTCATAAGGATGTCGGCCATGAAGAACTTTTTTCTTCCAGTCATCAATTTTTTGTGTCTGCGGGTCTTCGTTAATATTATGTGAGGTATCTAATTGTTCATTTAAGTTAAGTGGGGTGTAATTGTGATCATTTTGGACTATGGCTTTATGTATGTTACTAGTGAGCGATTTCGTGTGGAAGAAAGTTTTTAATCTACAGACTTGTTTCCGCCATAGGTGCTGGATGTCTATTAGGCCTCTCCCTCCGTTTTGTCTTTTTATTGTAAGTCTCTCTATGGCAGATTTAGGATGTAAGTTATTATGTTTTGTGAGAGTGGTGCGTGTAGTTCTTTCTAACTGTTCAGTGTCTGTTTTTGTCCATTTAATAACTCCGAATGAGTATGTTAAAATGGGGATGGCAAATGTATTTAAGGCCTTGATGAGATTTTTACCAGACAGTTGAGTTTTACATACAACGTTAAGTCTTCTCTTGTACTCTGCAGTAAGTGTTTCTTTAATTCCAACGTGATCTAGTCCCTTTAATTGTGTGTATCCTAAATATTTGTATAAGTCGGACGGTTCCATCGCTGTTATGGTGTCTGTGTTATTAACTACATAGTTGCCAGGTCGTATCTTGCCTCGTATGATGTGAAGTGTTTTACATTTATCCAGACCAAATTGCATATTTATATCTTGGCTAAAATCTGCTGTAACTTCTACTAGTTTCTTCATATCTTTTTCGGTTTGTGCATATAGTTTAATATCGTCCATGTAAATGAGGTGTGAAATTGTTGTCTGTTCTGTAGTGTGTTTTAGACGATATCCGGCCTGGCAGCGCTGCAGCAGATGGGACAGAGGGTTTAGCGCGAGACAGAACCACAGGGGACTCAGAGAGTCACCTTGATAAATACCATTTTTTATTAATATTTGTCGCGTGGTAATACTATTTTGATTACAATTTATTTGAAGTGTGGTTTTCCACTGTGACATTATGTTGCTTAGGAAATCTATTATTTTTGAATTGACTCTATAAATTTTTAGTATCTGTATCAACCAAGAATGAGGGACACTGTCAAAAGCTTTTTTATAGTCGATATAGGTGCAATGAAGATTTCTGTTCTTTGTGGTGGCATGTTTATGTATAGTGGAGTCTATTATTAACTGTTCTTTGCATCCCATGTGGCCCCGTCTGCATCCCTTCTGCTCCTCTGCCATTATGTTGTGTTGTTCAATGTGTCTGTTGATTTTTGTAGATATTGCTGATGTTAATATTTTATAAATTGTAGGTAAACATGTGATTGGTCTGTATTGGGAAGGTTGTGGTGAGTTTTTAGTTTTAGGCAGCATGTATGTTATGCCTGTCGCAATAAATTCTGGTGCATTTTGTTGTCCTAATATGATCTGTGTTAGGTTTCTTGCAATTGGTTTGTATAGTGACGTTAATTTTTTGAACCAAAAATTGTGTACTTTGTCTATACCAGGAGATTTCCAATTATGCAATCTGCCTGTTATATGTGTGATATCAGCCTCTGTAACCTCTACGAACTCCATTTCGTCTATTGCTTTCCATTTTGTTTCTTCTTCTGTTATCCATGCTGCTTCGTCGTTGTGTCGTGCTTGTTGTTCCCAAATACTAGCCCAATATGTTTCTAATTGTTCTTTTGTAGGTTGGGTAGGTGTGTCTGTGTTAGTGTCGTAATGTGTGTCAGTGTTTGGTTTGTTTAAGTTTCTATAGAATATTTTTTCATTGGTGGCAAATATAGCGTTATCATTTTTGCGCTGTTGAGCTTTTTTATATCTTCTGAGCCTATGAACTTTAAGCGCTAACTTTTGTTTTATGGTGTCTAAGAACTCCTCTGGTTTTCTATTGTTATTCTCGTGCCTTGTGTGAACCAAATGGGTTCTAAATATAGCTTCGACTCTCCTTACTACTTTACTTGATCTATTGTTGTTAATGTATTGTGTAAGTCTACCAATGTCTGCTCTTAATTGTTCTATGTCTTTTTCTAGCCTCTGTTGCCATGCTGGTTTGATATTTTGTTTTGGTCTTAGGTTTCCCGTGTTTTGTGTGATTTTGAAGTTAAGTTCTTCAGATATGACTACTGCTGTGCAATATATAAGTGTGTGTATATCAATAAGTTGTGTTTCATCGGAAATAAATTGGTTTAGTATGTTTTCATTAAATAAGTTAACCAAACGAAAAAGATTAGGGCTATATCGAAGTTTAGGTAGCTTTGGTCTAATTGCTGGATCCATACCAGAGTATTGTGATAGGGTTGTTCTGAATTTGTCATGTATTTCTTGGATGTATGTATCTGTGGTTGGATTATGATTTTCGACGACTAAGGTCTCAATATCACTTTCTAGCGTAAAAGTTATGTATTCAGTTTGTGTAGATGTGTGTGATGTTTGCGTGTTGGCTTGCGATTGATTGTATAGTTGAGATTGAATATTAGGTTGTGATTGGGTATTTAGTTGTGTTTGTGGTTGTTGGGCAATATCAGTTAGGTTTTCTAATAGTGGAGTAGTATTATCATCTGCTTGTAGTTGTACTCGTATATCCTCTTTTAGTTGGTCTATTATTGCTTGAGATAAGAGTTTATTTCTAACTATAGCTCTTCTCTGATCTGAAATTCTTTGTTCTGATACGGTTATCTCAGGGTACTGTTGTGTAAAAAGTTCATGCAATTGTTTTCTGTAGGTGGTCATGTCGGTTTCTAATTTCGTGATATAAAAGTAGGTTCGCATGATAAATAGATTGACTTCTTTGCTCCATCTCATGCGAACTCTTGCTTTTCCAGCCTTGGTGGACGCGGGTAAGAAGGTGGATACCCCCCGCGCAGCATTCAAGGTCGGAGTGGGTGAAACTGTATTTAAAGTAATAATGGGGTGTGTTGAAAGTGTTGGCGACGATGATATTGATGGTGATGATGGCCTCGAAGGCGTGTATGACACTGTGCTTGGACTATACGGTTCTACAGGGGTGTCTGTCCTGTCCGTCAGTCTGTCACCATCGTCAATGATTTCGGCTGTAGTATCTTTGTCGGTGGGAGCCCGCCTGTTCAACTCCTCACCGCTGACGGTTCGCATGCTGTGACACCCAGCGTCAGCTCCAGGTGCGCCCCGGCGATCACCCCCGGGCAGCGGCCCTATACGTTTATTTTTAGAACGTGTCTCCATTTTTTTTTATGGGTTTCCAGAGCCACGTTAGCCACGCCAGTAATTTCTCATTCGTGTGTCCGCCCCCCACGTGATTAGATGGTCAATCAGGACGTGTGGTTGTTTAGGGGGCTTATTATTATTATTATTATTTAGTTTTTACATTTTTGTTTCTCCGGCTAGCCGGGAAGTTCTGATGGCACGGGCCTAAGCCAAGTGTTCATCAGTTGGTGCGGGTATGGAAATAGATTCCACACGGTTGTGTGCAGACTGTGAGATGTTGTCTATCTCACACTGCAGGAACTTTCTTACCAGCCTGCATGTGTTAAGGATCACTGCTTTCTGCAGTAGGTGGTAGGTGGTGGCTGGTAAGTTCAGGGAACTAAGGGACTGATGGAGCTGTTTGGGGATAACTCCTGTTGTAGAAATTACTATGGGGACAATGGTTACTTTTTGTAGACGCCAGAGTCGGGTTATTTCGTCTTTTAACTCGGTGTATTTGGAAAGTTTTTCGGCTATTGTAGTCTGTAAGTTGTGAGTGTTTGGCACGGCTATATCTATCAGAAATCCAGTATTGTTTATTTTATTAATTAGTGTTATGTCTGGTCTATTGTAATGAATTGTGCGGTCGGTGAAGAGGGCTCGGTCAAAATACAACTTTGTTGTGGTGTTCTCTAGTACTATTTCAGGGGTATATTTATAATACATGCTGAACAGTATCGCTTGCGGTCCCTAGCCCTAGCCCTAGGTAGGCGGCCAGTCAAATTATTGATGTAGGTACGTAATAGATGAGTACAAAACAGTGCCGAGTGCCGCACATCAAAGCACACGAAAACCTCCCTAGAAAGCCCTCGAAAACAGTCGCTGTAGCTCAAATAGGCTAGGTATGTGTAATATGTGTATGTATCTGGGCACCTGATGATACCATAAATAACGTACCCAGATACATTGAGGTAAATATGCCTCCAAAAAAGTAGTAAAGTTCTGTAACTTACAAAACTGGGTGCTAATTTAACACCCATGCATATTAAACCAAAAATAAAAATAAAGGCCTCATTTATTTTAACGTCTATTTAGCGTGCTAAATATCGCATTCCTTTTGTCACTTGACATAACTTTTGGCGGGAAACGGCGACACGGTCGTTTGGAAACATTGACCGTGCTTGTCCTGCATTAATTAAGTGTTGCTAGTTTATTGAGTTTTCCTTGGAACGTGGAAATAAAAAATATTTGGCCTGTTTGTTAGCTTTATAGCTGTTTTTTTTTTCTAAAATATACTTAGGAGTTAAAATTTGACCAAGTGAGTACTCACTATTATATTTTTTACTAATTTATTTTGGGAGTTTTGTTAGAGAAAGTAATTAATTTTAGGAATTAAAATGAGCATGTGAAAAATAAAACAAAGTGATGGAATTATCATTCAATTAATAACATCTTCACGAATTTACACGCAATTTATGTGTTTTCTATTTATCTACTTATGTCTGTCTGTATTATTTTTTTATTAAAGCGAACTTTTATTCACGCAATATCACACAGTAAAAGTCAACATCCTATTGTTAATACAAACAAATCATGAGCAAAAACTATGCATCAAATTGCATCAGCCGTCATCTCAGCTGCTTCTCAAATACAAACCCAACCAAAAAAATATACAAAAGGAATTTGTAAAACCGGGCCTGGCTACCCCAAGGCCGAAGCTCCGTCCCGTAGCCGCATTCACACCGCTTGCCATTCAGCAGTCGAACGTAGCGTCTTGTTGTGTGCGCATGTCGCTCTTTTTAAACGGGACGCGAACTGTTTTGTCGATAACAAAAATTACGATAACATGCATTTATGAATCGAACTGTCAAACAGAGTATAAGTATTACATTGTTATGGTAATAAACCAGCAACTTGTTTGTTATTCGCGACGGGACAGTGTTGACAACACAAGAACGTTTGTGTGCCCATCGATTTTACTGAGAAAAAATAACAACTTTGGGATTGAACTGTTTTCCAAAATGTTTAGTTAGGTCTCAGGCAACCGAGTACCTACCTACCTACTATGACAAGTGTGAACTGTGTTTTAAGTTCGATGTTGAACCGAGTTTCATACAAGATTAGTGTTGTGATAAAATCGTGAAGTTAGTGCGCTTATTTTTGGATTTACGTGTGTGCGGTGCGTGGGCTTGCGTTACCCACGCTGGTTCTAAATACTACGTTTTGACTCAGTCCATGTAATCGTGAAGAAAACCTACCGCCCTTCGTCTTTCAAAAATCATTAAAAATGATGTGGCCGTCATCACAAGCTAGTAAAATACTGACTGTACTACTTCTAGTCATTGTGCTATACTGTATTTGTATGGACACGTTCTTATTTTTAAGGATACAAAACTATAAAATAGACTTTTTCGATGTAGTACCGAATGTAACTCAAGAAACTTCGACGTTGCAGGAGAAAAGGAATTTGCCGAGCTATGAGGAAGTGACATGGGTTCCTTGTACCATTAACCCTCTGTGTCACCCAACCGTGAAAGCTCTAATGGTGGACCATATCAATCACTACATTTATGGGCCATTGTGTGCCATTGTGGATATAGGTCTCGGCATTTCTGAGAACATGCTGATTATAACACCGAACATGATATCCGTCTTCCATGTTTTCATAGCAATTCTAGGCGCGAAACTGATGACGTGCCCGAATTTGGCGGCAAGAAGAGTAGCTGTAGTTCTATTCCAAATTCGAATGTTTTTGGATGACCTTGATGGCCATGTAGCGA
The DNA here is from genome assembly GCA_905475445.1 of Ochropleura plecta. Lineage (NCBI taxonomy): Eukaryota > Metazoa > Arthropoda > Insecta > Lepidoptera > Noctuidae > Ochropleura > Ochropleura plecta. Next base: position 13,343,576 of record FR997748.1, read on the forward strand.
GAGAGAGAAAGCATGTAAAAGGAGAAAGATCAGATGTTGGAACCTTAGGGTATTGGGTCGACGGGATTTGCGATTTGCTTGGGGTCATTGCGATGATGATTGGTATAACTTTGTATTTGCGAAACAATCCCCCAAGGCTTGGATACAAGAACACGCCTGTAAGTAGTATTCCCTACCACCAATTAAAGGAAATAAACTCGACAGAAGACATCGAAAAGGATCACAACGCCGACAACGGGATTTCATACAAGACTAAAGTGACTTTCCTGAAGATAGCTCAAGTAATCATCCTGTTTTCGGGACAAATGTTGCTATCATCGCTAGCCTGGAACAGGTACATAGACATCTACCAAGGTTTGTTAGAGAACTATTATAATACTGAATACGATGTTCTTAGACGAGAAATTATGTTTAAATCTGGGAAGTTTTTCTTTGCTTCAGCTATTTGGAGGATTATGAACCCCCACAGTTACCTCCATATGTTATCCTTGGCAGTTTTTTGTGATAAAACTTGGTGGTTTTTGAAAACAGTACATTATGTTGGGTATTTAGGTTTAATTGTAGCTGTGGGTACCTCGGAGTTTCTTATTGAAAATATAAGACAATATGTGGTAGACGGTGTCGAGGGGCGATGATTATTTCTTTGACATTGGAAAAAATATAAAAAAAAGTCATAAGGTGCTCTGTTATTTTAACTTTGAATGTTAAAAATTAATCTAAGTAAGTATAGTTATTTCTTCCAAATTCTATTAGACTAGTCTTCGCTTTCGAGAATCGTCCAAAAAAAGGTTCAACGAAGTAATTTGACCCTCTTAAAAATATATCCTGAATTCCGATTATTTGAGTGGTAAAATTAGAATCGAAACCAAAACAGCTATGGTTCCAAACCAGTTGCGCTCTGTTTTGTTTATGACATGGCGGTTGCATTGTTTATAAATGTCTATGGGTTTTTTATAGAACCGTTGAAGTAGTTTGGGAGTTCGGAATCGTGAAAGTGGAACATTAAAACTGATTCGAATTTAGAATGATATAAATAAATTCGTTGTTTTGATAAAATAGTGGAGATTTCGATTTTTGAATGATCAAATTGTGAATCAAAGAAAAAACAAAAGAGTTACGTTATTAATTATTGTGATACTTAATTTCTTATGTAAAATTGAAATTATTTAAGTGATTGCTTCCATTTATAGTATTGTAACGAACTCAGGTTCTTCACTTATTTATCTACAAACCTGTTTAAATGATAGATAAAATTACCTAATTAATAAAAAAGGTGAGCTGTAGTTGTAGTAAAGTATATACTTTCGTATCTAATCATCATTTTAATACTGGCAAATAAAAAAATACGCGGATATAAACCTACTATTGACTATAAACAAAACTGATAATAAAAAAATCATTCGATAATGATCATATACGAACAGGAAGTCTCAAAATAGGTACCTATTATTAAGCAAAGCGTTTTATGTATAAACCCCAGATTAATAAACTAACCTACAAGTGACGTTGTTACCTTCGTAAAAATAAAAAAAAAACAAAAGGTCCGAAAAGAAATAAAACAGAATTAAGTTACGAATCATAAATTTAATTGATAGAACTTACAGTTAGGTATATTCCTTGATTCATCTCGATTTGCGCGAAGGTTTCATTACGGAGTGGTGACCCGAAGTGCTTGACTACTCAGACAACACTAAGAATGATGCGCAGTGCCCTAAACTCCCTCCACCGCGCAACCCCCACTACAGCACCAGCAATTGTGCATGCATATTATTAAAATATTAAAGATTTTCTCACTATTGTTTGATCATGTATTGGAACATTAACCATAAAAGAATGCAAAACATAAGAAAATATTTATAAACCCGTAGTCACGTAGGTACCTACGTTGTTACAAGGTTCGATCTTTACTGAAGTGGTATGGTAACGCACACTTCATCAAAGAATTGACACTTTATTGACGGTTATTAAATATTATTGAAACTGGCTGGTATCATGTTTTCAATTTCGTTTGTTAGTGAAGTGCTTAGCCTCCCGTTTTGAGTTACTGCACAATTGCACATAGAAATACCAACACTAAAAGCTAAGCAACTACCAAAATAAATACACGTAAAAGGTAACCCCTTACCAAGACGCAAATAAAAAAAAAATAAAGTGAGTATGTTACGTCTTCACGCCTAAATGGCTAAAGCGATTTGAAATAAGGCGCAAGGGAAAAAACTATAGGTAGCAGGTACCTGCAAATCAGGAAAGGGGAACTGTGATATCCCGAATTTAACGCGAGCGAAGCCGCGGGCAAAAGATATTTTAGATGATAAAAGTGTGGTAAAAAGATACGCAATTTGACTTCCGGTTTACTGCAGATGGCTATAAAAGTAGAAGATCTCTACAAAGACTTTATAGATTGACTGTGTAAAAGATATGAAGACTGGAAAAGGTGTGAATACTAGACGGCAGATAGGAAGAGATTTACGGTAGTAGAAGATATGTTGAATCGTCTCCAAATTATTTGGAAAGCCACTAGCAACATTGTAATTATATTGAGTGTCTAAGTCTTTCTTCTTTAGCTAGCACAAGATGAACAAGACTAGTTTATTCCCTGAAAAATTGAACCATTAAAACATTAAGCCCAGGGTTCGTCCTCCTGTTGGGGACGCGGATTGGTTCGAAATACATACCGCGGTTCCGGAACACAAATTGCAAAAGAAGGATTTTTTTTTAGGTTTTAGTCTGTACAAGTCTGGCTGACATCGTCCGCCACGACCATAGCGGGAGAAGTCATTCCCATCCGTAAAACAGGGTCCGTCCTAGGCTCTTTAATGCGCCCAAAGACACTGGCTCTCTATTTAGTTTATCTCCCAAAATACCTCCACAAACGCAATCCATTAGACCCTCATTAGTTGATATTAATCTAAGTACCTAATAAATGCGTCTACTTTAATTTGATTCTAATGACATCAGTAGTTTTCTTTTGTCAATGTTCACAGAATTGATGGTTTTAATCGCCATGTCCATCTGTATCGATTGATACATTAAAATCGTATTAACTGGTACTGGTAGATATAGGTTCATTAGTGTTTGCTCGATTTGATTGCATTGTCTGTCTGCCGCTTATCGGCTAAGAAAATAACTGTGAACCTAAATGGAATATGGTTTCCGAATGGACATGGTCTTCATTTATTTTGCTTTGTGATCTAAGTTTATTTCGAATCAATGGAATCATCATCAATCTGCTCCTGTCCTTTATCTTTTGGAAGCTTCGTAGGTCGCTTTTTCACTCTATCATTTCTTCCTTTCATTATAAATTACTTATTAACATTCCCCATATAATATTCATCTTTTCTTTGGTCTTTGTCTCCCTCACCATCCATCAAAATTATATTCATCACACTTTGCAATTACAAATTGTATTTTTTCCAATAGTTTAACAAACAGTCTGCCCAAGAACTAACTGGGTTGTGGAGGTTGGATAGGCAGTCGCTCCATGTAAAATAGTGGTTTTCAGCTGCATCCGGTTAGACTGGAAATTGGCCCCATCATAGTTGGTAATAGGCTAGGTAGATGATGATATTATTGCCGACAGTTTCTCTGTTATCGAAGCCGCATAATCTTGTCCGCTTAGAAATCTGTAAGCCCTCACTACCTTGACGATTATTTGAGCTATTCTAAAAGTGACAGGGTTCTTGTTCGTCTGTTTGACAAAAGTGGAATATCCTTGAGAGATCGTACAATGACTTATTCAAATCTTTGTGTACATTCGTTTATCTTTCGATACGCGTCGTCAAACCGTCAATTCCGTTTAAGAATTCAGTCAGTATTTTCAAAACTCCAACTGCGCAGTGCTGAATTGCATACAAATTTTTTGAGCAACTGTTATTTTTCAAAACAGGTTATTTAACCAAGTGTCATCATCAAACAAAGTTCTGCCAGTGTCTGTTTTTGTTGTTGACTTAATCCCCAAAATAACTAGATAGACATTAATGCTTATAAAATCTAAAAGAGTTACTGACGAACTGACGTAACAACTCGCCATTGATCACTTCAAAGACTGGCCAAAGTGGTGATCTAGCAATCGCCTTTTAAGCATTTAATTTAACGACTTTTAGTAAGATTCACCACCATCATCGAAATCGCTGATAAATACGATGTTACATTGTCAGGATCCTCAACTCTTAATTAAAATTATTAATTTCTTTCCTAAAAGTTTTCGAGTCTACCAATTTGCTCGATTTTATTATCTTCTTCTATCACTTGACTTCATGACTCTTAGTGACACCAAACTGCCGGAACTAAATCTATAAAACTGGCCTAAGTTTCTATATAGCAGCACGCTTTCATTTCGCGGTCAAATCAGGTTTAATTTCTGGTTAGCCTCTTAATATTTAATTACATAAAAAATACTTAATTGTCTTGTCTGCGAGTTGTATTAGCTAGCATATAAATGCTGTGTTTACATTATTAGCTGTAGATTTAAGTGGCATTCACCTAGGTCTGTTATGATAATTAAGCCATTTGTAAGCTCAAGTTGTAATGTTTTCTTTTATGTCCATGCTAAAGACGCTTAAGTTAACATTTAATAAGCAATTGTTGCTGTCAAAATATTAAGTATTTCCTTCATATAGTCTGGTCTTCATATGGAGAAGTTTCTAGAGGACTATTTTGTTGCAGCAAAAACAGACCAATACAGATTTGCAATCTATAGTAAGTTTGCAACATAGTTTTGGAAGACATGACATTTTCTACATTCAAACCTGAAAATAGAAGTCAATGGGCCAAATCTTCCGGGGTTGCGGGTTGTTCGAAAGAGATACCGCGGCCCCGGAACGTAACGCAATAGAAGGAATATGGGTGGTGTTAGCCAGTATAATTCTGACACTTCCCCCCGCTCGGGCCAGAGCGGGGAAATTTTCCGCAAAAAAAAAATGGGCCAAATCCTTGACAAAGTCTTATAAATACCATATTTTGACGAGTTTAGTTATTTCATAAGTTCAACTAAGATATGGATTGCAAAAATAAATTACTCTGTTTTAAGTTAATCGTCCTCTAGATTAATCTCCATTAAGTGCACCAGCACGTTAATCCGCGTATCTTCTTCTAATTTCACTGAAACGTTAGTAAGTTAAGTTGTAATTAATTTAACCCTGAGTTTAATGCTACCCTATTGGCCAGTTCCTGAACACCTACTTTAGATTACTCTCAACAAGCTCTCACGTTAGTAAGTCGATACTCTAGTGTTATCGAGAACACGTCATGTATCAGTATATATAACCCTCATTTTTGCATTACCGTAGACCGGTAAAAGGGTTAAATACTATTTGTTATAAACGTAGCATAAACAAATGAAAAATATGTTGAAAAAAACCGGCGGAATCACATCCTTTAGTAAATGGTTTTCGTTTTTATTTAAACGTTGCCCCTCACTAAGATTTCTCCTGAATCATTGATGCGTTTACAATCATTTAAACTCACATACACAAACAGCCAGACCCGAAACAAATATTTGTAGGCCATACAAATATTTGTTCCGAGCGGGAATCGAACCCGCGACACGCAGAGCAGCTGACAATCGCTCAGCCGCTGCGCCAACCGTGTCGTCAAAATTAATTTGAACTCGAAACCTCCACGCGTTTACAAAATCCATCCATTATCCACAAGCAAACGGACAGACAGACAGAACAAAGTCATCCTATAAGGATTTCGTTTTGTTTCTTTTGAGTTACGGATCCCTAAAAAATAGTCAAATAAGGGCGCGTGTACACGGCGTATTTTATACGCGCCAACGATGCCACTGTTAGTACAATGCCGTTGTTGTTTCTTGAAGAGTCTTTGCTACATTCTAGCGACTACAGCGCGACTGCATCACCGTCCGTATTGATACGTGCAACAAAGTAATCATAAATGACGTGCGTTTCACAAACGTGTGTTTACGGTACCACTGAATTCCTGAACGGTGTCTATGGTTAACTGGCTGCTACAGAATCTTATTTAATTAACGGGCGTTTAACGCACGTCATCTGCGACAAAAAAGTACGTTGTGTGAATGTGAATACGTCTTTAGAAAAAGTGTTGATTTTCACTAAAAATGGAAAGTAAGTGAGTCTCAGGGTCTCGCCGAGCTACCACCGTATTTTGCCGAAGGTAAGCGTAGAGTTGTGAGCTCACTGTTTCGATGGGAACCGGCCATAAAGCAAAGTAAATAATTAAATTTAAGATTCTGAAAGAGAAAAAAACGAAAACAAATTAATATTTACTTGAATTTCATATTATTCTTGACTTACTGAGAAAAAAAAGAACAGAACAATACTGGTAATAAGCGAAACCCAGTCGGGTAAGCAACATCAACAATGTTCTTCTATTCCTATGCCTCAATAAGTCTAAAAAACGCAAAACATTTACATTCCAACATTTCTAACATCATCGCTCTCAAAAACATGGGTTCTGATACCAATTTCATCTGCAATTCAATAAGGTAAAACGGTCACGCATAGGATACGAAAACATAACGGGTTTTCAGGAGGAATATCAATGAATATGCTTGTTTATGATGGCAGTTCTATATTCGTAATTTTGGTTACGTCTGCGTCGATATTCGTTTCTGTACGATGTGATTTTGAAGGGTCATTGATCTTCCGAATAATTTCGTCGGATTCTTGGCAAGAGGTGTCGGTGTTTTGTCATGATTTATCTTCATTAGTCTCTGTAGCTGTTTTCTGTTGACTTGGACGCCACGTTATCAAGTTCCATTTTTGAATATTCTCACCCAATTAGGAATACCAGTTATTGTCAGCCAGTATTATCGAAATACTGAGGAGATACGAGAGGAGCTCGTGGCTAAACAATAGCAACCGCTCAGGTCGATCTTTAGGTTAAGCCGCGCTTGCCTAGGTTGGTCTGTGGATGGGTGACCTGACCACCCGTTACATACCGAGTTTCCCCCGTGGTGGTGCCTCGGAAAGCACGTTAAGCCGTTGGTCCCGGCTGTCATTTGTAGATCTTTGACAGTCGTTACAGGTCGTCAGTGTTCCGAAAGTCTGACAACCAGTCTTACCAAGGGGTATCGCATTACCGTGTACTAACTGGATTGTGGAGGTCAGATAGGCAGTCCCTCCATGTAAAATACTGGTATTCAGCTGCATCCGGTTAGACTGGAAGCCGAACATAGTTGGGAAAAGGCTAGGTAGATGATGATCATCGAAATACTCAGCGAAAACTTCTTAAACTTCTGGCCTGTAAAGCCTACTGTTTTTTTCTTCATAAATGTCTCCCAACCTATGACGAAGCTAAATAATTCATTGACCACCTTGACTCTGCAACCAAGGTCTTGAACTTACTCCAATTTAATGAGATTCATTGAGATTTATAATAAAAACTAGCGTGGGTTGTAGCCTCGTTCTTGTAATGATATAAGAACAGTGTGATATCGATCAGTGTTGCATGATCGTCAAGTCCTCATGGCCAGTTGAGCAGTTTTTATAGGTTTCGCACTGTTTTGTTAGACGTGGCGTTGAGATTGCCCTATGCGATTGTTGCCTTTAAAGATAAACTTGCCAGGTTGAAATATTTATGTTTTCATCTGAGCTGTTCTGGAAGAGTTTTTGCCAAAACAGACCGTGCACCGTGACCTTTGTTATGGTTACTTTTTTCATTAATGATAAGCCTATTGTTATAATCCTGCTGTCGTCCATATTAGAATCAAAGTTCGGATTCTGGAGTCCTCCGAACTCCAAACTCCTTTTGATTTGATATCTTTTGTCGCAATCGATCCTGCCATATAGGCGCTACTTGAAAACATCTCGCTCTAGCGTCTCGCTGTCTGATACCTTATAAGGCTTCTCCCAATATAAAAGGTGGTAAGGTTTCAAGATAAGCTCCTCGGATTAACCTAACAGTTCTCTTTTATGTAAGCGTTGATAATATTCTCCGTATTTGAACTCTGAGAAAATAATTTCGGTTTTGTTATTTACAACAAAAGGTTTATAAGCGAACTCTTATTATAAATGTCAAAGTAAATCTGGTTGGTTTCTCTGTTACTTTTCCACCCCTTGATGACTGAGCGGATTTGGATAAAATTTGGTACTCAGACAATGACTGGTTAGGATATATTACTTTTATCTATACCTTTTATGACGGCACGGTTAGCGCAGTGGCTGAGCGAACGAGTGCAGCGCTGCGCATCGCTGGTTCGAACCCCGCACGGAACAGATATTTGTTTGACCTATAGGTAGATAATTGTTCCGGGTCTGGCTATTTGTGATGTGAATTTAAATGTTTGTAAACGTACCCACAGGAGACATTCCTAGTGTGGAGCAACGTTTTTAATAAAACTAATCTCGGCAGTACGAATCCTTGGGCTTCGACCTCAAAAGCAAAAACTTCTAGTATTTGTTCCAGTCCTTATTCTTTTCATTATATTGGACCGAGAGAGTACTAACCCCACTTTAGTTAAGACGTTTGCTTAGCGTTTGTTAAACTACAATGTTGCTTTCTAAAGGTGTAATTCCTTAATGGATAAACTGTGCTGTACCTGAGTCATAGTGGTGTGTCATGATGACCCTAAATGGGATTTCTGCTTTCAGATCTTGTAGGTTGATTTTCTCTTTTCGGGATTCTGGCGTATTCTTCTATTTGTTCTTGATCCTAGATTTCATCATTAAAATCTTTGAAAGAGTTGTTTCTAAGTTTCTGGATCGTTACAACACTTTTATATCTTGTGATGTAATTAAATGATGAATAGGGCCTATTTTACAAATTGCTACAAAAAGCCAAAATTTTAGCTCTGGCTACTCTTGTTTCACTAGTCTCTGTCTAGATGAAACGAAGAACCAATTTCTGTTGTTAACATAGTACACACGAGCCAGCTAACCGTATGAGTTTGTTCAATAGTTTCCGCTTACAATGCGTGGACAATTCTAAGTATTATCGAGCGTTGACACCACTTATGTCCAAGTAATGTTTCCTTAAGATCTTTAGTAAAAAACCCCGAGTACAATTGCAGTATTTTCCGAACTCAAATATGGTCAACCTGTATTATCCACGTGTCCAGAAAGTTTCTTGTCTATGTTACCAAAATCAGCTGCACCTAAGCAATGAATGGGTTCGTTGTTGTCACTTATGCCTCCTCTCTTTGAGAAAGAGTAGTCCGTTATCCACCACACGAGCCCAGTTCAAGTTGTCAGACGATACCTTCAAATACCTTATCGGAAAAACGTCCAAAGAGCGTGTCGGGACGGGACATGTCCCGTGTAGGGTGCAATAATTGCACATCACAATGGCCGACTTAAAATTGTTCTTTTCGATGATTCTATGAATATATTAATTGAATTCATAGAATTTGTACGAAATTCTCTATGTACATTTTATAGGATGATCGGTTTACTTAGATGTGATAGTTTTCCTTTAAATTCGTTCCAAAACCGTTTAGTTGGCAGAGGCAACGACAGACGGACATGGCAACCCTAAAAATTAGTTTCAATATCCAAGGCTAGGTTTAGATTATGTGCCTCTTCGAGTTTACGACACTGTGAAGGTCGAGTTCAACCAGCAGTAAAGTTATCTTATCTCGTATCGACACCGGTTGTCTTTATTAATTTTGGTATGAGGAATGGTTACTGGGTGTTCTTTCTGTCTCTGATACAGTTCCAAATCGCGAACGCTTCTTTTATTACCCTCTGTTAAAGGAGCTGGGCATCAAATAACTTCTCCCGCTCTAGGCGGAGGGGGGGAGTGACAGACTTGTACTGACTAAAACACGGCCTGTCGTCAATAGACGGACGGACGGTGAGCTACCTATTGCTCACCGTCAACAGGCCCGCATCTACGGTGGCCGAGAATCGTCCCGCGGCGCCCGTCGCCCGGGGCGTCTCCCGCGGGGCGGCTGGGTTGGTTTGAGGTTCTCTCCCTCAAACGCCCGGGCCACTTCCTTCGCTAGCATGACTGCTTCGCAAAAGGAGGTAACCGCTTCCCATAAGGAACTGGGCTTACGCAGTCATTATAATCACTCTCCTCATATGGGGCATATATGCTCTTTATTTGGTGTCGACGCAGCAATTCTTCTTCATCTCAGCATTAACGATTCTGCCGGGGATATGGGTTGTTCGAAAAGATACTGTGGCCCCGGAACACAAAAGGCAAAAGAAGGAACATGAAAAAAGAAAAAAGCATTCATGATATTGTTTTGAAAATTTCCAATAGTAAGTTGTGTACCATCTTATCTTCTAAGGCGTTGATGACTGCTTAAGTTTGCTTTGGTCTTGTCACGTGTTTGCGAATTTTACAATCATCAACGGTAAAAGGCGTAACTGATATTGATCAGTTTTGCAGTTTCTTTTCAAAGATCTATCTGGAGAATCTGCTTTATCTTTTATTTACGAGCTCATTGTGTTTTTGATCGGTAATCGACGTAAATTAAGCTTTTGTGCTTTCGACAATTACATCATTTACAAAATCAATGATTGCTATAAAAGGATAGGGGCACATATTTTCAATATGTTTCTATCTCTTAAGACGATGCGGTTGCCTTTGTTCATATAGGCTGGAACTATTTAATTCATAAAAGCGTGCGTCTTATTCCAGGGAAAACCTCCTTTCCTTCGGGTTACATGGTGGTAGGCCCTTGAGAAGGTGTGTCGAATTAAATTCCTATCAAAAGAATTGAGATGTGGACTCCTAGGTATTTGAAGACCGTAAGCTAAAAATGCGAACGAGAAATAGAAAAAAAAATAGATTCACCATAATTTTTCTGCACTTATCCTTTGTTAGTTCAGTCGAAATAGTCGCGATATCATGCATACTAATTACTAAAATAATAAAATTGAATGAATTCATACCAATTCGTTATTTATTATTATTCACGCATACTCATTTTTTTTTGGTTTAAGACATTGTGTTACAATAATTTCAAGGTCAACGTTCCCAAGTGGTGTTTAAATAACAAAAACAACATTCAATTCCAACTGTGTTAACATCTATGCAATACGAATTGGCTCCTCAAAGCCTGTTAAAATCGACCTACAGTTGTTATTTGAGCTCGGCTCCCAAATGCCTCGAATTCTCTCCTGCCAAAACCCCTTGGAACGTTGCCAGGTTACGTTACTTTTATCGTCTTATCGACCCTGACTTGACCAATGCTTCATAATTTTAAGACTTAATCTGTTACGCCAGTTGGCAGCCTTTTCTGGGAAATCACTCTTTAAGGTATCGTCGTGTTTGAACTGAGAAACTGGGTTAGCGGAGGTCAGATAGGCGCTCCTTGTTAAACACTAGCTGCATTCAATTAGAATGGAGGTTGACAAAGGGTTAGGTTTGTATGTAACAGCAGTATTCAATTTGATTGATCTATGCAGGGTTACTACTTTTACAATCAAAATCAATTTATTTCGTGTTAACGTTAGGTATCTATCTCAACTTTTTTTAATACCTAACAGGCTCGCGGTTGGCTGCAAATTGCCTGATTTTCCCGATGATGCGGCCTAGGGAGCATGCTTGTCTAGAGGAGAGTAATATACTCGATTTTTTTCACACTTACTACATTTTTTTCTCTTATTTCGAAAAACTGCAGACATACTAAGGAGTCCATTTAGAGATTGCCAATCAATCCTGTATTAGTCATCCTTGGCTTATAATTGGTGTAATTGTCTGGATTGTGACCCCAGACCATTTTAGCGACATATGTCATCGATTTAATGGACAGGATCATTTTTTAGACCTCTTGAGAATTTGGGGCAACTAGGCTGCCTCCATTTAAAAGTAATGACTAATATAGATGTACACCTGGGTTACGAATAGATAAGTCGATATCTTTTATCGGCGTAAAAACTAATACCACTTGTAGATAAAGATGATTCATACTTTTTTGTTAGCAAAATTAGTCATGGATTCCCTCTCTTCTATTATAATGTTTTGGCAAATCATAAATGAGTCATAGTTATCGCCATTTCTTTTTTTTTCCGTCATTTACCTCTTTAGTGTTGGCTACCAGTGTTACTAGTAATGCTGTTTGATTTTCTTCTTTATTTAAATCGGCATCTAAGTCGTTACATCTACAGGAGGAGGTCTGAGAAACAGCATTAACATTATAAGCTTAAAAATGATGCACAATTCAAAAATGTTCTTCTCTTTAAGTAATTAATTTGGCCGCTTGCACAAATATCGTCTGCCTAAGTTAAATAACTAGTTTTGATATTTATTTATATTTCACTTCTGGCCTTGGACGAAAAAAATATAAGAGCGTACAAACTATGAAGTTATTTTAGTTCTAGTTTCCGTGCATAAATTTTATCGATTAGCTTTTCGTTCAAAATTATTTCTATGGTATTTAAGGTACCTGCTTCGTTGGTCCGATCACGTTACCATGAACCTAATTTTGTGACCGACTAAAAAAAGTGGGATGTTCTAAAATTCCGATGTAACATGTTTGGAAAATCGAACATTGTTTTGGCAACATTCTGCCAGATAAATCGAAATTGCTGTACTGGCCAAATACATACGAGCAGTGGCCGGCAAATTTTTATAAAAATCCATATCATTCTTGTTTTAGCGGCCAAATAAATTACTATGTAAACTTATATCAGAGAATGCTCTGTGGCATTAAGTCCGCCTATGTATAAAATAAAATAAAATAAAATTCAAAATACCTTTAACTTTTCTGACTAGCATCCAAACACAACTTCTATTATAACTATCAATCACTTGATGCACCACGCTTGTATTTTTCGAGGTCCGCACAGCTCAAAAGTTAAACAAGAAGTATCGCCACACTCAACGGTGACTCGTTTTAAAACATCGGTAGGTACTCTTAAACCATAAACAACGTTGGGTCAGGTGGTGACATAACTCAACGACAGTACTTAAGTCATGTTAAATACACTTTGATTTCAAAATAATATTATTGAATAACGAGCTCATGCCCGCTGTGTTGCCCGTGAAAAGTTCGGTAATTGTCCCATGGGATTTTTCTACTGGGATTAAAGGTATCCTATGTGATAATCCAAGATATTAACTAGCAGTGTGCAAATATTCATCCCAAAACTTTCCCATTATATTGAAACAATAGAAATAGAAGTAAATGGTAGCTTAATTATAGTTTTTATTTCTGGTCATTTAAAAAAAAAACGGTTGGTGTTTATTCTCTTAAACATTAAAAACTTCTGATAATTATCCATGGTTAACATTCTTTTTTCAGACCAAGTTTATAAAACATCAAACAAAAACTACATTAGTAATGAATGTTTTACTTTTAACAACAAAATAATCAATATAGCACAGCCCATTCCCATACATTGCGGTGTATCACTATACAACTACTATATAGCATACGCCACTGAACTGCCATCAATCGATACAGGCCTCATTATAAGAATTGATCCAGTAAAGTAATTTACACACCATTTGTGAACATGGCTGATTTTATGGTCGATCGGGTTGAAAACCCAGCGGGTCGAGCAACCTTTGTAGTTGACGGTGACTTCTTTTTTTAAATTGATGAGGTTCAGAGGACTTTAGGTGAATTGGAGGTTGAGGATCTATTACTAGATGCAGTTACAGATAAGAATCCATTAATTGTTAGTTATTAAATCTACACTGATATTAAAAAAGGAAAGATTTCAATTTTTGTGCGTTTGTAACGAATAATCTTAAAACTACTGGACCGATTTCAAAAAATCTTTTACCATAAGAATGCTACAGTATGACTGAGTAACGGAACCTATCTGACATCACGCTACGACTCCAGCGCTGAGCAGCGGGCGAAACTGCTCTGGTAGTAAAAACTTTATCTATAATATTGAAAACTATTGGCCTGGAACCCATGTGCTCACTTCCAGTACCGCACCAGAGGGCAATCAATCCTTTCTATAATGGTGTTAAGGAAACTGTTGGTACTGACGCGCACTCGAAGCTTCAGGGTGGAAATACGGTTCCAGCCTCGACAAACATTCCTGACGAGTTACAAACACGCGACCGCCAATGGCGCTGACGGCCAAAATCAAAACCACCTGGCCACCATCTCGGTTTTTTCATTTCAAAGTAATTGCGCAAATGTCAAACATTAGCATCCTCCTGGCGATTATGCGAGAGCCTCAAAGTGGGCCTTTTTTGGGATGGGAAATCTAATGACTCCTTCCGCTTTGGGCGGAGCGGAAAGGAGTATCAGACTTGTTCTGACTAAAACCCATCCATGTACCTTCTTTTGCCCTTTGTCTTGGCCGCGGTATCTCTTTGGAAACATCCCGAAGCCAAAAGTGGGCCTGTACTGTATAAATTGAATGAAAGAAGACTTAGTTTTGGAAAAGTAACCTTGAGGGAGAATCTGCATTGTACTTGATCCTATATCTACCTATAGAGGGTAGAGATAACAGCTGCCGTAAATGATAGAAATAGTAGAAGAATTACAAAAGAAAATACTATGACGGGGCACTAAGTTGTCATTTTGATACAGCCAAAAGTAAAGTAGTAGAAAAGATAACCCTAAATAAATAAGGATAAGGTTCTGTTGATTGCCGGTTTAGTTGAACTGCTACAGTATTTTAGCTACCTTAGATAGAGGCAAAGCAAATCCACCATCTTATTTTTTTTTCAAAAACTAGTAAGCGGACAAAGCGCTATGCTTTCACATTCGTTCAAAATCAAACTCAAAGCATTTATTTCAATTAGACCATTACAGGCACTTTTGAATGTCATAAAAAAAAGATGCTGCTACAGTCCCAGTCACTACACATAATTCGTGAAAGTACTGTAGTTGCCCATTACAAAGCGTAAATTTCTATGGAGAATAATGGGCAAGAAACTCCATGGACACTCTTTTAAATCACAATATTTTTACAAGTTCATGGATAGTGGGTTCCGTTTTATCATTTTGAGGGTACCTTACACCCTATAAACTATCTATTCTTTTCAATAACTTATTTCGTGGCTTGAAAACTTGAAGTATTTGAGCAGTTGCTTACCACCAACTGGTATTCCTAAACTACCTAGTAAAAATCATTTTTAACTAGGTAGTTTAGGAATATTCGAGTGCCTTTCTAGAACAAGTTTGTGTGCACCTAATAGGTCGCCGTTGACATTTTGGACCGCGGCCTTCAAAATGTCACGCGTCTGGCTGTGATTTGCTTTGAACAATATTATTTAAAGAGCCTTCAGGGTTAGTTGGACAGGTTTTTAAACTTCGACTGGGTCTATTGAGACTTGACGCTTGTTATGTTGAAGCATTGTTACTACTTTTGGCTATCAAATTAATATCACATTTTAAAAATAGCCCCTAAAATCGTCTAACCTCACCGTTTACTTTAGAAATAAGTAAGTGAAAGCCACTCCCCAAAAATCTTCATTCATCCAATCCAACACAACGTAAATAATAAAAATAATACTACATCATTATCACTACAACATTCCTCTCGACCCTCAAGGTCTCCGGAGGGAATACCCTCACTACGAAACTACAGTAATCTTACGCATACCAAATGAGATGAGTAATGTTCTTTTTTTGTTGCTTGTACTTTTGATGTTGCTCCGAGTGGTTGTGTATATTACCACTCCATATAAAAAGTATTTGACTTTAATCCTTACTAATATTATAAAAGCGAAAGTGAGTTTGTTTGTTACGTCTTCACGCCTACATGGCTAAACCGATTTTGATTAATTTTGGTACAGAGATAGTTGGGACCCTGGAGACGGACATAGGCTAACTTTTTTAAAAAAAAGATTGAAAAATGAGGGAGAAAGAGGGAAAACTTAGCATTGATATTACAATAAATAAGGCGCTAGGGCAAAAACTACAGGTGGCAGGTACCTGCAAATCAGGAAAGGGGAACTGTGTTACCCCGAATTTAACGCGGGCGAAGCCGCGGGCAAAAGCTAGTAAGAAATAATTGTTAAGGTTTTTTGTGCGTTGATAAAGTCGAATTAAAACTTGGTTATTATCGCTCCCAAAATTTACTTGGCAAAGATTATGTTTTTTATAAATTCTTGTTGTTTTACATTATATAATTTTATAAATGGGAATGTTAGTGTCTGTCGTAACCTTTTCTTGTTGGTTGGTACATAACCTTAGAAACTTTACCTCCTATAGTGTACATCCTTTTTTTAGATGGGAAATCATCAAATACCTTTCCTAGCTCTGGGCGGCGTGAGAGGGAGTGTCAGACTTTTACTGACTTAAACCCAAGCATGTTCTTTCTTTTGCCCTTTCGTGTTCCGGGGCCGCGGTATCATTTTTACGAAAAACATACAACCCTGGCGCTATACATCCCTGTAAGAAACTTTCCGACCTCCATGCAGGCGAAGCTGCGGGTGTGACCTAGTCAATTAATAAAAAAAAAACCTATTCTTGGCACTTTGGCAGTCGGCGAAAAAAATCAAAGACCTTTGCTGACCGTTTGTCACGTTATCGTTTTAAAAACTTACCTGCGCCCTCTACTCACAGACGCTGTTATTCGATTTGACAAGACGGGTATGTCTCTTTTTGGCATGACGAATGCAGATGAAATAGACATACGACTTTCGAATCGAAATCGAATCGAGCCGTTTGTTAATACGCCCCCAGATTTTGTTGGCGTCTAAGCAACAATACTTTTCTACAAAATGAATGATTTTGTCAATTTACCAAGTTTACATAACTCCTGTATTTTATCATGTTTTTCGTTACGATAAAAATAAGCAAAAAGCCTTCCACGGCAAAAAGAAGTTGAAAGAAAAAAACAAATCAGTATTCATCATAAATAACATTTCTGTCAAAATATTTCTTGACTGCCAGCCTTCTCAGTCAATGATGTCATAAGACTGAATTATTGCCTAGACTGATCCGTGGATAATTTGCATGCAAATTCAAACTTCAGCGTCTTTGTAACAACGTTTATATTCCTGTAGGCCTAGCCAAGTTACAAACGCTTCGTGTCGAATCTCTTTCTAAAATTGTCAACGCCTCGGCGTTAGCGATCTTAGAAAACGCTAAGTTGGTAGCCAACTTGACACGACTAAGTAGATCGCTCGTTCTACAATGACCTTTGAAAAAACGCAAACTTTAGTCTATGGTGAGCGTTCCTACAGACGTCAAACTAACGTCAAAGTCACAGTTGTTTACTTAGTGCGCGGGTTAAAGTTTTGTTTAAATTTTAAAGAAAGGTGAATTAAGTGATAAACAGGAAACTAAATAAGGTACGTTATTTTTTAAAATGGACTTTTATAATAAACCGACTCGAAATGTTATGTGATCCTGAATTTAAGTGAAATATACTATTTTAACGATGTTATTATATTATTATAGGATGGCATCAGCTAGATCTCGAGCTAGCCCCGAACAGTTCGCAGCTTTGTTAGAGTTCATGGAAAGGTACGTAAATATCTTCCTATCTTATTTAAAAATCTATCATTGTCCACTTGCAAGTTTGAAACATAAACAATGACGTGATCGCGACATGACTACAACTTACGAAACAAACAAAACAATTGTGTTTGACCCTTTTAGTAGGTACTTAATCAATAGAGACCCTTTGTTTGTCTGAAATAGTTTTATCTTATATTCTAGCCATGGCGATATAGCAAGACCCCAGCCAGGATCTCAAGGTAGAATACAAGGTGACCGGCTGTGGCAGGAACTGGGAGAATTGTTAAACTCCATTGGTGGAGGAGTTGTAAAGCCAATGGACAAATGGAAAAAAGTAAGATCCCACCTGTATTTCTCACTTAAACCACTCAAAATGTTATTTTATGGTGTTAGGTTTCCCATCATTTATTATTCTAAAAGATGAAGGACATACAGCTCACTTTATAGACTAGAAATTGATTGATGAAAACATGCATGCCAATAATTAACATACAAACATGTTCAGGTGTGGGCGGACTGGAAAACAAAAACAAAGAAAAAAGGGGCTGCAATACGTAATGAGGCTTCTGGTACTGGTGGTGGTCCAAGCAGCAGACAAACTCTCACTGCTTTTGAAGAGAGAGTTTTAAGCATTATGGGTTGGAATGCTGTCCTTGGTCAAGCTGGAATTGAGGAGAGAGGGTTTGATGTTGGTTTTTTTCTCTTTTGTAGGCTTTGCTTTTAACACTATATTTTCTTTTATGAAGAAATGTATTTTTATAAATTTATAATATATTCTTCACATTTTACAGGCCCCACCATCAGAGAGAAACTCTCCACCACCACAGACTAGAAATTCTCCACAAGCTTCTTTGGACTTTGTTCCTTTATATTCTATACAAGGTATGTTTTATGTTTAAGATACAATTATTTGGCAAAAAATAATTTGGGCAAAATTTAATATTGACTTATTATTTATCCTCAGCAACAACAACATCTACTGCCCCTCCTTCACTGCCACCTCTCTCTGGAGAGCCTCCACGCCATCCACCATCACCGGTACTAACGCCACAGCCCGGCACTGCATCCGCGCCGATGACAGTGACGTCGCCAACCGCGTCCACGTCACGGGGGGTTCCGCAGCGGCGGCGGCATCGGCCAAGCCCATCACCCGCGGCTTCTACCACATCCACGCCGCGGCGCCGCGGGCTTTTTCGCGCCCGCACACGTCGTTTACAAACCCCTTTCGAACGAGCCAACGAGTGAGTTCGTGGCTGTCGAACATCGTCGGTTACAAATAGAGGCAGACCGGGAAAAAAATTATCACGAGAGGGAAGTGGAAAGATTGCGATTAGAATCAAGAAGAATTGAAATACAAGAAACCCAAAATATAATTTTAAGTCGTTTGGCTGGTGCTGTAGACAATTTGATAGAAATATTACCACAGTTGAGACTATCATCACTACCTTCGACAGATATTATTCCCTAAAATGTCTAATCTAGTGATAGTGGTCTCAGCTATGGGCTATGAACATTTCAAATTGCCTACAATATCAGAGCAAAAGTTTATTTTATTTCAATTCTTTGGTGATGATTCTAATCGCATGAAGTACTGTTCAGCTGCATCCAGTTAGACTAGTAGGAAGCCGACTACAACATAGTTGGGAAAGGCTAAGCAGATGTTGATGTTTACTATTCCTATCCAGTTTACTTTTCTGTTCTCTTTATGTACAAATTATATGTATGTATCATTTTGCTTTTTTTTAATTACTATAATTGATATTTTTATAGCATCAAACACAATCTATTTACAATAACTGAAGGTAATTAATATTTATGTTAAGTGACCAATAATATAATAAATGTATTAAGTGGATTGTATCATTATTGTATGTAATTGTGTACAAAGTATTGATTGAAAAAAAAGTCTTACTCAAAGCAGACTTTGCCTATAGTGCATGCCAATACCAAATTATAATGCATAGCAATGTTTTATTCAAAAATAATAAACTTGTTAGTTATAATAATCAGCATTGTTTTATTCATAATTATAAAAATATTACAATAAATTCAAATGAACTGGAAATTTACAAAATATTTTAATAACTTATTATTTATATTAATGAGATAAATTAAATATAGAGTACAAAAAGTTTTATTATTAATGACAATACAATCTACTTATAGTTAAAATAATCTTACTATAACCTATTTAATAAACAACTCAGCATGGCTCTTCCTTGTATTACTTCACTCTGGCTACCCACAGTTGCAGGGGGTGGGGCATCTTGCATGGTTGTATCATCCCCATCATCATGTCCAACGGGAAGGGGTTGAGGGGGTGGTAAGCCAGCTTGTAAAGCTATATTGTGTAACACACAACATGCCATTGTGATTTTGCTAGCTACATGGGGATGATAGTGAAGAACCCTATCTCTAAGCAAACATCTCCACCGAGATTTGAGTAACCCAAAACAGCGCTCAATGCAGTTACGGGCTTGCACATGCTTTTGAGTATATTGATCTTCCCTAGATCCTTGAACTGCATTGAGGATAGGTGTCATAAGCCAAGGTCGTTGTGGATACCCAGAGTCACCTGAAAAAATATGTTCTGTAGACAAAACACAAGAAAACACCTAAGATGAGATCTTTTTTACTTTTATAAATACATACCTAATAGCCATACTTGTTCATTATTTTGGTGAAGTTCACGCATGTGTGATTCAACTCTACTTGAAGACCATATGTGTGAATCATGTGTAGCTCCACCAAACTTTGCATTCACATTTATTATGCGAAGATTTATATCACAAATCTGAAAATAAAACGATGAGTGAAAAGGGATTTATCTAGCCTTAACATGTCATACAGTATAAATAAATATTATATCTACCATTTGAACATTTAATGAATGATACCCTTTTCTATTATAAAAAAGATGCTCTTCATCATTGGGCTTAACTAAAGCTACATGGGTACAATCTATGCACCCAATAACACCAGGCAGGCCAAATTTTCTTTGAAACCTAAAACAATAATATTGATAATTTCTTGTATTATAAGTATATTACATTCACTTAATATTTTAATAGTTTGTTAAGTACTCAACTCACTCTTGTTTTAAAAATGCTCTGTCTTGTCGTGTTTTCGGAAAAACAATCCACTTTGCCATGACAGCAGGGTGGTTCAAAGCATCAACCACTTGTCTGATGCACCGACTAGCCGTGCGTTGGGTAAGATGTTGAGTGACGCCAACAATACGCTGATAGGATCCTGTGGCTAGGAAACTGAGAGCGCACAACACCTACAAAAACAAACAAACATTGAGGAAATGAGATAAGTTCCAGGCCCGCGGTATATTTTTCGAACAATCCGCAGATTATTATGCACTTACCTTAACTTTTATGGGAATCTCGTTAGTTCCTTTTAACGAAGTTGACTGTCGAAGTTCCTGACAAAGGGCTTGGAAGGTCAATTTGTCTAGCCGAAATTGTTGAACAAATAAAGTTTCCGGCATTTCGCGTATTGACTCCGTGCACTGACGATATATATCCCTTTTTCGGCGCCTAAGCCACACTTCCTCATTATGAGCGCACCACAACATATTTAATGTATGCATTTTAATTGATAAATGGTTATAACAGTCCAAAAGTATGGTAAAAAAAATAAAACACCTCTCTGTTTGAACACAGCTGATTCATAGAGAAGCCATTTTTTATTGTTTCTATTGGGTCTCGGCGAACGCTTCATAGGCGTTCAAAAACTTCGACATCGTTTCGTTTTCGCCTGTCAAAACTGTAACTTGGCTACCATTTGTAAGGGATCTTGCGATCAACATTGTAGAAACGCTAACGCTCCATTCTATCTTAGCGAAGTTATAAACTTGTCTACGAATTTTCTATTCTATTGTTCTGACCACGTGACTTATCGTTAAGATGACGTCATTCCCATACATTTGATTAGTTTTCTACTAGCGTTGACGATTGTAGATTGTCAACTTGGCTAAGCCTACTGGTGTTCCAACTAAGACTGAATTTGTCAGCATTTTTCGCACAAAGGTACCCTGGCATGCACTGCATGTTCCATTCCATAGTGTTTGTATGATTTTCGTCGTTCATCGAAACGTTCGGATATTGGTTATTTTAACGAATTGCCTGCTAATATCCTTACTAATATTATAAAGTGAGTGAGTTTGTTTGTTTGTTCCTTACGTCTTCACGCCTAAATGGCCAAACCGATTTTGATGAATTTTGGTACAGAGATAGTTGGGACCCTGGAGACGGACATAGGCTAGAATAGGTGGAGAAAGAGGGAAGAAAAGGGGGGAGAAAGATATTTTTTTTTCGATCATCACGCGGGTTAAAGTTTGCGCTAGCCCAAAGTAACTATGCCACGCGGATGAAGTCGCGGGTGGAAGCTAGTAATTTAATAAATAAATATAGCTACTCCCCCATATCTCCGAAAACATAACATAAAAACAATAATATTACGAAGATAACAATTTATATTTATTATTACTTTAGATATTATAACTTATGTATTACAGTATTTCTAGTTACTTCATGAGATAATTATCTCATAATATTTGTGTAGATGAATACTTTGTCTTTATTTATTTATTTATTTGGATCTCCAACAAAAGATACACAATACATTATAATTATACACAATACAATAGTTTATTTTAACTGTGTTCCTTTAATTATAGGCGACCACAGCATGCACGTTATTATTATTTTTTATTATTTTATTTGATTGGAGGCTTTCATCCTCAAAGGCAAGTCAGCCTCATCATAACTTAAACTAAATTTTAAAAACTTGGTGTTAACACAGAAATATTATTGAAAAAAAAACAAACTAAGAGGAAAAAGAAAACATAATGCCAATTAAAAACAAGGTACTTATAGAAATTAAATGACATACTTATAACAATAGAATTAAAATTGATTCACATAAAAAATTATAATCATAATCGTTGTTGTACCTACAAAGGTTGTAGCATAGTATAAAGAGGGGAAGTACGTTATCTTCATACAAACGCATAGCGCGCGGCTTGTATGTGTGCGCCGTAGTATCTATGCGTCGCCGCACGCACACTAAACAAAATCTCGGCTCCTTTCGAGGTGCGCCAGTCGGGGCTAACACTGCACGAGGTTCGCGCGTCACGGCTTTTCGGCACCGCTAAACGAATAAAAAATGTCTGATAACCGCGGGAGAAAGTATTGCTGTGTGTTTGGGTGTCTTAATAATTCATCAATTCCAGAATTGTCTCAGTTCAAATTACCTATTGAACAGGAAAGGTAAGCTACTCACTTATTCTAGCATAATTCAATTTTTTACTTCATAATGAGATACCTACCTACTGACTTCTTTTTGTTGTATTAGCATATTAGTTTTCTATCACACAGAGGAAGTAGAATAGAATAGAATAGAATATACTTTATTGCACACCAAAATCTACGAAACAAAACTGTTTTACAAAAAGATGTTAAATCTATGGTTACAATGGCGGTCTTATCGCTAAGAAGTACCGCGAGTTATCGCGAAGTAGGTAGGTAGGTAGGTCTACTTTCCCACTAGAATGTTTGTACTTTTGATCTGTCAACTGATTTACCGCTATTGCTTTGTTTACGTTTAGTTGTGCCGATTTCTCAGTATTGTAGGTATATTAACTAAGTACCTAACTACCCACAGTTATGAAATCGTAATTAAAAATAAGTTATTGACTAATTTTAAATAATATATATACATATAAAGCAAAGTTCGAATCATAACAACAGATTTGATTATAGTCTAAGAGACAGGCAGAGAGTAGACAGACAGTTTTGAATGTTGTTTTACGGTGTTTTTTGTTTAATTATAATATTTTAGTCACTTTAAAATAAAAGTAAAAAATACAACTTCTCGACCCTTGCCAATTTATAGGTACTGAATTAAAATTTAGCTAAAAGTGACAACCCTATGACAGTAGGCAATTATATCGCGAATTGGGCCGGAGATAACCTACTTCCCCTCTATTTACTTTGGTTGTAGTAGTCAAATTCTTTTTGTATTTAGTAATGGGGAGGGTGTTTAAAAGGTTGTCGGCTTGTTTACCAGTCATTTAAGCTTAAATTAGGTAAGAATCTCGGAATTCGAGATACCCAGCTGTAAGTCTGTAAATACTTGTATATTGACACCTTAAAAGTTGTCTCAAAACCTACATATGGTAGGGTGTACGCAACTATTAAATTTCAAGGTCAAAGGTCACAAAAATCGTTTATTTTTGCGCTTTTTTTTAAATATCTCATTTCCTATGGGTTTTTTGCTATTTGTATTTATACCATATGTAGGTTTTGAGACAACTTTTAGGGTGTCAATATACAAGTATTTACAGACTTACAGCTGGGTATCTTAAATTCCGAGGTTGACTTACTATAATGACTGGACTATCAGTCTTCACAATTTGCCTACGAGTTAGTAATTATGTACCATGGACCCATGGTCTATGAACTGTTGAGAAAACAAAACCAGTTACTTATTTGTGGAGCTGAGTCGTACAAACATCCACCCGCTATTTTCATCATGTGTTGAAACATCATAATTATTGATTATTAAAAACTCGTTATAATTGAAAATGTTAATTTGAAAGGCGGTTTTTTTCTTATCTTAAAGTTACTTAATCTACTAAGAAGTTATAAAAATGGCAAGGATTTTGATAGATAGATAAAATGTTCTTTATTATGTACACCATACAAATTACAAGAATAACAGTATACAACTTATAAATAGAGTGACACAATGGGCGGTCTTTTCAAGACAACCTTTATAAAAGAGGAAAAAAAAAAGGATTAAAGGATTTTAAAACTTTTTAAGCTAAAGAATACTAAGCATAAATTTTATTAGGGCACAACTTTTGTAATATTACCTATCTGTGTGCCATGGTTGCTACCCGCACATACCGAAATAAAAGAGTTAATGTAATTCAAAGAACAATGACCACGCTCCATACATGCGATGACCTGTCAATCAAATTTTTTATCACATGATGTATAGTGATGTGCATTATATCAAATTATAGATAAAGTTATAACTAAGCAACCGTAAAAACTTGGTTTGATTTGACAATGAGATAAAAATGTTACAATGAAAACAATATTTGAGGTTACGTAGGTAACATACACTTACCTACTTAACTGTCAAACGAACATTAGTACCACATAGTACTTTTATTATTGACTAGCTTTTGCCCGCGGCTTCGCTCGCGTTAAATTCGGGGTAACACAGTTCCCCTTGCGCCTTATTGATTTGTAATAGCAACGCTAAGTTTTCCCTTTTCTTACCTCTTTCTCCCTCACATCCCACTTTAAAAAAATATATATAGCCTATGTCCGTCTCCTGGTTCCCAACTATCTCTGTACCAAAATTCATCAAAATCGGTTTAGCCATTAAAGCGTGAAGAGGTAACAAACAAACAAACAAACAAACTCACTTTCGCTTTTATAATATTAGTAAGGAAGTAAGGATTAGTACAAACTATCAGTTTTAGAACTATTGCATATTATCTAAGTATCGACCTTTATGAATAAAGTACCTACTTTTATTATTGGTTGAATAAGTGGTATGATTGGTTGTTCTTACTTGTTGAAAAACAATAGGAAAAAAGTTGGGAAATTAAATAAAAATAAAACAGCACAATTATGTATTAGATTCATTATTTTATTCTAAATCTTCTCTTACTACTACATCATCTAAAAATGCTACTGGAGGTTCTATATTTCTTTGGTACCTAGCCCATCCAAGGTACCACACCAATGTCATCACATGTGCACAACAACCAACAGTGCGACGTCCTACAAGGCAGCTGCAGCAATACTCAGTTATGCCTTGTCTTCCATTTAAATTATTTTCAATTAAAATGTACACATAGTATTGCCGCCTGCCAATATGCCTTGATTTAATTTTTCCCCTTATCAATGAATTTTCCCCACTACCTCTTAAATTGAACTATGATTGAACTCGGCAAAGAACAATCAATCATTCATAAGTCATCATTGTTGTAACATCACTATTTAGTATGTTACTAATATGGTCTTCACTAGTAAATGTATTATCTGTGGTCTGCGGCACTCTGCCACACTTCATGTCATGATGTAGCCTTGTATACATCTCCTGTGTCTCATACCAATAAACCAGTATCATACTTATTGGACATCTTTTATTAAGAATCCAACATAACATGGTGTCAGAAGTCATTTAAGCAGAAAGAAAAAGTCGAGGTCGTCGAAGAAAATGCCGGACCAAGCGGACGTCAGCCATGATGGTGAGCAAAATTTTCAAACACGTGTGAAGCAGTTAAATATATCGTCGGATCCAGCTCATAACAACGCTGAATCATGGAAAAAATGGTCGCAAGCATTTGAGCTATATTTATTAGCGACAGGCCTTGACAAAGCAACTGAGAAACGCAAAATCGCCATTCTGCTGCACTCAATCGGTGAGCGAGGACTGAACATTTTCAACACGTTTAACCTAACAATCAATGGCAGCACGCTTGAAGAGGTGAAAACAAAATTTAACAAATATTTCGAGCCAAGAAAAAATATCACGATGTGCAGATACCTATTCTTCACACGTAAGCAGGAAAAATCCGAAAGCATCGACGAATTCCTCACGGATTTGGAGAATAAGAGCAGAGAATGTGAGTTTGGCACGCTCAGGGAATCGCTCATCAAAGATATTTTTATTGCAAACCTCAATTTGGACTTGTCACATGTGCGTCAAAGGTTACTGCAAGAACATGACTTAACCTATCAGAGAATGCAAGAGCTAGCGAGGACGCTCATAGTCGCACAGCAAGATGCTGAGAAAATAGTCAAAGGGAGCAGCATCGCCAGTGAAAACGTCATGCATCTCAGTCGGAGGAGCCGTAGTCGAGGAGATCGTCGACAGCGAGCTTCCAGTCGCAAGTCAGCGTCAAGCAGTCGCAAGCCAGCTTCAGGCAGTCGCGAGTCACCTTCAGCTTCAGGCAGCTCGAAGACATGTAGCCGCTGTGGGCAGTCTCATCGCTACAAGTGTCCAGCTCAAGGAGTTCAATGCAGGTCATGTAAATCTTACAATCATTTTGCTAAATTTTGTCACAAAAATAAAAAAGTCAGTCAGTTGCAATCGTTTAATTCAGATAATGGTAGTCAAGATTATTTCGTAGGTATGCTGAATAGTCAAAGTCATAATGGTCAAAGTCATAAAAGTCAAATGTTGAGTCTAAATAATCACAATCAAACGTCGAGTCAAAGTCATAATAGTCAGTCTCACAGTCAGTCACTCAGTCAGAGACACAATCAGTCACAAACACACAGTATGACATCACATCCCTATGAGGAGAACAGTGACACGTCGGATAGATTTTTTATCCAGTCAAATAGTCAGGGTCCCAATTCATATCACATGTATGAAAACAATTACATGTCGGATAGATTTATTATCCAGTCAAATAGTCAGAGTCCCAATTCATATCACATGTATGAAAACAATTTCATACATGTCGGATAGATTTATTATCCAGTCAAATAGTCAGAGTCCCAATTCATATCACATGTATGAAAAAAAATGTCATGTCTGAGAGATCCAATGTCCAGTCAAAAAGTCAAAAGAAAAAATGTCAGAGTCTCAATGATGAAATCAGTCACATGTCTGAGGGATTTCACAATAAGGCACAGTCGTCCAGTCAGTCACACAATGGATCATCAGTCGTCAATACTTTGAATCATTCAAAGCAGTCGTGGGAAATTAGCTTATTGGTAGGTGATACAAAAGTTAAATGTATCATAGACTCAGGAGCAGATGTCAACATAATGTCAAAACAAACATTTAAAAATGTTAAAAGTCAAAATAAGCTGTCAAAATTGTCACTTGTCAAATGTCAAGTAAATGTCACAGGATTTGGTGGAAAATCCATTCCGATTTTAGGCAAAGTCAACTTAAATTGTAATTTTTGCTTAAACAATAAGAACATTGTTGAAAACATAATGTTTATTATACCAGATATAGAGTGTCCAAATGTCCTTGGTCTCCCAATTTGTGAAAAGTTAGGTATAATAAAACGTGTCTTTTCAGTGTCAAAACAAGACTTTTGTGAGCAAATTCATACACAATATAATGATGTATTCCAGGGTCTTGGCTGTCTGCCTCCAGTCTGTCATCTGAAACTCAAGCCTGATGCAGTACCATGTGTGGATCCGCCCAGGAAAGTCCCATTCGCATTACAAGGGAAACTGCGTGAGGAGTTGGATCGCATGGAGAAAATGCAAGTCATAGTAAAGGTTACAAAACCTACAGAGTGGGTTAATTCAGTCGTTGTAACAGTAAAAAGTTCAGGTCAGTTACGAATTTGTCTTGATCCCAGAAATTTAAATAAAAATATCATGAGGGAACATTATCCACTCAAGTCAATTGATGAGATTAGGTCTCAGCTCGAAGGGGCTGTATGTTTTTCTCACTTAGATGCATTTTCAGGGTTTTGGATGCTACGTTTAGATGAATATAGTTCAGAATTATGTACCTTTCAAACACCATTTGGTAGATATAAGTATTTAAGATTACCCTATGGCATAAATGCCTCGTCTGAAATATTTCAAAGAGTCATGATGAATCTATTTGGTGACATAGAAGGCGTACTTATATTCATCGATGATATCTTAGTCTATGGACCAAATGAGTCAGTTCATAATGAAAGATTACACAAAGTCATGCAAAGAGCTCGTCAAGTCAATTTAAAATTTAACAAGTCAAAATGTAAATTTTCACTGTCAGAAGTATGTTTTTTAGGTTATGTCTTCAGTAAACATGGTGCAAGGGCAGATCTCGAGAAGGTCAAAGCAATTGTCAACATGCCTACACCACAAAATGTCAAAGAGTTACAGAGAATACTAGGTATGATAAACTACCTAGGACCTTTTATAAGTAACCTGTCAGAAAAAACACAAATATTAAGAAATCTTTTGAAAAAAGATTCAGTCTGGACTTGGGATGAGAATCATAGTCAATGTCTGAGGAAACTGAAAGATGAAATTACAAATTCACCAGTTTTAGCTCATTATAATCCCAAGATTCCATTAGTCCTGTCAGTCGATTCGTCAAAGTCAGCGTTAGGCGCAGTCATTTTACAGAAAAATAAACCAATAGCATACAGTTCAAAAACCTTAACTGAAACGCAAGAAAGGTATGCTCAAATAGAGAAGGAGCTGCTAGCAATTCAATTTGGTTGTGAAAAATTTCACCAATATGTATATGGTAACAGAGTCACAGTTCACACTGATCATAAACCATTAGTCTATCTGTTTAAAAAACCATTACATGATGTCCCAGCTAGATTACAGCGTATGATGTTAACTTGTCAAAAATATGATTTAGAAGTTATACATGTCCCAGGCAAAGAAATGTTCATATCAGACACATTGTCAAGAGCAGCTTTGAAAGAACATTATAGGCCTGAAAATGAATCAGAAATGTCTTGTCATGTCAATCTAATGTATGCTAACTTAGCAATTACAGATGAATATAGCACAAAATTGGCTCAGGAAACTAAGAAAGATGAAACCCTGCAGCTATTAATAAAGTATTATAATGAAGGTTGGCCAAAAACCAAAAATAGTGTCAGTCCATTAATAAAACCATTCTGGAATATACAAGGAGAAATCCATAAAATTAGAGATTTAGTATTCAAAGGCTCAAAATTAATAGTACCACAGTCAATGCATAAAGAAATGTTAGTAAAAATTCACAAAGGTCACCAAGGTATAAATAAATGTCTAAACTTAGCTAAAGAATCTCTTTATTGGCCAAATATGTCTAGTGATATTAAGAATTTAGTAGAACAATGTCTAGTATGTGCAAAATTCAAACCATGTAACCAAAAGGAACCACTACAGAATTATGAAATAAGCAAATATCCATGGCAACAAGTCGGTATTGATTTGATGCATTTTGATAGTTTAGTATATTTAATTGTCACTGATTATTATTCAAAATTTATAGAAATTGCATTATTAAATAACAACAGTACATCAAAAAATGTAATAACTCATTTAAAGTCCATATTTGCTCGTCATGGAATACCATTGTCACTGGTATCAGATGGTGGACCTCCTTTTCAGTCAGTTGATTTTAAAAATTTTATGGAAGAATGGGACATAGAACATATTGTAACTAGCCCATATCATTCACAGTCTAATGGACAAGCAGAGAGTTCAGTCAAAATCATAAAAAACATGCTAAGAAAATGCAAAGAAAATGGATCAGATCCATACATAGCATTGTTACAATACAGAAATACAGGTAAAAATAATTTTTCATCACCAGCACAGTTACTCATGTCTAGGAACTTAAGAGATAACATTCCAACAGCATATAAGAAGTTGAAGCCAAAAGTGGTAACATTTAAAGATTACAAAGAGTCTGTCAAGAAAAATGATAAAAATAAGTCAAAATACTACAATAAAAATGCCAAGTCAATGTCTATGTTACATCATAATGATCATGTCTATTTTAAGAGAAACCCTGGTAGCAACTGGGAACAAGCTATTGTTAAGCAAAGATTGTCAAATAATAGATCATATGTTGTTGAGGATGTCAATGGAGTTAGGTATAGGAGGAATAGAATACACTTAAGACATAAATATTCTCATAATTGTGCTAACCCTCCCATGCAATCCAACTCGTCACAAAGGGGAGAGGAAGGTGACAGACAGGAGTCTAGGCATCAAGAATCCTCATCTCAGCAATCCTCAAATGTAACAACTAGGTCAGGTCGTATTGTAAAACCTACCAGAAGGTTAATTGAAGAAATGGATTAAGTTAAATTGTAAATAGAGTCATAAGTAAAGTTTAAGTAACTATAAGTATAATTAAGCATGTTGTCTTGTATAAAATTAAATAGCATAGCACTTATATTAATTGTCAGTCAGGGGTCTAATTTGAACTCAACAAGGGGGATGTTGTAACATCACTATTTAGTATGTTACTAATATGGTCTTCACTAGTAAATGTATTATCTGTGGTCTGCGGCACTCTGCCACACTTCATGTCATGATGTAGCCTTGTATACATCTCCTGTGTCTCATACCAATAAACCAGTATCATACTTATTGGACATCTTTTATTAAGAATCCAACATAACAATCATAACCAACCGACGCCATCATGTCAGGGATGTCACAGTGACAGCACGAAAAAACGTTTCGTTTCACAGTTATAACTTCACTTAGTAACTTCACAACCTCGGATTGGCAACCTAGGAATACACTTACTACTAAGTAACCTTATAAAGAATTTAAATAAAATGATTTGTACCATAAAGTATGAACGAAATACAAAATCAAAAAATAATAACAGTACCAAAACTGCGTCCAAATGTCAAACTCAACGTATAACGGAACGGTTTTTCAATGCATTTGAAATGGCTGCGTTCTGTATTAAAAACAACCCTTTATTTGGTGGCTGTTTTAAAACTAACTTTTCTTTTTTTTCACATTACTAATTCTGCTGTAAGTTGATACTACGTGCATAGCAAAAAATTACTTATTTAATACGCTAAATTACATCACTATACACACAATCTTCTGTCAAAATGTTTGACAGGTCATTACTGGACATGATTCTTTACGCTGTCTTCGTAACAAATTTCATCCAAATCGGTCCAAACGTTTAAGGAGTAACGAACTTACACACGTATACAAACCATGGCCAGTATGATAATTAATGTTATAATGACACATACGGCTATCAAAAGGAAAAAAGCTTTGTAACGAAATTGTACTAAATTGACAGAAAACATGAGTAACAATAATACTTTGTTGAATATTTAATTATTTTTTTTGCAAAAGAATGGCAAAATTCAAGCAACGATTTTTTCATAGAATGATAAATGCAATTTGAGATAATACCAATTATTTATAATTTTAGATAAGATTGTGGCTTCCGAAATACTGATATGTACGTAATAACCAACATGTTTAGGAACAAAAATCCGGCAGGACGGACCGCGAAGGTTCTGTACAAACTTGCAATATGAACGACAATATTTTCTGGCTGCGTACCTCCACGCGTTCCTGAGATAAAGGTATAATATAAACAAAGTAATCTTTTAACGGTTCCGTTTGTTTCTTTTTAGTTACCCTAGAAAAGTGTCCTAGCTTGTAAAATCAATAAACCTAATAGGTTGGAAGGATATAGTTAAAGTTTTTGATATGAAATTAATAGTTGATTTATCTTACTTTGTTTGATGCTCTTTCACGCCAAAACGGCTGAACGGATCTTGCTGGAATTTGGCACAGAGTTAGATTATAGTTTGGAATAACACGTAGGATACTTTTTTCGATCATCACGCGGACAAAGCCGCGGGTGCCAGCTAGTATCTATTAATTTAATTTGAAATCATTAATCTGTTTCTAAGGAAACCACAACTATATCTTTCTGTTGCGGGTCGTTCGAAAGAATTACCACTAGAAGGAACATAGGTCGGTGAGTAAAAGTCTAACACTCCGCCCAGAGTGGGGGAAGTTATTTGATGATTTCCCTTAAAAAAACGATATCTTTCTAGCCTATTATATATACTTGTTAGGTTTGTTGATTGGTTTTTACGATTGTACATGCTCATGACTGTGTATTAGTTAGTCAAAATATACGAATATAAACAAAATTATCACTTTTATAAATAAAACAGTGCACACCAACAAAATGGTCAAGATAACTGCGCCCGCTGTGTCTGGCCCGAAACTATCAGAGCAAGGCCACTGGTTTGTAGTCAATCTGTTTTGATAAGAAGCTTTTTGTTATTATTAGTTTTTTCTTTGTAAATATTGGTACTGGCCACACTTAAGGTTAAACCGCCAGATTAGCACTCGAAATTCAAATTTTCTTACTTCTTTTTTTTGCAATTTGCTTGCCAGTGTCTGACAATGTGTTGAACAAAGTAAGATTAGTTAAGTTATTAGATAACGATAGTTAAACGTATTTATTTAGAGAATTATGATCATTAAAATCAACAATACAACTCTTTAAGTTCATATAATCCCATTGAATTACTCTTTAACTAAAAACCATATAATGGGATTAGATGACCTGAGTAGTTGTATTAGTAAGTTTAATGATTAATGCAATTTTCAAGTAATGTAACAAACATAGCTTCGCGCATGTAATTTCCAAATCGTTGTACAAAGGTGTACCCCTACAGGTACCCAGTAGTACACCATAATATCACCTATTATTTTTGAATCCTGTGTAAGGGACCTTTGTTCAGCTCAATTCAGGTCTTGTCAATAGAAAGCTCCAGTTTTGTAATAGAAATGCGAACGCATTCGTTCAGCTGTTGATAGCGAACGGATCTCCATACAAAACTGTTTTTTTTTAATTCAGCTGAATAAACGGAGTTAGTTTCTAAGGGGGAAAAATAGGGCCGTCAAAGTTTTATCGCAAAACCGTAACAGACGTAACCGCTAATAAAGGAAACACCAATAATAAAGTTGACATATGTTTCGTTCTCAGAACAATGACAAATCGCTCCACAACATTGTCATTGCACGTGTTGATACTACAACTGTGAACCATTAGTTACATTTTTGCACATATTTTTAGACTTTAAATTCTGTGAGAATTGTAGTCAACTTTACAAAACGTGTGTGGGTTCGTTTTATACACACATTTGAACTTTTGTGCCATTGACACGTTAAGATGATGGGATGTTTAAATTGCAGTTAACACTGGCGGTTAGTTTAAATCCTATGAGATCTAAACCATGTGGATGTTGAGCTCTGAATCATGCAATTTCTAAAAGTTTGTGTGTTTTAGCCACGTCGGCGTCGGTAGAATAGGTTCAATACTTCAACCTAAAGAATTTTATATTTGTTTAGTACATATAAAACCACGTTGATTTGTTATCGTATGCAGACAAAATGACGATGGGGTTGTTGTAACATCACTATTTAGTATGTTACTAATATGGTCTTCACTAGTAAATGTATTATCTGTGGTCTGCGGCACTCTGCCACACTTCATGTCACGATGTAGAACTGTGTGTATCTCTCGTCCTGTGTCTCCTACCAATAAACCTGTATCTTACCCAACGGACTATCATTCATAAACATCCAACATAACATGGTGTCAGAAGTGGTTTAAGAAGAATCATTCAAGAAAAAGTCAAAAATGCCGGACCAAGCGGACGTCAGCCATGATGGTGAGACAAATTTTCAAACACGTGTGAAACAATTAAATATTTCGTCAGATACCACGAACAATAACGCTGAAACGTGGAAAAGATGGTGGCAACAACTTGAGTTATATTTGTTAGCCACAGGTCTAGATAAGTCAAGCGAGAAACGGAAAATCGCAATTCTCTTACATTGCATTGGAGAACGAGGTCTCAATATATTTAACTCATTTAACCTAAAAATAGACAAGAGCACGCTTGACGAAGTCAAATCGAAATTTGACAGATTCTTCGAGCCAAGAAGAAACGTGACCATGTGCAGGTATCTATTCTTCACACGCAGGCAGGAGAAATCCGAAAGCATCGACGAGTTCCTCACGGATTTGGAGAATAGAAGCAGAGAATGTGAGTTTGGCACGCTCAGGGAATCGCTCATCAAAGATATTTTCATTGCAAACCTCAATTTGGACTTGTCACATGTGCGTCAAAGGTTACTGCAAGAACATGACTTAACATATCAGAGAATGCAAGAGCTAGCGAGGACGCTCATCGTCGCACAGCAGGATGCTGAGAAAATAGTCAAAGGAAGCAGCATCGCCAGTCAACGAACGTCAGAAAACGTCATGCATCTCAGTCGGAGGAGCCGTAGTCGGGGAGATCGTCGACAGCGAGCTTCCAGTCGCAAGTCAGCTTCAAGCAGTCGCAAGCCAGCTTCAGGCAGTCGCGAGTCACCTTCAGCTTCAGGCAGCTTGAAGACATGTAGCCGCTGTGGGCAGTCTCATCGCTACAAGTGTCCAGCCCAAGGAGTTCAATGCAGGTCATGTAAATCTTACAATCATTTTGCTAAATTTTGTCACAAAAATAAAAAAGTCAGTCAGTTGCAATCGTTTAATTCAGATAATGGTAGTCAAGATTATTTCGTTGGTATGCTGAATAGTCAAAGTCATAATGGTCACAGTCATAATAGTCATTCTCACAGTCAGTCACTTAGTCAGAGACACAGGAACACACAGACACACAGTAAGACATCACATCCATCCATCCATCCCTATGATGAGAAAAGTGACATGTCGGAGAGATTTATTATCCAGTCAAATACTCAGAGTCCCAATTCATATCACATGTATGAAAACAATTACATGTCGGATAGATTTTTTATCCAGTCAAATAGTCAGAGTCCCAATTCATATCACATGTATGAAAACAATCACATGTCGGATAGATTTTTTATCCAGTCAAATAGTCAGAGTCCCAATTCATGTCACATGTATGAAAAAAATGTCATGTCTGAGAGATCCAATGTCCAGTCAAATAGTCAAAAGAAAAAATGTCAGAGTCCCAGTGATGAAATCAGTCACATGTCTGAGGGATTTCACAATAAGGCACAGTCGTCCAGTCAGTCACAAAATGGATCATCAGTCGTCAATACTTTGAATCACTCAAAGCAGTCGTGGGAAATTAGCTTAGTGGTAGGTGATACAAAAGTTAAATGTATCATAGACTCAGGAGCAGATGTCAACATAATGTCAAAACAAACATTTAAAAATGTTAAAAGTCAAAATAAGCTGTCAAAATTGTCACTTGTCAAATGTCAAGTAAATGTCACAGGATTTGGTGGAAAATCCATTCCGATTTTAGGCAAAGTCAACTTAAGTTGTAATTTTTGCTTAAACAATAAGAACATTGTTGAAAACATAATGTTTATTATACCAGATATAGAGTGTCCAAATGTCCTTGGTCTCCCAATTTGTGAAAAGTTAGGTATAATAAAACGTGTCTTTTCAGTGTCAAAACAAGACTTTTGTGAGCAAATTCATACACAATATAATGATGTATTCCAGGGTCTTGGCTGTCTGCCTCCAGTCTGTCATCTAAAACTCAAGCCTGATGCAGTACCATGTGTGGATCCGCCCAGGAAAGTCCCATTCGCATTACAAGGGAAACTGCGTGAGGAGTTGGATCGCATGGAGAAAATGCAAGTCATAGTAAAGGTTACAAAACCTACAGAGTGGGTTAATTCAGTCGTTGTAACAGTAAAAAGTTCAGGTCAGTTACGAATTTGTCTTGATCCTAGAAATTTAAATAAAAATATCATGAGGGAACATTATCCACTCAAGTCAATTGATGAGATTAGGTCTCAGCTCGAAGGGGCTGTATGTTTTTCTCACTTAGATGCATTTTCAGGATTTTGGATGCTACGTTTAGATGAATACAGTTCAGAATTATGTACTTTTCAAACACCATTTGGTAGATATAAGTATTTAAGATTACCCTATGGCATAAATGCCTCGTCTGAAATATTTCAAAGAGTCATGATGAATCTATTTGGTGACATAGAAGGCGTACTCATATTCATCGATGACATCTTAGTCTATGGACCAAATGAGTCAGTTCATAATGAAAGATTACATAAAGTCATGCAAAGAGCTCGTCAAGTTAATTTAAAATTTAACAAGTCAAAGTGTAAATTTTCACTGTCAGAAGTATGTTTTTTAGGTTATGTCTTCAGTAAAGACGGTGCAAGGGCAGATCTTGGGAAGGTCAAAGCAATTGTCAACATGCCTACACCGCAAAATGTCAAAGAGTTACAGAGAATACTAGGTATGATAAACTACCTAGGACCCTTTATAAGTAACCTGTCAGAAAAAACACAAGTATTAAGAAATCTTTTGAAAAAAGATTCAGTCTGGACTTGGGATGAGAATCATAGTCAATGTCTGAGGAAACTGAAAGATGAAATCACAAATTCACCAGTTTTAGCTCATTATAATCCCAAGATTCCATTAGTCCTGTCAGTCGATTCGTCAAAGTCAGCGTTAGGCGCAGTCATTTTACAGAAAAATAAACCAATAGCATACAGTTCAAAAACCTTAACTGAAACGCAAGAAAGGTATGCTCAAATAGAGAAGGAGCTGCTAGCAATTCAATTTGGTTGTGAAAAATTTCACCAATATGTATATGGTAATAGAGTCACAGTTCATACTGATCACAAACCATTAGTCTATCTATTTAAAAAACCATTACATGATGTCCCAGCTAGATTACAGCGTATGATGTTAACTTGTCAAAAATATGATTTAGAAGTTATACATGTCCCAGGCAAAGAAATGTTCATATCAGACACATTGTCAAGAGCAGCTTTGAAAGAACATTATAGGCCTGAAAATGAATCAGAAATGTCTTGTCATGTCAATCTAATGTATGCTAACTTAGCAATTACAGATGAATATAGCACAAAATTGGCTCAGGAAACTAAGAAAGATGAAACCCTGCAGCTATTAATAAAGTATTATAATGAAGGTTGGCCAAAAACCAAAAATAGTGTCAGTCCATTAATAAAACCATTCTGGAATATACAAGGAGAAATCCATAAAATTAGAGATTTAGTATTCAAAGGCTCAAAATTAATAGTACCACAGTCAATGCATAAAGAAATGTTAGTAAAAATTCACAAAGGTCACCAAGGTATAAATAAATGTCTAAACTTAGCTAAAGAATCTCTTTATTGGCCAAATATGTCTAGTGATATTAAGAATTTAGTAGAACAATGTCTAGTATGTGCAAAATTCAAACCATGTAACCAAAAGGAACCACTACAGAATTATGAAATAAGCAAATATCCATGGCAACAAGTCGGTATTGATTTAATGCATTTCGATAGTTT
Organism: Ochropleura plecta; assembly: GCA_905475445.1. NCBI lineage: Eukaryota > Metazoa > Arthropoda > Insecta > Lepidoptera > Noctuidae > Ochropleura > Ochropleura plecta. Next base: position 13,380,716 of record FR997748.1, read on the forward strand.
AGTATATTTAATTGTCACTGATTATTATTCAAAATTTATAGAGATTGCATTATTAAATAACAACAGTACATCAAAAAATGTAATAACTCTTTTAAAGTCCATATTTGCTCGTCATGGAATACCATTGTCACTGGTATCAGATGGTGGACCTCCTTTTCAGTCAGTTGATTTTAAAAATTTTATGGAAGAATGGGACATAGAACATATTGTAACTAGCCCATATCATTCACAGTCTAATGGACAAGCAGAGAGTTCAGTCAAAATCATAAAAAACATGCTAAGAAAATGCAAAGAAAATGGATCAGATCCATACATAGCATTGTTACAATACAGAAATACAGGTAAAAATAATTTTTCATCACCAGCACAGTTACTCATGTCTAGGAACTTAAGAGATAACATTCCAACATCATATAAGAAGTTGAAGCCAAAAGTGGTAACATTTAAAGATTACAAAGAGTCTGTCAAGAAAAATGATAAAAATAAATCAAAATACTACAATAAAAATGCCAAGTCAATGTCTATGTTACATCATAATGATCATGTCTATTTTAAGAGAAACCCAAGTAGCAACTGGGAACAAGCTATTGTTAAGCAAAGATTGTCAAATAATAGATCATATGTTGTTGAGGATGTCAATGGAGTTAGGTATAGGAGGAATAGAATACACTTAAGACATAAATATTCTCATAATTGTGCTAACCCTCCCATGCAATCCAACTCGTCACAAAGGGGAGAGGAAGGTGACAGACAGGAGTCTAGGCATCAAGAATCCTCATCTCAGCAATCCTCAAATGTAACAACTAGGTCAGGTCGTATTGTAAAACCTACCAGAAGGTTAATTGAAGAAATGGATTAAGTTAAATTATAAATAGAGTCATAAGTAAAGTTTAAGTAACTATAAGTATAATTAAGCATGTTGTCTTGTATAAAATTAAATAGCATAGCACTTATATTAATTGTCAGTCAGGGGTCTAATTTGAACTCAACAAGGGGGATGTTGTAACATCACTATTTAGTATGTTACTAATATGGTCTTCACTAGTAAATGTATTATCTGTGGTCTGCGGCACTCTGCCACACTTCATGTCACGATGTAGAACTGTGTGTATCTCTCGTCCTGTGTCTCCTACCAATAAACCTGTATCTTACCCAACGGACTATCATTCATAAACATCCAACATAACAGCATAACATAACATGTACACTTCCAAAATTGTCAAGATCTATGTGTTGTTAAGGCAGTCAAAAGCCTTTCCTAAATCCATATCTTCTTTACTACTTTTGACTTTATCAATAGCCGACATCAAAGTATCTTCAAATAACGGTTCCGAAACATTACTTTTCTCAAAAAAGTAGGTTTATTTAATCTAACAAATGTGTCTGAAAAGTCGGTATTTACTGTCACTTGTTTTCTCTGTTGCAATACACAGCCTGTAATTTG